>CM022298.1:699496278-700096003 GCA_011799875.1 Thinopyrum elongatum | reverse complement strand
GTGGAACCGGAAGGAATCTAGTGTTGGGTTGGGTCCAGACCGTGTTCGGGGATGTTGCTATGGGCTAACCTATCGCAACCAGGTGGAAGAGTCCACCGGTCAAAGCCCGTCCGGCGAAAGTCAAAGGACTAGATCTACTGGTCAACTGGGATTCGGGGTGGCCTTCTGGGTGTAGCTATGGCACCGAAACATCGCACGGGTCCCGATGCATGTGTGAAAGTGTTCTGGCATGCGTAGACGCCCGTCTTGGGGCTCCATGGTGTGGCCCCCCTCCACGGAAGGCGTCCGCCGTCACTTGGAGGGGGGATGTGGCGGGTGCGGTGGAACCTGAGGGAATCTAGTGTTGGGTTGGGTCCAGACCGTGTTCGGGGATGTTGCTATGGGCTGACCTATCGCAACCAGGTGGAAGAGTCCACCGGTCAAAGCCCGTCCTGCGAAAGTCAAATGGCTAGATCTACTGGTCAACTGGGATTCGGGGTGGCCTTCCGGGTGTAGCTATGCCCACCGAAACATCGCACGGTTCGTGATGCATGTGTGAAAGTGTCGTGGCATGCGTAGACGCCCGTCTTGGGGCTCCGTGGTGTGGCCCCCCCTCCACGGAAGGCAGTGCCGCCGTCACTTGGGAGGGGGGATGGTGCGGGTGGGTGGAACCGGAGGGATCTAGTGTTGGGTTGGGTCCAGACCGTGTTCGGGGATGTTGCTATGGGCTGACCTATCGCAACCAGGTGGAAGAGTCCACCAGTCAAGCCCGTCCGGCGAAAGTCAAGGGCTAGATCTACTGGTCAACTGGGATTCGGGGTGGCCTTCCGGGTGTAGCTATGCCACCGAAACATCGGACGGGTCCCGATGCATGTGTGAAAGTGTTCTGGCATGCAGACGCCCGTCTTGGGGCTCCGTGGTGTGGCCCCCCCTCCACGAAGGCAGTGCCGCTGTCACTTGGAGGGGGATGGTGCGGTGCGGTGACGGAGGATGGTTGCACGTGGTGCGTGTGGATACGCTGATGGGATCTAGTGTTGGTTGGTTCCAGACCGTGTTCGGGGATGTGCTATGGGTGAAAGTCAAGGGCTAGATCTACTGGTCAACTGGGATTCGGGTGTGCCCCCCCTCACGGGCGTCGCTGCCGCCGTACTGGCATCACACCGGGTCCCGTACAACACTGTAAACTACTAAAAACTAAAAAAATAATAATTGAATTTATAAAAAACACCGGCTACTCATGGAAAATGGACTACACCGTGAAACCTTCTGTGCCCGGCACGGGCCGGCTGCGCGGGCACTGAATTCACAGTAATAGTCCTTTTTCTCATAGAAGTCTAATGAATACCGGAGCTTATAACGTATGGATTAGTGAACTATTTAAACAGTCAAATTGCTGTCTCTAGGCGAGGTGGGACTATTTTTTTTCACACATGCATCACGACCCGTGCGATGTTTCGGTGGCATAGCTACACCCCGAATCCCAGTTGACCAGTAGATCTAGCCCTTTGACTTTCGCCGGACGGGCTTTGACCGGTGGACTCTTCCACCTGGTTGCGATAGGTCAGCCCATAGCAACATCCCCGAACACGGTCTATACCCAACCCAACACCAGATTCCCTTCGGTTCCACCGCACCCGCACCATCCCCCCTCCAAGTGACGGCGGCACTGCCTTCCGTGGAGGGGGGGCCACACCACGGAGCCCCAAGACGGGCGTCTACGCATGCCACGACACTTTCACACATGCCTCACGACCCGTGCGATGTTTCGGTGGCATAGCTACACCCCGATTCCCACTCTAAACAGATTCCCTCCGTGTCGACCGTTTCCCTCCTCCGTGACACAGCGGCAGCGACGTTCGTGAGGGGGGGCAATCGATATACCATTGGGGTATGTTTTTTTGTTTAGATAAGGCACATTTATGTTGTGAATAACCAAGATTCCCTCCGTGTCGGCCCGACGTGGCCGTTTCCCCCCTCCGGGACACGGCGGCAGCGACGCCCGTGAGGGGGGGCACACCCCGGAGCCGCGTGTCGGGTGCCTGCGCCTGCCACCACGCTTCCACAAGCGTAGGAGGGCCCACCGCAACACCTGGCGGCATTGCTACCCCCCAGGTACCCCGTCCCGTCTAACCCTGACACAAACGACCGCCGGATCTAGCCCTTTTACTTTCGCAGGACGGGGTTTGACCGGTGGACCTTTTCACATGGTTGTCATAGGCCAGCCCATAGCTACACCTCCCAACACCGTCCCGGCCCAACCCACCCCAAGATTCCCTCCGTGTCGGCCCAACGTGGCCGTTTCCCCCCCTCCGGGACACGGCGGCAATGACGCCCGTGAGGGGGGGCACACCCCGGAGCCGCGTGCCGGGTGCCTGCGCCTGCCACCACGCTTCCACAAGCGTAGGAGGGCCCACCGCAACACCTGACGGCATTGCTACGCCCCGGGTACCCTGTCCCGTCTCCCCCCTCCGTGACACGACGGAAGCAAGGCCCGTGTGGGGGGGCAATCGATATATATATAATCGAGATATGTTTTCTGTATATAAGGCACGTTTAAGTTAATCAAATTAGTTTTGGAAAAAAATAAAAAGGAAAAAAGAGAAAATAAATAAAATATTAAAATATTATTAGAAATCTATGCCTACGGCAATGCCGTCGGCATAGCTACGGCCACGGAACGGTAGAGCCATGGATCGATGACGTGGCGTAGGGCGCGGATCGATGACGTGGCAAAGGCCATGGGCCAGGCCTATGCCGACGGCAAGACCGTCGGCATAGATATGCCACCCCACGGACCGACGAGCGGCTCGGATCGATGACGTGGCAGACGACGAGAATCGATGACGTGCGCATACCTATGCCGACGGCCACCATTAGCCCGTCGGCGTAGGCGTCACGCCGTCAAACCGCCGTCGCCGTCCGGGTAGCCGGGCCCACATGGTATGCCGACAGCCGATCTATGCCGACGGCAACCGTAGGCATATTTCTTGTGATGCCGACGGCCTACCTATGCCGACGGCCCCCGTCGGCATAGATGGATATATGCCGACGGCTTATCTACGCCGACGGCTTTAGGTGGGCCGTCGGGATACACCTATCTATGCCGACGGGGGCCGTCGGCATATATTTGGCCATCGGCATCGCCAGTTTTTCTGATAGTGTTTGGTGCTTAATTAGTAAGTATCTGTAGCACAAAATGATAGGGTTGAATAACAGTTCATGTCCTAATCATGTGTACTGAAGAACTAAGAATGCAATTGAAGTTCTTTTGCTAACTCGTAGATGACGAAAAGTAACAACTTGATGCTGCAGCTCAGAGGCGTGTATCAGACCAGTGAAGAGAGAAGCGTAAGAATACCGTATAGCACTTGTATCATCAGAAAAGTGAAGATGCAATTTGATTTTTTTTTGCAAGTTCCAACTTCTTGTTCTTTTGTTAAATACAAAGTTCATTTCAAGTCAAGTTTAACAGCTCATACATCCCAATAAGACTTGCTTAATGCACGCATCTTACGAATGGTTGTACTGATGTATTGATATTATACTATATATAAGTTTTATAGTTCAATGGCTGGTTACCAACTGAAGGCCTATCCCAAATCAAGCCCAAGTAGGTCAAACCAATCAGCCATTTGCTTCCTCCGATGGACATTTCCTGGTCATTATGCCTTACGCCTTAACGCACACAACTCTGCTGACAGCAGCACTACAAGTGCAAGCCACAGTGTTTTCATGTGCATGGAAGGTGTTGATTTCCACTGCTGTAATAGCTTAGAAGCACCTCTTATTGGTTGGGCCCTTTGCAATTATAGCTACCTAAGACACAAAGATATGATGATACTTGTGGTAATTTGGGTATAAGAACAGGTCATCGTTATGTGGGGATATCTGGACCAAAGAGCACAGTGATTTCATATCCCTTGATTGTTCTTACTCCCGAATAAGTACAATTTGTTCATACTCCTGAATAACCACAAAAAGAACAGAAACTATGAAACACTTTAGGCCAAAAAACATGAATCTATTGTTCGTACTTCAGGCTACCAAACCAGCAAAACAACATAGTCGCATCTATTTAGAAAATTGCAATGCAAACAGACCTGATAGATTTTATAGAAGTCTCTAATAAATACAAGAATCCAAAAAAGAAAAGAAATACTCCTTCAATCATAGGTGGCCTCAAACACATTCTTTCAAGGTCGATTCTCAAGCAACTTAAATAAAAATATATTACCTTTTGAGCATGGTTAAAATAGTTTAGGCAGAGAGGATACATATCAAGAAAATACTACTATAATTAATGAATTAGTGTACGCACCTTAATATGATCCCAGTCTATGTTAACAACGGCAAAGCCTTGTGAGTTTCCTTGTCAATCATAGGTGTTGATGCCTCGCCATCAAGTAATGAGCAATGCCACTAAAGAGTACTGCAGAAAGAAAAACGTTGAGCCTGAGCCTGAGCCTGAGAGGCAAAGGAAGCGAGGAGCCCACCACCGACTTGCCGCCGACGAGGTGCGGCTAGATCCTGAGAGGGGAGGGGGAGGGAGGTAGGGAACCCACCACTGGATTGCCGTACGCGAGATGCCGGGGCCTCGGATGGGGAGGATGCGACGAGCACAATGCGGGGGCGGAGCTTGGCAACGGATCTGGACCGCCGTCGCCGGCGGCAAGCGAGAGGGCTGTTAAATTATTGGGGAATTTCAGGGCCTGTGCTGTGCTGCGAAGCGGACACGAAGAAGAAGGATACTGAGAAAAAATAACTACTCCACCAAGATCTGGGCCATCCAATTCCAATCCGGTAGTTTGATTGATTTTTTCCAGTTTTTTTCTACCAGATGTTTCTATCCTAGTCTTTCCTCCCGGACTAGAGATACATAGGCAAGCTCCAACGCGGATCATCAAATGGACGACACAAAACATTTGTGAATATGCAGACGTGTCCGTGGACAGCCGGACAAAGGGAGGCCATCCAACTGTAGTCACCAAATAAAATGAACACCTACTTTTCATTCTTTTTATGGATTAATTTTTACATGGCAAAAGAACCCTAAAACAACTAAAAATCATCAACTAGCGGACGACGTGTGACAGTCCCGCCTCGTCGTCATTGGCGTCTGGCATGGACGAGGCGAAGGTGACGACGAAGGCCTCTTGGCATCATTGTCATGCTGCTTCGAGGCATTGTCATCCTCCACATCCAAGCCCTCGAAGTGTCGATTGCGCTCCACCTCGTTGACGCAGAGCTTCCAACGCTCACGACGGATGGAACGGGCGCTTTCACGGAGGCAAGCACAACTTGGTTGACGTAGACGCTCGTCGTGGTCCGCCGCAACCATGGGAGCGACATCAACTTCAGACGCACGCTTCCCTCTAGTTGGTCCTCCATCCAGGAGCTGGAGGTTTTAGTCCGCCAGCAGCTGCTTGAACGTGGACACCGATGCCTCCTCCACCGGTGTGGGCGTTAGTTCCTTCTCCTCCACCTCCGCCAGCACCCAGTCATAGTGTTGCCTCGCCTGCAGCATGCTAAACTCGGACACCGGCAGCTCCTCCACCGACACCTCCTCCATGGTGACTTCCACATGGCCATGGGATTACCCTCCTCCTCGTGCTCCTCCATCCCTTCCTCCGAGCGCTCAGGTGAGCTTGGAGGTTTGCCCACATCAATGGGGGCTTGTCTCAGGCCTCCATGTCATGGATCTCCGCCGCGATTCGGGTGTAGCGGGCCGGCATGAGCCTTCGGTAGCACATAGCAAATGACCGGGCCATGGCGACAGCGGACGAGGATGCGGAGGGGTAGTTGGACGGCATCTTGGACGATGAGAGAGGAGCTCAGAGGGGTAGGGTTTGGTGTGTGTTCGGCCGGCTTAAATAGTCGGGGTAGGAAGAGCAGCGGGTTGCATGTGGAACACGAGAGTAGCCTTCCCTTTCGTCGTGCTGGTGTAAATGCTTGGAAGGAGAACAGTCAGTCAGTCGGCATGAATGTGGTGTGGAGGGCGATGGGACACAACGGAAGAGGCAAGGGAGGAGGGGTTGGGTAGGTGAGTGTTGCCGGAGTCCAATGTGGCACACGTTTAGAATCTCACAAACCACCCTTCAGTTTGGTCTTGTTTAAGGGATTTCAGACGTTTGGACTGCTCCGGACAAATTTAGTGACCACCATTGTATGATCATAAGTGTCCGAATCATCCAGTCCACACAATGATGCGCGATTTGGTGATCCGTGTTGGAATTCCCTGTCTTCCACTGTCTGGACATTTACGAGAGATTTAGTGATCCACGTTGGAATTGCCCTGTATGCAAATATTTGTGCATGTGTTAGGCCCTATTTATTTTTTGAGCCTTTACCTATGCTTTTGCTGCTTTTAGCCTTCCAAAAGAAAAAGCCCTGTCAGACACCTGACTTTTCACTTGGGTTCCCTACAAGCTGCTCTCCTAAATGCACTAGAGCAAAAAGCTTGTCCAAACAAGCTTCCCACAAGCTCCACCAGCTTCTCAGTCCTCACCCAAAAGCATGGCTTTCCATTTTGCTCTAATTACATAAAAATGCCACCGATACTTCTATCTCGTGGCCGTTTAGTTTTTCCCCTTCTCGCACGGCCCTCACCCCATTCCGCCCACCCCTGAGCTCATGAGAAAGAGAATAGAGGAGACACGCTAAGGTTCGGGGTCGTTGCCGCCGCCATCTCCGACCACCCCGGCAGCCAGGGCTCATGCCCCCTCAACCGTCCTCTTCCCTGCCTCCTCCTCGATCTGGGAGCTTGCTCCCCGGTCTCCTTCGAGCCCCCCTTGACCTAGCGTTTCCGCCATCTAGAACAACAACGCTAACAGGATCCAGTCATCCTCAACCATCTCCAGCCACGACACCAATGGCATTCGACCTATTAAAGTGGTATTAAAGTGAATGTGTTCCAAGCTTTTAAATCTAGGCCAATATGACCGATATATAGGCCGATATATCAGTTCTGGGGCTCTACTGATATAAAAATAACATATCATTTTGTAAATAACATTTCCACACATATCACCCGATATGGACCGAACTATCGACCGATATGGCCGACATCTGACCCAATATGTCCACTGATATAGATGATATGTCTCCAACGTATCTATAATTTTTGATTGTTCCATGCTATTATAGTATCAATCTTGAATGTTTTATATTCATTTACAAGCAACTTTATATCATTTTTTGGGACTAACCTATTAACTTAGTGTCCAGTGCCAGTTGTTGTTTTCTGCATGTTTTTGGCTTTTCAGGAAATCAATATCAAACGAAGTCCAAACGGAGAAAAAACTTTGGATTAATTTTTTCTGGACCATAAGAGACCCCAGAAGGTTCGGCAGAAGGCCAGAAGAGCCACGAGGGAGCGAAAAGCCCTAGGGGCACGCCCCATGGGCTTGTGAGCCCCTCGTGGCACCTCCAACCCTAATTCCACCTCTATAAATACTCAAATATTCCCCTGACATCAGAGAGCCACCTAAAATACTTTTTTCGCCGTCGCAAGTTTCTGTTCTCGTGAGATCCCATCTGGAGGCCTCCGTCGGCACTCCGCCGGAGGGGGAATTGATCGCGGAGGGGCTCTACATTAACCTTGCTGCCCTTCTGATGATGCGTGAGTAGTTTACCATAGACCTACAGGTCCATAGTTAGTAGCTAGATGGCTTCTTCTCTCTCGGTGTTCTTCAATACAATGTTCTCCTTGATGTTCTTGGAGTTCTATTCGATGTAATGACTTTTTGCGGTGTGTTTGTTGGGATCCGATGAATTGTGAGTATATGATTGATACGTCTCCAACGTATCTATAATTTATGAAGTATTCATGCCATGTTTACAACAATTTTATATGGTTTTGGTATGATTTGGATGGAACTAACCCGGACTGACGCTGTTTTCAGCAGAACTACCATGGAGTTGTTTTTTGTGCAGAAATGAAAGTTCTCCAAATGCAACGAAACTTTTTTTGATTTTTTTTAGAACAAAAGAGACACTAGAAGCTTCGTGGGAGGACCAGAAGGTGAAGGAGGTGAGCACAAGACACCTGGGCACGCCAGGAGGCCCAAGCGCTCCCAGGTGGGTTGTGCCCACCTCGAGGCCCATCTTCGCGTGATTCCAACGTTGAAAAATCCTATAAATAGAGAAACCATCAGAAATAACCCTAGATCAGAAATTCTGCCGCCGCAAGCCTCTGTAGCCACGAAAAACCAATCTAGACCCCGTTCCGGCACCCTGCCGGAGGGGGAAATCATCACCGATGGCCATCTTCATTATCCCGGCGGCCACCATGATGAGGAGGGAGTAGTCCACCCTCTATGCTGAGGGTTTGTACCAGTAGCTATGTGTTTAATCTCTCTGTCTCGTTTTCTTGATTTAGCACGATCTTGATGTATCGCGGGCTTTGTTAATATAGTTGGATCATATGGTGTTTTCCCCTCTCTATCTTGTTGTGATGAATTGAGTTTTCCCTTTGAGATTTCACGTTTATCGGATTGAATACTTTTATGGATTTGAGAGCACTTGATGTATGTCTTGATATGAATACTCGCGGTAACAATGGGGTATCATATTGATTCACTTGATATATTTTCTGGCACTCAACTCGCGGATTCCCGAGGTGACATTGGGGTAATCTATGCATAGGGGTTGATGCACGTTCTCGTCTTTGTTTCTCTGGTAGAAATCTTGGGGCACTCTTTGAGGTTCTTTGTGTTGGATCGAGTATTATGAATCTGAAATTGTTTGATGCGTATTGTATAATTAACTCACGGATACTCGTGGTGACATTGGAGTATCTAGGTGACATTAGAGTTGGTTGATGTGTATCATATGGTGTTATTTTAGTACGAACTCTTAGATAGATCGATCGGAAAGGATAACTTGGTGTTATTTTACTACGAACTCTTGGATAGATCGATCGGAAAGGATGACTTTGAGGTGGTTTTGCACCCTACAAACAATTTCTTTTTATGTTCTCCGCTAGGTAAGAACTTTGGAGTGATTCTTCATCGCACGTTGAGGGATGGTTATATGATCCAATTATATTAGCATTGTTGGGAGATTGCACTAGCGAAAGTACAGACTCTAGGCCTCATTTTCAAGCATTGCAATACCATTTTTGCTCACTTTTGTTACTTGCTACCTTGCTGTTTTTTATTGTTACTATTACAAAAATCAATGTCTACTATCCATATTACACTTGTATCACCATCTCTTCGCCGAACTAGTGCACCTATACAATTTACCATTGTATTTGGTGTGTTGGGGGATACAAGAGACTTTTTATTATTTGGTTGCAGGGTTGTTTGAGAGAGACCATCTTCATCCTACGCCTCCCATGGATTGATAAACCTTAGGTCATCCACTTAAGGAAAATTTGCTACTGTCCTACAAAACTCGACGCTTGGAGGCCCAACACGAGTCTACAAGAACAAGTTGTGTAGTAGACATCAATGATCAAATTATCCATGAATTTTATTTGAGTTTTCTCTGAACTCTTTTATGCATGATTGCTATAGCTTCGTGTTTCTTCTCCGATTTATTGGTTTGGTTTGGCCAACTAGATTGATGTATCTTGCAATGGGAAGAGATTCTATAAGGGTAAAAAGATGGGGTTTATGCATACGTGAGTTTATCTTGTCTACATCATGTCATCTTGCTTAAGGCATTACTCCGTTCTTTATGAACTTAATACTCTAGATGCATACTAGATAACGGTTGATGTGTAGAGTAATAGTACTAGATGCAGGCAGGAGTCGGTCTACTTGTCTCGGACATGATGCCTATATATGATCATTGCCTTGGATATCGTCATGATTATTTTCTTTTCTATCAATTGCCCAACAGTAATTTGTCTACCCACCGTATGTTATTTTCTCAAGAGAAGCCTCTAGTGAAACCTATGGCCCCCGGGTATACTTTTGTCATATATTAAAATCCAAAAATACCTTCCCGCAATTTTTCTTTATTTTATTTTTTTATATTTAGTGCGATCTATTTATCTATCACCATACAATTTAATCCTGCAATTAACAGCCAAGGGATTGACAACCCCTTGTTCACGTTGGGTGCAAGGATTTGTTATCTTGTGTGCAGGTACTGCTTACATAGTGTTGCATAGTTCTCCTACTGGATTGATGATAACCCACAAGTATAGGGGATCGCAACAGTTTTCTAGGGTAGAGTATTCAACCCAAATTTATTGATTCGACACAAGGGGAGCCAAAGAATGTTTGCAAGTATTAGCAGCTGAATTGTCAATTCAACCACACCTAGAGATTAATTATCTGCAGCAAAGTAATCAGTAGCAAAGTAGTATGATAGTTTTGATAGTAGTAGCAACAACAATAGTAACGGTAACAGTGATAGCAATGATTTTCTAGCAAGTGCAAGAGTAACAATAGCAGTAGTAACTTATCAAGAACAGTATAAGAGAAATTCGTAGGCATTGGATAGGTGAATTCGTTGGATGATATTCATCATATAACAGTCATAACCTAGGGCGATACGGCACTAGCTCCAGATCATAAATATAATGTAGGCATGTATTCCGTAAATAGTCATATGTGCTTATGAAAAGAACTTGCATGGCATCTTTTGTCCTACCCTCCCCTGGCAGCGGGATCCTATTGGAAACTAAGGGATATTAAGGCCTCCTTTTAATAGAGAACCGGAACAAAGCATTAACACATAGTGAATACATGAACTCATCATACTACGGTCATCACCGGGAAGTGTCCCGACTATTGTCACTCCGGGGTTGCCGGATCATAACACGTAGTAGGTGACTATAACTTGCAAGATCGGATCTAGAACATAGATATAATGGTGATAACATAAACGGTTCAGATCTGAAATCATGGCACCCGGGCCCAAAGTGACAAGCATTAAGCATGGCAAAGTCATAGCAACATCAATCTCAAAAGATAATGGATACTAGGGATCAAGCCCTAACAAAACTAACTCGATTACATGATGAATCTCATCCAACTCCTCACCGACCAGCGAGCCTACGAAGGAATTACTCACTCCCGGTGGGGAGCATCATGGAATTGGCGATGGAGAAGGGTTGGTGATGACGAAGATCGAAGATCCCCCTCTCCGGAGCCCCAAACGGACTCCAGATCTGGCCTCCCGATGAAGAACAGGAGGTGGTGGCGGCTCCGTCTCATGAAACGCGATAATTCTTCCTCCCTGATTTTTTTCTTCAAAAATGTGATTTTATAGTATCAGGTTGAAGTCTGCGGGGCCACCAGGTGGGGACAACCCACCTGGGCGCGCCTGGAGGGGGGGCGCGCCCTGGTGGGTTGTGCCCACCCAGGTGCCCCCCTCCGGTGGTTCTTGGCTCCAGAAATTCTTATTTATTGAATAAAAAATGCTCGCAAAGTTTTGTTCCAATCCGAGAACTTTTATTTCTGCACAAAAACAACACCATGGTAGTTCTGCCGAAAACAGCGTCAGTCCGGGTTAGTTTCTTTCAAATCATGCAAATTAGAGTCCAAAACAAGAGGAAAAGCATTAGGAAAAGTAGATACGACGGAGACGTATTAACTCCCCCAAGCTTAAACATTTGCTTGTCCTCAAGCAATTCAGTTGATAAACTGAAAGTGAAAAAGAAAAACTTTTACAAACTCTTTTGCTCTTGTTTACATAAATAAGCTTAAGTAGCACCCAGGTTTTTAGCAAAGATTATAACTAACCATGTCGACAATAACTCTTAAAAATTATATTAACTCATAACAATGGCATAATCAACTAGCAAGCAATAATAAGATATCTCAAACAATCAACACTTTGTCAAAGCAACCATGATATAATATGACAATAGTGGTATCTCGCTAGCCCTATCTGAGACCGCAAAACATAAATGCAGAGCACCTCCAAAGTTCAAGCAGCGACTAAACATTGTAATTCATGATAGAAAAGATCCAGTCATGATGCAACCCATATTAGCTATACACAATGCATGAGGATGACAATAGTGCTCTCAAGTTCTGGCGCTTATTTGAGAAGGTGATGACACAACATAAAATTAAATAGATAGTCCCTTCGCAGAGGGAAGCAGTGATTTGCAGAGGTGCCAGAGCTCAAGTTTTAAAACAGAGGTAATTGAAATTTTGAGAAATGCACCCTTCTTATTTACTTCGCGACCATTAGTTATCGGTATCTTCCATGCTAAACAAATTAGTGGCGGTTCCCAAGCGATAAAAGTAAAGGTTTACTCCCCCTCCACCAACAATCACACTCCATGGCTTGTCCGAAACAACGGGTGCCGTCCATACCAACAACATTCCTGGGGGAGTTTTGTTCAATTATTTGTAATTTGAATTAGGGACTGGGAATCCCTATTACCGCCCCTCTCGTACAAGGACGAGTGAATAAACACTCATCATGAGAATAACCCGCTTAACATGGAAGATACTGACTACCTCCTGTCGCTCTATAAACAATCCAGGCACACAAAAAGGATATTTATTTGAAGTTTTTTTAGAGGTGGCACATGCAAATTTACTTAGGACGGTAGGGTAATACCACATATAGGTAGGTATGGTGGACTCATCTGGAATACTTGGGTTTCAGGTTTTTGATGCACAAGCAGAATTCCCACTTAGTACAGGCGAAGGCTAGCAATTAGGTTGAGAAGCGGCCAGCTAGAGAGCGAAAACGGTAATGAACAAGCATTATGCATAAGTAACATTGGATACTAGCATGAGTAGGATATGAACACCATGAACATAAATATCATAGAGGCTATGTTGGTTTTGATTCAACTACATGCATGAACATGTGCCAAGTCAAGCCACCCGAACATTCAGAGGAGGATACCATATCATCATACTACATCACAATTATTTTAACGCAATGTTGACATCCAAGATAAATCATTATCCACTCCTAGCTACTTAAGCATGACATGAGAAACTATAATCTCTAAGGGTCATTGCAAACATTTTTGATCATAATGAGCTGAATCATGGATACTAGGTTAAACATATTTACAAAAACAGAACAAGTTGAGTTCATACCCGTTTCTCTCTGCCACAGCCAGTTCATCAAATATCGTCATCATTGCCTTTCACTTGCACGACTGAACGATATGAAAATAATAATAGTGCAAGAGTGTCGTGGACTAAGCTGGAATCTGCAAACATTTTATTCAAAAAGAAGAAAACAAGGTAATATGGGCTCTCTGTTAGATCAACAACAATGCATATGAGAGCCACTCAAGATTTTCATCGTGGTCTTCTCCTCGGTATGACTCAATAAAAAGAAATTCAGAGAAACACACTGAAATATTTTTGGAGTTTTTTGGTTTTCTGAAAGAAAGCAAATTTAAGAAAGGAAAAACAAAAACGAGAAAAACTATTTACACGGGAGAGCTCCCAACAAGCAAAAAGAAGAACAAGGAAATCTTTTTGGGTTTTCTTTTTAAATACTACAACTAGTTATACTAGAAAGAAGCAGGAAACATTTTTGTATTTTCTCAAAGTTTTTTAAACACACAAGAAGAAGGCAAAAAAATAAATCTAGCATGGATAATACAATGAAAAATTGTGGACACCGACAACTGGAATGAAATATGTGAACATGAATGTAATGTCGGTGGAAATATGTACTCCCCGAAGCTTAGGCTTTTGGCCTAACTTGGTTATCTTCATCAGTAGCCTGCATAATGGTCGGAGTGATAGCTCATGGAGGCTCTAGGTGCAGATGTCTCAGCCCGTCGTGCAGCCACAACTGCCGCGTTATGTGCTCGGGCCTCGCTCTCAAGAACGTAATATCTTCCCTTGCTGTGAACATCAAAGAGAGCAGGTGCAGGCAAAAAGGTGTCGACGATGGACCTTTTATTAAACAACAGGTTATAAGTAAAATTATGGGGTTCACCACTAAGGATCTTATTGTTGGAAAACGTTGCATGGAAAACAAAAAAATTCTACGCACATGCAAGATCTATCAAGGAGATGCATAGCAACGAGAGGGGAGAGTGTGTTTACATACCCTCGTAGACTGTAAGCAGAAGCATTTCACAACGTGGTTGATGTAGTCGAACTTTCTTCGTGCTCCACCGATCGAGTACCGAACGTACGGCACCTCCGAGTTCTGCACACGTTCAGCTCGATGACGTCCCTCGCCTTCTTGATCCAGCAAGGTGTCGAGGTAGTAGATGAGTTCCGTTAGCACGACGGCGTGGTGACGGTGATGGTGATGTGATCCGCGCAGGGCTTCGCCTAAGCACCGCGAGAATATGACTGGGGGTGTAAACTGTGGAGGGGGGCGTCGCAAACGGCTAACAATTGATGTTGTGTGCTCTAGGCGCCCCCTTCCCACATATATATAGGTGGGAGGGGGAGGGGAGAGGCCAGGAGGCGCCCAAGGGCTGGCCGCCGGCCCCCTTGGGACTTCCTTGCCCTGCGCCCCCCCTGCCATATTTGAGGCAGGGGGAAGGAAAGGGGGGAGAGGTAGAAGGAAGGGGGAATCCTATTCCCTTTCTTTCCTTTCCTCCTTCCCCTTTCCTTATCCACCTTGGCCGGCCCATATGGGGGGCGCACCAGCCCCTTGTGGCTGGTGTGTTTCCCCTCTTGGCCCATAAGGCCAATATCTTTTGCCGGGGGTGTCCGGAACCCCTTCCGGTAACCCGATAAGTACCCGGTGACCCCCGAAACACTTCCGGTGTCCGAATACTATCGTCCTATATATCAATCTTTACCTATCGACCATTTCGAGAATCCTCGTCATGTCCGTGATCTCATCCAGGACTCCGAACAACATTCAGTCACCAAATCACATAACTCATATAATATTATATCGTCAACGAACGTTAAGCGTGCGGACCCTACGGGTTCGAGAACTATGTAGACATGACCGAGACACCTCTCCGGTCAATAACCAATAGCGGAACCTGGATGCTCATATTGGCTCCCACATATTCTACGAAGATCTTTATCGGTCGAACCGTTATGACAACATACTTTATTCCCTTTGTCCATTGGTATGTTACTTGCCCGAGATTCCGTCGTCGGTATCTTCATACCTAGTTCAATCTCGTTACCGGCAAGTCTCTTTACTCGTTCCGTAATACATCACCTCGTGACTAACTCCTTAGTTGTTTGCTTGCAAGCTTATGATGTGTATTACCGAGAGGGCCCAGAGATACCTCTCCGATACTCAGAGTGACAAATCCTAATCTCGATCTATGCCAACTCAACAAATACCTTCGGAGATACCTGTGGAGCATCTTTATAATCACCCCGTTACATTGTGATGTTTGATAGCACACAAGGCATTCCTCCGGTATCCGGGAGTTGCATAATCTCATAGTCGAAGGAATATGTATTTGACATGAAGAAAGCAATAGCAATAAAACTGAACGATCATTATGCTAAGCTAATGGATGGGTCTTGTCCATCACATCATTCTCCTAATGATGTGCTCTCATTATCAAATGACAACTCATGTCTATGGTTAGGAAACCATAACCATCTTTGATCAACGAGCTAGTCAAGTAGAGGCTCACTAGGGACACGGTGTTTGTTTATGTATTCACACATGTATTTAGGTTTCCGATCAATACAATTCTAGCATGAATAATAAACCTTTATCATGAATAAGGAAATATAAAATAACAACTTTATTATTGCCTCTAGGGCATATTTCCTTCAGTCTCCCACTTGCACTAGAGTCAATAATCTAGTTCACATCACCATGTGATTAACACCCATAGTTCACATCGTCATGTGACCAATACCCAAAGAGTTTACTAGAGTCAATAATCTAGTTCACATCGCCATGTGATTAACGCCCAAAGAGTACTAAGGTGTGATCATGTTTTACTTGTGTGAGAAGTTTAGTCAACGGGTCTGCCACATTCAGATCCGTATGTATTTTGCAAATTTCTATGTCTATAATGCTCTGCATGGAGCTACTCTAGCTAATTGCTCCCACTTTCAATATGTATCCAGATTGAGACTCAGAGTCATCCGGATCGACGTTAAAGCTTGCATCGACGTAACCCTTTACGACGAACTCTTTATTACCTCCATAACTGAGAAACATTTCCTTAGTCCTCTTTAATGCACCTAAGGATAATTTTGACCGATGTCCAGTGGTCCACTCCTGGATCACTTTTGTACCCTCTTGCAAAACTTATTGGCAATGCACACAACAGGTCTGGTACACAGCATGGCATACTTTATAGAACCTATGGCTGATGCATAGGGAATGACTTTCATTCTTTCTCTATCTTCTGTCGTGGTCGGGCTTTGAGTCTTACTCAACTGCTCACCTTGTAACACAGGCAAGAACCCTTTCTTTGACTGATCCATTTTGAACTTCTTCAAAATCTTGTCAAGGTATGTGCTTTGTGAAAGTCCTATTAAGCGTCTCGATCTATCCCTATAGATCTGGATGCCCAATATATAAGTAGCTTCACCGAGGTCTTTCATTGAAAAATTCTTATTCAAGTATCCTTTTATGCTATCCAAAAATTCTATATCATTTCCAATCAATAATATGTCATCCACATATAACATCAGAAATGCTACAGAGCTCCCACTCACCTTCTTGTAAATACAGGCTTCACAGAAAGTCTGTATAAAACCATATGCTTTGATCACCTCATCAAAGCGTATATTCCAACTCTGAGATGCTTGCACCAGGTCATAGATGGATCGCTGGAGCTTGCACACTTTGTTAGCACCTTTAGGATCGACCAAACTTTCTGGTTGCATCATATACAATTCTTCTTTAAGAAATCCATTAAGGAATGCAGTTTTGACGTCCATTTGCCAGATTTCACAATCATAAAATGGGGCAATTGCTAACATGATTCAGACGGACTTAAGCACTGCTACGGGTGAGAAAGTCTCACCGTAGTCAACCCCTTGAACTTGTCAAAAACCTTTCGCAACAAGTCGAGCTTTGTAGACAGTAACATTACCATCAGCGTCAGTCTTCTTCTTGAAGATCCATTTATTCTCTATGGCTTGCCGATCATCGGGCAAATCCACCAAAGTCCACACTTTGTTCTCATACATGGATCCTATCTCAGATTTCATGGCCTCAAGCCATCTGTCGGAATCCGGGCTCATCATAGCTTCTTCATAGTTCGTAGGTTCGCCTTGGTCTAGTAACATGACTTCAATTATAGGATTCCCGTACCACTCTGGTGCGGATCGTGTTCTGGTTGACCTACGAGGTTCTTTAGTAACTTGATCCGAAGTTTCATGATGATCATCATTAGCTTCCTCTTTAGTTGGTGTAGGCATCACGGGAACGGTTTTCTCTGATGAACTACTTTCCAATTCGAGAGAAGGTACGATTACCTCATCAAGTTCTACTTTCCTCCCACTCACTTCTTTCGAGAGAAACTCCTTCTCTAGAAAGGACCCACTCTTGGCAACAAAGATCTTGCCTTCGGATCTGTGGTATAAGGTGTACCCAATTGTTTCCTTAGGGTATCCTATGAAGACGCACTTCTCAGATTTGGCTTCGAACTTATCAGGCTGAAGCCTTTTGACATAAGTGTCGCAACCCCAAACTTTTAAGAAACGACAGCTTAGGTTTCTTGCCAAACCACAGTTCATACGGTGTCGTCTCAACGGATTTAGACGGTGCCTCATTTAACATGAATGCGGCTGTCTCTAATGCATAACCCCAAAACGATAGTGGTAAATCAGTAAGAGACATCATAGAATGCACCATATCTAATAAAGTACGGTTACGACGTTCGGACACACCATTACGCTGTGGTGTTCCAGGTGGCGTGAGTTGTGAAACTATTCCACATTGTTTTAAATGAAGGCCAAACTCGTAACTCAAATATTCGCCTCCGCGATCAGATCGTAGAAACTTTATTTTCTTGTTACGATGATTCTCCACTTCACTCTGAAATTCTTTGAACTTTTTAAATGTTTCAGTTTTGTGTTTCATTAAGTAGATATACCCATATCTTCTCAAATCATCTGTGAAGGTTAGAAAATAACGATACCTGCCGCGTGCCTCAACACTCATCGGACCGCATACATCGGTATGTATTATTTCCAATAAGTCATTAGCTCGCTCCATTGTTCTGGAGAACGGAGTTTTAGTCATCTTGCCCATGAGGCATGGTTCGCAAGTATCAAATGATTCATAATCAAGTGATTCCAAAAGCCCATCTGCATGGAGTTTCTTCATGCGCTTTACACCAATATGACCTAAACGGTAGTGCCACAAATATGTTGCACTATCATTATCAACTTTGCATCTTTTGGCATCAATATTATGAATATGTGTATCACTTTGATCGAGATTCAATAAACCATTTACATTGGGTGTATGACCATAGAAGGTTTTATTCATGTAAACAGAACAACAATTATTCTCTGACTTAAATGAATAACCGTATCGCAATAAACATGATCCAATCATATTCATGCTCAACACAAACACCAAATAACATTTAGTTAGGTCCAACACTAATCCCAAAGGTAGAGGGAGTGTGCGATGGTGATCTTATCAACCTTGGAATCACTTCCAACACACATCGTCACCTCGTCCTTAACTAGTCTCTGTTCATTTTACAACTCCTGTTTCGAGTTACTAATCTTAGCAACTGAACCGGTATCAAATACCCAGGGGCTACTATGAACACTAGTAAAGTACACATCAATAACATGTATATCAAATATACCTTTGTTCACTTTGCCATCCTTCTTATCCGCCAAGTATTTGGGGCAGTTTCGCTTCCAGTGACCATTTCCTTTGTAGTAGAGGCACTCAGTTTCAGGCTTGGGTCCAGCTTTGGGCTTCTTCATGGGAGCGGCAACTTGCGTGCCATTCTTCTTGAAGTTCCCTTTCTTTCCCTTGCCATTTTTCTTGAAACTAGTGGTCTTGTTAACCATCAACACTTGATGCTCTTTCTTGATTTCTACCATCGCCAATTTCAGCATCGCGAAGAGCTCGGGAATCATTTTCGTCATCCCTCGCATATTATAGTTCATCATGAAGTTCTAGTAGCTTGGTGATAGTGACTAGAGAACTTTGTCAATCACTGTCTTATCTGGAAGATTAACTCCCACTTGATTCAGGCGATTGTAGTACCCAGACATTCTGAGCACATGCTCACCGGTTGAGCTATTCTCCTCCATCTTGTAGGCAAAGTACTTGTCAGAGGTCTCATACCTCTCGACACGGGCATGAGTCTGAAATACCAATTTCAGCTCTTGGAACATCTCATATGCTTCGTGGCATTCAAAACGTTTTTGAAGTCCCGGTTCTAAGTCGTAAAGCATGGCGCACTAAACTATCAAGTATTCATCATATCGAGCTTGCTAAACATTCATAACATTTGCATCTGCTCCTGCAATAGGTCTGTCACCTAGCGGTGCATCAAGGACATAATTCTTCTGTGCAGCAATGAGGATAATCCTCAGATCATGGAACCAGTCCGCATCATTCCTACTATCATCTTTAAACTTAGTTTTCTCTAGGAACATATCAAAATAAAACAGGGGAGCTATACGCGAGCTATTGATCTACAACATAGATTTGCAAAAACTATCAAGACTAAGTTCATGATAAATTAAGTTCAATTAATCAAATTACTTAAGAACTCCCACTTAAATAGACATCCCTCAAGTCATCTAAGTGATACGTGATCCAAATCAACTAACCCATGTCCGATCATCACGTGAGATGGGTGTCGGTGTCAAAACCGGCGGATCTCGGGTAGGGGGTCCCGAACTGTGCGTCTAAGGTCGATGGTAACAGGAGACGGGGGACACGATGTTTACCCAGGTTCGGGCCCTCTCTATGGAGGTAATACCCTACGTCCTGCTTGATTGATCTTGATGAATATGAGTATTACAATAGTTGATCTACCACGAGATCGTAATGGCTAAAACCCTAGAAGTCTAGTCTGTCTGATTATGATTGTGATTATGATTGTCTCTACGGACTAAACCCTCCGGTTTATATAGACACCGGAGGGGGCTAGGGTTGTACAAAGTCGGTTACAGAGAAAGGAATCTTCATATCCGAACGCCAAGCTTGCCGTCCACGCCAAGGAGAGTCCCATCCGGACACGGGAGAGAGTCTTCTGTCTTGTATCTTCATGGCCCATCAGTCCGGCCCACATTACGTAGCCCGGACGCCCGAGGACCCCTTAATTCAGGACTCCCTCAATTGGGTAGTCATCAATGGTGAACATCTCTATGTTGATCATATCTACTATATGATTCACGTTCGACCTTTCAGTCTCTAGTGTTTCGAGGCCATGTCTGTACATGCTAGGCTCGTCAAGTTTAACCCAAGTATTCCGCATGTGCAAAACTGTCTTGCACCCGTTGTATGTTAGCGTAGAGTCTATCACACCCGATCATCACATGGTGTCTCAACACGATGAACTGTAGCAATGGTGCATACTCAGGGAGAACACTTTTATCTTGAAATTAAGTGAAGGGATCATCTTATAATGCTACCGCCATTCTAAGCAAAATAAGATGCATAAAGGATAAACATCACATGCAATCAAAATATATGACATGATATGGCCATCATCTTGTGCTTTTGATCTCCATCTCCAAAGCATCGTCATGATCTCCATTGTCACTGGCTCGACACCTTGATCTCTATCGTTGCATCGTGGTCATCTCGCCAACTATTGCTTCTATGACTATTGCTAACGCATAGTGATAAAGTAAAGCAATTACATGGCGTTTGCATTTCATACAATAAAGCGACAACCATAAGGCTCCTGCCAGTTGCCGATAACTTACAAAACATGATCATCTCATACAACAACGTATATCACATCATGTCTTGACCATATCACATCACAACATGCCCTGCAAAAACAAGTTAGACGTCCTCTACTTTGTTGTTGCAAGTTTTACGTGGCTGCTACGGGCTTCTAGCAAGAACCGTTCTTACCTACGCATCAAAACCGCAACGGTGTTTCATCAAGTTTACTGTTTTAACCTTCTTCAAGGACCGGCCGCAGTCAAATTTGATTCAACTAAAGTAGGAGAAACAGACACCCGCCAGCCACCTTTATGCAAAACTAGTTGCATGTCTGTCGGTGGAACCGGTCTCATGTGCGTGGACATGTAAGGTTGGTCCGGGCCGCTTCATCCCAAAATACCGCCGAATCAAAATAAGATGTTGGTGGTAAGCAGTATGACTATCACCGCCCACAACTCTTTGTGTTCTACTCGTGCATATCATCTACGCATAAACCTGGCTCGGATACCACTGTTGGGAAACGTTGCATGGAAAATAAAAAAAATTCTACGCACACGCAAGATCTATCAAGGAGATGCATAGCAACGAGAGGGAAGAGTGTGTCTACGTACCCTCGTAGACCGTAAGCGGAAGCGTTTCACAACGTGGTTGATGTAGTCGAACTTTCTTCGTGCTCCACCGATCGAGTACCGAACGTACGGCACCTCCGAGTTCTGCACATGTTCAGCTCGATGACGTCCCTCGCCTTCTTGATCCAGAAAGGTGTCGAGGTAGTAGATGAGTTCCGTCAGCACGACGGCGTGGTGACAGTGATGGTGATGTGATCCACGCAGGGCTTCGCCTAAGCACCGCGAGAATATGACCGGGGGTGTAAACTGTGGAGGGGGGCGCCGCACACGGCTAACAATTGATGTTGTGTGTTCTAGGCGCCCCCTTCCCACATATATATAGGTGGGAGGGGGAGGGGAGCGGCCAGGAGGCGCCCAAGGGCTGGCCGCCGGCCCCCTTGGGGCTTCCTTGCCCTGCGCCCCCCTACCATATTTGACGGAGGGGGAAGGAAAGGGGGGAGAGGTGGAAGGAAGGGGGAATCCTATTCCCTTTCTTTCCTTTCCTCCTTCCCCTTTCCTTCTCCACCTTGGCCGGCCCATATGGGGGGTGCACCAGCCCCTTGTGTCTGGTGTGTTTCCCCTCTTGGCCCATAAGGCCCATATCTTTTGCCGGGGGTGTCCGGAACCCCTTCCGGTGACCCGATAAGTACCCGGTGACCCCCGAAACACTTCCGGTGTCCGAATACTATCGTCCTATATATCAATATTTACCTCTCGACCATTTCGAGACTCTTCATCATGTCCGTGATCTCATCCGGGACTCCGAACAACATTCGGTCACCAAATCACATAACTCATATAATACTATATCATCAATGAACGTTAAGCGTGCGGACCCTACGGGTTCGAGAACTATGTAGACATGACCAAGACACCTCTCCGGTCAATAACCAATAGCGGAACCTAGATGCTTATATTGGGTCCCACATATTCTACGAAGATCTTTATCGGTCGAACCGTTATGACAACATATGTTATTCCCTTTGTCCATCGGTATGTTACTTGCCCGAGATTCGATCGTCGGTATCTTCATACCTAGTTCAATCTCGCTACCAGCAAGTCTCTTTACTCGTTCCGTAATACATCACCTCGTGACTAACTCCTTAGTCGTTTGCTTGCAAGCTTATGATGTGTATTACCGAGAGGGCCCAGAGATACCTCTCCGATACTCGGAGTGACAAATCCTAATCTCGATCTATGCCAACTCAACAAATACCTTTGGAGATACCTGTAGAGCATCTTTATAATCACCCAGTTACGTTGTGACGTTTGATAGCACACAAGGCATTCCTCCGGTATCCGGGAGTTGCATAATCTCATAGTCGAAGGAATATGTATTTGACATGAAGAAAGCTATAGCAATAAAACTGAACGATCATTATGCTAAGCTAACAAATGCGTCTTGTCCATCACATCATTCTCCTAATGATGTGATCCCGTTATCAAATGACAACTCATGTCTATGGTTAGGAAACCATAACCATCTTTGATCAACGAGCTAGTCAAGTAGAGGCTCACTAGGGACACGGTGTTTGTTTATGTATTCACACATGTATTTAGGTTTCCGATCAATACAATTCTAGCATGAATAATAAACCTTTATCAGAATAAGGAAATATAAAATAACAACTTTATTATTGCCTCTAGGGCATATTTCCTTCACTTATGACGTTTCATGGCATCGAAGTCAAGGTATTGCGTGGGTAAGATGGGGTCATAAGGCCAAGGTGAAACACCTAGCTCTCTTGCTAAGCGCGTGGCGTAAATCCCACCATAAAAATATCCACTACCAGCGTTGTGTTGCAATCTACGTGCCACTATCGCTCCAAAGTTATAACTTTTGTCACCGGTGAGAGCGGTGTGGATAAGGCTCAAGTCTAGAGCACAAAGTGTACTACAATCTTGTTTGCCTACAATGCATTTTCCATTAAATAGTGCAAAGTATTGGATTGAGGGAAAATGAATGCTCTTTATTCTACCTTGAGTCACTCCTCTAGTCTCACCATAGCATAGGCTAGATAAGAATATCTCAAACTCCGACCTTGGTGGCTCGTCTAATGAACCCCAAAACGAAATTTTGCAGTGATTAGAAAATGTCTCTAGAGGTATAGTAAATGAATTGTCATATAGTTTAAATGATACTCTGGACTCACGAGGATGGAATTTAAATTCTTTGGTAAATGATTCAGTGAGGCTGAGATGTTGGTTGCACTTATCTGCAATGTAGGGACCGAGCTCGGCATTGTGAACATATTGCTCAAATTCTTCTTTAATGCCCAAACGCTCCATGTAATCGTTGCATGGCCATGAACATGATTTGGTGGCGGCATCTCGGATGGAATTTTCACTTGGTTCAACATAAGACCGGCGAACGGAGCTACTACTAGAAGATGCCTCCGAGGACCTCTGCCTCGAAGAACTCCTTCCAAAGAGGTTCATCATATTCGCGTACAATTTTCTGAAAAATTTTGGGTCACAATTTTTTATCAACAAAACTTTACAAGAGTGATAGCAACTACTCATAGGGATGCATAGAGGCCATATCAAGCATTCAAACTACTTAGAACTCTAAGAATTCAACATGCAAGCTCCTCTACAGCAGCACCAAGAGTCACTAATTATTCCAAATATAAACCAGTAAAGCAAAAACTAATTGGACCAATGGAGGAGTCACATACCAAGCAACAATCCCCCGAAACAGTTTCGGAAATGGAGCTTCGAGCAAAGAGATCGAAATCCGTGGGTTTGAGAGCAAGAACACGAGAGAGAGAGCAATGGTGATTTTTTTCTGGAGGTAGGTGATGATATGGAGTGAAGGGATAAGTGAGGGGGTCCACGTGGGGACCACAACCCACCAGGGCGCGCCTGGGGCTGCTGGCGCGCCCAGGTGGGTTGTGCCCACTTGGAGCACCTCCCTCTGATGTTATTTGCACCAAAAAAATTTAAATATTCAGAAAAAAATCGTATTAAATTTTCAGAGCATTCTGAGAACTTCTATTTTTGGGTCATTTTTTTTGCACGGAAAACTCAGGAAACAGGCAAGGCATGGCATTTTATTTTATTTAACTAATAAAAACAAAAAACAAAAGGTTGTACTCACTAAATTCATCAACTTCGTACCTCTCAAAAATGATTCATTAATAAGGTTGATAAAGTCTTAGTAACAACCACTTTCGATTAGCATGAAACCGAAGAACTTTCGTAAAACACTAAGTTACCTCAATGGGGATATGAATGTCCCCGACAATAAGCATTTCATATTTCTTTTTGGCAGTAGGTAGAGGTAGTTGAAAACTTCCAATAATGATTGTCGGAGATTTTTCAATAACATTAATACCATTCACTTGGAATTGTTTCTTCAGAAAGTGCACCATATGCTCATTACCATTGATATGAAAAGTGACATTGCTTTTATTGCAATCTATAACAGCCCCTGCAGTATTCAAGAAGGGTCTACCGAGGATAATCGACATATTGTCGTCCTCGGGCATCTCAAGTATAACAAAGTCAGTCAAGATAGTAACATTAGCAACAACAACGGGCACATCCTCACAAATAACGATAGGTATAGCAGTTGATTTATCAGCCATTTGCAAAGATATTTCAGTAGGTTTGAGTTTATTCAAATCAAGTCTTTTATATAAAGAGAAAGGCATAACACTCACACCAGCTCCTAAATCACATAAAGCAGTTTTCACATAGTTTCTTTTGATGGAGCAAGGTATAGTTGGTATTCCCGGATCTCCAAGTTTTTTTAGGTACTCCATCCTTAAAAGTATAATTAGCAAGCATGGTGGAAATTTTAGCTTCCTGTATTTTTCTCTTATTGGTGATGATGTCTTTTATGTACTTTGCATAAGGAGGCATTTTTAAGATATCAGTCAAGCGAGTACGCAAAAAGACTGGGCTCAGCATTTCAGCAAAGCGTTCAAATTCTTCATCATCTTTCTTTTTGGTTGACTTAGGTGGAAAGGGCATAGGTTTTTGAACCCACGGTTCTCTTTCCTTACCGTGTTTTCTAGCAACAAAGTCTCTTTTATCATACCTTTTATTCTTGGTTTGTGGGTTATCAAGATCAGCTGCTGGTTCTATCTCAACATCATTATCTGGTTCTTTATTATTTGTTTGAGTATCTTCATGAACCTTATCATTGTCTTTTTCATTTTCAGAAGGTGGGTGTTCACTACCAGATTGAGTTTCAGCATCAGAGATAGAGACTTCATTATCATTATCAGGAGGTTTTTCAACTTCAGGTTCACTAGAAGCATGCAAAGTCCTATCATTTTTCTTCTTCTTTTTCTTTTAAAAGGACTAGGTGCATCAGTGTCAACTCTTTGAGAGTCTTGTTCAATTCTTTTTGGGTGTCCCTTAGGATAAAGTGGCTCCTGAGTCATTCTACCTCCTCTAGTCATTACTCTAACAGCATGATCATTGATATTATTATTCATTTCATCAAGCAACTCTCTTTGAGATTTAGCAACTTGTTCTAATTGAGTTTGAACCATAGAAGCATGTTTTCCCACACCTCTAACATCATTTGAGATTCTAAATAACAAGTCACTCAAGCGAGTAATCATATCAGAATTGTATTTCAATTGTTTCATAACATTTGCATTGAAGTGATCTTGCTTTCTAATGTAATTATCAAACTCATAAAGGCATTGACTAGGATGTTTATTATAAGGAATATCACCTTCATCGAACTTTAGTAAAGAATTTACCTCTACCACCTTAGGTGGTGGTGGTGTTTCAAGCCCATGTATTCCTTCGATTGGTGGTAAATTTTTAACATCCTCTGCTTTAATACGTTTTTTCTTCATGGATTTCTTTGCCTCTTGCATATCTTCAGGACTGAGATATAAGATACCCCTCTTCTTCGGAGTAGGTTTGAGTGGTGGTTCGGGAAGAGTCCAATCATCATAATTTTTCAATATGTTATTCAATAATTCTTCAGCTTGTTCAACAGTTCGCTCCCTGAAAACACAACCAGCACAACTATCTAGGAAGTCCCTAGAAGCATCGGTTAGTCCATTATAGAAGATATCAAGTATTTCATTTTTCTTAAGAGGGTGATCAGGCAAGGCATTAAGCAATTGGAGAAGCCTCCCCCGAGCTTGTGGGAGACTCTCTTCTTCAATTTGCGCAAAGTTAAATATTTCCTGTAAAGCAGCTTGTTTCTTATGAGCAGGAAAATATTTTTCAGAGAAGTAATAAATCATATCCTGGGGACAACGCACACAACCAGGAGCAAGAGTATTGTACCAAGCCTTAGCATCACCCTTTAACGAGAACGGAAATAATTTGAGAATATAATAGTAGCGAATTTTCTCATCATGAGCAAATAGGGTGGCTATGTCATTCAACTTAGTAAGATGTGCCACAACAGTTTCAGTTTCATAACCATGGAAAGGATCAGATTCAACCAAAGTAATTAACTCTGGGTCGACAGAGAATTCATAATCCTTATCATCAACAAAGATAGGTGAAGTAGCAAACTTAGGATCACATTTCATTCTAGCATTCAAAGTCTTTTCTTTATACTTGCATAATAATTTTTCCAGATCATCTCTATCCTTACAAGCAAGAATGTCTCTAGTTGTCTCCTCATCCATAACATAACCTTCCGGTACCTTTGGCAATTCATATCTAGGAGAACTAGGTCTAATAGGTGTTTCAAGATTTTTAGTTTCAAGCTCTTCATCAGTTTCAACAATTTCATCAATTTCAGCATTCTCAAAAGCCTTAGTTCTAGCAAGTTGTTCATCAAGAAATTCACCTAGTGGCACATTATCATCAAGCAAGGTACTAGCATCATCATGAATAGCATTCATAGCAGAAGTAGCATCATCAGTAACTTGCGACATATTAGAATTGATAGCATGTGGTGGTGTTGCAAGTCTACTTATAACGGAAGGTGAATCTAAAGCGGAGCTGGATGGCAGTTCCTTACCTCCCCTCGTCTTAGAGAGAAAAATCTTAGTCTTAGCATCCTTCAGATTCTTCGTAGTGATAATTTGATAATAATCCCAAGTGACTCAACAAATATAGCTATGCTCCCCGGCAACGGCGCCAGAAAAAGGTCTTGATAAACCACAAGTATAGGGGATCGCAACAGTTTTCAAGGGTAGACTATTCAACCCAAATTTATTGATTCGACACAAGGGGAGCCAAAGAATATTTGCAAGTATTAGCAGCTGAGTTGTCAATTCAACCACACCTGGAGATTAATTATCTACAGCAAAGTGATCAATAGCAAAGTAGTATGATAGTTTTGATAGTAGTAGCAACAGCAATAGCAACGTTAACAGTGATAGCAATGATTTTGTAGTAAGTGCAATAGTAACAATAGCAGTAGTAACTTTGCAAGGACAATATGAGAGAAATTCGTAGGCATTGGATTGGTGAATTCGTTGGATGATATTCGTCATATAACAGTCATAACCTAGGGCGATACGGCACTAGCTCCAGTTCATAAATATAATGTAGGCATGTATTCCATAAATAGTCATACGTGCTTATGGAAAGAACTTGCATGACATCTTTTGTCCTACCCTCCCGCGGTAGCGGGGTCCTATTGGAAACTAAGTGATATTAAGGCCTCCTTTTAATAGAGAACCGGAACAAAGCATTAACACACGGTGAATACATGAACTCCTCAAACTACGGTCATCACCGGGAAGTGTCCCGACTTCTGTCACTCCGGGTTTGCCAGATCATAACACGTAGTGGGTGACTATAACTTGCAAGATCGGATCTAGAACATAGATATAATGGTGATAACATAAATGGTTCAGATCTGAAATCATGGCACCCGGGCCCAAAGTGACAAGCATTAAGCATGGCAAAGTCATAGCAACATCAATCTCAGAACATAATGGATACTAGGGATCAAGCCCTGACAAAACTAACTCGATTACATGATGAATCTCATCCAACTCCTCATCGACCAGCGAGCCTACGAAGGAATTACTCACTCCCGGTGGGGAGCATCATGGAATTGGCGATGGAGAAGGGTTGGTGATGACGAAGATCGAAGATCCCCCTCTCCGGAGCCCCAAACGGACTCCAGATCTGGCCTCCCGATGAAGAACAGGAGGTGGCGGCGGCTCCGTCTCGTGAAACGCGATAATTCTTCCTCCCTGATTTTTTTCTCCAAAAATGTGATTTTATAGTATCAGGGTTGAAGTCTGAGGGGCCACCAGGTGGGGACAACCCACCTGGGCGCGCCTGGAGGGGGGGCGCGCCCTGGTGGGTCGTGCCCACCCAGGTGCCCCCCTCCGGTGGTTCTTGGCTCCAGAAATTCTTATTTATTGTATAAAAAATCCTCACAAAGTTTTGTTCCAATCCGAGAACTTTTATTTCTGCACAAAAACAACACCATGGTAGTTCTGCTGAAAACAGCGTCAGTCCGGGTTAGTTTCATTCAAATCGTGCAAATTAGAGTCCAAAACAAGAGGAAAAGCGTTAGGAAAAGTAGATACGATGGAGACGTATCAATTGATAACCTTGGTTCTTAACTGAGGGAAATACTTATCTCTACTGTACCGTATCATCCTCTCCTCTTCGAGGAAATCCCAACGCAGCTCACAAGTAGCAATAGACCGGTACATCGATGAACACAATTATTTCTCGGGAAGTGGTGATTTTTTTTTTATATTTATAGTTTTATCATATTATCAAAGTCATGCATAATGTTTGGTAGAACACATATATAACATATTGTTCTTAATCTTAGAGTGAGGATTTTGTGAATCTATCTTAAATAGTTTATTAATTAACAAGTTCATAAACTAGGAATTTAATTTTTTTACGCTAGACCATTGACACCATATATTATATATTTACTAAAAGAAATACTTTACAAAGAATATTGGGATAATTTCTGGATAAATTTTCTCCGATATATCACCCGATATATCCGACATCCGATATGTTCAAGCCAAACCGATATGAACCCGATATACGATATTTTGAACCTTGATGTGTGCATGTTTGCATATGTTAATTTTTCAGCTAAAATAGGTGCTCAGCATGTTTTTTGAGATAATCTAAAACATAGCCTGATATCGGTGTTCAAATAGCATCTTCGATATCCAGGGGCATTATAGACTTTTACCAGCAGTTACAGCCTCACCTGGTATCCTAGAAAAGTTTCCAAGCAGGCTTTTTGGTCTTCTCGGTTTCTACCAACTCCAACCCACTTCTCAGCTTCTACCAGCTTCAGCCGCTTATCGTTCAGCCGAAACCCAAATAAACAGGGCCTTAGTCTATGAAGAGAAATACAAGCAACACCACATGTCAAAGAGGTTGTGCACACAATCATAAAGAAGGAAATGCACACGTTCATTCATCGAAAGGGATGTGCTGCGAATACTAAGGGACATGCCAGAAGAAAAGCATGTAGACAAGTACATACACATGAGAATCTAATTGTATATTTATATGCATAATAGTACAGTTCTTTGATCATTGAGAGAACACTAAAAGAAGAAAGGAAAGAGAAGACAAAATTCTGTCATTGGTAATGTCAACGTCGAACACTCCGGAGGTTCCCCATTATTTATGGACGTACCTTCTCGATTACTATGGTGTTTTCATATGCATTATGGAGATGTCAAGGTAAGTAAATTAAAGATCAAAGAGTTGAATCACGCAATGCATAAAATATCCTCGGTTATAGTTTCTACATCACAGTTTTTCTTACATCAAGCTCAAAGATCTCAGAGAAACACCCCTAGAGCACTTTTCCAACGGTGCAAGAAAAAAAAAAGTAATGCCCACTCTCAAATTCACCATAGAACAAGCAAGTCAAGTCAAAAATATTTTGTCTCTTAATTAGATTAACTCCGGTCAACACCTTTGTTCCTAACCAATCTATAGTAAAACATGGAACTTAGAAGAAATGGGTATCTTGCACAAGAATTTCCAGAAGGGGGCATAGACACACCCCGAAACTAATGATGTTGTAGAAAGATTTTATGGTATAAACCCTAGAAGTTTCAAGCATCCACACAGGTTTATCACCACCCCCTTGTGGTTGTACATATTGCACCCAGAGCAAAAGCTCAAACCATTTGGGCATGAAGCTAGGATCAACATAACTTCTAAAAGTCAATTTGAGCATAAGCCCATCCCAAACTTGGGCAACAAAGCTTTCCTGTTGCTGATTCCACCAGCACTAAGCTAACGTAATGTAATGTATGTGGACGTATCTATCCTATACTTATAGGACACCGATAACTCCCGAACATTCGGTCTGGGAGCTCCCCAGACCAAACGAAACGTTCGTAGCGACCCATCAATAAAAAAGAACTACAATTTTCGGGCTGAGAAAGATTCCACACCTGTAACACCCCCGGTGATTAGCAACAGTAATCACTTTTGATAATGACATGTCAGCGAGATTAACAGTGCATAATCATCATTTGCATCATATTGCATTTCAACTCCTAAGTCAAATTCAAATTTAAATGAAAGTGAAATATAAAAGTTGTCCAACATAAAAAAAAACTAAAATGTTCGATAAATAACAAATATTGCAGAGGCTAGTCTAAAATTGAAACCAACAAATAATAAAATAATTAGGTGGCTCTAACATAATTAAAACAGTGAGGATTAGTGCATATTAAATATTATAAGATTTGTGGGAGCTCCAATTGTCTCCAAACTAATTTTTGGTAGTGTTAGGTAATACCTAGTATTTGTTGGAGCAATTGTTGTGTTTTACAAAAACCATTTTGAGGCCTGACTATTTACTAAACTGTGAAAGGAGAATAAAGAAAAAGATAAAAGAAAAAGAAACAGAAAAGAAGAAAAAAAACCCCCCCCTCCCCCCCCCCGGCCCAACTGGGCCCAGCCAGCCGGCCGGCCCAGCTCCCGGCCCACCCCGCGCCTACTTGGCCTCCCCCTGGAGACCCCGAACCCTAATCCCTCCCCCACCCCTCGCTCACTCCCCCCCCCCCCCGTCCCGATCCAGAACCGGATCGGGCCAGCCCCGCGCTCGCCCGATCGCCCCGCGCCCGCGCTCGCTCGCCCTGGGAGGGACCGCGCGCTCGCCCTCGACGCCGCTGGACGCGCCGCTGCCCGGAGCCCGCGCCACCTCGCCGGTCTGCCTCCTCGAGCCATCGCCTCTCCGCCACGCCTCGCCGGACCCCGTCGCGTCCCCCTCGAGCTCGAGGCCACGCCCCGTGCCCTACTGCTCGGGTGAGCCCGGCCCCGTCGCCCCCCCCCCCCCCTCCCCTCGCTCGCGCTGCGCTGCGCAACGCCTCTGCCGCCGGCTGCGCTCGCCCCGCTCCGCGCCCGTCGCCGCGCTCCACCCGCTGCTCGCGCTCCGCGCCCCGGCCACTCCTCCCGCCGGCTTGCGCAGCCCCGCACCCGCGCGCGCGCGCGCCTGCCGTTCCTCCCGCTCGCCCCTGCTGCTGTTGCCGCGCCGCGCATCGGCCGAGCCCCGTCGCCAGCGCCTCGCCCACGCCCGCTCCGGCCCCTGCCTCGCCTCCGCGCGCCCTGCACCGCGCGCCGCCGCCCGCTGCCGCTCCGGCCACCGCGCCGCGCCGCCCGCCTCCGGCCGCCGCCCCGCCTCCAGCCCCGCTTGCGCTCGCCTGCGCCCGCGCCCGGCGCCCAGCGCCCGCCGCGCCCTGCGACCGCTATGGCCCAGGGCCACTGACGGCCGGCCCCCACCCCCCAGGGCCTATGACAAAAGGGGCCCACCCCCAAAAATGTTTTAAAAATAAGAAATAAAAATAAAATAAAAATAATTAATTAATTAGTTAATTAATTAGTTAATTAATCCTGATTAGGTTAATCTAATTAACTAATTAGTGTTAATTAAACAGTAATTCGTAATTAACTTAATTAACCGCTAACATCAGCATGATGTCATGCTGATGTCATCATCAGCACTGTTTCGGATAATGTTGAATTAAATAATTAATTAAATTCCAGAAATTAATAAAAACTTTAGAAAATCATATTAAATAATCCGTAACTCCGATGAAAATATTTTATACATGAAACTTGCTCAGAACGACGATACGAACCCGAATACGTCCTCCGTATTCCCGTCAGACGCCCGCAGCTATGAGAACCTTGAACTTTTAGACCGTTTTCAGTAAATGAATAGTGCCCAACTTTAATTAAATAAATCCGAATAAATTCCTAAATTAACTAAATCATTTAGTTAGGCAGTAGAACACCCCGGCATATCATTTAGGCATGTCATACATATTGTTTGCATTATTGCCGTGAATTTATTGTTTCTCTCCCCCTCCTTCTCTCTCTCGATAGACGCTGAGACCAACGGCGCTGCACCAGGATACGACTACTCTACCGACGAGCAGCCCGTTGACGACCTTTCCCTCTTGCCAGAGCAACCAGGCAAGCCCCCCCTTGAGCATCCAGATATCGCCCATTCTATTCTCCTGCTTGCATTAGATTTTGCTACTGTTAATGTATGCTCCTATTCTGATGCATAGCCTGCTGTTGTAACCTGTTCATTGCTACCTTACCTGCCTATGATAAACTGTTTAGTATAGGTTGGTGATGAACCATCAGTGACCCCCACCACCTTTCCTTTGTTGCCCCTGCTTGATCATCGACGACCCGATCAACGTGATCGTCGACTAGAGACCGTCACCTCACTTCACACCCCCTTAGTTGTACGACTCTGCGTAGTAACTATCGAGTGCCGAGGGTGATACCTCGTAACGCACTCCCGATGAATACTCTGTAGTGTAGCTGTTCGGTCGTGGTCATCGAGGGTGATTCCTCCTTCTCCACTTCCGACACGACTCTGTCGTGCAACCCTCAGTGTGAACCTCGAGGGTGATACCTCATATGTTCACCCTGATGATTTCGTCGAGTGGAATCCGCCGAGGGTGATTCCTCGGGTTTCCCCCTTGATGTTATGACCACACGATTACTTGACCTCTGTTACAGGCGGGTCCACCCTGGTGGGTACCCGCTGGGGATCTATGATTTCGGGTGTGCCGGAAGGGCACTCGAGTGTGACATTGTGGCTGAGCATCAGAGACTCTGATTGTCTCCGCTTGATACTAATTGAGCCTATTGGATTTGGGTGTGTGATCTGAGTGGGTCGACGTGCCCTATACGCACTACCACCACGCGGGATAATGGTTATGGGACCCTCTGCGAAGTACGTTTCTCCGAAAGCTCGTCTGACGTCACGATTCACCGTGCGGGCTGATTGTCGGGATTGGGCTGGATACTTCACTGACGAGTTCAGTGTCGCGCCTGCACCCCGGCCAGTCTCGCAACGCGCAGGGTGCCCAGGGCGATGGCCCGAGACCTCTGGGTGCATAGGTTAGTCCGGCGTGCTGACCTCTCTGCCGAGCCTAGGTAGAGCGCTGCTTTGTGTTGATCTTCCGAGGACGGGCATTACCCAGCAAGTGTGTCCGGCCAGAGTTGATCGAGCGTGTTGGGTAACAGTAGTGCACCCCTGCAGGGATGAATCTTCTATCGATAGTCGGTCCTACGGTAAAGGACGCTCAGTTTGTGTATCCCGATCTACTACTTAAACTGGATACTTGTTACTTAATTGAAGCTTCGGGATCGCTTTCTCGCTTGGGAGTCGAGGAAGGATCTTTAAGCTGTACTTCAACATGTTTGCTAAATAAAATGCTATTCTACTCTCTTCTACTGCTGCAAGATGATGGCCTTGTGAAGATGTTTGAAGATGCTAGTCTTCGATAGGACTAGGCCTTCTCTCTATTCTGGCATTTCTGCAGCCCAGTCCAAATATACAGCCTTTCTCCATTGATAATGTTGCATATGTAGTATAGATCCTTGCTTGCTGAGTACTTCGGATGAGTACTCACGGTTGCTTTACTTTCTCTTTTCCCCATATACCCCACATTGATGATACATCAGACGATGGAGTCCTGGAGCTAGATGCCACCACCGGAGCTTACTACCAGGAGGGTCCAGAGGGTACTTACTACAGGATTGAGCCAGCTGACCAGGAGTAGGATCGGAGGCTCCCAGGCAGGAGGCCAACGCCTTTCGATCTAGTGTCGCTGTTTGTGCTAGCCTTCTTAAGGCAAAACTTGTTTAACTATGTCTGTACTCAGATAATACTTGTATGACTGACTTATGTATTCGGATCTTCGGATCCCTGGTTTGTAATATTGTGGACCTCCGTTTAAATTGTGTTAGAGTTGTGTTGTGATATCTTCCCGTGAGTCCCTGTGCTTGATCGTACACGTTTGCGTGTATGATTAGTGTACGATTGAGCAGGGGGCGCCACAACACCGAACATTTCTTCCCTGGGACCTTTTTCTACTAGCCCAACAAGCACTAATTCTAGCAGGCCCGGAGAACAGAAAAAGGCCACGATGGTAGAGAAAAACATATTATAGAAAACACGGCAAAATCTATTGCATGTGCTATGGCATTTTTGTACTGATCATAATATATATCCATGGCAAGAAACACATGGTTTTGTAATGAAAAAGAACAAGAAAAATTGCCATGATCAGACAAATAAATATCTGCCATCGTAAAAAATGCAACATATTTTCCATGGCAAAAATACTTTTATTCAATTGGCAATTGTTAGTTCAATTTGCCATGGCAAAAATTTACTCTGTTTTTTCCATCGCAAAAATGTATACTATTCTTCCATGACAAAAAATTTACACTATTCTTCCATGGCAAAATTTACACAAATATCCAAAGTATTAATAAGCTAGCAATTTCACTCATACTAGGAAAATCAAAAAAGAAAAAATGCCAGGGCAAAATTAACATTATTCTTCCATGGCAATTTGTTTTATTCACATGGCTAATTTTTGTTTAATTTGCCATGGCAAAATTTAATCTATTTTTGCCATGGAGAAATTTACACTATTCTTCCATGGCAAAACTACTTCTATCCACATGGCAAAATTAGTTTAATTTTCCATGGCAAAATTTACTCTATTTTTGCCATGGCAAAAATCTACACTATTCTTCATGGCAAAAATACGTTTATTCACATGGCAAAATTTAGTTTAATTTGCCATGGAAAATTTTACTCTATTTTTGCCATGGCAAAATTTACACAAAGACCCAAATCTATCTATTATATTATTAAAACGATAGAAAAAGAACGGTAAACATTTAACTATACAAACTTAAGATGTATCAATGGACAGGATTTATCAGTATGTTTACTAGAGTCCACGTGCCAGAAAAACATAGCAATTTTCGGAAAGACATAACAATTGACGGGTTTCCAGCCAGAAGCATAGAAGGACACTACCACAGATCCTGGCGTCTTTTTTTTTTTTTTGGGCAAACAATACGTACTTTTTTTTTGTCAATTACAAGTTGTGAACCACACGGACACTCATCCATAGCTCCAACGTTTATATAGCTAATAAACACGAAAGTACATGTTTTGTTTTTCTAAAAAACAAGTCTATCATTGTCACGTACAAAGCTGAGTCCACAACGGACAAGTACAAAAGCAGATTAGTAGATGTTGAAAAGGAAACAAGTGTACGCTAAAAAACAGATGTGGAGACGGGATCGCGGAAAGATGTACAGATCGGATCACGTACATCTTAAAAAGGAAACATGTGAGTCGCCAGGGAAAAGAATCTTTTGCATAAATCTGTCAGTGTACATGGAAATATACTACTCTGTACAAAGACTAAATCCTAACGCATAGCACCTGTATATGCACGAGCCATCTTTTATTTTTGCCACAAGCTGAACATACTGATGCCAAAGGTTCACGGCATTTGATGCCAACCTATCAAAACATCCTGTAACTTCAACGACAATGGATATAGTAGAAAGGTCATCTACCCAGTATAAGATATTAATTTACCAGTGAGAGAATATGAATAGGTATAGAAAGTTGCATTAAGATGCGAATAAATGGTATCATATATATGAAATTGTAAAAAGAAGAACTCAAGTGCAATAGGCTAGCTATGTGTTGGAACAGATAACTAAATGCAGGAACGAGTCATTAATAATTGGATTTTGTCATAGGAAAAAATTCTAAAAACATGTTTATTGACTTCGGATGTGTGAAAATAAAGAGAAGTGAAAGCAAGAGTTAGTACCAAAGCCATATACCCTGATATTTTTGGTACTTTGTTTGTCTCACATCAAAATATTTATCGACAAGTTTATGAAATGAAGGAAATATTTGTACCAAAATTTAATCATGCTTTTGTCACCTGCACATTCTTCCTTTTTGTGTAAATTGGGATCCAGTGACAAATAAAATTTAAAAATATATGAAGAAAAATACCCCCATGCGAATAAATGAACAAATGCATGTCTAGCCGCGCAAATGCGCGGGTCACCCGGCTAGTTATTAATAAGCTAGCAATTGCACACATACTAGGAAAATCAAAAAATAAAAATTGCCATGGCAAAATTAACATTATTCTTCCATGGAAAAATAATAATTTTATTCACACGGCTAATTTTTGTTTAATTTTCCACGGCAAAATTTACACTATTCTTCCATGGCAAAACTGCTTCTATTCATATCGCAAAATTTAGTTTAATTTGCCATGGCAAAATTTACACTATTCTTCCATGGCAAAACTACTTCTATTCACATGGCAAAATTTAGTTTAATTTGCCATGGTAAAATTTACTCTATTTTTCCATGGGAAAATTTACACAATTCTTCCATGGCGAAAATGCTTTTATTCACTTGTTGTTAAAAGTAAATTTGCCATGGCAAAAGAAAATATGAAAGTTCCATGGCAAAAGAAGAGTATAAATTGACATGGTAATAGTAGTTAAATATTTGCCATGTCGATATAGGTAATTTAGCCATGGAAACAAAATGTAGATTTGCAATGGCAAATAAAGAGTAGAAACTGCCATGGCAACTGCCATGGCAATAAAAGTTAAAAATTGCCATGGCGATTTGGGTAAATTTGCCATGCCAATTAAGGGAAAATTGCCATGGCAAAAAAAATTAAATTTATTGCCATGGTATTTTACTATATAGTACATGAAGACACAAAAATGTGGATTGAAAAATTGCCATCGTGTAGAATAGGAAAAAGTGTACCATATATTGTTGGTGGTAATTGCCATGTTTGATAAAGGAAATGTACCATGGTCCCATGAATAAGAAAAAGTTTCCATGAAAAAAAGATGAAAGTGAAATTTGCCAGGGCATTATAAAGTAAAAAAATGGACATGATACGAAAAAAGATATGGTAATTGAAACGAAAAGACATGGTACAGTTGCCATGGCAATAAAGAAAAAAAATTGCCATGATTCAAAAAAGCAAATTTGTCATGGTATTTGAATTAAATTTGCCATGGTCCATAAATTAAGTATGCCATGTCCATAAAAATAAGTTTGCCATGTTAGAAAAATAAAAAATAATATAAAAATCCCCCTTTACTAAAATTGCCATGGTCCATGAAGTAGTAATGCCAAGACACGTGAAAGAGAGTTTTCCATGGGCCATGAATGAAATTAGCCATTGTAATAAAAATGAAATTGATATGGTTACTGAAGTAAATTTGCCTACATTATGCATATGACCATTACAAAACAAAAAAAAATCTAGAACTTGCCATTTTGTTCTATCTAAAGAATATATTGCAATGTGGCACAAGGCAGATGGTTTTTTTTCCTATCAACATTGCAAGTACCATTTTCATAATTTTTGTCATGATGTGTAAAAAACGACATGGTAATTGAAACAAAGAGACATGGTAAAAAGTTGCCATGGCAATAAAAAGTAAATATTGTCATGATACGAAAAAAGACATGATCAATGAAAATGTATTCTGCCATGTACCATGATATAGAATTGCCATGATCAATGAAAAAGTTGCCATATTGCAAAAGAAGGAAAATTTGCCATGCTCATGGCAAAGTATATGAGCTAAATTGCAATTTTGGAGATTGTGAACTTGGGTGAAAATTGCCAACACAACAACAAAATCATCACTATATAACATGACCAAAACTTGTGTGAAAGTGCCCACCATGGCAAAAAAGAAGAATATATTGCCATGGCAATTTACAGATTGTAAATTAGGGTGTTAAAAGAGAAGACTATATTTGCCATGTTTCTACACAATAGTGCCCCAAAAGTATCATGATCCAATAGGAACTAGCTGAAAAGAAGGAGAATCTAGGCATTAGAGCAGCAACAACTTGGGGACATGGGAAACAAAGATGGATCGACCTTGTGGGGACCGGGGACAGCTGGTGGTCGGGTGGACGACCTCATCGCCGTCGAGCTCGTCGGGTGCCGGAGAAGGGTCGGTCAGGCATGGCAGGTCCCGGTCCGCAGGTACAGGAAAGTCGAGCTCAGAACCTTGCAGACCCGCTCCGGCCAGCCAGCCCGGGTGAAGTCGACCGCAATGGGAAGCCGGAGCTTGCGCGGTCGTCAGAGATGACGCAGACGGAGGCGACCGAGTGGGCGACGAAGGGGTGCGAGAGCGGGAGTAGGTGCAGCTTGATGGTGGGCTTGGCAGGATGCGGCGGAGCGAGAGGGTCGTGCGGACGCGCAGACCGAGGTGCCTTCACGATAGAGTCGAGGAGCCTCTCCGTCGGGCCCGTGCGGGACACGTCACCGGGGGGCGTGCGGACGCGAGCGTCGCCGGGGATGGCGCGGTGGAGCTACATCGCAACGGCGGCCATGGGACAGAGCTAGCGTGTGGTGTAAGGGGAGCTGTGCGGACGGGATCTGGAGAGAGTGGGGTGCGGTTGGGGAGAGAAAGAGGATAAGGAGGAGACTGGAGCCTTCGTTTCGGCCATGCAAACGCCCGAACGAGATGGAAAAATGACGTGGGCCTACACTAAGGTCAAGATTCGTGCCATATAGAATCCGTACTTATAAGCACTGCTAACTAAGAAAAAACTGAAATATTTTTTTGTGAATTATGCGGGAATTTTATTCTAAAGTCACAGAGTTACAATCGAGAGGCAATAAGTTCTCATAAGATGGAGGACATCTGCTCATCCATATCGCAGTACATAACTCGGTATGACTATAATTTGTCATACAATCTGCTACCCTATTTTGAGTCCTACTAATTTTTTGTGGAACAAACTCACATAGCCGTGTTCGCACAAGCTTCTGGCCGTAGCCTCACATGTGAAGATGTTGCTACCATCGACATTTGACCCCAAAACCGAACGCACGTTGATGCGTGTATATACGAGGTTTGTCCTAGACCTTATCATACCGTGGTGGATTAATAAAAATACAGCCAGCTCAGGAAAATAATAACTGAGACAATGGAACGACACAAACAAGTGTTTTTCTGGTACTGTCAAAACAATAATAGGAAAAAATACGTTTGATCATGGCATCATCTAGTATTGACCAAAGCACATGTAGTACATCCCTTCAGACATAACGTTATACCCCATTGGTAGCAGAAGAGGTGCGCGGAAATCTGTTGGTGCTCCTGGGAGCGCGTGTTTCCGCACGCGAAAATATTTTTTAAGATGTCAAAAGAATTCCAACAAAAAATTTATGTGTTCTTTGTCACATCCAAATGCTACATACGAATTTGCAGGCAAAAAGATTAAACATTTTGGCCCGTGCAAAAAAACAAAATAAACACCAAATGTTTCCCCAAAATGCCTCCCCAAATTTGTCCCTTTTTTCAATTTCAAAAAAAAAATTGTTTCTTTTTCACAGGCGAAACACCGTTGCTCTATTTCGCATGAAAATGTTCAAGAATACTTGCGACACTGACATGAACATCTAAAAAAAATTCAGAATTTTTGGAAAACATTTACTATACTTTTTTGTTTACTATTCACGCGGGAGCGCGCGCTCCCGGGAGCCAAAACACCATTGTAGTTGCAACTTTTATAGAGCGTAGTAGCATCATAACATGATTTATTTGATCGTGCATCACCCCTATGTGCAAGAACAGTGCCGATGTGCATCATAACGTTATACCCGCACTGGTAGCAGTCTAGCAGACGAGGTACGCAAATTGTTTTTTTTTTTGCGGAAAACCCACACAATATTAGTATATGATGATAAAATAAAGAATCATTCGCCTCGCTTTAGTTTACTAATACTGGAACTTCTCAATCACTGTAAAGTTCGATGTGAATGTTACTACGTTGAGGAATTTATTCAATGTTTGTTGCAAAATTGTTTTTTTTAGCTAGGGAAGTCGCTAAAAAGTTTTTTTTTTATACCACGGATTTTGACGATTGGAGGCCGGCCTGCTTCAAGGCTCAACCTACTTTAATAAACAGGTTTTTTTTAGGGAAAATTGCTGGCCCCGACGGTTACTGCGTTCAGCCGCGTTGGGTCGGTCGACAAATACACGATCATGCGGGAGGACCCTAACCACCAAGAGATAGATCGATCCATCGATGGCCAACGCACGCGTACGCCGCCGCCGCGACGGCCCCGAGATCGGGGACGACGCCGTCCGCGAGGTCCTGGCGCGGCTGCCGGGCCTGCGGGAACTCCTGCGCTGCGCGGCCACGTGCAAGCACTGGCGCCGCCTCGTCATCGACCGGGCCTTCCTCCGCCGCCTCGGCCTCTGGCCGGACACGGCGCCCCGCCCCTGCATCCTCGCCGGGGTCTTCTCCCAGATGTGCTACTCCCGCGACGACTCCAGGGACAAGGGCAGCCTCTACGCGCCTCCGCGGTTCATCAACCTCCAGGCCGGCCTTGACGACGTGCGTCATCCTCCTCGTACCTTCTACTCGTTCGTCACCATCGACTGCGACGACCGCGGGCTCTTCCATCTCGCAAGGCCACTGGCGGCGCGCCGCGGCTTCCTCCTCGCGCGCCTCCTGCAGCCGTATTCGCCCGGCAACCGCGACGACGGGCCCAACAAGCTCCACCTGGCTGTGTGCTGTCCTCTCCTCAACAGGAGGAGCACGCATCTACTCCCGCCGCCTCCCTTCAACATGGACGACTACTTGGACAACAATCTAATAGGCTGCGCGATCGTCACCGCCGCAGACCACGCCGCCACCACCGACGATGCTAGTTTGCTTCCGGTGGACCACAAGCAGCAGCAGGATCAATCCGTGTTTCAAGTTTTATTGATGTACAAGGACAACAACGACGGCTTTGCGTACGCCTGCGCCTACTCCTCGGACGCGCCTGGTGGTGGTTGGACTGCTCCGGTCAAGTCCTACCCGGCTTCCCGGTTCACCAGGTGCGGCCCACGCGCCGGCCTAGTCACCCACGGCATCGTGCACTGGTTGTTCATGCATTACCAAAACCATCAGATCTACGCCCTTAAGGTAAGCATGGACACACTCCATGCCACTTTGACCGAGATACCAATCGAAGTGCACCCTACCATGCCACGCCCGCCAATCCCATGCACCGTCGAAGGAAGGCTTTCGTTTGTTACTATACGAGAAGACGGCGTAGCAGATCTATGGACCAAGCAAGAACAAGATGACATAGTAATCAAAGAAAAAGAACAAGATGGCAACGTCTGGCAAAACTCGGAGCTTACGAACCTGGGGAGCGAGAGAATAAGCTCGGTTTTCTTTGCAGAGAACAGAGGTGCTTTGCTCGTCGAACAACATGGTGGTGTCCTCTCTATTATCGACCTCAAGAGTAAGGAGAAGTTGCCGATGCATCTAAAGGGCGAAACAAGTGAGCATTCAAGGGGCACGTGTCGGTTTCTAGAGTCGTGCAGCAGTAGCTGCTGCCGTGGATACAGCCATGGATACAGAGGCATGACATGTCTACAAGCACCCCCCGTGTTGTATGAGATGGATTGGGTCTTTGCGTCCCTTGTCTCTCCTGAGGCGAGAGGTGAGAAACAAGAGTAGAATGATTCTAAGGCTATTTTGAAAACCAAGTGGGATACATTTAAGTGGTAACTTGTTAGCTAGTTTCAGAGTGGGTCGTTGTTTTGAAAGTATGTGTTAATTTGCAGATGATTTTGGTTTTAGTGGCATATCGTTGTTGATTTGAGTAATTTTGAAAGTAGTGGTCATTGATATCGTTGTTGGGTTTGTGGTACTAGAACAAGAAAACTACATTTAAGAGATTTGTTGATTCCTTGGACCGTCGGACGTGATGGTGAAATTCATATCTATTCTTCGGTTAGGCTCAATAAATAATACTCCATCCGTCCCATAATATAGAGCGTTTTTGTGTCTATATTATCGGACGGAGGGAGTAGATTTCTTCAATTGCTGATAAGGTCGTATCTTTATGTATAATTAAGGTGATATTGCATCATTGTTAGAAATATGCACGATCTGCTTTGCCTCCGATACAAAAATTTTAACTACCAAATATGAGAAACGTGGTATATCTCCTGCAGTTGTTGCTTGCATGTTGACAGGTGAGTATGCTCCTAAAAAGGAAAGAAATAGTCCTCTGCAAAACCTGAAAATTGTTTCGACCACAACCAGTTTATACTTCTTTCATAGGGAAAAAGTTACCTATCCCGCCTCGTCCCCATCAATGCATGGCTCATCTGCCCTGCCCAAGTAGCGAGACTGAAATGCCGCTCTTATATGTTAGCATGGTTTACTGGCACTGGCAGGAACTGGAAGCAGTAAAAATACCAGGAAGGCGGAGTTCTAAGAAATGACTAGAAGCAACATATATACACGAACTATTTACAGCAATATCCATAGTATAAAGCAGAGGAGATCCGAAATACACACTTACTTGAGGTCGACATAAAGGTAGGAATTGCATTACAGGAGGAGGAGGAGGAGGAGGATCGCCGACGGGGTGCGTCGGCGCCGATGGAACCTGGTCGAGCATCGCCGGTTGCCAAAACTAGGGTCGAGGGTCGGGAACGAGAGTCGAGGATCGCCGGTCGCCAAAGGGTCGAGGGTCGGGGCAGAGGGTCGAGGTTCGCCGGTCGCCGAGGGGTCGAGGGTTGGGGCAGAGGGTCGAGGATCGCCGGTCGCCGAGGGGATAGATGGTGGAGCCAATGGGTCCCTCCCCGACGACCTCACCCGTCGCCGAGGGGTCGAGGGTCGCCGAGGGGTCGAGGGGTCGATGGTCGAGGATCTTTCGGTCTGAATGCTGACCGACTGGTGTCGTAGCTTAAGATGAGGACGTCCCCGAGCTAAAGGTCATGAGCGCGGGTGAACTGCTTCCATCCGTGCGCGAAGAACGGATGGAAGCAGTTCGCCCGCACTGATGACCTTCAGCTCGGCCACGTCCGCATCTTAAACTATGACAATAGCCGCACCATGCTCACAGTGAAGGTGTTCGACAGGACCACCGAGGGGTCGAGAGTCGAGGGTCGAGGATTGCCGAGGGGTCGGTTCGAGGGTCAGGGGTCAGGGGTCGAGGGTCGCCGAGGGGTCGAGGGTCGTCGAGGGGTCGAGGGGTCGATGGTCGAGGATCTTCCGGTCCGAGTGCTGACCGACTGGTGTTGTAGCTTAAGATATGGACGTCCCCGAGCTGAAGGTCATGAGCGTGGGTGAACTACTTCCATCCGTGCGCGAAGAACGGATGGAAGCAGTTCTCCTGCGCTGATGACCTTCAGCTCGGGCACGTCCGCATCTTAAGCTACGACACCAGCCGCATCATGCTCATAGTCAAGGTGTTCGACAGGACCACCGAGGGGTCGAGGGTCGAGGGTCGAGGATTGCCGAGGGGTCAAGGGTCGAGGGGTCGACGGTCGCCGAGGGGTCGAGGATCGCCGAGGGGTCGAGGGTCGAGGGGTCGATGGTCGAGGATCTTCCGGTCCGAGTGCTGACCGACTGGTGTCGTAGCTTAAGATGAGGACGTCCCCGAGCTGAAGGTCATGAGCGCGGGTGAACTGCTTCCATCCGTGCGCGAAGAACGGATGGAAGCAGTTCGCCCGTGCTGATGACCTTCAGCTCGGGCACGTCAAGCTACGATGACAGCCGCACCATGCTCACAGTGAAGGTGTTCGACAGGACCACCGAGGGGTCGAGGGTCGAGGATTGCCGAGGGGTCGAGGGTCGCCGAGGGGTTCCTAAGTTATGTTGTACTTGATGATGATACACTAGTTATATGCATATTATTATTCATGTCGGTATTTTTTTTTTTTGTACTAATTTCGTTTACTCTATGTCATGGCAGGTGTTGAAAGATGGTGGGCGCGGGTAAGGAGCGCTCCGAGGCTCCTTCTTCGTCGGCGCGTGATGGGAGTGGTACTTCCATTCCCCCCGTACCTCTCTGGAGAGCGTTGTATGAGGGTATGGCTTCACCGGTGGGCGCTTCTTCGTTGGCGTTGTTGCCCATCGGGAGAGGAGGTCGGGGAGGGAGGAAGAGAGGAGGTCGAGGAGGACGTGGCCGTGGGAGAGGTAGGAATGCTCCTACGCCTTCCTCGCCGCCACCCCCAGCTGATTCACCCGAGCACAGGACTGCTACGGTGGACACCTCTGAGGAGGAGGCTGCGCGGACTCCGGTCCACGAGCCTCGGGTCGACGGGCCTTCGGCCCACGAGACTTGGCCCCACGAGACTCCGGACCAGGGTACGTCCTAGGAGACGTCCGGATGGGGTACCTGGACGAATCCGCCTGAGGGGCCAAGTGGCAATGCTGATGGTGGCGGGGATCCGGCTGATAGCGAGGGCCAGGTGGTTGAGGGGATCCGGATGATGAGGGAAAGGCAAGGAAAGGGGAGGACTTTAACCCGAGCTAGCAGTTTGATCCATAGCTGGTGATGATATCTGGTGGCGGGAGGTCCCATGGCTCCATAGCCATTGGAGATGGACTTATCCGTTGTCCTCGCACTCTCCCGGAGATCAAGGCGCGCCAGTTGAGCTCCGCTCCTGAGATGAGACCTCGTCAACGGCCAGTCGATCTCGCCTTCGAGGTTAGTTATACGAACTCAGCTATCTTTCCTCCATTACATTGTGTGTGCGGCCATCGATGATTACAATGCTAACGAGGAGTGGTGTTGCAGGCTGCTCTTCAGAGTGAGAGAGATAGAACCCATGTGCTTCTGGCGGAGAGGGACCGGCAGGCGGAGGAGAAGCAGCGGGAGTTGGAGGAGAAGACGGCAAGGATGTTGGAGGAGGAGAGGGCATGGAATGACATGCAGAACCGGGCCATGTACGAGCTCCTCATGGTAAGTTTCTTCTGCATATTAGCCAAATCATTCACGTAATATTCGTTTCATTACTAACTAGTATGACTGACCCGTCAAAACCAAATGTGCAGTCTGTGTGCCAGAAGGACGGTCAGACCCCTCCGCCGATGCCAGAGATTGCTCCGAGGACCACGGTGAGTTTAATTTGAATGTTCATTAGTTACTAGTATTAACATTTGTGTGTCGTCGTGCTAACGAGACATTGCAAATGATTTTTGGTGCAGCGTACCTCCAGACAAGCATCACACGATCCTTCTTCAGATGGTACCGGCACGAGCCACGCCGGTACTTCACCTTCGTGATGACGGTAAGTTTTCTCTAGTGTTTTGCTTAACAAATGCATAATGACCTAGACTTAGCTTTATTTCCTCCAATATGCTTACCATAATGACCTAGACTTAACTTATTTTCCTCTAAAATGACATAATAAGCTTACTTAGCTCCAAAATGATCCATTTTACCTTAGTTAGCTCTAAAACGATCTATACTTAGCTTTGTTTCCTTCAAAATGACCTAAGTTAGATTTAATATGCTTAGTTACCTAGCTTTGCTCAATAATGACATACACTTTCCTTTCAAAAAAAAAACACGCACATAGAGTACTGCACGGGCAGGTCCTACTTTCCTTCCAAGTATACATCGTTGGCGAGTACGACGACAGTAGTCGGACCAAAGAGTCTCGGCGAGACAATGCCTTGGTTCAACGTGACATCCAAGACCCAGGAGTTGAGGTGTTCTCCCGGACGTCCAACGGCGCAACCACTTAATTTGTACGTGCCGACGCGGCCTAGCGGTACGTAAGTTTGCTTCAACGGCTGCCTCGCATGTGAACATAATAATCGGCCATGCGCGACAAGGATTCCCGAGGTCATCAGGGGAGTGCATGCGCGCGAGGAGGCGAATTATCTTCGAGGGTGTCTCCCCGGATCTCTTAATGCTCCATTTTTCATTTTGAGCCAATAAAATTCATCCTTTGTCGAAAAAGGGTGTCTCCCCGGGTGCCGGGCGTGCACCAGGACCAGGAGTGAGACGGCGGCATAGATGGACAGCAGCAAGAAGATAATGTTGGTGCAGAGGTTCGAGGTCACCCGGACCTCCTCCAACCCTCTTGGCGCCGTCGGTAGCGTCCTCACGCCACCGATCCGCAATGCAACATGTGACTGGCGGCTCGGGGCTGGCGCCGGTTGTATTCTGCCGGGCTGTTTCGTTCGTATGAGGTGACTGTCAGGTTGTACTGCGGCCTCTTGCCATCGCGTTCGCTTGGCCGAATGTCCTGCTTTCGGATGTCTGCCAGTGTCTGGAGTCTATAGTCTGCCGTGGTGGTCCGATTGGCCTCAAGTCTTTCGAGTAGGAGTCCCCTGTTCCGATGGTTCAGGTCGTGTATCGTGGTTGGCCTTTCTATTGACTCTGTTTGTTGGGTTGCCTTGGCCGGCCGAAGAAGGACATGGGCAACGATCATCATCGTTGTCTGTCGTTGGTAGATGCATAGGGCAGATACAAACGCAATACAAACATAATCACTTGCAGACCATTCATAAGAAATATGGCGGAGCCAGAATTTTTGTGGAGCCTGGGCAAGTTTTAGCCTAAGTGTGAAGTGTCTAATCTATAAATCAAGAGCGGGTGTAGGGACACGCAACATATACAATAGCACCAAACTTCTGAACCACAGATCCACACTGAAACACCATGGGAAAACTGCAACCCCATGGGGTGGTGCATGTGGAGTAGGAGCCAGAAAAATAAATGGAGAAGAAAGTGTGTGTAGAATAGGAAAATAAGAGGCATACGACGGAGACGAAAATAATTGTGTACAAGAGAGGGAAAGTTGATTCTGTCGACGATGAAGTATTTCATATGAAAGCTGGTACATTTCCATTATTAATTTTCTTAGAATTACCTATCTAATTATTGTGAGCATAATCTGTATATGTGCCCACAAGGGACTTGACAGAGTATATATAGTTGATTGTCGCCTCATTATGTTGAGTGTCGAATGTGGTGAATATAAAAGCACCTAAGTTGAAGAAGATCTGCTACCTTAGATAAATGGTTCGGGAAACATCGCTGCAATACATAATGATCATCCGAGATGAGGAAGTTACCGTTTCTAATTGGGTCTTTCTTTTTTCGAGAATAATTGGCAATATGTTTATCCGGTTTGCATTACCTTTATTGCTTGCAATTATGGCACACACACATCATCCCTTCAAACATAGAAGCATATACGGTGGCAATGCATGGACATTCAGCTAGTTAGAGGAAACAAGTGAATCTACCGTACTAGTCTGCAAATTGTTTTTTCAATTGTGTAAACTGAATCTATCAGCTGATGCGGTGTGAGATTGATCCGAGACACGTTTCACAAATGCATTACTGATCACAGATTTTCCTGCATGTACGCATGGTTAATGATTCCAGTTTATGCATTACAAAAATCACATCTTGATGCACTGTTTCTTACCAAGGTATCTTGACAGGTTTGCTGACACATGCAAGCCCTCAGTCACTATTAAGGTACAGTGCTAGTCCTTTGTGTGAATCATCGTTTCCTTCCTTGGTTATGCTCTATTGCTTTAGCCTCCTTGATGAAGTTAAGTTATGCAGGAGAGAATGGGGTTCTACTTCAATCTGTTTTGCCTGCCTTCAGAATAAGACCACCTGAATCAATAACACAACCTTTGTTAGAAAAGAAAAGCCTGGGAATGCTGATTTTACTTATGCGGTCTGATCTTCATGATGACAATATATGTTGCACTCCATTTTTCTCCTAAATGAGATGAATCTTCACAGCTCTCCGCGACACTGCGGCAACGCAACATATGGATCACTATGCCTGATGCTGGATTGATGCAAAGGATAATAATGCCTGGTTATTTGATTGCACTGCTAGGTGCTAGGTGTACTCTGCGAGATTCACAATACATTTTTCAAGAGATGAAGTACAGGGAAAAGGATTGTTTGCCTACACCCTAGTGAACCTTAGGACGGCTGGAATGGCAATGCTGAGTGAGCAAGGTAAACATCCAGACCTGGAAGAGGAACTATTTCAAACTCAGCTGAATAATTAGAGTTGCACTACAACAAACTGTAAACATAATAAGTTTTTTTACAATGTCATGATTTTTGCAATGATCTCCGGCCAAGAGCACAATGTAAAAGCAAACTGTAAATTCTCTCTTTATCTGAAACAGAACTGAACTGATACATGAACTGACTAATAGCACATAGCAAATTTCACCAGCCAGCTCGCCCCAACTATCAAAGTCTACTACTTAAGTACCTAGCTAAAACCAAATTATGTTAGCATATGTGTCAGAAGCAATTTAAAATGCACTGAAGCATGATCAGAAGCAGACGGTGCTAGACGATTGAGCATCTTTTCTGGCTGCCTCCTGACTGTGCCAAATGGACCTTGGAGCAAGGCTGGGAAGGTTTCATCGCGGTGGCGGCATCCTTCTTGGGGGCAGCATGGGGACTGAAGCCAGGCGGACCAGCCCAGCCTATTGACGAAGGCTGAGAAGAGATGGTACGGGGGTTGAAACAAGGTGGACCAGCCCAACCTGCTGAAGAATGTTGCTGAGAACTGTCGGCGACATGGCTTGACATAGAAGAACAACCCTTCTCAGCAAATGAACTGGCCGATACAGATTCCTCCTGAGATGTTTGAGAAGCAGCATCAGCTCCCTGCCCCTCCGCGTATGCCGATTCAGCACAATAGTACGGCCAGTACGACAATGTTGGTATTCCAACCGCCATCGTCGAGGGGTCAGGCAATGTGAACTGGGAGTAGAGACGCGTCATGTAGCTGCCCATATCACTCGGATGGACACCGGCTATTCTAACCCCCAAGATGTGCCCCTCCAGCGGGCAACCGTTCATGTGAGTGAGAGCCACAGCAGCACCATAAGCATCAGCAAATTTGACAAATCCGAATCCCCTGCTCACACCAGTGTGCCAATCAATGACCACCTTTGCTTGAGTGATTTGGCCACATGGCAGAAAGATTTCAATCAGCTTTTCAGTGGTTACATGGAGCGGGAGATGGCAGACATATAGGTTGCTTATGTCAATTTGCCTCTGCTCGTTTCCAGGCTCCGGTAGTGTTAGACAATCCCCGGGATTAGGAAGGCCTGCTACTCTCACAACCAGGGTACGTCCTCCAATTTGGTAACCATCCATATGATCAATTGCAGCAGTAGCACATGAACGGTAGCTGTACCTAACCATGCCATACCCATGAAACAGCCTAGATTGCACAATTTGTCCAAAAGGTCGGAAAAGCTCGACCAACTGATCGCCGGTTACCGTTGGCGGGATGCTGCCAACATACACATTGGCCATATCAATTTCTTTCATGGGCTTGCCAGCTGGCTGTGATAAAGCTTGCTCTGCTGCATTGGTTTGACAAGAGTCTGATCCCCTGACAACTAGCCTCTTTCCACCAATCAGGTACCCATCCATGCGTTCGGCAGCCGTGATCGCTGACGCTACATCTGCATAGAACACTAGGCTATACTCCGGATTGATCACGACTTTGCTGATCCGACCGAAGGGCACGAAAAGTTCAACCAGCTTATCTGCGTTCATGGTCTGTGGAAGGTTAGTGATGTACAGTCTAGATTTGTTGATTTCTGCAGAGGCAATTGGTGAGCCTTGTACAGCTGAACTGGATGCTGATGATGAAAGGCCTGCAACTCTGACATTCAATGTCTCCCCTTCAACCAGTGCTCCATTCATTAGTGCAATAGCCTCGGCAGCACATTGAGAATCAGCAAATTTGACAAAGTCATATCCTTTACCGGAATGAGCGCCTTCTTGGTCTGCCGCCACCCTCGCATGGGTGATCTTACCAAATGGCAAGAAAAGCTCAATCAGCTTATTTGTATCAATGGATGCAGGAATGTTGCAGACATATAGATTTGCCATGTCGATTTCCTTGATGGTTCTGGTATTGATGTGTGATTCCACAGCTGAATTTGACAGTGTTGGAGAGATGTCAGACAACCGAACCTCTATCCTTTTACCCTCAACAAGAACTCCATTCAAATGGATGATGGCCTGAGCTGCATCACGAGAATCAGCATACTTCACATGACCATATCCTTTGCTTAAACCTGTGGTGTGATCTTTGGGTACCTTTATCTCAGTTACTTTCCCAAACGGCCGAAAATGGTTGAGTAGCTTTAGCGTGTCCATGGATAAGGGGAGGTGGCTGACAAACAAGTTACTCGCGTCGATTTCCTTTGAGGGCAGACTGCAAGTTTTGGACACAGATTGCTTGGATGGATTGGATACTGATGTCGGAGGTCCAGCTACTCTAACCTCTAATGCTTTCCCATCAACCAGGCGCCCATTCATGCGTTCAATAGCTGCTGTGGCACTACGAGGTTCAGCATACTTCACAAAGCCATATCCCTGGCTTACACCAGTGAAACGATCATCCGCCACTTTTGATCGAACAATTCGTCCAAAAGGTAGAAATAGCTCGATGAGCTTGTGAGACGACACAGAAGCTGGGAGGTTACCCACATACAGGTTAGTGTCATCCACTTCTTTCAGCTTGCCACAATCCTTAAGCGAGGAGAGTATGTGTTCTTGCCTCTTACGCAAGTGGCTATCCTGGTCATCAAACTGAGCTTTCCTTTTCTCTAACTTGGCAGGACCAAAACTTTCAGTACTGTATGTGTAACAAGATACATCGGTAGCAAACCTGACAGACAAAGGTTTCTTCAACGGCTTCATTTCCATATCATCAATCACTGGTACCGCCTTGTGCTCATTGCTGCTGCCCTTTCTCAGTGCCCGTTTTAGGACCACTTTCATATTTTGTTCCTTGTTGATAGTCTGCACAGTACTGGACTTCTTCTTCATAAATTCATACTCATGATCCACTTGATCATCACATGGCTCCACTTCATAGAGCTGCTTCCTGTATGAATCAGTGAGAGGCTCCGGATAATACGAGTCCTGCTCGCCACTGTCTTCTTCCTCATAACAGAGTTCGGAAACAAAAGGTTCCTCGTAACTGGCATCCTCGTCTTCAAGTGGAGCCACAATATCGCAAGGTTCCTCACCACTAACCGCTTCCTCTTCTGCCAAAGGATCTTCACAAGATTCCACAGCCTGTGTTTCTGGCTCACTATCATTGTCGTCGTCATCATCATCATCATCATCATCGTAGAATTCGCGTTCAAATGGCTCTTCTTCTTCACTGCCTTCTTCATATTCAGCAGAGACAGCACTCATGCCATCCTCCTGTAGCTGGTCAGCTAGGTCACTTTTGCGTCCCATTCTTGTGATAGCAACTGTTTCACAGAGAAGATTATTTAGCAAAGAAATACAGGATATGGCATCAGTTCTTAACAGAAGTATTGAATGAACAGAAAATGTATAGCATGAGTATCGAATGATCAGCACACGTATAGCACCCGGACCTTGTAAAAAAGATGAGAAATGTACTACTAGTAGAGACCTTGAAATCTCATGTAAGCTGCACGACATGTTGTGTACACTCTTAATCCGCATTTGAGTCACACAATGCGTTGCATACCTTACACTAGTAAGTAATCACTGGACCCATATCAAGTTGCAATATTGATAGTCACAAAAACTAAAAGGAACTTGCATAATCAATCGGCGTGGCCGTGCGCGTCGAGAGATGCAGAGCCCAGGAGAGCTGCCCCTTCCACTATCCAAAAAATACCAAAACAGTTGGCACTCACGTGCGTATACCACAGCTGCAAAGAGATTGCAAAAAATGTGGAGCACCCACTTCTTCCAGTGATGGCCTTGTTTGATTTGGTACTAGTGCAACTATGAAATGGCATCAGTTCTTAACACGGGTAACGAATGAGCAGCAAACATAAAGCACCGGCGCCTCGTAAAAGAAAAGTAGAAATGTGCTCCCAGTAGAGACTACGAATTCTAGCCAGTGTAAGTTGCACAAATTGTTGTCTACACTCTTAATCCACATCAAGCTGCACTGCACAATGTGCTGTCTACACTAATAATAATAAGCAATGACTTGACCCATACTAAGTTGCACAATTCGATTGTCGCAAAACCAAAAGGAACAATCGGTATGACTGCAGAGACGCAAGTAGTGTCATTGTGGTTTTAAGTGTTTTCAGAAGGTGCTATCTGCACCATATATAGCTGTACACAATCTGCAGCAGAGCAGAGGGGGTGCAGTGCAGATCAAGAGCTACATCCTACAGTACTTGTCAAAAACCAAATCCTAGATACTAGTAGTACTAACTATGTACCCCGACGCACCAAATCTGCAGTTTTCTGTAACACTACTAAGAATGATCCAAGGCCAGATGGGCTCCACATTCCAGCATTTCCGTAGCAACCGTCCTGCCTACTAGTAGTATATCTGTACTTTCTTCAGACGATGGTGGTTTTCGTCCACGCTACAAACCCAGCAAAATCGCAGCCCTTTGATGATCCAGCAAAAAAAGCAGTAACCGAAAACCCCCCCGTCTGGCCGAACCTCCCCACCCAAAATCGGAGGCTTGGGCCGAAACAGGGTCGCGTACGGGACGCGGCCGAAAACCCTCGTGCCTGCTTGCACCGCTAGCCACGAGGATCGGCCGCAGAAACTAGGAAAGATCACACACAAGCTCTGCCGGGGAAGGACAAGCCATTGGAGGGGGGAAGGGGGAGAAGTACCTGTACCTTCCTCTGCCGCCGGAGACGGCGACGGAGCCTGCCAAGGGAGCGGCCTGGTGGCGTGGTCGAGGTAGGGGAGAGTTTCCGTCCGCAATGCGGCCGCGGAGGGCATGGATGGACGGAGCGAGCCCGCAGAAGGGGGAGGTGGTGGTGGAGGTGTGACGGCGGTGGGTGCGGCCTGCGAAGAATGGCAGAGCAGAGCAGAGGGCCGGTAAGAAAGGGGAAGAAGAAGGCTGTACGTTGCGGCAGAGGGAGAGAGAAGAATGGGGAAATCGCGGGAAGGTCCCTGGCAGAGGGTGGGGTGGGGGAGCGGGTAATTTGTGGGTGCGCCGGGGGTGTTGTAGGGAAAAGGCACGGGAGATTTTTCTTCATCTATCGTTCGTGCAATCGCTCAACCACACCGAGAACAAAAACTACAAGATCATTCCTTTCGCGTGCATTTGTGTGTGTGTCCCATTTAGCGCATGTACAATTGTGCTATTTTAGAAATGCCACGTAGGATAAATAATAAGGTGAAGGAGAAAGAACTCATAAAAAAAGGCTTGTCTTCTCAGATGATCTCTTAGCACAATATGTCTCACCACATTTTTAGGAATGACTAGTTGTTAAGATAAAACTAAAAGATGACCCATTGTAGGCATGTTTTTTTTTGTCATCTCTAAATTACATGCAAGATTTAAGATAAAACTATCTTATCAACCATTGTACATGCCCTTATGTGTGTGAGGGGCAAAAAGTTACATGTGTAACTCCCACATGGCATCACATCTTGTTATTTATTTTCTCGCCGACGCCATTTCTGATAAAAACGAGTAAATTGCTCGAAACCGCCACTCCGCATGGTTGCGAGCGGAAACCATCACCGTTTTGTCGGGGAGTGGCACATAGCCCGGACGGACGGGTGTGGTCCACCAGCCGCTTGGCAGAGGACACGGGGCTGCTTTTTGATGTCTACTGCACAATTTATTCTTGTAGACTCGTATTGGGCCTTCAAACGAAGAGTTTTGTAGGACAGTAGCAAATTTTCCTCAAGTGGATAACCTAAAATTTATCAATCCATGGGAGGCGTAGGATAAAGATGGTCTCTCTCAAACAACCCTGCAACCAAATAATAAAAAGTCTCTTATATCCCCAACACATCAAATACAATGGTAATTTGTATAGGTGCACTAGTTCGGCGAAGAGATGTTGATACAAGTTTAATATGGATGGTAGATATTGATTTTTGTAATAGTAACAATAAAAAACAGCAAGGTAGCAATTGATAAAACGGATCACAAACGGGATTGCAATGCTTGAAAATGAGGCCTAGAGTCCGTATTTTTGCTAGTGCAATCTCTCAGCAATGCTAATATAATTGGATCATATAACTATCCCTCAACGTGCGATGAAGAATCACTCCAAAGTTCCTATCTAGCGGAGAACATAAGAAGAAATTGTTTATAGGGTACGAAACCACCTCAAAGCTATTCTTTCCGATCAATCTATCCTAGAGTTCGTACTAAAATAACACCAAGCTATTCTTTCCGATCGATCTAACCAAGAGTTCGTACTAAAATAACACCATATGATACACATCAACCAACTCTAATGTCACCTAGATACTCCAATGTCACCGCGAGTATCCGTGAGTTGATTATACGATATGCATCAAACAATTTCAGATTCATAATACTCAATCCACACAAAGAACTTCAAAGAGTGCCCCAAGATTTCTACAGAAGAAACAAAGACAAGAACGTGCATCAACCCCTATGCATAGATTACCCCAATGTCACCTCGGGAATCCGCGAGTTGAGTGCCAAAACATATATCAAGTGAATCAATATGATACCCCATTGTCACCACGGGTATTCATAGCAAGACATACATCAAGTGTTCTTAAATCCATAAAAGTATTCAATCCGATAAGAACGAAATCTTAAAGGAAAAACTCAATTCACAACAAAATAGAGAGGGGAGAACACCATATGATCTGACTATATTAACAAAGTCCGTGATACATCAAGATCGTGACATATCAAGAACACGAGAGAGAGAGAGATTAAACACATAGCTACTAGTACAAACCCTCAGCCCCGAGGGTGGACTACTCTCTCCTCATCATGGTGGCCGCCGGGATGATGAAGATGGCCAGCGGTGATGATTTCCCCCTCCGGCAGGGTGCCGGAACGGGGTCTAGATTGGTTTTTCGTGGCTAAAGAGGCTTGCGGCGGCGGAACTTCTGATCTAGGGTTACCCCTGATGGTTTCTCTATTTATAGGAATTTTTGGCGTTGGTTTCACGCTAAGATGGGCCTCGAGGTGAGCACAACCCACCGGGGCACGCCTGGGCCTCCTGACACGCCCCGGTGTCTTGTGCCCTACTCCTTCACCTTCTGGTCCTTCCACGAAGCTTCGGGGGTCTCTTTTTTTCCAAAAAAAATCATCAAAAAGTTTCAGCTCATTTGGAGAACTTTCATTTCTGCACAAAAAACAACACCACGGTAGTTCTGCTGAAAACAGCGTCGGTCCGGGTTAGTTCCATGCAAATCATACCAAAACCATATAAAATTGGTGTAAACATGGCATGAATACTTCATAAATTATAGATATGTTGGAGACGTATCAGCATCCCCAAGCTTAATTCCTGCTCGTCCTCGAGTAGGTAAATAATAAAAGAAATAATTTATGAAGTGTGAATGCTAGCAAAGTGCATAAGTTTGATCAATTATAATTTCAATCACTTTTCCTAACAACATAATAGCAATTATTTCTCATAAAACTTTTCATGTTAAGGTAGCAATTGAAAACAGAATTTTTGATGTGGAATCTACGTATCATATTCATCATATACTCTTTTCTTTTGTAGCATGGACATTTGGACTTGAATGATTCAAAGCAATAGTCTATAATTTGACATGAGGACATCAATACTCCAGCATATCAACAAGCAACCATGTCTTTCAAAATATCAACACTAAAAAAAGCTATCCCTGGCCCATCATGCTTAATCATTGATCCATTCATGAAACACACTCACATATTAGCTACATCCAATGCTCAAGTACGATCATAGTGCCCCTTAGTTGGTGCTTTATAAGAGAAGATGGAGACTCAAATAAAAATAAAAATTGCATAAAGTAAATAGATAGGCCCTTCGCAGAGGGAAGTAGGGATTTGTAGAGGTGCCAGAGCTCAAAGCTTAAATTAAGAGATAGGAGATTTTGGGAGGCATACTTTTCCCGTCAACGAAAACGACCGAGTAATTCCCAACACTTTCCATGCTAGATATATCATAGGCGGTTCCCAAATAGAAAATAAAGTTTATTCCTTTTTCCACCATTCTTTCACAATCCATGGCTTGGCGTATCCACGGGTGCCCTCCATACCAACACTTTTCAAGAAATTTATTATTTGACAATATAAAGTAAATTCATTTTTCATTTCGGGACTGGGCATCCCTAATACCTTTGCCGTAGTCTCGTGCAATGACAAGTGAATAAACACTCGTCTTGAGAATAACACATCTAGCATGGAAAATATTGGCCACCCCCTGCCGCTTCATGAGCGATACGAGCACACAAAAAAGAAATTTATTTTGAAAATTAGAGATGGCACATACAAATTTGCTTAGAACGGCATGAAAATACCGCATATAGGTAGGTACGGTGGACTCATTTGGCACAACTTTGGGTTTAAGAATTTGGATGCACAAGTAGTATTCCCACTTAGTACAAATGTAGGCTAGCAAATAGACTGAGAAGCAACCAACCAAGAAACGAAAATTCACATAAACGAGCATTGAGCATAACTAACACCGAATAATGCACCATAAGTAGGATGTAATTTCATTGCATAGTTATTGACTTTCGTGCTTGCATAGGGAATCACAAACCTTAACAGCAATATTCTTATTAAAGCATAATTACTCACCAACATGACTCACATATTATTATCTCCATATCGCAAAACTATAGCAAGAAATCAAACTTATCATATCCAGTGATCTACATGAAAGTTTTTATTATATCCTTCTTGAATATCCATTACTTTGGGACTAAATTTATGTATTTATTTTTTACCATTGCTACTAACAAGCTCTCAAATAAATTTAAGTGAAGCACGAGAGCATAAGTATTTCTTCAAAGTTTTCAACTCTCAAAATAATCTAAGTGAAGCATGAGAGTAAATGACAAACTACTCCAAAAAGATATAAGTGAAGATCAAATGAGTAGTTAAGTAAATAGGTAGCTATGTGAGGACTCGCTCTTATTTAAAAACTTTCAGATCTAAGTATTTTATTAAAACAGCAAGCAAAACAAAATAAAATGACATTCTAAGAATAGCACACATCATGTGAAGAAGCAAAAACTTAGGCTCAACCGAGGCTAACCGATAATTGTTGATGAAGAAAGGTGGGGTGCCTACCGGGGCATCCCCAAGCTTAGATGCTTGAGACTTCTTGCAATATTAACTTGGGATGCCTTGGGAATCCCCAATCTTGAGCTCTTGTGTCTTCTTCATTCCTCTCAAATCACGGTTTCCCTAATTGTTAAAAAATTCATCCACACAAAACTCAACAAGAACTCGTGAGATAAGTTAGTATAAATCAATGCAAAACCTTATCATTATCTACTGTAGCAAATCACTAAAACTATTATTCAACATTGCATACTAAATTCCTCTGCATATTTAATACTCCTATCCTCAAATAGAATCGTTAAACAAGCAAACATATGCAAACAATGCGAACATAACAGCAATCTGTCTAAACAGGACAGTCTGTAAAGAGTGCAATTGTACTCATACTTTCCTAACTCCAAAAATTCTGAAAATTTACCACACTGTAGAAAATTTATCAGAGCTTATTGTTCAAAAAGTTTCAATAATTTATCACATTCTGACTTTTCTGTAGAATTATTGCAACAGCGATAAACTTTCTATTTTGAAACAGCAACTCATATATTTGCAAAATAAGCATGGCAAAGGCTATAGTTGCCACTTTTATTGAAGTAAGAGATGCAAAAAATTATTCTAAATAACAGCAAGAAAATCCTAATAAAATAAAATTACTCTACAAGCAAAACTCATATCATATGACGAATGAAAATATAGCTCCAAGTGAGGTTACCAATAATGTTGAAGACGAAAGAGGGGATGCCTTCCACGGCATCCCCAAGCTTAGTTGCTTGGATCTTCCTTGAATATTTCCTTGGGGGTGCCTTGGGCATACCCAAGCTTAGGGTCTTGTCACTCCTTATTCTCCTCATATCGATATCTCACCCAAAATTGAAAACTTCAATCACACAAAACTTAACGAAGCTTCGTGAGATGGGTTAGTATGATAAAGACAAATCATTCACTTTGGTACTGTCAAAGACAAGATTCATAATTGTTCTAACACAATTACTACTGTAATCTATAATTTTCACAATTTATATTAAGCAATATAAGCCATAGAAACTAGAAAACAAGCAAATTATGCATTGAACACAGAATCTGTCAAAAACAGAACAGTACGTAAAGATTTGAATTAAGGTCATACTTATGTAACTCCAGAAATTCTGAAAATTTAGGACAACGTAGAAAATTTGTATACCCATCAACTATAAAAAAATTAAGAATTTTTCCACACTCCAATAAAATACAGGAATTTCTGCACTGGACGCAAAAGTTTCTGTTTTTGCACAGAATCAAGTCAACTATCATCCACACTATCCCAAAAGCTTTACTTGGCACTTTATTGAAACAAAAGCTATAAAACAAGATCACTACAGTAGCCTAACCATGTGAACACACAAAAACAGTAGGTAAAAGTGTTGAGTTGTCTCCCAACAAGCGTTTTTCTTTAATGCCTTTTTAGCTAGGCATGATGATTTCAATGATGCTCACGTAAAGGATAAGAATTGAAACATAACGGGAGCATCTTGAAGCACATGACAAGCACATTTAAGTCTAACCCACTTCCTATGCATAGGTATTTTGTGAGCAAACAATTTATGGGAGCAAGAATCAACTAGCATAGAAAAGCAAAAGAAGCAAAACTTCAAGATTTTCAACACACACAGAGGAAACTTGATATTATTGCAATATGTAAAAGCATATGTTCCCCTCTCATAATAATTTTCAGTAGCATCATGAATGAATTCAACAATATAGCTATCACATAAATCATTCTTTTCATGATCCACATGCATAAATTTTTTATTACTCTTCACATAAGCAAATTTATTCTCATGAATAGTGGTGGGAGCAAACTCAACAAAATAAGTATCATGTGATTGAAAATTAAAATCATGATGACAAGTTTCATGGTTATCATTGTTCAATATAGCATACATGTCATCACCATAATCATCATAGATAGCAACTTTTTTCTTATAATAATCAATTGAAACCTCTTCCGAAATAGTGGAATCATCACTAAATAAAGTCATGACCTCTTCAAATCCACTTTCATAATTATTACAACAAGGTTAAACACTGTAACATCCGGATTCTCGGAATGTTTAAGAAAAAAAAAGTTTTCCAAAAAATCAGGGCGAGAAAATTTCATTTGTTTTATTTGTTAACCAAGCTTAAATTGGAATTTTATAATTTAATGGATTTAATTTGAACTAATGTGAACCTAAATTAAAATTTGAGTTTACTTCTTTTCTTTTAGTCGGGCTTTATTTTCTCTTCTTTGGCATATTTAAATATGCACCTTTGAATTTACTTTGGTTTTTGTGAAATCCGTTTGATATTTGTTTGAGCTTCTTTCCTTCTCTAAATTTTTCTAAGAGGAAAATGAATCTATTTTTCCTGTCTCAAACTCTAGGTGAAATTCCATCATTACAACATCTTGCCTTCTCTTCCCTGGGCTGAGCCACTATTTTTTTTTTATGTCTAAGTCGCATGGGCCTAGCCCATCTATTTTTTTTTTCTCCTCCCCTCCTCTTCACATGGGCTTCCATCCACTTGGCCCATCCAACGAACGCCTCTCCTCCTCTCCTCCCTGTACGTTCACAACTCCATAAGGGAAACAGCCAACACACACGTACACCTACACGAAGAGAAAAGGTCACCTGCAATTACATAGAGGAGACGGCTTTGCCCTCCTTTAATTCCTTCTCCTCCACTCCTTCCTTGGCGTGTTTCTCTACACATCTCTTCCGGCGAGCGAGCGCCCCTTGTGCTTCCTATTCCTTTTACCTTCGTTCCATGATTCCCCTCCTCTTCTAACTCCCTTGATCTTTGACCCAAAACCGAAGATATCTAGACGTGCGGCTACCTCCCTAGCAACCCTGGCCTCTCTGTTCCTAATTCTCACAAGAACTCTCCTCGAACTACTGCTGCTCCATGGACGCGAGTGCTCGTTCCCGGTGACTCCAAGCACCTCCATCCAAATCCTTGCGCCAGAAGGTTCTACTCCATGCCATGAATCTATTCAGAGAAGAAAGTACGCGATTCGTCGAGCATACGCGAAGAATTCCACATGTCCGTCCACACTGTTCGTTGAGTTCATTGCATCGATTCGTCAAGCTCGGTGAGCTTCTCTCCAATTCCTTTTGTGCGTGCACTCAACCATCACCAATATATCTCCTAGACATCATAGTTCGGTCTATTTATTTGGTTGGCCGCGCACATCCAAAACCGGAGGTCATCCGATCGCATCGGCATGATTCTTTAGTTTCCACGCATTATAGGATTTTGTTCCCAATAGATGAAATATTCCCTAGAACCTTTGTAACCATGTGGTGGAGTTGGATTGATAATTTGACCTTGCAAATGGTAGAATATATATACAATCATAGTTTTCTTAGTCTAGAATAAACACGGCTTTCTAGTTCGATCATCTTTGTGTAATTTGATATTCCCATATTTTCGGGATATGACTCTCGTAATTTTTAGTGTGACATGTGATTTGTTAGATTATATTTTTATGAATTAGAGTTATTTAAAATAAGTTTTGCATATTGTTTTGAGTGGAAAATTTGTTTTATTGTCTATAGTCCACTTTTATGCATGTGTAGAATATTCGGTGAACATTTTGTTAGAATGTAATTTTCATTGTTTTTTTTATATGCCTAGGAGCCGCTCCTAATTATTTCATAGTTTTATGAGTAAGATATGATTCATTAGATTTATTTTACTCTTGTTTAAATTGTTAAAATAGTTATACGTATTTCCTTCGGTGCAGTAATTTGTGCTACCCCATATATTTCTTTTTATGCTTGTGTTCTAATTTTTTTAGAACTATTACCATGCGTAAAAATCTCCATGTTTAATCTATAGGATTTGTTTGATGTCTATAGGTATACATAGTTGTTGCGTGAATTATTGATTTGTGTCTTGCTTATGATTATATTAGCATTTCTTGTATAATTGTTAATATCCATGTAGTAGTATGATATCTATTTGTAGCAATTTCTGAGATATTTAGATTTATGGTAAATTACTCTAAGTTTTGCTTGTTTTATTTAATTATGGAATCATTCATGTTTTGATTATTTTAGTTTTTGCTTAGTATGGATATATCTTAGATATAGTTTACATATTCATGTTCATCCATGTTGCATGTTAATTTTATTGGTTTGAAATCATGTCATGCCTATGATCATTGTTTAGGTATTTATCGTGTGTGATTTTGCATAGTTTTCTTTATGCTAGGTTCTAGATGTTAAATGAAGTGCTATGTTACTTTAGAACAATTCCATTATAGTTCCCTGTGGCATAACACATTTTGTGTAGTTGTTCCTATGGTTTCTTACATGTCACCATTCTAGATTACATGGTTGGTTGCTTTGTGTCATGATTTAGGTCATACTGCTATATAGAATTTGTGCTTGTGGTGTAGAACTTAGTTTATTACTTCTTCGTAATTATTCATTTACTTACCTAGGCAGTAGCTATGCATGATTAATTGGTTGTCATATTTTGTTAGCACTTTATTTCTCAAAGTCATGCATGTTCTATTGTATGCTTTACATGTGTTATATGATCGCTAGTTTGTACTTTTTGATCGCACATATGGTTAGCCTTTGCCTGTTAGAGATACATGTTACCAGTGTATGATCTCTTATGACTTAAGTTTGATTCTTGATCAATACCCCGCATGGTGATGCGACTGCATAACTAGATTGTATAGCATGTGTGTATCAGTTTATGTATTAGATCATGCCTAGTTGTGTGTCTTATGTCTTTGCAACTATAGATTGTAACAAATACAAGTGCATGCCATTTTCACTCATGCTAGTATAGTACATTTCTTGATGTCATGATCTAGTTGTCTAATGTAAGTGCATCTAGTGCCCCTTAGTGATTTTGGTGTATTGAAGACTTATAGGTTAAGGGACTAATGCGTTTGTGAGTGTACACAGGTCTATAAGTCTATGAGGAGTTTGATATTTACGATGAATGTCGACCCCTAAAAATGAATGTCTTCAACTGAAGACTTTGGTTTTCTTGAAGACTTTGAAAGTGAAGAAATTGGTGTGACCCTGAAGACTTGATATTCATGCGAGGATTATGAAACGTGAAGACTTTTGTTTTAGTAGTTTCATTTTCTTCTTCTTAAGTCATAGGAAACACCGTACTGTTAAAGGGGGTCGAGGTAAAACTAAGGAAAAGTTTCCAAGTGATGCTCAACTCAAAATCCTACACCTACCCAATCCTTTCGAGTGAAGCCATTGGAAATCTCATACAGTTTAGTCAAGTTCTTCAGTGACAGAGACGAAGTTCTTCTGTTCTCTGAGAAATTTGTTCTGACTGAGGAGTTAGGAATTCGCCAGTGCGGATTGCCTACAAGTGAGGAACATGATAGCCCTGAGGAATTTGATACTCAAATTTCCGACCGTTGCTGTGCTACGCGCCAGCTGTCCAAATATCCTACTCACCTAACGGTCATATCATTGAAGGGCATTTATGTCTTGTCATGTCGGGCTGCTCCCTAGGCTATAAATAGCCGCCCCCTTCAACCACTAGCTGGTTGGCTGCTCCAAGAAATAGATTGACACTTGTCATTTAGAGCATCCCATCCTCCGAGGACTTTGAGCGAAAATCATCAAGTGAGGAAAAACCCAAAAACCCAAACACCTGCAAACCCAAAGTGATTGAGCATCACTGAAGAGATTGTTCCTGTGTGGAACCGACGCTTGTTACCTTTGAGGACTGTGCATCCTCCAGACGGTTAGGCGTCATGGTCTAGAGCATCCAAGAGGAAATTGTGGATTGCCGAGTGACCGAGTATGTGAAGGTTTGGAAGTCACCTGAAGACTTACCATGAGTGGTTGGGCGAGGTCTGTGTGACCTTAGCTCAAGGAGAAGACGGTGAGGACTAGGTGTCCTGGACTGTGTGTTCAGGACTGGGTGTCCGGGACTGTGTGTCCTCAGGTTTAAATACCTAGCCGCTCCAACCAGACGTACAACTGTCACAGCAGTTGGAACTGGTCTACCAAATCAGTGTCTTCACCGAGCTACTGATTCTATTTCCTCAACCCTTTCATTTCATCGCATACTTGCTATGTATTTGATCATTACTGTTTGAAGACTTTGACTGAAGACTTTCTCAATTTCCTCAGTTCAATTTCTTCAGTCAGTTTGTCTTCAGCCTGCTTATCATGTGTTTACGCTACTCGTACTCTGTGCTTGTTTTCATTTCATCATGATGACTGTGCTACTGCTCTGTTATGCTTGCATCTGAGTACTTATTCCGCTGCTAAGTAGTTCGTCGCTTAGGAATTTCCTCACCTTGAAATTCCTCAGTGACGAATTTGTAAAAATCGCCTATTCACCCCCCCTCTAGTCGATATAACGCACTTTCATCTAACTTGCCTAAATGCTTAGTATGACATGTCCATGTGCTTATAGGACATAACTATGCCCATGTGTTTATATGAGATAACTAGTATGTAAGATTGTGTGCTCTTGCCATTCTTGATTTTCATGTTAGTTGTTATCAACTAAGTTATGTTTAAGATATGAGTTGTATTATATTTGTACCATAGCACACAATTCATGTAATGAGCATCCATGTTTAGTCTTTATATCAAGTTTATCTTGTCATTTCATTGTTTTATGCCTATCATTCGTCATATCTAGTATATCTAGTTGTTGCATTGTTGTCTGTCTAGCCATCGTCATGCAAGTGAACTTTCACGTCTTATGATGTTATATGTGTTATAGTTGCTTAGTTTAGCTCTTCCTTGTAGATGTGTAACTTCGTTACATCTTAGTCTTATGAGTGATTAATACTTGTTGCTATGACTCATATACTTAGGACGAGTCATATGCCATGTGAGTAGGGTTGTGCTTTGATCACACACTCAGTGTGCATCGTGATTTGCTACTGTAAGCATGTGGTGATAATATTATTGCTAGTGGTTATTTGTAGTAGTTGTTCTTTATTATTAAGAGCATGTCCTAGTTTAGTATCTTCTCATGACAACTCATATGCTTGATGCTTGTGTTATTAGTTAAGACTTATTTACGATCCTTTCACTCATATGTCTTGTATGATATGTGTCTTTTATTTAATTATTTAATTAACTTTTGCTATAGTATTGAGTTGACTCTTGTTAAAGAAGTGTTTCTAATAGTTGTTATGATAGATGTCTGATTCTTCTTGATGTTGATCATTATAAATACTTGGAAGTATCTAAATATTTATTTGTGGTTGACTTTACCTTTTTCATGCCATGTTGTGATTATGTAGTTATAATGCATAGGATGGTTTAATTTCATGTGTGTTGATGTCGTTGTGTTTGTTATATGGTAGTTACCTATTAGCCGCAATGTGTAGTGGTCACTACTAGTGTTTAGTAGCATAGTTTGTATCTGGACGTTAGTCTTGATCACCAAGCTCTCCTTAGCTGTGTCAACCTAAAGCATGTCACTTCATTGAATCCTTTCTCTTACCTCCCTATCACGCTATCTCCTTTTGGAATGTCCATCTGATCAGTATCTTGCTATCCATCCACTCTTATTGTTGTTTTGGGTGTTATTTGGAATTTATTGCTTTGGTATTTATTTGTTTGTCTTTTGATATCGTTACGACGAGTAGGGAGTGACGATGATGTTGGACATGGACAGAACCAGGTTACCGAAGAAGGACTCGACAACGAAGGCATGCCTCCTTCTTTGATCATACTTATCCTATGTTTTAAAAATTGCATTGAGTTTTATGGTTACTATATGCATGCTTTTTAATCTCGTAGCTAGGGTGTTGATTGACACATTACCTTGACCCGCTTGTCGCCTATTCACTTGACACCTGAGTAGAATTATATAGTATTCTGGTAGAGTAGAAATGCTTAGCCATGCTTATTACCCTATAGGTGTTTTGTTGAATGACCTTTGGGTCGTTGACACTTGAAACTTATCGCCGAGCTAGGCCATCTGGCTCTTGTTAATCTCCTCTACTCTCTTCTACTCTGGGTGAAACTTACCATTTGAATACTGGCGCGGGCGACAGCTGAATCAAGGATTGAAGGAGCGATTGGCCGCCCTTCATGAGTTGAAGGGGGCAATCAGTCGTCCGTGCCGCATGAGGCCTAATAAGTCTTGGATTTGAAGATTATGATAACAGTACAACCACATGCTATATGGGCACTGGCTTGGTCAAGTAAGCTAGTCAGCCTTAGGTGTCGATGTCGCCGTACTGCAGATGGGATAGCTGCCTTGTGAGGAGTATCCTCGGCACAGATGGGGGGACCGGTTTGAGGACGTACTCTCAGTTCCGTGCGCCTGACCCGGTGGGCATGTCACATCTTTGGGGGATCTAGTCCAAAGACCTCGTCACAATCTCCCTGCCGGTATACCGAATGGTGTACTACGCTAGCGACGGCTAGTGGCAACAAGTCGGGATTGTGTCGTGTGGGTAAAGTGTACAACCTCTGCAGTGTGTAAAACTATTCGAATAGCCGTGTCCACGGTCATGGACGACACATGAATCTTTCTTGACATACGGGACCTGTCTTGCTTATTCCCTCTTTGCCCCTATTCTTGGAACCTATGAAGAGTGTGAGTTGATCGAGGATCCTCACTTTGATCAAAGTTATTCTGGAGATAAAACATGCTTTCATCAAAAGGTGCTTTTATTCAACTGCTATATTTTTGAAACAAAATTAGCTTTTATGCAAATGAGCCATGCAGCCTTCCGTTGAAGCCACATGTAGCTATTAGGTACTTCCCCGAGGGACGCATGTTGAGTACGTAATGTACTCATGGCAATAATTTTGTTGACAACAGAGTTTCATGAAGACAAAGGTGATGACTATGATGCTGCTATGGCGATCCGTAGGAGTGAGGTCATGTGGACTACATCGACTGCCTGTGGCTGAGATGGAGTCGCTACGCATTGTACTTTTCGCTGTTTTTCTGAATGTAATAAATGTCATGAGACATTTATCTAGGTATGCCTTGTGGCAAGATATATTTAAAATTGTAATACGTTTTATGTATTGTGCAATGATATCATTTCGCTGTGTTGTCAACAATGATCCTAGGGTTGGCAAATATACATAGGAGGGTCTGGAAGTTAATTCCGGGTTCTCACAAACACCCTCCAAAATAGTGGGATCATTACTTCCTAGAGTTAACGCTCTTCCAAATCCACTTTCATCAATATAATCATCATAAACAGGAGGCATGCAATCATCATAATAAATTTTCTCATCAAAACTTGGGGGACTAAAAATATCATCTTCATCAAACATAGCATCCCCAAGCTTATGGCTTTGCATATCATTAACATCATGGATATTCAAAGAATTCATACTAGCAACATTGCAATCATGCTCATCATTTATGCAAAACATTTTTTTGAATTCTTCTTCTATCAAATGAGCACAATTTTCCTCTCCATCATTTTCAAGAAAGACAATATAAAGATGAACAATATGAGACCACCTCAATTCCAATTGTTTTTGTAGTTTTCTTTTACGAACCAAACTAGTGATAAAACAAGAAACTAAAAGATTCAATTGCAAGATCTAAAGATATACCTTCAAGCACTCACCTCCCCGGCAACGGTGCCAGAAAAGAGCTTGATGTCTACTACACAACTTGTTCTTGTAGACTCGTGTTGGGCCTCCAAGCAAAGAGTTTTGTAGGACAGTAGCAAATTTCCCTCAAGTGGATGACCTAAGGTTTATCAATCCGTGGGAGGCGTAGGATGAAGATGGTCTCTCTCAAACAACCCTGCAACCAAATAATAAAAACTCTCTTGTGTCCCCAACACACCAAATACAATGGTAATTTGTATAGGTGCACTAGTTCGGTGAAGAGATGGTGATACAAGTGTAATATGGATGGTAGATATTGATTTTTGTAATAGTAACAATAAAAAACAGCAAGGTAGCAATTGATAAAACGGAGCACAAACGGTATTGCAATGCTTGAAAATGAGGCCTAGGGTCCGTACTTTCGCTAGTGCAATCTCTCAGCAATGCTAATATAACTGGATCATATAACTATCCCTCAACGTGCGATGAAGAATCACTCCAAAGTTCCTATATAGCGGAGAACATAAGAAGAAATTATTTGTAGGGTACGAAACCACCTCAAAGCTATTCTTTCCGATCAATCTATCCTAGAGTTTGTACTAAAATAACACCAAGCTATTCTTTCTGATCGATCTAACCAAGAGTTCGTACTAAAATAACACCATATGATACACATCAACCAACTCTAATGTCACCTAGATACTCCAATGTCATCGCGAGTATCCGTGAGTTGATTATACGATATGCATCAAACAATTTCAGATTCATAATACTCAATCCACACAAAGAACTTCAAAGAGTGCCCCAAGATTTCTACCGGAGAAACAAAGAAAAGAACGTGCATCAACCCCTATGCATAGATTACCCCAATGTCACCTCAGGAATCCGCGAGTTGAGTGCCAAAACATATATCAAGTGAATCAATATGATACCTCTTTGTCACCACGGGTATTCATAGCAAGACATACATCAAGTGTTCTCAAATCCATAAAAGTATTCAATCCGATAAGAACGAAATCTCAAAGGGAAAACTCAATTCACAACAAGATAGAGAGGGGAGAACACCATATGATATGACTATATTAACAAAGCCCGCGATAAATCAAGATCGTGACATCTCAAGAACACGAGAGAGAGAGAGAGATTAAACACATCGCTACTAGTACAAACCCTCAGCCCCGAGGGTGGACTACTCCTTCCTCATCATGGTGGCCGCCGGGATGATGAAGATGGCCACCGGTGATGATTTCCCCCTCCGGCAGGGTGCCGGAATGGGGTCTAGATTGGTTTTTCATGGCTAAGGAGGCTTGCGGCAGTGGAACTTCTGATCTAGGGTTACCCCTGATGGTTTCTCTATTCATAGAAATTTTTGGCGTTGGTTTCATGCTAAGATGGGCCTCGAGGTGAGCACAACCCACCGGGGCGCGCCTGGGCCTCCTGGTGCGCCCCGGTGTCTTGTGCCCTACTCCTTCACCTTCTAGTCCTTCCACGAAGCTTTAGGGGTCTCTTTTGTTCCAAAAAAATCATCAAAAAGTTTCAGCTCATTTGGAGAACTTTCATTTCTGCACGAAAAACAACACCATGGTAGTTCTGCTGAAAACAGCGTCAGTCCGGGTTAGTTCCATGCAAACCATACCAAAACCATAAAAATTTGTTGTAAACATGGCATGAATACTTCATAAATTATAGATATGTTGGAGACATATCACTCCTCTTATAGTGGAACCACCTAATGTACTCGTTAGAAGATTCTTCTTCGACCAAGTTAGGGAGCAACATAGCTAGGCGCTATGTATCTATGGCAAGTTTTGATAGGCTTAATGAACCTAGCAGCGAGACACAAAGAGCCTAGAAGAGATTCTCCTACCAATGACCTCCTCAATACGACGTGAGAGGCGTATGCTGAGATTCCAAGCAAACAATAGAACATTACATCGAAAAAGGGCACACAATCTTTGAGACTTCCGCCGAGGGACTGCGTCGTGCCTGCTGTTCGTCGACGGGTGATGGTGGAGGTGCTTGTCCTTGGCTATGGTGTGATCCTAATACCGTGAACTAACATGGAGGGAGGAAGATAGGGGGCGGTGGTTGTGATGGGTGATGGACTTAGCTAATAGGTATTCTTGAGTAATTATATATATGGGGATTTTATTGTGCCTATGGGCCAACTTTAACTGAGGCTGAGGCTAGTGTAGAAAAGAACCCATCTTGAACCGTTTTTTTTTCAAGGCGGTTGTGAGAAACAACCCATCGCGAATTGTTGTGATATTGTTCGGAGTCGGGTGTGAGAAATGTCCATGTTGAAATCTTGTGATATTGTTCGGAGGTGGGTATGAGAAACGAGCCATCTTAGATGTACTACGTATCAGGGTTGAGAAAAAATGTGGCCTTTCTTGGATGTATATACCAGAAAGGGACCATCTGTCGAATAGGTTTATTCTACCGTATTGGATCTTGCTTCTAATATATTATTATTTTTGGAAAATAAAGAACCTATGTAGTTGGTGTTGTTGTAGTGCCTGTTCTAGTGAATCTGGGTAGTGTACTCTTGAGAAATTCCCTCTTTAACCAAGTTATTGAACAACATATACTCAATGTATGGTAAGTTTTGATAACCTAAATGAACCCATCGAACACGAAAAGAAAAAAGACCTTCTATTTACAATGAACAATCACACTAGTAGAAAACAGGGCATTAGTCCCGGTTCCAGAGGGCCTTTAGTCCCGGTTCTGGAACCGGGACTAAAGGGTCGGGACTAAAGCCCAAAACCTTTGGTCCCGGTTCTCTTACGAACCGGGACAGAAGGGGCTCCACGTGGCCGCTGCGGGGCGCCCAGGCAGGAGGACCTTTAGTCCCGGTTGGTAACACCAACCGGGACCAAAAGGCTGCCACGCGTCAGCAGCTCGCAGGCGCCCGGGTTTTTGTTTTTTTTTTGAAAAGGGGGGGGGGGTTATTAGGGGTTTTGGATGGTTTAATTAGGGGTTTCATATTGGTTAGCTATAGCTACTACATATAGAGAGAAGTGACCTCTCTTTCTCCGTGCTTGGTCGACGCTAGCTACTACATATAGAGAGAACTCGACGCTACTAAGCAAATGAAGGAACCATTAATTACACAAGATCGTCATGAACATATACAGAGAGAAGTGACCTCTCTTTCTTCGAGATTGGTCGAACAACAAGTTTTCATATTTCTATCCGACGCTACTACATATATACAATATAACATCTCTTACAATCCCTAACATCATCTACCAAAAGTCATCTTCAATTTCCACATGGTATTCTCCGTCTTTATGTATGACGTGGTCAAGAAAGAATCCCGCCAATTCCTCTTGAATTACTCGTATGCGATCATGTGGTAGGAGTTCATCCCGCATCTGCCACATCTAATTTAAAGAAGGGGGTCAATATATATATATATATATATATATATATATATATATATATATATATATATATATATATATATATATATGAAACTCAGCAAATTGATGGTAATAAAATAAAATTGTGAATATTATTGTTTACGTACTTCATATTGTTTGTCAGAGTAGCCCCACTGAGAGGTCGAGCTGTGGATGAACTCGCAAACGTAGTATCCACATAAATTATTCCCGCCTTCCTGCCACAAGCACTTTACGAGAATAGAGTTCAATCAAACTGATAATCAAGTATGATAAATGGTATTGATGAAACTAGAATCAATGGGAGATGCGCGGAACTAGCTAGTACTACTTACTTTCGGGTGTGTAAATCGCAGCTCCCTCGGCAGTCCCGGAACGATTCCGGTGAACTCTTTCCAAACCCTGCCAGACAAAGAAAATAATTACTTGATATCCAGAAATGAACAAAGTTGCCGATATGATATGGTGCGCACCAATAAGCGATAATGATCGATTGAACTTACTTCTGGAGCATTGCAGTCATGTCCGCATACGTATTGGGATCATTTTGTCTCGAGTCTAAGACAGTTACTACTCCCCGGCCAAGCTTAATCTCTAGCAGAATAAAGTGGAAGCTGCGCACGCATGCATAACTCATCAATTACATTACTATAACCTCGAGTAAGCGAAACCGAATATGCACAAGACAGTAACACTCACTTGAAATTGTAAGGAAAGAGTATTTTCCCTTTGTTTTGATTTCGAAGCAACGATTGTAGCAAGTTGTCCTCGGTATCTTCGACTCTGTTTTTAACCGACCATTCATTTATGGTATTTGGGTTAATGAACCCAATGTCATAGATTTGTGCTTTTTTGCATTCGACAATCTTTAGTCTGCATAATATAGTGAGGATAATTATATACACATGCAATGAAAGAGCTGAGCTATAGAGACTTAATTACAGAAGTAATACTTACAGACAATAGCAAGTCATGAGTTGTTTGTCGAGGGCGTCATGATTGAATAACTGGAATAACTCCACAAATTCAATAGGCATCACCTCAGTTCCAACGAGGTCGTGCTCCTCTTTAATTGCCAGCATCAAACTATTCTTCCCAGACTTCCTGCAGGTATCCATGTACCATTCATGCAATCTTCGCATCATCGTTGTTAGAGGAGGATGATCAGGTTTGACGAGAGGCTTCCCGTGCTCGTATCTGAAGATATCTACTACCTCTAACATTTCAAAGTGTACAACATCGGCCAGGTAATCAGCAGGATTGGTACCGGGCACTAGCCTCAGATGATTAGCGATGATATCGCTAGACACCTTGAGCGGGGGGGCATGATTGCTTCGCCTGTTCGCCGAGCTGGGGAATTGTTTTCCCACTTCTTCGTTTTGCTTCTCTTGCAGCACTGCAAGTACTTCCCGACCGCTCCGCTTCCTTATATGTCCTTTCAATAATGCGCTCATAGTTGGATTGCGGCAGAGACGGTGGTGGTCGCTTAAGGGCACGCAGAGTGCGCTTCACTTTCACCTGATCTATTGTTTCCTTAGGAGGTGGAGGTTTCCATGCAAAATGGGCCTCCACTTCGGCAGCACTGATTTCCACGGTTTCCTCGTCAGTCCTCTCATATGGTAACTTTTCCAGAGGCTTGAGGCTTGGGCCATATTTGAAATTCTTCCCGCCTCTTGTACTGCTAGCCGCCGGAGCGGCGCCGTCTCTCTTTCGCCGTTGCTAACGCAGCGGAGTCCACTGACACACCGGAGGAGGCGGAGTGCTCCGACGCGCCGGAGGAGGCAGAGTGCCCTCACGCGCCGAAGGAGGCGGAGTGCCCTGATCACTCGCCGGAGGAGGAGGCGGAGGAGGAGGCGGAGTGCCCTGACTCACCGGAGGAGGAGGAGGAGGCGTCCAGTTTGGAAGCTTGATGTACTCCTTCCTCCATAGACAGGTACTCCTCAAAGCGTAATCCAGATGATTCTCCCCTACACCTGTAGGGTGGTCAAGCTCCAGCTCCTGAAATCCCTCCATTATTTCATCCACCGTCACAACAGCATAGCCATGTGGAATCGGACCGCAGTGAAAAGTTTCATCAGCTTGAGGAGGTGCAACAGAGCCGACAGCCGCCTTCAAAGTGAGGTTCTGCCATTTCGTCATTAGCTCGCAATGTTGAGCCTCCGTGATAGTATCCACGGGATGGCGAGGAGCTGTGAAATCAGGCTGAACGAGCTCCATGGAAGCCACGCTGCTTCTCCGCTGAGATGGTGGGGTAGCTTCTGGGGCAGCGTCGAAGGAAGGATCTTCATGCCACTGAGATGGTTGGCCGGCAGCTGCAAGTTCCTCTAGCTTTGCTATTCTTGCACTGAGCTTCTCCATTTCGCTCACTTCTGCTTTCCTCTTTCTCTCTCGGCTTCTGTAATCACCGCTGCCGGGAAACCCAACCACCCACAGAACGGAGCCTGGTGTGCCTCGTGTTCATCCAGGGTGCTCAGGATTCCCGAGGGCCTCAGTCAGCTCATCCTTCTCTCTGTCGGGAATGAATGTCCCTTCCTGCGCTGCACTGATATATTGCTGAAGCTTCTTGAAGGGTATTGCAAGTTGCTCGTCCGTCCAACGACACTCCCCTGTTTCTGGGTCCAAAGTTCCCCCAACCCCGAAGAACCAGGTCCTACACCGATCTGGTCAGTTCAATGTCGCTGGTTGGACCCCTTTAGCAAGCAGGTCTTGCTCAGCTTTGTCCCACAATGGCCAGGCTTTCTAGTAGCCACCTAACCCCGTGTGATTGTGATACTTCTTCTTTGCAGCATTTTTCTTGTTTGTCTTTGACCTTTTCTTACCCTTATCCGATTTCTTGTAGGCCACAAATGCGGGCCAGTGATCTCTTATCTTCTCGTATCGGCCGGTGAATTCTGGAGTCTTCCCTTTGTCGACAAACTTTGTGTTCAACTCTTTCTTCTAGTTCCTAAATAGATCTGCCATCTTCTTAAGAGAAAACACCTTGACCTTTGGCTCTATAACTGGGTTATTCGGATCCTCCTCTGGCGGTAGGCTGAAATTTGCCATCAGCGAGGTCCAAAGATCACCTTTCAGTCTATCCTGGACATAAGAAACTTCAGGGTCGTCCTTACTCTTATTCCATTGCTGGACGTTGATCGGGACGCTGTCCCTAACAATAGCCCCACACTGATGTACAAATGCGTCCTTGGTCCGCTTGGGTTCAATCAGTTGGCCATCGTCCGTGATTGCTGTGATCGTGAACCTTTCATCCTGGCGCAACCTTTTCTTCGATCCTCGTCTCCTTACGAAAGTTTGGCTCAATCCGGAGGGCTATAAAAGAAGAAAGAAGCATTAATATATGTACATACCAAAACAATTAATGCATCAAGTCAGCACAGGCTTAATTAATATATATACCTCGTCGGACTTTGCAACAGCTCCCTCCTCCGTTCGGTCACCGGAGCCGTCATCATGGTCTTCTTCCTCCTCCATTCGGTCACCGGAGCCATCATGATCTCCTTCCTCCTCCATTGTTGGATTACCGGAGCTGTCATCCTCTCCTTCCTGACCATCGGTGTCGTGGAGAAACGACAAGGGATCACCTCCGTCGCGGATTATATCCCCCAACAACTCTTCTTGTTCTAAGTCTCTGTCCATAGTTTCTGCAAATATTACAACATGGTAATATACAAACATGAGAGATGGATATATTAGTGGCAAACATAGACCTAGCTAATTAATATCACAACAAGGAATCATATGCATATATGAGCAATGGATTAGTTGCGGACCGCCTCTCTCATGCATGTCCGATGTCCACCCTCATGTCGAAGTTATCGGGTAGGGGCGGGAGTGAAGGAAATATGCCCTAGAGGCAATAATAAAGTTGTTATTTATATTTCCTTATATCATGATAAATGTTTATTATTCATGCTAGAATTGTATTAACCAGAAACTTGATACATGTGTGAATACATAGACAAAACACTGAGTCCCTAGTAAGCCTCTACTAGACTAGCTCGTTGATCAAAGATGGTTAAGTTTCCTAACCATAGACATGTGTTGTCATTTGATGAACGGGATCACATCATTAGGAGAATTATGTTATGGACAAGACCCATCCGTTAGCTTAGCATAATGATCGTTAAGTTTTATTGCTATTGCTTTCTTCATGACTTATACCTATTCCTTTGACTATGAGATTATGCAACTCCCGAATACCGGAGGAACACCTTGTGTGCTATCAAATGTCACAACATAACTGAGTGATTATAAAGATACTTTAGAGGTGTCTCCGAAGGTGTTTGTTGGGTTCCTAGAGGCAGTCGGCTCTGATACCAACTTGTGACGCCCCCAACTCAATCGTGCACTAATCATACATGCAAATGCACACGATCAAGCCTAAGGACTCACGGGAAGATATCACAAAACAACTCTAAAACATAAATAAAGTCATACAAGCTTTATATTACAAGCCAGGGGCCTCGAGGGCTCGAATACATAAGCTTGCGTACAAGCGTCAGCGGAAGCATCAGATATCTGAGTACAGATATAAAAGAAAACACAGATAGGCCCTTAGAAGGCGGGGCAAAAGAAAACACTACGATCGAAAGGCGCAGGCCTCCTGCCTGGGACCCTCCGATCCTACTCCTGGTCTTCGGCCACTTAGTAGAAGTATCCAACCTCGGGGTAGTAGTATTGATCGTCGGCGGGGGCAGCTGTCTCAGGGGCTTCGTCATCTGGTTGCATCAAAAGCATAATAAGGGGGAAAAAGAAAGCAAAGCAACTGTGAGTACTCATCTGAAGTACTCAGCAAGCAAGGATCTACACTACATATGCAACATTATCAAAGGAAGGCTGTATATGTGGACTGGTGTGACGACCCCGGCTTAATCGTGCACTAATCATACACGCAAATGCGCACGATCAAGCCTAAGGACTCACTTGAAGATATCACAACACAACTCTAAAACATAAAATAAAGTCATACAAGCTTAATATTACAAGCCAGGGCCTCGAGGGCTCGAATACAAGCTCGATGGCATACAAGCGTCAGCGGAAGCATTAGATATCTGAGTACAGATATATTACAGAGAGAAAGATAAGCCTTCACAGAGGCGGGGTAAAAATAAAAACTACGATCGAAAGGCGTAGGCCTCCTGCCCTGGACCCTCCGATCCTACTCCTGGTCGTCGAACGGCTCCTCGTAGTAGTAGTACTCGCCAGGCGGATAGTAGTACTGGTCGTCGGCTGGGACTTCTGGCTCAGGGGCTCCGTCGTCTGGTGGCATCAAATGGGAAATGGGGAAAAAGAAAATAAAGCAAACGTGAGTACTCATCCGAAGTACTCAGCAAGCAAGGATCTACACTACATATGCATCATTGTCAAAGGAATGGCTGTAAATGTGGACTGGGCTGCAGAAATGCCAGAGTAGAAGGGGAAAGACTAGTCCTATCGAAGACTAGCATCTTCAACAATCTTCGACAGTCTTGCAGCATCAGGAGAGAGCAGATGAACATAATGTAAAGTAGTAGTAGTAATATCATCAACCTCGACCTGAGATCCTTTCTCGACTCCCTGCGAGAAAGCAATCCCAGAGCCGTACTATCCAGTTCTCATCACATGTTCTAGTTGTACCGATCGGGATACAACTCCGAGTGTCCATTACCGTAGGACAGGCTATCGATAGAAGTTTCTTCCCTGCAGGGGTGCACCAACTTACCCACCACGCTCACTTAACTCTGGCCGGACACACTTTTCTGGGTCATGCCCGGCCTCGGCTAAGCAACACGCCGCAACCCGACCTAGGCTTATAAGAGAGGTCAGCACGCCGGACTAAACCTATGCCCCCAGGGGTCTTGGGCCATCGCCCCGGGAACTCCTGCACGTTACGGGGCCACCGAGAGCAGACCTAGCAACCCCTTATACAAGCGCGGTTGCGTTACCAGTCCAACTCGGCGTGCGCCGCTCCTTACCGACGTCAAACAAGCTTCGGCTGATGTGTACGACGCAGAACGCCCATACTATGCCCACGTGATGGTTAGTGCTATCGGGCCAGAGGCCCCCTCGGATCAAATATCCAAACCGTAGTGGATTAGGAGCTCGCGGAAACGAGCAGAGACTCACGATCGATGTGACCCCGTCGCCCCGTCTCGAGGACTTGCGGCAAGGGCTAAGAATGCCCGGCCACGCCTCGTAGTTATCTCGCGGGCACCATCCAGGTCAACCCGACTCCACATCACTTCGCGTTAAGCTCGCGCGGGTACCCCTCAGGGCCGACCCGTCTTTAGTATCATAGTTTAGTGCAAGTCATAATATCCAAGGTAACTGTGTGTCTGACACCGAAGGGAACCATGAGGAATCACCCTTGATGGAATTCCCGCTCGATGTTATCATCAAGGTGAACGAAGGAGGCATCACCCTCGAGGTCCACACTTGAGAGGTTGCGCGACGATGTCGTTATCGGGGGTGGTGTAGGAGGAATCACCCTCGCTTACCACGACCGAGTAACTAACCTACAAGGTTAACATCAGAAGTGCTAACGAGGTATCACCCTCGGCACTCGACGGTAACCCAGCAGTGTCGGCAACAAAGGGGGGGAAAGTGATGTGCGGTGCCCTGGACTGATCTTCAATCCCGATGATCGGGTCTTCTGATATCCAGCAGGGCAGTCGTGATCAAGTGGGGGTCTCTGTCGTGTCTCTACCCATCCTATGCTAAACAGTTTAGGATAACAGGAATGTATCAAAAGTAGGTTACAAGTAAACAGGCTATGCAACAGAGTAGGATAGTAACAGCAGCAGTATCATCTAATGCAAGCATAAGAGGGGAGAGAATAGGCGATATCGGAATGCTCAAAATGGGGGTGCTTGCCTGTTTGCTCGGGGGCAAGGGCAAGGTCTTCAGTAGTATCGTCGGGGACGTAGTCGTACTCCTGTGCGGCGTCTGCCTCGGGAGCTACGTCAACGTCGGGGGCTACCGAGAGAGAAGAGGGGGAAGAAACAGGTAAACATAATGCAAACAAATGCAACACGGTGCGTGTGATGCTATGATGCAGTGTAGGGTTGCCTGAATATGCATCTAAGTCATTTTAGTTATTTTTAGAATTATTCTGGGATTTAATATCCGACGTGTGTGCACTATTCATCTGCCGGATTCGGGTCCGGAGTTACGAGTTCTTCTACGTAGGAGGTTCCGGTGGAGAAACAGACGGCACGATCAGACTCGTCTCGTCGTTCTGAGCAACTTTCATGTTTTAACTTTTTCGATCCGAGCTACGGTTTAAAAGTTATTAATTTTTACAGATTATTTGAATTTCTGGAATTATTTTATTTAACAGAAAATGAATTATGACGTCAGCATGACGCGCTGCTGATGTCAGCAAGTCAACAGGACGGTTGACCAGTCAAACCTGACATGTGGGTCCAGTGGGACCCACATGTCAGCCTCTGTTTCTTTATCCAGTGAATTAGTTTAATTACCAGGATTAATTAGGGGGGTGGACCCCACATGTCAGTGAGACATTAGGTTAATTAGTTTATTTTTATTTCTAATTTGTTTTAACTAATTAAACAGGAAGGTGGGGCCCGCCTGTCAGCGGCTGGGCCGGTCCAGTCAGCAAGGCTGACTGGTCAACTGGCCGGCCGGGCCCCTGGGACCCACGGGTCAGTGACCCAGGGGTGGGCCCCGCCTGTGCCACGTCAGCGGGGCCGGCGGCTGGTCGCCGGCGACCAAATCGCGCGGCGGCGCGTCGCCGGAGTTGGCCGGAATCGAGCTATAGGGCTCGGTTCGAGCCGGGCTTGGGTGCGTTCGAAAGCTGGCGTCCTCGCGCATCTAGCTGAGCCAACAGCCGGGCTCGGAGGTGGCCGGAACGTCGCCGGCGTTGAGCGAGGCGGACGTCCGAAGCTCGAGCTCGTCGGGTTCGACATCCTAGCGCGTGGGCGACCTAACTAGCTAGCTGTGCGGGGCCTACGGCTCACAGGGAGCTCGCCGGAGGAGTCAAACGAGCTAGCAACAGCTCGGGAGCTTGGCTGCAGCGGCAATGGCGGCGGTGACTTTCGGGTCTCCGAGGTGCCGCGGCTACAGCGTGCAGACGGGCTACCAGAGAGGCCAGAGAGAGAGGGAGAGTGCTCACCGAGCGGTGCAAGGTGGCCCGTGTGAGGATTAGGAGCTGCAGGGGTCGAGGTCGCCGGAACCGCGCCGGAGATGCAGAAGAGGGGCGCGGCTCGATCCGCGCAACGTGGAGCTCCTCGGCCCCAATCAACGGCGCCCAAGGCCGTGGCAGTCCATGGCGATGGCGCAGGACATGGCAGAGCGGCAGGCAGGGCTCGGTGGCCGCGGGGACGAACGAGAACGGCGGCGGTGGCGCTCGGACGCCTCGGATCTGAGGAGGAAGGAGGCAGAGCGAGCGAGGGAGAGAGATGGGGAATGCCAGGGGAAGCCAGGGGGGTCGAGTGGCTCCGGCCTTATCTCCTCCTCCTCCCTGTAGCGTCGGTGGCGCCGCGGTGTCGCCGGCCGACTGGCGCGCGCGCGCGGCCACGGCGGGGACGACACGGGGAGGAGGGAGACGAGGTGGGCCTGCTGGGCCGCGACTCGGGGCACTGTGCACTAAGGCCCAGTGCACAGTGTCCCGCTTTTGATTTTCTGTTTTAGCTTCTCCATTTTCTTTTATCCTTTTCTGTTTCAAAATGTTTAGGGCACTTGTGCACTTTCGAAAAATGTGGGAGTTGGCCCAAATATTGCAATGCAATATTAGCTCTCACCAAAAAGTGGTTTGGACAGTTTTGGAGTTCATTTGAATCTGCAATGATTTTAAATGAATTAATATTGCTGTTTTGGGTGCTGTTTCATCTTGTTTGACTCATCAATCATATTCCAAAAATGTTGGTTATGATTTTTCCATGACCACTGGATTATTTGCTAATTAAATAACATTTCTCCAGCAGAGTTTGATCAACCTTATATTTCACTTATGAATTTAAGTTGATTTTAAAAATGGAGTTGATTTACTTTGGTTAACCACTATGTTTAATCACTGCATATGATATGACTTGGCATTATTAACAGCTGATCATGGTGGCTATTACATAGGGGTGTTACAACTGGGCTGCAGAAATGCCAGAATAGAGAGAAGGCCTAGTCCTATCTAAGACTAGCATCTTCAACGGTCTTGCAACATTAGAAGAGTGTAGATTAGTATAGTATAAAGTAGTAGTATCATTAAGTCTCAACCTCACCCAGAGATCCTTTCTCGACTCCCTGCGAGAAAGCAATCCCAGAGCCATACTGTCATCAACCTCGTCCTGAGATCCCTTCTCGACTCCCTGCGAGAAGCAAACCTAGAGCCCTAGCATCCAATTCTAGTTGTATCGATCGGGATACAACTCCGAGTGTCCGTTACCGAGGATCCGGCTATGCATAGATTAGTTCTTCCCTGCAGGGGTGCACCAACTTACCCACCACGCTCGCTTAACTCTGGCCGGACACACTTTTCAGGGTCATGCCCGGCCTCGGCCAAACGACACACCGCAACCCTACCTAGAGCTCAGCAGAGAGGTCCCCGTCGGTCTACATCCTAAGCGCTCAGAGGTCTTGGGCCATCGCCCTGTGCACTCCGAGTCGTTGCGTGCAGGGGGAAGCCAGGCACCAGGGGGGCGCCGGTCCGTCCCGGCTGCAATGCTGAACTGGACGTCTGACAGAGCTTTCGGCTGATGCATACGATGCAGAGTGCCCATAACTTTTCCCACGTGATGGTTAGTGCTATCGGGCCAAAGGCCCACTCGAATCAAATATCCAAATCATAGTGTGTTGGCAGTGCGGTAACGAGCAGAGACTCACGATCGATGTGACCCCGTCGCCCCATCTCGAGGACTTGCGGCAAGGGCCAAGAATGCCTGGCCACGCCTCATATTCTCACTCGGGCACCATCCAGGTCAACCCGTCTTCACATCACACGCGGGTACCCCTCAGGGTCGACCCACCTTCCAAGTAACAGTGTAAAGTCCAATTATCCGTGTGTCCATAACATCAAGGGAATCCGAGGTATCACCCTCGTTGGATTCCTACTCGATGTATCCGTCAAGGTGAACTCGAAGGAATCACCCTCGATGGGTTCACACTTGAGGTGTTGCACGACAGCGTTGTTATCGAAAGTGGGGAAGGAGGAATCACCCTCGATGACCACGACCGAATAGCTACTCTACAGAGTTAACATCAGAAGTGCTACAAGAGGTTTCACCCTCGGCACTCGATAGTAACGCTGCAGTGTCGTTACAACTAAGGGGCGTGATGTGCGGTGCCGGGGCCTGGCCTTCGATCCCGTTGATCGGGTCTTCTGATAATCCAGCGGGGCAATCGGACAAGTGGGATCACTGATAGGTCTCTACCCAGCCTATACTAGACAGTTTAGGATAAGCAGGTAAGGTTTCAATAGTAGGTTATAAAATCAGGTCATGCATCAGAATAGGTAAAGCAGTAGCAACAGTAATTCTAATGCAAGCATGAGAGAGAAAGAATAGGCGATATCGGTATGCTCAAGGGGGGTGCTTGCCTGGTTGCTCTGGCAAGAAGGAGGGGTCATCGGAAGGCTGCTCGTCCGAAGGGTAGTCGTACTCAGCTGCAACGGCGTCGATCTCGGCGTCTATCGAGAGAGAAGGAGGGGGAAGAAACAGTAAATACTAAGCAGACAAGTGCTACACAATGTATGACATGACAATATGCAGTGTCGGGTGTGTCCTAACGTATGGTTGCACGTCACCGAGGAAGGGGGAATCCATCCGGGAATGTTTTCCCGGTTTCGGACATTTGTCAGACAGATGACCGGAGGGGAACGGTTCCATGTTCGAATAGTTAGGTACGCGTGACAGACGAACAGACCGCGCATTCGGATTCGTCTCGAAATTCTGAGCAACTTTCATGTACAAAGTTTTTCGATCTGAGCTACGGATTATTTTATATGAATTTTCAAAGTTATAAACAATATTATGAAATTACAGATTTATTATTAATTCGAATTACCCAAAACAGTAGAAATACCTTTTATACTCAGAGCCAGCTAGCCTATTAGAATGACATGTGGGGTCCAGTGGCTGAGTCAGCATGTACAGTCAGCAAGTCAACAGTCAAAGTGTTGACTGGGGTCAAACATGAACAGTGACAGTGGGGGCCCACATGTCATACTCACAGATCCAGTTAACAGTTTTTAATTAAACTAAACCAAATTAGTTAGTGGCCTGGGGCCCAGTAGTCAGAGGGGTTAGGGGGGGTTAGTTAGCACCTAATTGGCTGACGGGTGGGTCCCACCGGCGATTTAAACGCCGGCGCGCGCCGGTGAGCACAGAAGACGGCGGCGACGCGCGGCAGGCCAACGGGATTTGCCGTCCGGCGTCCAAATCGCGCATGGACGGTGACGTTCGAAAGCCCTCACCGAACCGCATCCAACGGTGCTACGCGCGTGGACTGAGGCGGTCGGTAACGCCGGCGACGAGGACTACAGCGGCGGCCGGAGTACGTGCACGCGAGGGACGGCAGCCACGATGCACGGGGACGAGAGGGGAGAGGCTAGGGGGAAGCAGGAGCTCACAGGGGAGCCGCGGGTGAGCTTGGGGAGGCCGGGGCGCGTCGAAGGCGGCGGATCGAGCGGCGGCGACCGGCGGATGCAGCGGAGAGAAACGGCGATGGCGATGGCTTGGCGGCGTCCTGGATCCAATGGTTGCACGTAGATGACGTAGTCGAGGGTGCTGGAGCCCCTGGATGTCTTCCCGTGGCTCGGGGAGGTCGTCAGCCGTGGCAATGGCGAGGCGGCGGCGACGTACGCGCTCGGTGAGTTCGGATAGAGGAGGAAGAGCGAGTGAGAGGGAAGCAGAGGAGTGCTAGGGTTGGACGAGGGGGACGCGGGGTGTTCTTATCGTCTCCTCAGAGCTCCTGTTGCGGCTGGTGTCGATCGTAGTGAAGGGGGGGCCGGGGCGGCGTGTGCGCACGAGCTGACATCGAGAGGGGGATGAGCAGGAGGTTAGGGACAAGCGAGGGGGAGTGGGCTGGGTCTCCCTGTAGACTAGAGCCCAGGTGGCGGTGGGCTCTTTTCTATTTCTTTTATTCTTTTTCTGTTTTCTTTTATAGTTTCTGTTTTGCAATTAGATTAGCCCCAAATTGAGTTTTGTAAAATAAGAAATTTTGTCAAATAAATATAGTGCAATATTTAGCACTGCTGTAAAAAGGTGTTGAGTCCATATGTTTTCAGTTGGATTTTATTTAAATGAAAAGGTATTAAATAATTCTGTTTCTTGTTGTTTGAGTTATTTAAATAATTCAATTAATGTTACTTACAATTTTATAATTGCCTCTGAATTATTTGCTATTTAATGAACATTTTAGTTTTCAAATTTGAACAACTTTTATTTTCACTTTAAGTCTGAATTTCCATTTGAATTTGAATTTGAATTTGAAAAGAGATAGGATCCAAATGATGTTTAAGCACTGTTGATCATGATGACATGGCATTATCAAAAGGGTGATCACTGTAGCTTAATACATGGGGTGTTACAAATCTCCTCCACTAACAAGAATTCTCGTCCCGAGAATTAAGAGGTAGAAGGGAAAAGATCAGGGTATTCAGCACAGAGGTTATCCTCGCGTTCCCAAGTGGCTTCATCTTCAGTATGATTTGACCACTGCACCTTGAGGAACTTGGTAACCTTCTGTCGGGTTCGATGTTCAGATTCATCGAGGATGCAGATCGGATGCTCCTTGTAAGAAAGATCATCATGCAATTCGAGCATCTCGTGATCCATTGCGCGGTGCGGAGATTCCTTGAAGCAACGATGAAGTTGCGACACATGGAAGACGTCGTGGATATGAGAGAATTGCGGCGGCAACTCCAATTTATATGCCACCTGACCATGTCTTGCAACAATGCGGAAATGACCAATGTAGCGTGGAGCTAACTTGCCCTTGATTCCGAAACGATGAGTGCCCTTCATAGGTGTGACACGCAGATAAGCTTGATCACTTGGTTGATAAGTCAAACCCCATCGTTTGCGATCATAGTAGCTCTTCTGGCGGTCCTGAGCCGCTTTGAGATTTTCTCGGACAATACGGACTTGTTCTTCGGCGTGTTGAATAATGTCTGGTCCCACGAGTGGTCGTTCCCCAGTTTTTGACCAATTCAGAGGTGTTCGACACTTACGTCCATATAGAACTTTGAAGGGGGCCATTTTCAAGCTGGCTTGATAGCTGTTGTTATAAGAGAATTCGGCGTAAGGGAGGGACTCTTCTCACTTCTTACCGAAAGAAATAACACAAGCTCGCAGCATGTCTTCAAGTACTTGATTTACTCGTTCGACTTGGCCTTGGGACTGGGGGTGATATGCCGAACTCCAGGTGATATGAGTTCCCATAGCTTCTTGGAAACTTTCCCAGAACTTTGAGGTGAAAAGACCGCCACGGTCCGAACTGATCTCCTTTGGAATACCGTGGAGTGATACAATTCTGGAGATATATAATTCTGCTAACTGACTAGCAGTGATAGTTTCCTTGACAGGTAGAAAGTGTGCAACCTTGGAGAGTTGGTCGACGACTACAAGAATAGCATCGTGACCCTTCTGTGACTTAGGAAGGCCGGTAATGAAATCCATTTGAACTTTATCCCATTTCCATAAAGGAATAGGTAACGGTTGCAGAATTCCAGCAGGCTTCTGATGTTCTGCTTTAACGCGACGACACACATCACATTCAGCAACATACCGAGCAATATTCTGCTTCATTCTAGACCACCAGTACCTTTGATGGAGATCACGATACATTTTGGTGCTACCCGGATGGATAGACAGCGGTGTATCATGTGCCTCCTTCATGACCTTGTGAGTCATAAGCTCAAAGCGAGGTACCACAATGCGGTTTCTGAAATACAAGGTTCCATCTTCAGACAGCGAGAAATCCCTGTACTTTTCAAGGTGAAGATCTTTCTTCATCAGATTAATTTCAGCATCCTTAGCTTGCGCATTCTTAACAGCTTTCTCAAGATCTGGTTGTATCACAAGGTTATTAAGAGAACCTTGTGGAACAATAAGCAGATTCAGCTTGCACAGTTCTTCAAAAAGACGAGGTTGAGCTCGCCTAACCATGAGGTTGTCGCAATAGGACTTGCGGCTTAAGGCATCAGCCATCACGTTAGCCTTGCCAGGGGTATAGGAAATACCCAAATCATAGTCCGCAATGGCCTCCATCCATCTTTGCTAACGGAGGTTTAGAGATGGCTGAGTGAACAAGTACTTCAGACTTTTATGATCCGTTTAGATCTCGCAATGATTACCGAGAAGGTAATGTCGCCACAACTGCAATGCATAGATCACAGCAGCTAGCTCTAGATCATGTACCGGATAATTCTCTTCATGCGGGCGCAACTGACGAGAGCCATAGTCAATCACTTTACGCTCTTGCATTAGGACACAGCCTAATCCTTCACGGGATGCGTCACAATAGATCACAAAATCTTTGCGAGAATCTGGTGGAGCAAGTACTGGGGCAGATGTTAGCTTGTCTTTGAGTGTTTGAAAACTTTCCTGACATTTTTTTGTCCATTCAAATTTAACGCCCTTGTGAAGCAGATCAGTCAAAGGCTTAGCAATCTTGGAAAAGTTCTCGACAAATCGACGGCAATAGCTTGCAAGGCCGAGAAAACTTCTCACTTGCTTGACGTTCTTCGGAGGAGTCCAGTCCAGAATAGCCAGAACTCGTTCCGGGTTAACAACAATTCCATCCTTGGAAATCACATGACCAAGGTAGGTTACTTCAGAAAGCCAGAATTCACATTTGGAGTATTTGGCATACAACTGGTGTTCTCGGAGCCTTTCCAGTACAAGATGGAGGTGTTCGGCATGTTCTTCTTTATTCTTCGAATAAACCAGGATATCATCTAGATAAACCACGACGAATTTGTCGAGCTAATCCATGAAGATATAATTCATCAGGCGGGAAAACGTAGCTGGAGCATTTGTTAAGCCAAATGACATGATAGTGTACTCATAAGAGCCATAGCGAGTAACAAATGCAGTCTTCGGAATATCCTCTTCACGAACACGGATCTGATGATAACCCAACCTCAAGTCGAGTTTAGAAAACACCAATGATCCAGCAAGTTGATCATACAAATCATTGATCCGGGGAAGCGGATATTTGTTCTGGATTGTGGCTTGGTTAATGGGCCGATAATCCTGAACCAATCGGTTAGTTCCATCCTTCTTCTTAACGAAGAGTGAAGGTGCTCCCCAAGCAGAGGAACTGGGGCAGATGAAACCCTTCTTAAGTGACTTGTCGATTTCTTCCTTAAGCTCGAGAAGATGGTGCGGAGGCATCTTATAAGGACGCTTCGCAATAGGAGTTGTGCCTGGTTTCAAGTCAATGACAAACTCGACAGCTCTAGTAGGGGATATTCCTGGAAGTTCTTCTGGAAATACATCTTGAAAATCATGAACAATTGGAACATTCTCGATGCCTTCAAGAGGTGAGGCATTCAATGCATTCAGAGCATATATCTGGCTCTCAGCATCCTGAGCTATTCGGGCTGAGTATTTGACTGTCTGGCCAGAAGGGTGAGTGAGCTGGATTGTCTTAGTAGCGCAATCAATCAAAGCATTCTGGGCTGTCAACCAGTCCATACCGAGAATGATGTCTATGTCGGAAGGTCCAAGAGCAATAAGGGAAGCAGAGAACATCAACCCTTCAATTCTAATCTGATTGTTGTGACTTACCATCTTGGTTTGCCACCTAGAACGGGGAGTGATAATCTCTAATGGTGTGGGCAATAACTCTAGAGGTAGCTCATGCCGCTGAGCAAATTGTTGAGACACAAAAGAATGTGATGCCCCGGAATCAAAGAGAACAGAAGCTGCAACTGAGTTAACTGGCAGAGTTCCCATCACGATTTTAGGAGACTCACGAGCTTCTCCCATTTTGACGTGAGTGACCTGGCCTCGGTCCATGGCAGACATCCTGGCCTTATGATTTCTGCAACGATGGGTTCGATGGCCCTTCTTATGACCATCAGGAGGACGTGGTGCAACCTGAGGAGAAGCCATAGCATTAGGCGGTCTATCATGAACTGTTAGCTGTCTCAGCGGTGAAGGCAGACGAGGTGTAACATAAGACGGCCTGGGTGTTGGAGCAGGTCGGTGGTAAACATTGTGGGGAATCCAGACTTGACGTTTCTGAACAGGTCGGCCTGAAGACGAGCCGACATCTCGAGTACGCTTGAGCGACTCCTGGTACTTGGTCAGAGCAGTTTCAACTTGGAAAGATTGGCTGACAAGCGTGGCGAAGTCTGTGCAATCATGGACAGCAAGTGCAAGGTTTATATCAGTACGCAGTCCTTCGCGGAATTTCTCCTGCTTGCGTGCGTCAGTGCAGACGTCATCTTCAGCATAGCGGGACAATTTAAGAAATTTCCTCTGATATTCATCCACAGTCATTTTACCCTGAGAGAGTTTGCGGAACTCCTGCTTCTTATGGTCCATCAGACCTTGAGGAATGTACCGTGCACGAAAGGCTGACTGAAATTCCTGCCAAGTGGTTACTGTTTCAGCAGGCAACATACCCTTGTGGCTTTCCCACCATTGAACAGCTGATCCCCTCAGGTGATACGTCGCATAGGTGACGTAACTGTCAGGGATAACATTGGCCGACTTCATCTGGAAGGCAATGTCACGGAGCCAATCATCAGCATCCATTGGATCAGTCGAGCTGCGAAAAGTGGACAGATTGAGGCGCACGAATTTCGGTAGAGTTATTGGTGTAGGCTGTTGATGAGCATTCTGATTTGGGAACTGAGCCAATATCCCAGTCATAACCTGACGGTTTAATTCAAACTGCTGCATCATTGCGGCAATATAAGGTGAAGGTGGGGGATCGTCAGCCATCCTGCCAAATCAACAGGGGCAGTTTAGCAAGAAAAACTACATGTGTAAGAGGTCATTCACGATGTAACATGAGTAATGAACAAGAAGGCATCAGGTGCATATTAGTAGTCATTAAAGACATACAGAACGATGCACTGAGTTGGACACAAACGACGGTAGGAGTTCGGAAACGCACGCAGCTAGATAAGCTAGGCGGCGCGCAGGCACGCGGTAGGGAAGTACACAACTAGACATAGCAAAGGCTACATCAACGTCGGAGAAAACTGTTGGAGCGAGGAATCTGCAAGTGACAACACAGGGTGCCCTCGATAAAAGGATCCTGTAAGCAGAATCTGGCCCACAATCTTGTAGTAAGGGGGGATATTTTGGAACACCGGGTGGATGTGATCACGAGAACCTAATGTTGGAGTTAGGAAAAAATTAACCCGAATAGAAGAGAGATCAGAGTCCCAGAGTAAAGGTCGAGGAGTAAAAGATCCTAATACCACCCAATTGGCGACGTGGGCCCGTAAGCCACACAGCCATGTTAGTAAAATAGTTTTGGAACACTAGACTCAACTTCGGCCAAGGAGTTAGAAAGGGGGGTTCCTAGAGGCAGTCGGCTCTGATACCAACTTGTGACGCCCCCGACTCAATCGTGCACTAATCATACGCGCAAATGCACACGATCAAGCCTAAGGACTCATGGGAAGATATCACAACACAACTCTAAAACATAAATAAAGTCATACAAGCTTTATATTACAAGCCAGGGGCCTCGAGGGCTCGAATACATAAGCTTGCATACAAGCGTCAGCGGAAGCATCAGATATCTGAGTACAGATATAAAAGAAAACACAGATAGGCCCTTAGAAGGCGGGACAAAAGAAAACACTACGATCAAAATGTTCAGGCCTCCTGCCTGGGACCCTCCGATCCTACTCCTGGTCTTCGGCCAGTTCGTAGAAGTATCCAACCTCGGGGTAGTAGCGATCGTCGGCGAGGGCAGCTGTCTCAGGGGCTCCGTCATCTGGTTACATCAAAAGGATAAGGGGGAAAAAGAAAGAAAAGCAACCGTGAGTACTCATCCGAAGTACTCATCAAGCAAGGATCTACACTACATATGCAACATTATCAAAGGAAGGCTGTATATGTGGACTGGGCTGCAGAAATGCCAGAATAGAGAGAAGGCCTAGTCCTATCTAAGACTAGCATCTTCAATGGTCTTGCAGCATTAGAAGAGTGTAGATTAGTACAGTATAAAGTAGTAGTATCATTAAGTCTTAACCTCACCCAGAGATCCTTTCTCGACTCCCTGCGAGAAAGCAATCCCAGAGCCATACTGTCATCAACCTTGTCCTGAGATCCCTTTCTCGACTCCCTGTGAGAAGCAAACCTAGAGCCCTAGCATCCAATTCTAGTTGTATCAATCGGGATACAACTCCGAGTGTCTGTTACCGAGGATCCGGCTATGCATAGATTAGTTCTTCCCTGCAGGGGTGCACCAACTTACCCACCACGCTCGCTTAACTCCGGCCGGACACACTTTTCAGGGTCATGCCCGGCCTCGGCCAAACGACACACCGCAACCCTACCTAGAGCTCAGCAGAGAGGTCCCCGTCAGTCTACATCCTAAGCGCTCAGAGGTCTTGGGCCATCGCCCTGTGCACTCCGAGTCGTTGCGTGCAGGGGGAAGCCAGGCACCAGGGGGCGCCGGTCCGTCCCGGCCACAATGCTGAACTGGACGTCTGACAGAGCTTTCGGCTGATGCATACGATGCAGAGTGCCCATAACTTTTCCCACGTGATGGTTAGTGCTATCGGGCCAAAGGCCCACTTGAATCAAATATCCAAATCGTAGTGTGTTGGCAGTGCGGTAACGAGCAAAGACTCACGATCGATGTGACCCCGTCGCCCTGTCTCGAGGACTTGCGGCAAGGGCCAATAATGCCCGGCCACGCCTCGTATTCTCACTCGGGCACCATCCAGGTCAACCCGTCTTTACATCACACGCGGGTACCCCTCAGGGTCGACCCACCTTCCAAGTAACAATGTAAATTCCAATTATCCGTGTGTCCATAACATCAAGGGAATCCGAGGTATCACCCTCGTTGGATTCCTACTCGATGTATCCATCAAGGTGAACTCGGAGGAATCACCCTCGATGGGTTCACACTTGAGGTGTTGCACGACAGTGTCGTTATCGGAAGTGGGGAAGGAGGAATCACCCTCGATGACCACGACCGAATAGCTACTCTACAGAGTTAACATCAGAAGTGCTACAAGAGGTTTCACCCTCGGCACTCGATAGTAACGCTGAAGTGTCGTTACAACTAAGGGGGGGTGATGTGCGGTGCCGGGGCCTGGCCTTCGATCCCGTTGATCGGGTCTTCTGATAATCCAGCGGGGCAATCGGACAAGTGGGATCACTGATAGGTCTCTACCCAGCCTATACTAGATAGTTTAGGATAAGCAGGTAAGGTTTCAATAGCAGGTTATAAAATCAGGTCATGCATCAGAATAGGTAAAGCAGTAGCAGCAGTAATTCTAATGCAAGCATGAGAGAGAAAGAATAGGCGATATCGGTATGCTCAAGGGGGGGTGCTTGCCTGGTTGCTCTGGCAAGAAGGAGGGGTTGTCGGAAGGCTGCTCGCCCGGAGCGTAGTCGTACTCAGCTACAACGGCGTCGGTCTCGGCGTCTATCGAGAGAGAAGGAGGGGGAAGAAACAGTAAATACTAAGCAGACAAGTGCTACACAATGTATGACATGGCAATATGCAGTGCCAGTGTGTCCTAACGTATGGTTGCACGTCACCGAGGAAGGGGGAATCCATCCGGGAATGTTTTCCTGGTTCCGAACATTTGTCAGACAGATGACCAGAGGGGAACGGTTCCATGTTCGGATAGTTAGGGACGCGTGACGGACGAACGAACCGCGTATTCGGATTCGTCTCGAAATTCTGAGCAACTTTCATGTACAAAGTTTTTCGATCTGAGCTACGGATTATTTTATATGAATTTTCAAAGTTTTAAACAATATTCTAAAATTACAGATTTATTATTAATTCGAATTATCCTAAACAGTAGAAATACTTTTTATACTCAGAGCTAGCTAGCCTATTAGAATGACAGGTGGTGTCCAGTGGCTGAGTCAGCATGTACAGTCAACAGTCAAAGTGTTGACTGGGGTCAAACATGAACAGTGACAGTGGGGGCCCACATGTCATACTCACAGATCCAGTTAACAGTTTTTAATTAAACTAAACCAAATTAGTTAGTGGCCTGGGGCCCAGTAGTCAGAGGGGTTAGGGGGGTTAGTTAGCACCTAATTGGCTGACGGGTGGGTCATACCGGCGATTTAAATGCCGGCGCGCGCCGGTGAGCACAGAAGACGGCGGCGACGCGTGGCAGGCCAACGGGATTTGTCGTCCGGCGTCCAAATCGCGCACGGACGGTGACGTTCGAAAGCCCTCACCGAACCGCATCCAACGGTGCTACGCACGCGGACTGAGGCGGTCGGTAACGCCGGCGACGAGGACTACAGCGGCGGTCGGAGTACGCACACGCGAGGGACGGCAACCACGATGCACGGGGACGAGAGGGGAGAGGCTAGGGGGGAAGCAGGAGCTCACAGGGGAGCCGCAGGTGAGCTTGGGGAGGCCGGGGCACGTCGAAGGCGGCGGATCGAGCGGCGGCGACCGGCGGATGCAGCGGAGAGAAACGGCGATGGCGATGGCTTGGCGGCGTCCTGGCTCCAATGGTTGCACGTAGACGACATAGTCGAGGGTGCTGGAGCCCCTGGATGTCTTCCCGTGGCTCGGGGAGGTCGTCGGCCGTGGCAATGGCGAGGTGGCGGCGACGTACGCGCTCGGTGAGTTCGGATAGAGGAGGAAGAGCGAGTGAGAGGGAAGCAGAGGAGTGCTAGGGTTGGACGCGGGGTGTTCTTATCGTCTCCTCGGAGCTCCTGTTGCGGCTGCTGTCGAGCGTAGCAAAGGGGGGGCCGGGTCGGCGTGTGCGCGCGAGCTGACAGGGAGAGGGGGATGAGCAGGAGGTTAGGGACAAGCGAGGGGGAGTGGGCTGGGTCTCCCTGTAGACTAGAGCCCAGGTGGCGGTGGGCTCTTTTCTATTTCTTTTATTCTTTTTCTGTTTTCTTTTATAGTTTCTGTTTTGCAATTAGATTAGCCCCAAATTGAGTTTTGTAAAATAAGAAATTTTGTCAAATAAATATAGTGCAATATTTAGCACTGCTGTAAAAAGGTGTTGAGTCCATATGTTTTCAGTTGGATTTTATTTAAATGAAAAGGTATTAAATAATTCTGTTTTAGTTTTGTTTCTTGTTGTTTGAGTTATTTAAATAATTCAATTAATGTTACTTACAATTTTATAATTACCTCTGAATTATTTGCTATTTAATGAACATTTTAGTTTTCAAATTTGAATTAAGTTTTATTTTCATTTTAAGTTTGAATTTCCATTTGAATTTGAATTTGAAAAGAGAGGATCCAAATGATGTTTAAGCACTGTTGATCATGATGACATGGCATTATCAAAAGGGTGATCACTGTAGCTTAATACATGGTGTGTTACAGCATAGATCGAGATTAGGATTTGTCACTCTGAGTATCGGAGAGGTATCTCTGGGCCCTCTCGGTAATGCACATCGTGACAAGCCTTGCAAGCAATGTGACTAATGAGTTAGTTACGGGATGATGCATTACGGAATGAGTAAAGAGACTTACCGGTAACAAGATTGAACTAGGTATGAAGATACCGACGATCGAATCTCGGGCAAGTAACATACCGATGACAAAGGGAATAACGTATGTTATCATTGCGTTTTGACCGATAAAGATCTTCGTAGAATATGTAGGAGCCAATATGATCATCCAGGTTCCGCTGTTGGTTATTGACCGGAGATGTGTCTCGGTCATGTCTACATAGTTCTCGAACCCGTAGGGTCCGCACGCTTAACGTTCGATGACGATTTGTATTATGAGTTATGTGTTTTGGTGACCGAAGATTGTTCGGAGTCCCGGATGAGATAACGGACATGAAGAGGAGTCTCAAAATGGTTGAGAGGTAAAGATTGATATATTGGAAGATGGTATTCGGACACCGGAATGGTTTCGGAGTGGTTCAGGTATTTTTCGGAGTACCGAGGGGTTACCGGAACCCCCCGGGGAAGTATTGGGCCTACATGGGCCATAGTGGAGAGGGGAGGCAGCGCACAAGGGGTGGCCGCGCCCCCCTCCCATGGGGAGTCCAAATTGGACTAGGGGAGGGGGCGCGCCCCCTTTCCTTCTCCTCTTCCCTCTCCCTTCCCCTTTCCCCCTCCGTAAGAAAGGAAGGGGGAAACCAACTAGGACTAGGAGTCCTAGTGGGTTTCCCCCCACTTGGCGCGCCCCCTAGGGCCGGCCTCCTCCCCTCTCCTCCTTTATATATGGGGGCAGGGGGGCACCCCAAAGCACATCAATTGTTCTCTTGGCCGTGTGCGGTGCCCCCCTCCATAGTTTATTCCTCCGGTCATATTGTCGTAGTGCTTAGGCGAAGCCCTGCGCGGATCACATCACCGTCACCATGCCGTCGTGCTGACGAAACTCTCACTCTACCCTCTGCTGGATCAAGAGTTTGAGGGATGTCATCGAGCTGAACGTGTGCTGAACTCGGAGGTGTCATACATTCGGTGCTTGATCGGTTGTATCGCGAAGACGTTCGACTACATCAACCGCGTTAAGCTAACGCTTCCGCTTTCGGTCTACGAGGGTACGTGGACACACTCTCCCCCTCTCGTTGCTATGCATCTCCTAGATAGATCTTGCGTGAGCATAAGAATTTTTTTGAAATTACATGCTACGTTTCCCAACAGTGGTATCAGAGCCAGGTTTATGCGTAGATGATATGCACGGGTAGAACACAAAGAGTTGTGGGCGATGATAGTCATACAGCTTACCACCAACGTCTTATTTTGATTTGGTGGTATTGTTGGATGAAGCGGCCCGGACCAGCCTTACATGACCATGTTCATGAGACCGGTTCCACCGACAGACATGCAACTTGTTTTGCATAAAGGTGGCTGGCGGGTGTCTGTTTCTTCAACTTTAGTTGAATCAAATTTGACTACGGCCGGTCCTTGTTGAAGGTTAAAGCAGCAAACTTGACGAAACATCGTTGTGGTTTTGATGCGTAGGTAAGAACGGTTCTTACTAGAAGCCCGTAGCAGCCACGTAAAACTTGCAACAACAAAGTAGAGGACGTCTAACTTGTTTTTGCAGGGCATGTTGTGATGTGATATGGTCAAGACATGATGTGCTATACGTTATTGTATGAGATGATCATGTTTTGTAAAAGTTATCGGCAACTGGCAGGAGCCTTATGGTTGTCGCTTTATTGTATGAAATGCAATTGCCATGTAATTGCTTTACTTTATCACTATGCGTTAGCGATAGTTGTAGAAGCAATAGTTGGCGAGACGACAATGACGCTACGATGGAGATCAAGGTGTCAAGCCAGTGATGATGGAGATCATGACGGTGCTTTGGAGATGGAGATCAAAGGCACAAGATGATAATGGCCATATCATGTCACATATTTTGATTGCATGTGATGTTTATCTTTTATGCATCTTATTTTGCTTAGTACGGCGGTAGCATTATAAGATGATCCCTCACTAAAATTTCAAGGTATAAGTGTTCTCCTTGAGTATGCACCGTTGCGACAGTTCATCGTGCTGAGACACCACGTGATGATCGGGTGTGATAAGCTCTACGTTCACATACAACGGGTGCAAGACAGTTTTGCACGCGCGGAATACTCGGGTTAAACTTGACGAGCTTAGCATGTATAGACATGGCCTCGGAACACTGAGACCGAAAGGTCGAACGTGAATCATATAGTAGATATGATCAACATAGAGATGTTCACCATTGAAAACTACTCCATCTCACGTGATGATCGGACATGGTTTAGTTGATATGGATCACGTGATCATTAAGATGACTCGAGGGATGTCTATCTAAGTGGGAGTTCTTAAGTAATATGATTAATTGAACTTAATTTATCATGATCTTAGTCCTGATAGTTTTTGCATATCTATGTTGTAGATCAATGGCCCGTGCTACCGTTCCTTTGAATTTTAATGCGTTCCTAGAGAAAGCTAAGTTGAAAGATGATGGTAGCAACTACATGGACTGGGTCCGTAACTTGAGGATTATCCTCATTGTTGCACAGAAGAATTATGTCTTTGATGCACCGCTAGGTGAAAGGCCTGCTGCAGGAGCAGATGCTGATGTTATGAACGTCTGGCAAGCTCGATCTGATGACTACTCGATAGTTCAGTGTGCCATGCTTTACGGCTTAGAATCGGGACTTCAAAGACGTTTTGAACGTCATGGAGCATATGAGATGTTCCAGGAATTGAAGTTAATATTTCAAGCAAATGCCCGAGTTGAGAGATATGAAGTCTCCAACAAGTTCTATAGCTGCAAGATGGAGGAGAACAGTTCTGTTAGTGAACACATACTCAGAATGTCTGGGTACCATAACCACTTGACTCAGCTGGGAGTTAATCTTCCAGATGATAGTGTTATTGACAGAGTTCTTCAATCACTGCCACCAAGCTATAAAGGCTTCGTGATGAACTATAATATGCAAGGGATGGAGAAGACTATTCCCGAGCTCTTTGCTATGCTCAAAGCAGCGGAGGTAGAAATCAAGAAGGAGCATCAAGTGTTGATGGTTAACAAGACCACTAGTTTCAAGAAAAAGGGCAAAGGAAGCTTCTACTGCAAAGGGACTGGACACTGGAAGCGGAACTGCCCCAAGTATTTGGCGGATAAGAAGGATGGCAAAGTGAACAAAGGTATATTTGATATACATGTTATTTATGTGTACCTTACTAATGCTCGTAGTAGCACCTGGGTATTTGATACTGGTTCTGTTGCTCATATTTGCAACTCGAAACAGGGGCTACGGATTAAACGAAGATTGGCTAAGGACGAGGTGACGATGCGCGTCGGGAATGGTTCCAAGGTCGATGTGATCGCCGTCGGCACGCTACCTCTACATCTACCTTCGAGATTAGTTTTAGACCTGAATAATTATTATTTGGTGCCAGCGTTGAGCATGAACATTATATCTGGATCTTGTTTGATGCGAGACGGTTATTCATTTAAATCAGAGAATAATGGTTGTTCTATTTATATGAGTAATATCTTTTATGGTCATGCACCCTTAAAGAGTGGTCTATTTTTGTTGAATCTCGATTGTGGTGATACACATATTCATAATATTGATGCCAAAAGATGCAAAGTTGATAATGATAGTGCAACATATTTGTGGCACTGCCGTTTAGGTCATATTGGTGTAAAGCGCATGAAGAAACTCCATGCAGATGGACTTTTTGAATCACTTGATTATGAATCATTTGATGCTTGCGAACCATGCCTCATGGGCAAGATGACTAAGACTCTGTTCTCCGGAACAATGGAGCGAGTTACTGACTTATTGGAAATAATACATACTGATGTATGCTGTCCGATGAGTGTTGAAGCTCGTAGCGGGTATCGTTATTTTCTGACCTTCACAGATGATTTGAGCAGATATGGGTATATCTACTTAATGAAACATAAGTCTGAAACATTTGAAAAGTTCAAAGAATTTCAGAGTGAAGTGGAAAATTATCGTAACAAGAAAATAAAGTTTCTACGATCTGATCGCGGAGGCGAATATTTGAGTTACGAGTTTGGCCTTCATTTAAAACAATGTGGAATAGTTTCACCACTCACGCCACCTGGAACACCACAGCGTAATGGTGTGTCCGAACGTCCTAACCGTACTTTATTAGATATGGTGCGATCTATGATGTCTCTTACCGATTTACCACTATCGTTTTGGGGTTATGCATTAGAGACAGCTGCATTCATGTTAAATAGGGCACCATCTAAATCCGTTGAGATGACACCGTATGAACTGTGGTTTGGCAAGAAACCAAAGCTGTCGTTTCTTAAAGTTTGGGGTTGCGATGCTTATGTGAAAAAGCTTCAGCCTGATAAGCTCGAACCCAAATCGGAGAAGTGCGTCTTCATAGGATACTCAAAAGAAACTGTTGGGTACACCTTCTATCACAGATCCGAAGGCAAGATCTTTGTTGCTAAGAATGGATCCTTTCTAGAGAAGGAGTTTCTCTCGAAAGAAGTGAGTGGGAGGAAAGTAGAACTTGATGAGGTAATTGTACCTTCTCTCGAATTGGAGAATAGCTCATCACAGAAAATAGTTCCCGTGATGCCTACACCAATTAGTGAGGAAGTTAATGATGATGATCATGAAACTTCAGATCAAGTTACTACCGAACCTCATAGGTCAACCAGAGTACGTTCCGCACCAGAGTGGTACGGTAATCCTGTTCTGGAAGTCATGTTACTAGACCATGACGAACCTACGAACTATGAGGAAGCGATGATGAGCCCAGATTCCGCGAAATGGCTTGAGGCCATGAAATCTGAGATGGGATCCATGTATGAGAACAAAGTGTGGACTTTGGTTGACTTGCCCGATGATCGGCAAGCCATAGAGAATAAATGGATCTTCAAGAAGAAGACTGACGCTGACGGTAATGTTACTGTCTACAAAGCTCGACTTGTTGCGAAAGGTTTTCGACAAGTTCAAGGGGTTGACTACGATGAGACCTTCTCACCCGTAGCGATGCTTAAGTCTGTCCGAATCATGTTGGCAATTGCCGCATTTTATGATTATGAAATCTGGCAAATGGACGTCACAACTGCATTCCTTAATGGATTTCTCAAAGAAGAGTTGTATATGATGCGACTAGAAGGTTTTGTCGATCCTAAAGGTACTAACAAAGTGTGCAAGCTTCAGCGATCCATTTATGGACTGGTGCAAGCCTCTCGGAGTTGGAATATACGCTTTGATAGTGTGATCAAAGCATATGGTTTTATACAGACTTTTGGAGAAGCCTGTATTTACAAGAAAGTGAGTGGGAGCTCTGTAGCATTTCTAATATTATATGTGGATGACATATTGTTGATTGGAAATGATATAGAATTTCTGGATAGCATAAAAGGATACTTGAATAAGAATTTTTCAATGAAAGACCTCGGTGAAGCTGCTTATATATTGGGCATCAAGATCTATAGGGATAGATCAAGACGCTTAATAGGACTTTCACAAAGCACATACCTTGATAAAGTTTTGAAGAAGTTCAAAATGGATCAGTCAAAGAAAGTGTTCTTGCCTGTGTTGCAAGGTGTGAAGTTGAGTAAGACTCAATGCCCAACCACTGCAGAAGATAGGGAGAAAATGAAAGTCATTCCCTATGCCTCAGCCATAGGTTCTATCATGTATGCTATGCTGTGTACCAGACCTGATGTGTGCCTTGCCATAAGTTTGGCAGGGAGGTACCAAAGTAATCCAGGAGTGGATCACTGGACAGCGGTCAAGAACATCCTGAAATACCTGAAAAGGACTAAGGATATGTTTCTCGTTTATGGAGGTGACAAAGAGCTCATCGTAAATGGTTACATTGATGCTAGCTTTGACACTGATCCGGATGACTCTAAGTCACAAACCGGATACGTATTTATATTGAATGGTGGAGCTGTCAGTTGGTGCAGTTCCAAGCAAAGCGTCGTGGTGGGATCTACATGTGAAGCGGAGTACATAGCTGCTTCGGAAGCAGCAAATGAAGGAGTTCATATCCAATCGAGGTGTAATACCTAGTGCATCGGGTCCAATGAAAATCTTTTGTGACAATACTGGAGCAATTACCTTAGCAAAGGAATCCAGATTTAACAAGAGAACCAAACACATCAAGAGACGCTTCAACTCCATTCACGATCAAGTCAAGGAGGGAGACATAGAGATTTGCAAAATACATACGGATCTGAATGTTGCAGACCCGCTGACTAAGCCTCTTCCATGAGCAAAACATGATCAGCACCAAGACTCCATGGGTGTTAGAATCATTACTATGTAATCTAGATTATTGACTCTAGTGCAAGTGGGAGACTGAAGGAAATATGCCCTAGAGGCAATAATAAAGTTGTTATTTATATTTCCTTATATCATGACAAATGTTTATTATTCATGCTAGAATTGTATTAACCGGAAGCACCACGCCGGCGCCCGCGACCCCTTCTTCCCCGACGCCGTTCGTCACTGCCGCCACCGATTCCGGCGACCTTGAGCCCTCCCCGACCTTGTACGAACGGGCAGAGGCGATGAGGTCGAGCGCGGGGAGGCTTCCGGGCCGGTCGGAACGGCGAGAGGAGGGTGGCACGTCGGGGCAGGGCAGGGCGAGCGCGTCGACGGCGACGGTGACGAGGAGGCAGGGCGCGGCGATGGGAGAAACTGGGGGAAAATCCTAAGTGTTGGCTAATATAGCCACATCTTTAGTCCCGGTTCGTGCCACCAACCGGGACCAAAGCTGGGTATTGGTCCCGGTTGGTGCCACCAACCGGGACGAAAGGGGGGTGCTGCCCGGGGCCAAAAGTTTAGTCCCACCTCGCTAGCTGAGAGGGCTCGAGAGTGGTTTATAAGCGCTGCTGCGCCAACCCTCTCGAGCTCCTCTCAACTGCAGGCTTACGGGCCTAATCGCACACTCCTCTACCCATTGGCCTACTGGGCTACTGCGGGCCTGAATCCTAGCCCAACTAGCTGATTGGGTTTCTAGTCGTATTCAGGCCGTGGTGGCCCAGTAGGCGACATTTTTTTAATTTTTTTCCATTTTTTTGTTTTCTTTTTTGCTTTATTTATTTTCTTTTGTTTCTACTTACAGCTAAATACTTATTGTTTTTCAGTGATTCTTTTTGCTTTTAGGTCACAAAAATTATAAACTTTCTGTTAGTGCCATTAGTTTTCAAATTTGAATAGTTTAAATTTGAATTCTTTGAAATTTGTGTGAATCACTAGTTTCTGAATAACTTTACTATAAAAATAGATTTTTGAGTGATTCTTTTTCCTGCTATTTAATATTACTGTGTTTTATCATTATATTCAATTTGGTAATTTTTAGGTTATTTTAAATGTCTATTTTAATCAAAAACAAATTTTGTTATTTTAGTTTGCTATAAAGTTTCTAACAAAAAATTTCTTTATGAAAATTCTTTTTGCTATTAATGTTTTGAACAAAAAATACTTTGATAATTTTAGTTGCATAAATTTAATATAATTTTAGTTTCAAAAATACTAGAGGTATATAAAATCTTTTTAGTTGATTCCTTTTGCTATTAGAGTTTTATAAAAGCTTTTTAGTTGATTCTTTTTGCTATTGAAGAATATTATAGTTTTGTTTTAGTTGATCATAACAGAATATTTTAATTGATTATTTTTAGTTCATTCCTTTTGCTATTAGAGTTTCATAAAAGTTTTCTAGTTCATTCTTTTTGCTATTAGTTCATTCTTTGAGCTAAATGACCCTGAAATTGAAAAGCATTACAAATGAACTCTGAAAAGGTTGAAAGTTGGCATGGTATCATCATTTCACCCAGATAGCATGTTCTAAAAAGATGAGAGGGTTACGGAAAAAGCTGGATGCGCTTCGTGTACAAAATGGACAATCTCTTTCGAAGTATCAGGGTTTCGGACTAAAACTCGTCTGTTACAAAGGGATTTCTTTTTTTTTGAACTTATTTGAACTCCAGACTTTTTGTGTGTTCAAAATGCACCATTCAAAGTCACATCATCAATTTTCAACCCTTTCTGACTTCATTTGGTATTTTTCATGCATTTACTGATTTTTTTGAGCTAAATGACCCTGAAATTGAAAAGCACTACAAATGAACTCTGAAAAGGTTGAAAGTTGGCATGGTATCATCATTTCACCCACATAGCATGTTCTAAAAAGTTGAGAGGGTTACGGCAAAAGCTGGATGCACTTCGTGTAGAAAATGGACAATCTCTTTCGAAGTATCAGGGTTTCGGACGAAAACTCATCTGTTACAAAGGGATTTCATTTTTTTGAACTTATTTGCATTCCAGACTTTTTGTGTGTTCAAAATGCACCATTCAAAGCCACATCATGATTTTATTTCTTCACATGTAACTGCAGTGATATTCTAGATCAAAGGCATCATCATAATAGTTGTGGAGAGAAAGTCTTCACTTTTTCTTCGCTTGTGTCCTTTGCTTATTGCGCCGTAACCATGGATAATCTTCATCGTTTAACAGGGTGCTTGGGTCAGCCTTGACTTTGAAGGGAGGAATTTCATGAAACTTTTCATAATCTTCAGACATGTCTGTCTTGCCCTCCACTCCCACGATGTCTCTTTTTCCTGAAAGAACTATGTGGCGCTTTGGCTCATCGTATGATGTATTCAGTTCCTTATCTTTTCTTTTTCTCGGTTTGGTAGACATGTCCTTCACATAGAAAACCTGCTCCACGTCATTGGCTAGGATGAATGGTTTGTCTGTGTACCCAAGATTGTTCAGATCCACTGTTGTCATTCCGTACTGTGGGTCTACCTGTACCCCGCCTCCTGACAGATTGACCCATTTGCACTGAAACAAAGGGACCTTAAAGTCATGTCCATAGTCAAGTTCCCATATGTCCACTATGTAACCATAATATGTGTCCTTTCCCCTCTTGGTTGCCACATCAAAGCGTACATCACTGTTTTGGTTGGTGCTCTTTTGATCTTGGGCGATCGTGTAAAATGTATTCCCATTTATCTCGTACCCTTTGTAAGTCAATACAGTCAAAGATGGTCCACTGGCCAACGCGTACAGCTCATCAGAAACAGTGTTGTCACCCATGAGACGTGTTTGCAACCAACTGCCGAAAGTCCTGATGTGTTCACATGTAATCCAGTCATCACACTGCTCCGGGTGTTTGGAGCGCAGAATATTCTTGTGTTCATTAACATACGGGGTCACCAAGGTAGAATTCTGTAGAACTGTGTAGTGTGCTTGAGACCAAGAATGCCCGTCCCTACATATTATTGAGTCCACTCCTAGCGTGCCTTTTCCAGTCAGTCTCCCCTCATACCGCGATTGAGGGAGACCAATCTTCTTAAGGTCAGGAATGAAGTCAACACAAAACCCAATGACCTCCTCTGTTTGATGGCCTGTGGAGATGCTTCCTTCTGGCCTAGCACGGTTACGAACATATTTCTTTAAAACTCCCATGAACCTCTCAAAGGGGAACATATTGTGTAGAAATACAGGGCCCAGAATGGCAATCTCGTCGACTAGATGAACTAGGACGTGCGTCATGATATTGAAGAAGGATGGTGGGAACACCAGCTCGAAACTGACAAGACATTGCGCCAAATCACTCCTTAACCTTGGTAGGATTTCTGGATCGATCACCTTCTCAGAGATTGCATTGAGGAATGCACATAGCTTCACAATGGCTAGTCGAACGTTTTCCGGTAGAAGCCCCCTCAATGCAACCGGAAGCAGTTGTGTCAAAATCACGTGGCAGTCATGAGACTTTAGGTTCTAGAACTTTTTCTCTGCCATATTTATTATTCCCTTTATATTCGACGAGAAGCCAGACGGGACCTTCATACTGAGCAGGCATTCAAAGTAGATTTCCTTCTCTTCTTTGGTAAGAGCGTAGCTGGCAGGACCTTCATACTGCTTTGGAGGCATGCCGTCTTTTTCGTGCACACGTTGCTGGTCTTCCCGTGCCTCCGGTGTATCTTTTGTCTTCCCATACACGCCCAAGAAGCCTAGCAGGTTCACGCAAAGATTCTTCGTCACGTGCATCACGTCGATTGCAGAGCGGACCTCTAGGTCTTTCCAATAGGGTAGGTCCCAAAATATAGATTTCTTCTTCCACATGGGTGCGCGTCCCTCAGCGTCATTCGGAACAGATAGTCCGCCGGGACCCTTTCCAAAGATTACTTGTAAATCATTGACCATAGCAAGTATGTGATCACCAGTACGGACGGCGGGCTTCTTCCGGTGATCTGCCTCGCCTTTGAAATGCTTGCCTTTCTTTCGACATTGATGGTTGGTCGGAAGAAATCGACGATGCCCCAGGTACACATTCTTCCTGCATTTGTCCAAATATATACTTTCGGTGTCATCTAAACAGTGCGTGCATGTGTGGTATCCCTTGTTTGTCTGTCCTGAAAGGTTACTGAGAGCAGGCCAATCCTTGATGGTTACAAACAGCAATGCATGTAGGTCAAATTCCTGCTCGTCGTGCTCATCCCACACACGTACACCTTTTCCATTCCACAACTGTAAAAGTTCTTCAACTAATGGCCTTAGGTACACATCAATGTCGTTGCCGGGTTTCTTAGGGCCTTGGATGAGAACTGGCATCATAATGAACTTCCGCTTCATGCACAGCCAAGGAGGAAGGTTATAGGTACATAGAGTCACGGGCCAGGTGCTATGATTGCTGCTCTGCTCCCCAAAAGGATTAATGCCATCCGCGCTTAAACCAAACCATACGTTCCTTGCGTCACCTGTAAAGTCCCCCCACTTTCTCTCGATTTTTCTCCACTGCGACCCGTCAGCGGGTGCTCTCAACTTCCCGTCTTTCTTACGGCCCTCTTTGTGCCATTGCATCAACTTGGCATGCTCTTTGTTTCTGAACAGACGTTTCAACCATGGTATTATAGGAGCATACCACATCACCTTGGCAGGAACCCTCTTCCTGGGGCGCTCGCCGTCAACATCACCAGGGTCATCTCGTCTGATCTTATACCGCAATGCACCGCATACCGGGCATGCGTTCAAATCCTCGTACGCACCGCGGTAGAGGATGCAGTCATTAGGGCATGCATGTATCTTCTGCACCTCCAATCCTAGAGGGCATAGAACCTTCTTTGCTCCGTGCGTACTGTCGGGCAATTCGTTATCCTTTGGAAGCTTCTTCTTCAATATTTTCAGTAGCTTCTCAAATCCGTTGTCAGATACACCATTGTCTGCCTTCCATTGCAGCAATTCCAGTGTGGTACCAAGCTTTGTGTTGCCATCTTCGCAATTGGGGTACAACCCTTTTTTGTGATCCTCTAACATGCGATCGGACTTCAACTTCTCCTTTTCACTTTCGCACTGTCTCTTTGCATCAACAATGACCCGGCGAAGATCATCATCGGTCACATCGTCTGGTTCCTCTTGATCTTCAGCTTCCCCCGTTGCAGCATCACCGTATTTAGGGGGCACATAGTTGTCATCATCCTCTTCTTCTTCGTTGTCTTCCATCATAACCCCTCTTTCTCCGTGCTTGGTCCAAACATTATAGTGTGGCATTAAACCCTTCTCAAGCATGTGTACGTGAAGGGTTTTCGAGTCAGAGTAAGCCTTCGTATTCTCACAGATAGGGCATGGACAACACATAAAACCATTCTCTTGTTTGCCTCAGCCACTTCGAGAAAATTATGCACGCCCTTAATGTACTCGGAGGTGCGTCTGTCACCGTACATCCATTGCCGGTTCATCTGCGTGCATTATATATAATTATGTGTGTCAAAAACCATTACAGAACATCATGAATAGAGAAGTGACCAAATTAATAGAAGTTCATCATCACATTAAAACCAAAGTACAGTAGTGATCAAATGCTATTACTGGAAAAAAAAGTTCATTCATAGTTCTCATTGAACAACATATAGCTCTCTAGAGCATCTAATTAAAACATACATTGAAACTATGTAAACCATTTCAATGCAACAACAAATGCGATCATAATCGCAACTAAGGTAACCATTGATCCAACGGCATAATGATACCAAGCCTCAGTATGAATGGCATATTTTTTAATCTTTCTATTCTTCAAGCGCATTTTATCAATCTTGATCTTGTGATCATCGACGATATCCGCAACATGCAACTCCAATTCCATCTTCTCGTCCTCAATTCTTTTCAATTTTTTCTTCAAGTAATTGTTTTCTTTTTCAACTAAATTTAACCTCTCAACAAGAGGGTCGGTTGGAATTTCCGGTTCACATACCTCCTAGATAAAAACATCTATGTCACGTTGGTCGGCATAATTGTCATAAACACTAAATGAAACAAATAGTTATAAAAGATAATATATACCACATCCGAATCATAGACAGGACAAGGTCCGACGGGGGCGGATACCAAAACCATCGCACGATATAATAACAAACAATAATAAAAGTAAGAAAATTATACAAGTATCTACCTAAATCATACAAGTAAGAGTTTTTTTTCTTTTAGAAAGAAGATAAGAACAAGAGGCTCACCACGGTGGTGCCGGCGACGAGATCGGCGCGGGCGATCGACGGCGGTGAGGACGGGGACGGGACAGGACGGACCGCCAAACCTAGACAAACTTTGAGGAAAATGGAGCTTGGACAAGGAGCTTCGAGAGGAGAAAGCTTAAGTGTGGCTCGGGCATTTCATCGAACACCTCATGTGCATAGGAGGTGAGCTAGAGCACCACAAAGCTCTCCCACGGCCGGCCAAAAAAACAGAGCAGTGGCTCTGCTCGCGGGCAGGGGCGGGGGTATATATAGGCCTCTCTTTAGTCCCGGTTGGTGGCTAAAACCGGGACTAAAGGACTACATTTGGTCCCGGTTCCAGCCACCAACCGGGACTAAAGGTTGTGGGCCAGGAGCGAGGCCCATTGGTCATGGTTCGTGTCTGTAACCGGGACCAAAGGGGTCAGACGAACCGGGACCAATGGCCCCCGAGGCCCGGCCGGCGCCCTGGCCTCACGAACCGGGACCGATGCCCCCTTTGGTCCCGGTTCTTGAGTGAACCGGGATTAATCCCCTTATCCTGGCCTCAACCAAAGCCCTATTTTCTACTAGTGATCAAGACAAAGCGTGAGAGCAATTGATGATTTTAAGCAAGCACTCTTACAATTTGGAATTGCAAGATATTTGACTAGATGTGGAAAATGGCTTCCTCTCAAGTTCATGTGTACTCTTGTCGCCGTTTACGGACAAGAATCGTGGCCAAGGTGCCCCCATACACCGCTTGACAAGTAATGTCGGATCTTGCCAAAGTGCAAGAGGGCTGGTAGCAATTGAACGGACTAGAGATAAAGCTTCGCCTGTTGCTTTTGTAACTCAATCATATGACATTGCGCGTGTGATGTAGGGTGGAACCCTAGATTCGAGATCTTTTCACACTTGGAGGTGGGAAGGATGCACACTCAATAACACGAGAGAAAGGAACACTCAACAAACCCAAACCACACAACTACTAAGATAGCATATATGAGATCTACAAGCATACATGAACAAGTCAAGGGACAAAGCACAAAAGTAAAGGTTCTTCTCAAATCCAATGGAGATGAGGTCTTGGAGGTAGGTAGTTCTTACCTAGAGTAGGGGCCTTGTATCCATCTAGGATGTCCCCGTGTAGGCATCTTGCATCCACTAGGGATCTTCTCACAAGGAGGTTTTGACCTCCAAGAGGAATAGTGGATAGGAGCAAAGATCTTCTAATTCTCCATCATGTCTTTGCTAACCCTATGACAGAGGTATATGAGAAGGGTATTCATAGTCTAGAGAGACATACGGGGATACATGGGTGAAAACCCGAGTGACTGCGCATAGGATAGTACTGAATTGAAGGAACCTAGAGGCAATAATAAAATTATTATTTTATATTTCCTTATTCATGATAAAGGTTTATTATTCATGCTAGGATTGTATTGATCGGAAACTTAAATACATGTGTGAATACATAAACAAATACCGTGTCCCTAGTAAGCCTCTACTAGACTAGCTCGTTGATCAAAGATGGTTAAGGTTTCCTAACCATAGACATGTGTTGTCATTTGATAATGAGATCACATCATTAGAAGAATGATGTAATGGACAAGACCCATTCGTTAGCTTAGCATATGATCGTTCAGTTTATTGCTACTGCTTTCTTGAATGTCAAATACATGTTCCTTTGACCATGAGATCATGCAACTCCCGGATACTGGAGGAATACCTTGTGTGCTATCAAACGTCACAACGTAACTGGGTGATCATATGGCATGAACATGTCAGACTGTCCCCCAGGCAGCCCTGGAGGTAGCAAGCTAGCATGAGGCAGTCAATGTCCATGACAACGAACTCGATCTTGGTGGTGAGGTGGATCCCTGAATTCTTGTGGCGAAAGGGGGTAATGGGCTGGAGAATGGCTGACCAGCATTGATCTTCAAAGTCAGCACCCATGGCATTTCCAACCCCAAGGGCGGCACGGATTGCGCCCTGAACTGGCGAGTCATACAGGCGTTCGTTGGGCGGGATCGGAGGTGAGCAGAATGTGGCTAATGGGAGCAGAACGTCGGGCGGGACTGTGGTTGGCCGGCGGGGAGGGGGCGGTGGCGGGGCGGTGGGAGGAGGGAGGGTGGGAGCGGGGCTATTCATCCCGCTTGTGTCGTCCGCCGTGATTTTAGTTGTTACATAGGAATTTGTTTGATTTTCACTCCAACCGCCCACATCCATTTTGTTTGATTCCTTTCCTTTTCTTTGTTTCAGATTTCATATAATCTGTCTATGACACGTACTGGACCTAAGTAGAATAAAAATGCCTAAACGTTTTCGATTACAAGCCCATGGAAGCGATGCGTGCCAGGAACATTGCGCTAGCGGACCAAGTGGAGTCCTGCCGCAATGTAAGCGGACAAGGATTAATGAACCAGTTACTATATACAATTCGATTGGGGAACCAAAAACAAATAGTGTTAATTCACCTCTACTTGAGCTACTTTACGAGATTTCTGTTTCCTTGATAATCGTGTTCTATACTGCCATACAAACCAGGAGATGAATTCTTCCCTCACTACCCTGTGTGACACACAAGGGAAAAGCCTGCATCAAATTGAGGAACCAATTTAAAATGGTTCGGCAAAGGGTCACCATCTGATCCAAATGGATAACCCCATTCATCGATACCCTTGAAGGTTTAACTAGATTACTGACCTCTGCACAAATATTATGCAACCTGTTTTTCCCGTTTAAATCTGACTTTGCACTCTTGTTGGTAATTTCAGCTACTTACTGTGGCCGATCAAATCTTGGTTCACCGTGTTTTAGATGCCGACACTGTGATGCAGCTTTCTGGTGGGAAGAATAAGCGGGCAAGTAGGCTCATTAATTCCTCCAACAGGCCAGAAGCCCAAATGTGCCCTACTGTATATCCATGATCACGAGACTGACAAAGAAATTGAAAATAGAATAAGTGCTTTGTGTAATGATAACAGTTTAGAATTGCTAGGGACCGAATAAAGGACTAACCTGACCAGTGCAGCCATTAGAATATTTGGGTCCACAATCAGATGCAGATGTCCAATACAATTTACCTGCATCTAACGACATTGCTTTGCTAATTGTTGGTGTTTTTCACGACTGATACATTCAAGAGAGATATTATCGTGCATGACAAGCAACGTGGCTTGCACTACATCTCCAACTTAAATCATTCCCTTATGCCCTTACAGTACTCAATACTATTCTCACATGATGATCCTGAATTTCATTTGGGCATTCAATACATTGATGCTCACCTATTACCTCCCAAGGCTCGCAAAATAATTACAATGCTAGATTATTACGCATATTTCTGCCATTACAGACCTGGCCAATACAACCCATACACATGATGTGGTAGGGCTACATCCCAGCTATAGGTTCCCTGTTACACTGCTTAGAACAGAACCGCTGTTTATTGTTCGAAAATAAAATGAGTTCAGATCTGGCCTGACATTGTTAATTGGGTGTACAAAATGAAGCAAGATGAACTAACTGATGATATTAAAAGAGGTCAAGTTTTTGGACATGATGCAGGAGGTTGTTTTCTCTACAAAATTGTTTTTAAATCACATATAATCTTTGTTCATCCATGTAACGCTTGTTTAAACACCTTCGTGGCTTCAACTTGCTGATTTCTCAGATTTTCAAGCACAAGGATTTCACTTTTTCAATTCCTCCGTCGTATCATCAATCTCAAACCTATATGATTCAGTGAGTTTCCCTATCATGGCTATAGCTGCATCTTCCTCAGCATCCACATCAGTGTTCAACGGCCTGGTCAAGTCTACCTGACATATTTTGTTTGTGCTAATAATAACGACTTTAATGCAACTATACTCAGCTCTTCTTCCATCAATCTTCTTAAGAATTTCATCTAAAATTACCTTCCGAGAGACGCAAACAATCCCCAAGTTACATGTATATTCGGGCTAACCCGTACACATAATTGTGAAAGGAGAATCACCAAGACAATTACAAATAATTTAATCATGTGAAATATATTACCTCTTGCCATCGCAGCCATGGATCCTTCTTGCTTCGTCTAACACTAACCCACACACGGCTTACATCAAGTATGGCCCCAAAAAAAAGTATGGCCCCAAGCAGGTCATTATAAAGAGCAAACCAAGACACGGTTTTATAGTATTAATTAAGTGCAAAGTAAATTGGTAACTGAATCATTAACTTCCCACTACCCACTCAACTAGCAATTACAGGTCGGACAAATAATAAATTACAAACTTGTGCATTCATCTTTAATTAAATTATCTCTTTTTTGCAGGGTGAACACGATTTTAACTTTTTTCATACTGTCGAACTGACAGGAGGCTGCGCATGCGTTGACAGTTTTTTACAGCACCGCCCGTTCCAAGCCCATCCAAGTGCATGTTTGAACAACAGAGACCCATTGTGAGAGCACATAAGATATATCTATTGCTTTTGCAGGAGAACTCTTTAAAAAAAGTTACTCCCTCCTATCAAAATGTAAATTAATTTGGATCGGAGGTAGTATTTATGGACCAAACTACAGTGAATTTCTGCCAAGTAGATCCGTGATCATCAAACTAAAGGAAAAGACTGTCATCCTCCCCATATTCCGAACATATCATGGAGCAATCTTCAAAACAAACATAAATTTTCAAAAGCATCTCTGTTATAGCATCAACGATGGGCGGGCGCGGCAACGCGCGGCTTCATGGTCTAGTGAGTATGACGAGTGCCCATGCGTGTTGGTCGGTGGTCCTGCGTCTGTCACATAGGATTGGACCCACCACAGAGCATCTTTTTTCTTTCTTTATTATTTCTATTCTTTCTTTCTCTCCTTCTCCACCAATCAGATGCATGTAACCGGACGTATAAGGAAAAAAGCGGTGGACATGGCTACGTGGACAGATAAATAGGGAGTTAAAATGGACACACCCTGACGGGACGGGTCCGCGGACGTTTGAAGGGCCAAATTTGTTCAATCTGGTTGTAGATGCCCTAACTGAACATTTCAGAATGTACCATCACCAGCAAGCAAGGCAGAGACATCTTAACTGAAGTTGGCATCACAAAATAACCATGCAAAGCTGCTACATGCAATTAGCATGTTAAACATTACAATTATGCTGCAAATTAGTTTCATCTACAAAAGAAGAGTGTAGCAATTATCAAGGGTAGAGGGCCTGGAGGGTAGGATGCAAGCACGGCGAGATCCGCCACGCCCTGGCGTGCAGCCGGAGCGTCTCCCGTGCCCGCTCCCTCGTCCTCTCGTCGCACCACTGCCGCTCCTCCTCCGGCGCCGACGACGCCACAAGGCACAGCTTCCCCACCGCGCCCGTGGCCGCCATCTCCTGCACCACCGCCACCGTCGCCGTGTGCCGGGCGATTGATCGGAGCACCCGCACCGCCTTCGCGCTAGCCGCCATCGACGCCCTGGCCACCCACGCCCCCACGGCTGCCACGCCGGCTCCGTGCGCCACCAGCGCTGCGCGGCCCTCCGCGCACCCGCACAGCCGGTTCAGCGCGCACAGCGCCAGCTCGCACCACGCGCGCCGCCTCTCGCCGTTCACGAGCAGCAGCATGTCCACGAGCACAGCCACCGCGCCGGCCTCCGCGGCCTTCACCCGGTTTCGCCCGTGGGCGGTCGCACCTGCCAATACCCGCAGCGCCGCCTTGGTCGCCATCGCGGTCGATGCGCCCATGCCGTCGTCGCCGCGGAGCAGCCGCACAGCCTCGGCGAACGCCTCCTCCGGGAGCGACGCCGCCCTGCTCGGCGACATGCACGCCGTCAGGTCCGCCAGGAACACGGCTGCGCGTGCCCGGGACGCCGCGTCGGCGTCGGAGCCGGAGTGTCCCTGCAGGGTGGAGACGAGCGCGCTGACCAGCGCCGCGCCATCCCTGTCGACGGCGCGCGCCAGGCACCGCTCCGGGAGCCGGAGCGAGGAGATGACGTCGAGTGCCGCGGCGGAGTTCTCTGGCGCGGACGCCGCAGACGAGACGAAGACGTCGAGCAGCGCGTCCGCCGAGCCGGGTACGGCGGCGACGAGTTCCCTACCGCGCTCGCCCTCCGCCACCACGTCCCTAAGCTCGCGGAGCGCACCGAGGGCCTCTCGCGACGGTCTCCTGTTCTTCGCGTCGGCGAGCCGCGACACCAGCGCGGCGAGGCGGGCGCAGTCGGCAGGGGCCGACTTCATCGTATGGTCGACGGCGTCGTCGGGGCGGTGGAGAGCGCACCAGGAGCGGATGAGGCGGCAGAGCGTGTGGTTGGGCGTGGGCTCGCAGTCCGGCGCGACGGGCAACTTGGTGAGCGGGCAGGAGGCGGCGAGGCGGAGCCAGCGGTGGATGGCGTGGCGGTCGTAGGTGATGCCGGTGGGGAGCGTGACGGGGTCGCGCATGACGTCCAGCGTGATGGGGCACACGAAGTAGGACGGAACCTCCACCTCCTCCATTAGAACACCCAAGCAATCGCTCAAGCAACCAAGGGCCTGCTTCTTCTCCTTCTTCTTCTCCTTCTTCTTCTTCTTCTTCTAGCTGTTACAATGGTGGTGGTGAGACTGTTGGGCTGAAGAGGAGGAGAATGAGAGAGGTTGATGCTGGAGATAGTGGGAGGAAATCTTTGACAAAACGGAGTTTTTTATAGTATACGCGTGAGATCGATCGAGATGGATGTAGCGAGGGGAGGAGAGGATTCAAACCCAAGGACGTGCATGGTTTGGTCAGTCCACTCTATCTCTATCCTTCTTCTTGGAAGGAGACCGACTGATTTCCTGAGCATTAAACAATTCTTTTTAAAATAAATCCACGCGGACGGAACAGCGTGTTTTGTATGTTTTCGTCTTGTTTTTTTGCCGCACCGTGTCCGAATATTGACGTTGTGCTGTCCTACTCGGAAGTTGCATATGAGGCACCCGGAGACGCCAAGCAGAACCGACAGAGAGTTGACAAAGCGAAGAGCCTGGCAGTGATTTTCCTACCATGCATGCACCGGATGCATCCGCGGTACCTAGCTGATTTGAGATTCGTGCGACATTTTCTGCTTTTTGACAAAGTTTATGCGAGTTTCAAAGAATTACGTGGTTTTTGTGGGTGTTTTCTTGTTTCGAAGTGTACCCTATTGTTTTCAAGAAACTGATGCACCCGTTTTTCATGGATACTTTTTTTTTTTAGGGGCTGGCTATTTGTAAGTATGCTGAGAAAAATTTGGTGCAAGTCGATATTTATTTACCGCTGCATCTTCATTGTACTGTTATGGTGTGTTTTCTACCTTGACCCTGAAATGGAACCGCCACTGGTCGATTCGTCTGCCACCGCCACCTGCGGCCGCCACGCCCTCCCCTTGCCGCTTTACCATCCCTCTAAACCACCCTGGCGATCAGTTTTTTCATACAAGGCACCGCACCCCCACCCGCGCCTGTCAATCTGCTTCCTCGCCTCCGACTGGGATGTCACAGGCTCACAGCTCGCTGCCGCTCATACCATCATCCTCATCTCAGGCGGGGTCATGACTTAGCCTCACCATCAACGTCGCAGTACAAAACACCAAGCGGTTGACCCCCGTGTCGCCTGCTTCTCTGGCGACTCGGGGGATATCCAATCGCGTCGCCGCCCGACTCCCCCTCCCTCCTCCTCGTCTCGCCGCCGCCTGAGGCCCTGCAGGCGAAGCCCGGGCAGTTCCGGGGACGGCGGCGGGGGGGCTCTTCCCTGAGTCAGCCTCTCTCCTTCGGCCTGGATCTCATTGGCGGCAACCCATCGGATGCCTCGGCTGACCCGTGTGGCGGCTGGCCACGGGATGCCTTGGCCAGATCTGTGGGAGAGGGTGGCGGGGCTGCGGCGCTCACCGGCGGGCGGCGGCATGGTGTCAACGCTGGGAGGCCCAGATGCATGGCGGTGGCTGGATGGTGTGCACAAGGCGACGGCGCTCCGGTGATCTGGCATGGCGTCTTCTTCGGGCGGTGCGGTCCCTGATCTGATTCATATCTCATCGGCCTGCCTCGGGACTTTCCGGCTTAGAAGGATCCAGTCCTCCGGCCGTGGTGGTCCTGTGGTGAGGAAGGTGGACGTGGTGGAGCAGCTAGGCTCATTTTTCTGGAGGAGACGGAGACTGCGGGCGAAAGACAGACTTTGAATACGGTCGAAGCCAACGACGACGGCGCCTATGGGCGTCGCTGCCTTGATGAAGGCGTCGACATGTAATCTTTGGCTTCCCTCCCAGAACACTTGAGGGGAAACCCTAGGTCCGGGTTTGCCCGGATCGGATGATAGCGACACTTGGGGTCGTGTTCTCCGTTGGGGGTATCATCTTGGAGTTGGGCCTAGCTAGCGAGACTAGTGGCTGGTGGCGGTTTGCCGGTTGCTTTTGTGCCGTCAAGCAGGGATGACCCGTTGCTGTGGTGTGGCCTTGCGAACATGGTGCACAGTGGTAGTCCAGGGATGTGATAGCGGTACAGATAGCCAAGTCATGTTCGATGATATTGACGGCTTGTTGCAACCAAGGCGGCGCAGTGTAGGCTCGTGGTGTATTGTCTGGGGCCCATGGTCATGCTAAGATTTACCATCGACAAACACTTGCATCGGAGGCATGGGATCACCGGAGCGTCTCCATGAGATTTTGGCGGTACCATCTCTTCTTGCCATTTGAGTTGCGACCGATGTCACTTGAACATCGACGGAGGTTCTGGTTCCGCGGACGGTCTTTGGCAAGCCGCTTTCATAGTGTGTGCGTGTTTAGTCTGTGTGGCTGTGTCCACGTTCGGATCACGTGCGCTTGCACCATCTTCTTTTGGATCAACACCTGCTCGGCGCGGATTATCATTGATTTTTTTTTTACTTTCTTTTTGTTTTCTATCCGCCTTGGCATAGCTTCGGCCGTATGACTTTGCTAGTTGTCGGTGTGATTTTTGTGTGTGTGCGTTCGTGTTGGCTGTGTGCATCTTAGCTATGCAGAAGCCGGGTGTGTGATCTTTGTGTTTGTATCCCCTTGATGCTCCATATTGAGCTAATAAAATCCACACTTTGTCAAAAAAAATCAACGTCGCAGTTTGTTTACTCGAGCTCCGACATGGCCCTCCTTCCTTCCTAAGCGAAGTAGACTTACATAAAAAAATCAAAGGACTTAAATTTTTCGATAAATTTTCCAAATGAATTAAATGTAGCCTGTACGCGTTTTTAAAAGGCTAGGTATTTACTTAGTACCCAATTAGTTTTGTGTGGACCAGCCTGTGAGGCAGGCAATTAACATGAGTAGACAATAGACAAGCAAAACGACAGAGAGTTTGACGAATTAGGCAGAGTAAAACAAGTTCGAGAAGACAAAACGAGCAGGCAGAGACCATGCATGAAGTCTCCGACTCCGACGTCTAGGAGGCTGAGACGACCCACGTGGTGTCGCGCGCTCTAGCTTAGCTTAATTTTGGCGCGAAATTTCTGATGCTTACTCTTGTCCTCTAGCTGGTTTGTTTTTCTCTCGTGGTGAATTACTAGGCACTACCGCACTAGCTAGGCAGGCACAAACAGAAATGGCGCGTCTCCGGTGGCCAACGAAGCATCTTTGACCACGCTAATTGTTTGAATAGTTCTAGCTCGGTCCATTTTGAAGATAAATTGCATGCATGCACATCGGTAGCAAGTGCATGAGTATGAAGCACCCTGCGACCGTGCAATGTTTTCCTCATCTTGAACCTCACACCCAAGGACCCAATGGAATAGTAGCATGTCAGTTTTTTTTTACTTCTGATCCATTCATCAAACATCATGACAGTACAAAGAACACAATAAGTAACAAAAATTACATTCATGTTCGTAGACCACCTAGTAATGACTACAAGCACTGGAGCGAGCTGAAGGCACGCCGCCATCATCACCCCTCCCTCACGGGAGCCGGGCAAACCTTGTTATAGTAGACCGCCCAGAAGTAGTCGTGCTGAGGCGCCAAAGGACCAACAAGCCAAAACAAAAATCGTCATCGGTGAAGAGAAGCATAGATCAAATGGATCCAATCCATAGACACACTAACGCAGATGAACGGAGACCAGATCCACCGAATACAAATATTGACTGAATCCTGCGAGATCCACCGGAGACATATCTCCACACACCCTCCGACGACAAGACACACACCGTCGGGACGGGTGCTAGGCGAGGAAAACGTTATTCCATCTTCACGGAGCCGTCGCCGCCTCTCTTCCTGAGCATGACACAAACGTTAAACATACTCAAGAAAACACCTAAAAAGAAGCAGGAGGAGGCAGATTGGCGATGGCGTCCGTGGGAGGCGGGGAAACCCTAGCCCCGTGGGAGTCGATCATGGGGGATGAGAAAAACGTTCCTTGTAGCATGTTAGCATTATAGTGCATGAAACTTGAGCCGCCATACTATTTTTTTGCGCTGGAAACCGGGAGCTTTATTAAGTTAAAACAAGATTACAATCTGTAGCTAGTAGAGCCGCTACATAACTTGGGACATCTTGAAACCAAACATTGGTTAGATGATCGCTCCTTGCAAGTTTAGCTAAGAAATCCACAATCCCATTCCGAGTATGACTAATCTTATCTAGCTTAAGTTGCCGATCTCCCCTGACTAACTCCTTCACTTCCTCCACAAAATGACCGAGTTAGGGCCGATCAACCTATACACCTCTGGCACTGTCCGTTTGAAGAATCATTAGTAGGGACGTGTGTTGAAATATATTGCCTGCCTTCCTTCATCAGTTCAGACTTTTGAAGCAACTAGCAGGTGCATGAATTTAATATGGTATCAGAGGCCAGAGGTCTTGAGTTGAAGATCCTACCAACACAGTATTAAAAAAAAATTCTGCAGCCTACATCGATCCTATGTCTAAGGATTAAACAAGCCTAGACGTTAGGGAAAGTGTTGAAATATATTGCCCGCCTCATTTTATCAATTCAGACTTTTAGAACAACTGGCTGGTGCATGAATTTAATAACATATGCTCAGTGGCTCTTTGTATGCCCTCCTTGATTGCCATCAGCTCAACCTCAAAGGCGTCTCCACATATAAAGTAGCGGCAAGCACAAACAATCAGTTGTCCTAAATTCTCCCTGACAACAACTCCCACCCCGCCGTATTTGCTTGTATCACCATACGAGCCATCCATTGTTACAGGTACCCATCCAACGGCCGGTGGAGTCCAACTTGAAGTCGAGTCTTACTGAACATTTCTTCCCGACCGGACAGCCTGTGACCTTGTGTACCTAATTGGTTCTTGCTCATCTCTCAAAAAGTTACCAATTTTTTGTAACTTTTAGTTTTGCCAAATATTGGCATCAAACCAATTAGCCTCAATGTCTCACATGTTTGATCCTCGCCCCGATGGTATGTCTAGCGTCATTGGAGGGCATGTGGAGGTGTGTTTCTGTCGGATCTCGCGCATTCGGTTGGTGCTGATCTTTGGTGGATTTTGTTGGAATCTAGTCTATGTTTGGGTGTTTACAGGTTTGATCCTTCCGATCTACGACTTTCTTCATCAATTATGGTTGTTGCTTTGGTATGCTGGTCTTATGAGACCTTAACACGACATATTCCCAACTGTCTACTACAATAAGGTTTGTCCGGCTCTAGTGCGGGAGGGTCGATGACGGCGACTGATACGTCTCCAACGTATCTATAATTTTTTATTGTTTCATGCTATTATATTAACAATCTTAGATGTTTTACATGCGTTTATATGCTATTTTATATCATTTTTGGGGACTAACATATTAACTCAGTGCCAGTTCTGTTTTTTGTTTGTTTTTTACTTTTCAGAAAATCAATATCAAACGAAGTCCAAACACGATGAAATTTTATAGTGATTTTTTATGGACCAAAAGAGACCCTAGAAGGTTTGGGAGGAGGCCAGAAGAGCTACGAGAGAGCCCCGAGCTCACAGGGCACGCCCTGAGGGGTAGGGCATGCCCCCTGAGCTCGTGGGCCCCACGCAACACCGTTTGACCTAATTATGCTTCTATAAATTCCCAAATATTCCCAAAACACCAGAGAGCCACCGAAACACTTTTTCCGCCGCCGCAAACTTCTGTTCTTTCGCGATCCCATCTGGAGGCCTTTTCCGGTACTCTGTCGGAGAGGGAATCGATCATGGAGAGCTTCTACATCATCCTTGCTGCCTTCCAATGATGTGTGAGTAGTTCACCACAGACCTACGGGTCCATAGCTAGTAACTAGATGGCTTCTTCTCTCTCTTTAATCTTCAATACAATGTTCTCCTCGATCTTCTTGGAGTTCTATTCGATGTAATCTTCTTTTGCGGTGTGTTTGTTGGGATCCTATAAATTGTGGATTTATGATCAGATTATTCATTGAAAGTAATTGAGTCTTTTCTGAACTTTATTATGCATGATTGTTATAGATTTGTATTTATCTCCGATCTATCTGTTTGGTTTGGCCAATTAGATTGATTTATCTTCAGTGGGAGAGGTGCTTTGTGATGGGTTCAATCTTGTGGTGTCCTCACCCAGTGATAGCGAGGCATGTATTGTATTGTTGTCATTAAGGGTAAAATGATGGGGTTTAATCATCTTGCTTAAGGCGTTACTGCGTTTTTCATGAACTTAATACCATAGATGCATGCTGGATAGTGGTCGATTGGTAGAGTAATAGTAGTAGATGCAGGTAGGAGTCGGTCTACTTGTCACGAACGTGATGCCTATATACATGATCATTGCAATGAATAACATCATAACTATGCGCTTTTCTATCAATTGCCCAACAATAATTTGTCTACCCACCATATGCTATTGTTTTGAGAGAGAAGTCTCTAGAGAAAACTATGGCCCCAGGTCTACCTTCATCATATCAAGAAAACTAAAATAGTTTGCTGCAATTTATTTACTTTCTTTTTATTTTGCAATTTATCTATTTACCAATACAAGATTTAATCTTTGCAAGTAACGAGTTCAAGGGGATTGACGACTCTCTTGCCCATGTTGGGTGCAAGTATTTGTTTTTGTGTTGTGCAGGTGCTGTTCACGAGGATTTAGTTGGTGCTCCTATTAGTTCAATAACATTGGTTCTCACCGAGGGAAATATTTATCTCTACTGTACTGCTTCACCCCTCCTCTTCGGAAAAAATCACAACACAGTTTACAAGTAGCAGAGGTGCGTCTTTGACTCGCTTCAATGCTTGTAGTCCTCTCTAGGTGGTCCACAGACTTGCTTGTAATTTTTGTTAGGTATGGTGTTCTCTAAAGTGCCGTCATTGATTATGAATAGAATGGAAGTTTCTCCCAGAAAAAGGAAGAATGGAAAAATGACTATTTTTCGGCTCATCGCTAGGACACCGACCTATGGCTCACTTCTTTCCCTTGAATGAAAAAAATATATACCAGGAGTGATGTGACTATGGAGGGCTGGAGATACTCCGCATCACCAAGAGGACGTCTGAGCCAAGATCCCCTATCACTGGTCCGCGTCCATGGTTGTCTGAGGCGTCGCTAGGTGGCCGCCCATGCATCCCCTTCTCGCTGGAGATTAGGTATGTCGTATTCCATAGGAAAACCCACAAAGTCTTGAACTTCTATCTTCGAGGCATAAGGCGATCTAGCCATACACCTGATAGGACTATTCCAAAACTAGGTTCAGTGTTGCCTACGTGGGAAATTCGCAGGGGCACTTAGATGTGGGGCACCTACTTAGTTGGCCGCACCATTACTTCAAAAACTCGTTTATGCGATTAGTCCTTACTTTCAGTTCGTGGGGTCCAAGCTCTCTTTCTGGCTCCACTCGAACCATCCATCCGCTCTCTGTGCCACATTCATGTTGGTTTAGAGTGGACGTGAACTTTCACTTCCGCATGTTGGCCGAACGATGTGGCATTCACACCGGTGCGGTAGTTGAGAAAGTTGCTCCAGCTCGCCACTCGCTCTCTGCACCACCTTAATGCCAGTTCAGAGCTGACATGACCTAGCGGGATGAGAGGACGACTTCCTACCCCATTCAAGCAGGGTGACCGTCCATCCGCCTGCCAGGAATTCGCGTCGGCACGACCAAATGAGAAGCCACTCCGGGCGCCTACTATTTAATGACCACAGGCTACGCCATAAACCGCACACCCTACAAGCCCCGTATCCATCCTTCTAAGCTGCCGGTGTACCACCTCTTCCCTCCTTCCTTCTTTGACCTCCACGAGCAATGTCCAGGATCCACTGTGGGTGGTGAAAGACTCTTTCGCTACGGCGCCGCCACAAAATCGTGGTCGAGGTGGACGCTTGGCATGCCCAACGCACGGCCCGCGTTACGGAGGGAGAGCCTTCGAACTATCCGGAGGAGGATGGATCGGAGCTTGGATAAGAGGGTGCAACGATGGAGGAGGTAGACGAGGAGGAGCAGGCAACACCGTCATGGCATAGGTGCAACTGGAGGAGCAGGCGCTGACGCTATATATCTGTGTCTCGGATGCTGCAAGAGTAGCAACGATACAACCTGCATCTCCTCGAGTAGCACCGGCTCGCGAAGTACCAAATCGTCGGCGAAGGCAAACTAGGAGCAATCGCGGCCATGCTCGCGTAGAATCCAGGCTTCATGGATGAGCAGCGGGCACTGTACAATTTCGTGTGCAGCGCCCGAACCATTTGCCGCGAATGGTGGCAGCTCCCCGTCAACGATGCAGAGTACGACTGCATGTTCGATGAGATAGCGGCGAAGTTAGAGGCGGGCAGTGCATACGATGGTGGACGGGGACACTGCCAAAGTTAGCAACTCCACGACATTCGCGTCGTGCAGCAATGACTACAAGGAGGGACCGTTTGGGTCGGTCGTCGACCTCACGTCCACCGGCAACATTGACAACCAGACGGCGGATTCAAACCAGAAGTATGACGCGGGACATGGACGTGCCTACGTCCGGCGAAGAATAGACTAGGGCTGATTAGTTTTGCTATGTAAAAATAATCTTAATATAAATAAAAATGTCGGGTCCGTTTTTATTTGATGCATCGGGTTGAATGACCGGCTTCTATAAACATTTGATGTCCGCGGACGTGTCTATAAACATTTGATGTGTCCATTTAGGGTATTGTGTTGGATTTGCCTGAGATGCATCAAAGAGGATTCAAACTCAAAGACGTGTGCAAGTCCACACACTCAGCTCGGTCCATGCATGCTTGCTCATTGGTTGTTGCTGCTAGCCTTCTTTCTTGGAAGCGGGAGGCTGAGCAGTTAATTAATTCTGAAATTTTCGTTTTTTTTCTTTCAGGAAGATAATATGTATTCATGGTCGAGCACTCGCCGTGATTATTTATTGAACGGAGCGGACGTGTTTTGAGGGAGATCGGGTGATGTGGGAGTCGTTCGGTAGTTTTGTCAGAAAACTCTGGTGTGCTAGTTAACTTTCTCATAGAAATATTTGTTCGGTTTCTATACATATTTGCTCTCCATTGGAGAATATGCATTTCAAGAAGAGATCTCATGAGCTCACGTCCAAATAATCTCCCTCCGTTCACATGCATATTCTTACATGTTTACATACAAACATATCCACACTCAAAAAGAAAATATTTTGTGTTTACTTGCATATTTGCGCATTGGTCCCCCCTAGGTTTACATACATATTTGTGTGCTAATTATATGGCAGTCCAAAAAAATCTGGCTATAAGATGGACCATCCTCCCTCCTTCTCCTTGTACTTACCAAACACAAGTGATGGCTCGTAGGCGGAGCGCTAAGATCCAATGGATCGTCAACGACGCGAAGCGTGAGGAAGCGTTGAGGAGGCGCCTCCCTACGCTCGCGAAGAAGGCTCAAGAGCTAGCGATCCTCTGCAACATTCCAATCTGCCTATTGGTGTGTGTTCCCGGTGAAGCCCGACCGGTCCTATAGTGGCCATCACCGGAGGAAGCCACTACTCTCCTGCAGCGGTATGGCAACATGTTAGACTTAGAAAAACTCAAGAATAAGGTGGATGCCGCCGGCTTCATCCAGCAGATGATCATCAAGGCAAAGGCGAGGTTGTTGAAAAACTACCAGAAGAACCACGAATTGAAGATCAATTTGTTGCTCAGTCACCTCTATGGTGGCCATCGAAGCTTTGGCGAGATGCCCCTTGAAATCCTCCATGTCCTTGGAAAGAGGGTAGAGATGCAACTCAATGCAGTCGATGCACGCATTGAGGAGCTCCGTTCAGTGTCAGCACTAGTGTTGCCTCCACCACATGAGCAAGATGCGTCACTGGCCATGCTGCCATCTCCTCTTGCACCCATTGAATCCATTCATGTGGTGCCAGCGACCGAGGTAATCTCAATGAATGATCATCACATTGGTGCAGCCACCTCAACTGATGGGGCGAACTCCTCTTCTGCGGTGCAAGTGCCTGACAATGTGAAGATGGTTGATCCTCTCCCTATGGTACCATTGCCTCCTTCAATGGTGGATCCATTGCCTGATGATGCTTTTGATGCTCCCATGACCCATGATCATGATCCCCTCCATGGTAGCTACCTCTTCGAGGTGCTCAATGCATACAACGGGCACAATGTCGCTACGACCAGAAATTGCATGTTGTCTTATTCAAGACAGGGATATTTTTCTCGCCGCCATTAAGCACATACTTTGAGTGCATCAAGGGTTGCACTTTTCTACCTACCGCCTAGTCTATGCAATATGCAGGGTGATCCATCTTCAGCGTCATTTGCTTTCATTGATTCATTGAGTCCGATCCATAGTGTCAGCATGTTCCTTTCTTGGACTCCATGAGATGGTATGGATTTTTGAAATTTCTTAGTGATTGTGTTTCCTTCTTTAAATGACATCCATTGTACTTGACAACAGATTCTACAGTGTAATCTTGTCATATCATTAATTAATAAAATATGTTGTTGTCAAACTATTAGTAAGAAATTTGTTGGCATCCATTTTAGATTAGTTATCTACTCCCTCCGTTTTTATTTACTCCACATATTAGAGCTGACTGAAGTCAAACTTCCTAAAGTTTGACCAAGTTTATAGACAAGAATATAAATATTTACCATAACAAATCTATAGATGTGGAAGTACATTTGATAATGAATCTAATGGTGTTGATTTGTTATTGTATATGTTAATATTTTTGTCTATAAGCTTTGTCAAGGTTTACAAAGTTTGACTTTGACCAAAGCTAATACGCAGAGTAAATAAAAACGAAGGGAGTAGTTTTGATCTTGTTTGTTGCAAGTTTTATTCATGAAATAGGCTCCCGTGGGTCATGCCACTAGCTCGTTTTTTTGTCATAGTAGAATAACTAGGCAAAAATTGTGAAAATGTAATACATCAAGGGGTCCACTCCCTACCTAATGCGTCTTCTACATGCAGAGGCATGATGAACGGTATATCTACCATTGCCTTTAATTTACTTTGCTTTATTATACATTGTTGTTGTTGGAATCTTATGTCCAATTTCAGTTACTTCCATCGAGTCACCAGTTTGATTTCGTGGTGAAGAAGGAGGGCGATGGCAGAATGATGTTGGTGAGGGCAAATGTGATTAAATCGATTTTTTCATATGGATGCTTATACTATATAATTATAACACATGCATCTTAAGTTGGTCAACTAACTAGTTGAGTTGACAATTCAAGTAAGAAGAAAAAGTTGACTATAGTATTGATAATATGCCACTTACCATGATAAATACTTCGGAATGGTCAGAGCCATCTCGGGAGCTCGCAATGATAATATGTTCTAAATTAAAAAAAACATACAACTATAATTAAAACATACTTGCATTTATATGTTTTAAAGGGAATATCAATCAACTAGGCGATCAGACAATACCTTTAGCTTCTGGAGGCGACCTCATGACCAGGACCGGGAGAGTCAGGGACGGAGGCAGTGGGGGGACAAGAAGGGGCTAAGCCACCCCCAACGTTTAGATTTCCTTCATATTACTACTCATTAGAACACCATGTTCGTGATGTTTTAATGATAAGCCAGTGTTACTTGGCCCCCTCAATGTTCGATACTGGCCTCGTCTCTGCGGGAGACTCTTAGAATTTAGATTTCAGACGAATGATGGATTTGTGGCCGTAGAACTAGCAGGCGCCCTGCGTCTTGGCGGTTTTGCCGAAGATGAACTGTTCCCAGCCTGCGAGATGATAGGACAGACAAGACAATCAATTTTTTTAGTCAAAGATGGTTATATATAAAAGGAAGGAAGACACGCTAGTGTTATGTCTCGCTTATTGCGAGACAGAAGCATGGATGGCCTACAATGTTCGCTCTGATGGGCCGGGCAAAGGCGAAGTTCTTCAAAGTCAGCAAGTAGAATCGCAACATGGAGATCAATGTATTCCTTTGTGGTCTCGGCGGCGGACACCGGAGCTTCAGTGACATGCCACTTCACATGCTGCAGGGTGGAGAAGCACCTCAAGCTCGTCAACGTGTGCCTCGAGGAGCTTCATTTAGGATCAGCACCAGTGCAACATCCATCACAACAGCAAGATGCACCTCTGTCCATGCAACCATCTCCTCTATTTTCTTTTTGTTGGTCAAAGTCATTGATGTAGCTCGTAGGACCAAGGTAATATCAATAACTCATCCTATCACTATGGTGTACCACCTCATCTGATTGTGCAAACTCATCTTCCACGTGAGAGCATCCTTCAGGGGGTGCTAGTGCCCGATGATGGTTGATTCTCCCATTGCATGGTTGTCTCCTCCGATTGTCAATTCTTGCCTCCTCTGCTGGTAGATCCATCGCCTTATGATGCTTTTGGTGATCCCATGACCCTATATCGACAGCTACAATTTTCTCGTCGGCGTTAAACTCATCCTTGGTTTGCATCAAGGGTTGTGCTCATGTACCTACCGTATCCTCAGACATGTAGACGCATGGCGATCAATAGACTTGCAGTTTTCTTTAGTTTACATTGCTTGATTTAACTAACGTTATTGTTAGGAAAACGTTTAGAATCATCCGGCTGATAAGCTACTGCCTTTTGCAGTTTTGCATGAGTATGACCCGATAGTCATGTGCGCGTTTCCGTACATAATTTCTGCAGTTCAAACCGGTAGCTTTTTCAAAAAAAAAATTGCAAGAGGATTAATTTTGTGTAAAGCAGCTTGAACATAATTAGAAAATACCAGCGACACGAGAAAGAACAGAAACATAACCATCAGATGAGGTCTGGGTTTGCATGTATGCTAATTCAATTAGTAGCTGCTAATTAAGTACTGTAACGAAGATGACAGAGTTGCTTTTGACCTGGGGCAGAGCAGGTGCAGTTCGCTGTCTCATCTGCCAAATCCCTCCAACGTCAGTACAAAACCCAGGACAAAAACGGGGACAAACCCCAGGTCTGTTAGATAAACGAGGCAAGATTTGACTGATTCGTTTCCTACGATTGGTTCCACATAATTCAATTCACCTAAAAAACAAGATCAGTCAAACTGAATTCTCTCGGGAGGGGCGGTGCGCCAATCAGTCAGTCGTCGAGGTAGTAGTAGGACCCCGCCGCCTTCTGCTCCCGGTCCTTGGTCGAGTCCATCTTGTTGATCCGAGGCCGGTAGTTGGTCGGGTCCCTCCGAAACGTGATGTCAAGGTGCTGCCAAACCAAAAAGAACAAAACAACGGAAATTAGGGCTGAAAACTACAGATGCAAAACTCTACGTGCTGCTCAAATCAAGTGATGTTGGGATAGGGATATAACCGCTTATACATCTTAGAGGGTTTGGATTCGACAAACATAGATAATACTAGTAGATAGGTACATGTTTCTTTCATATTTTGCACAAAATTTTTGGCAATCAAGCACAACAGAAAGCGGCTAGGAGATGGCGCATGCCGCAGTCCATAAATGCATCATACTGAATTATGACTCCGCACATCATGCTTGTTTTTGGTATTCATTTTTCATGTACACAGCCATTCAGTTTATGGGCATATCCAACTAAGTATTAATACTGTTTCTTCCGATTTTAATTTGCCATTGTTGCAAAACAGTGTATCAAGCAATCACACTAGACTTCAAACAATACTCGGCCTTGAAATTAGTTATTCAGTTTACATAGTAAATGAATAATATGCATAGCCAAAACATCTAAGCTAATAGCTGGAAAATTTACCAAAGTGCAACCTGTCAGTAAAGACATTAAAGCAAAGCCCATTGTAGTTACCCCATTGGTAATTTTCAGCACTACCCATTGTCAGGTGTGCGCCCCTGCTCAATGGGCTTTGCCAACTTAACATGAAACATTAAAGTATTACTACGCTGCGCGTCCCTGCTCTTCTGCTCACAGTTCACTGGTTGGTGTAGTTAACTAGCTGAACTCGATTTCTAAGTATTTTGCAACATATTTTATACAATCTTGCATATATGTAACTGAAACTTAACTCATGGATTTCTGTGCATGTAATTTCTCATGATTGTTTTTCTTATTAGCATATTGGCAAACATGAAGATGAGCCAGGGTGGGCACCTCCACACGACACATACATGCTTGGTTCCAAACCGAAGGACTAGGATAAAGCACAGGTAAGAAAACTTCGGATTTAGCATTATTTGTATCAGTGCAACAACACAGGTGTCAGCTTGAATTTCATTTAAGAACTATGGTGAAGCTCAAAATTCAGTCACTTTTCCATTCGGTTGCCATGGCAGCAAAGCAGCGCAGGAAGATACATGTTTTTAATCTGTTACTGTGGATAGGGTGCCCCCACTTTTCCCATTCGGCAAAACAAGATGTCCAGAGTAAATTCTACAAAGAACTGATGGAGACTCAATCCAACACTTATTTTGGCATTAACATGGTTCAGCTATATTCAGATCAGATTGACTTGTCTTCTCTAACTAATGGGTTTCAAATGAGATTTTCAAAGCTATAAGAGATGTGCCGAGGGATAAAAGCCCCAGACCGGATGGTTTCGGCTCAGCATTCTACCAAGACTTTTGGCAAGTCATTAAAGATGATATAATTGCCTTCTCCAATCAGTTCCATTATGGGAAGCTGCAACTGGAGAGAATTAATAGATCTTTGATGATATTGCTTAGGAAGAAAGACAATGGCAACTCTCCTTGTACCTTCAGACCGATCTCGTTGCTCAATTGTTGAGCCAAATGGATTACTAAAAGTTTTAGCGGCAAGACTGCATGATTTTTAGCGGGATTTGACAGGACATGATGCATTCCGGATAATTTCTTATATGAAATGGATTTGGCCCAAACCTGAAGAAAGAGGAAAAAGAAAGGCTTTTGACAGTCTCCTGGGACGTGCTGTTCTCTATTCTGACGATCGGAGGGTTTAATGATCACTGGATTGGATGGATGGAAGCACTCTTAACCATAGTCAAGACATCAATTCTACTCGAAAGGAATACCGGGAGACTGGATCGACCTTAAAAGGAGATCGAGGCAAGGAGACCTTCCCCCCTGCTCTTCACTGTGGTGGTTGGATGTGTTGCAGCAAACCATCAGGAATTTTGCCTCTCGCGAGTTGCTTCGACACCCCGTACTAGATTCTCAACCCTGCCCCATGCTACAATGTGCGGATGACACTCTAATTGTGATAGAAGGGGAGGTTATTCAGACCTAGTTGTTGAAGGATATTTTGGATGCCTTTGCCAATACCACTGGTATGCAAGTTAACTTCTCAAAGTCCACTTTTTGGGCAGCCCGGTGCATGTAGCTCCCGCTTGCGCAGGGTCCAGGGAAGGGTCCGACCACTTTGGATCTATTGTACGCAGCCTTTCCCTGCATTTCTGCAAGAGCCTGTTTCCAGGACTTGAACCCGTGACCTCATGGTCACAAGGCAGCAGCTTTACCACTGCACCAAGGCTCCCCTCAAAGTCCACTTTTGTGCCAATCAATTTAACTGACCAGGAAAGCTCATCGATTGGCCTCGCTCTCTGCTTCCCTAGATGGATGGATGTTGCTTATGCACTTACCGATAGGAACCTGTTCATCCCAGACACCAGGGACTGTGGCGTGCAGGCAGTGCACTCGACGGAGGGGCGCCCCTCATAGACCACCACCTTGTCCGCCAGGTAGGCTGCCATGATGAAGTCGTGCTCGACGATGAATGCCGTCTTCTTGGCATGAAGGATGAACCTCTTGATCACCTTCGAGGCGACAATGCGCTGCTCCGAATCAAGGTACGCACTCGGCTCATCGATAAGGTAGATTTCTGCAGGCTGAAAAGCAAATAAACACAAAGTTAGTTAGTTATCCACATGCTGATGACAGTACTCATATTCTTGTATCCCACATCTGTTGTACTAGCTGAGTCTCATCCATATTATGCTGTCATACAAAATCTTTCAGCATACTGAAACATTGAAGAAATAGTCACCAGCAACTGAACATGAATCACTTGGCATGTTGCAAATGAAATCATCTCTTATAGCATCTACAGTAAACTGGTCTGAAGTTATATATAATACCTTCCACGCCAACAATTAATACAGCCATCTAATTTTTTTATCTTGGCACAAATTCATACAACAATATATGACTAAAATGTCACCAAGTCCACGTGCCATGTTTCTCTAGTTCTTTATCTTCCCACTCCCAGTCTCTCAGACAACGTGCAAATGACATCTTCTCAAATGCATTTTGTGCTCTATCTAATGCTCTTGATTTACTTTAAAAAATGCTCTTGAATTAATTTTTTTAAAATTGCTCTTCATTTCCATGTGGAGGTATCTCATGCAAGATACTGTTATCAAGACAGATGAGGTGGTCACACATGAACAACTATGTTGTCCTGCTAAACCAAAGAATACTAAGCAACAGTTTCAGAACTTCAAATACAAGGAGATACCTGTCCAAGGCAAAGACATAGCGCCACCCTTTGGAGTTCTCCACCTGATAAATTCATAACCTCCTGATCCATGAGCTGCTCAATTTGTAGTGGCTTCACTACATCAGATATAAACTGAGGATGAGTATATGAATCACGAATTTTCTTATGAAGCAGTTGCCTCACTGAGCCCAGGAATTTTGGGCTAATCTTTTGGGGCTTGTAGGACACATTAAATTCGGGAATTTCGATCTCAACTCCTTCCACGGTATCTGGCTTCAAGTGCCCAGCCTGTCCGGTCATAAAAGACAATGAACATAAGAACCAAGGGCTTCATCAATTCAAATGCAAATTATATTACAAATTTCCTGTATATAAGAGTAGCCATCCAGTAACAGTTCTAACTTGAGAACAAAAAACAAGACATCATTGATTCTGAAAATTCCGACAATGAAACCGTTGATGATAATACTTAGGAAAGGATTTATCACATTATCACAGAACTTATGGCATTATAGGTCAAGAGCACAAAGCTTCCATTTGTATCATTTTAGACATAACACTATTTACATGAATATAGCGGTGCCTCGCAAGATCAAGAGCGCAACATACACTATTTATAGAGAGAAGGTAGGGGGGAGGAAGGGTTGGAGAGATGTACCAGCATTCTGATGAATGTAGTTTTCCCTGTTCCGTTCTCACCAAGCATCACAACAATCTGAGAATCAGTGAATTCACCTTCCATGACAGTGAGCTTGAAATTTCCCAGAGTTTTGCTCATGGCAGGGTACTTGTATCGTTGGTATGTTTCAATCTCCTCTGCGTTGTCTTGCGTATCCACAATCTAAGAAGACAATATAAACATCAGAACATATTTTCATCACGGAACAAGGATCTGAAATACTATCTGTGTATGTTGCCTTACCTTAAATGTAAGAGATTCATCTCGAAACCGAAGATTTTCAGTTGGAACAAATCCAGCCAGGAAAATATTGATACCTTCTCGGACTGAAAATGGCAATGTAACTACACCATAAGCTCCTGGCTTTCCATATAAGCAGCAAATGAAGTCGGACAGGTAATCTAAGACACTCAAGTCATGTTCCACAACAATGACGTAGCTGGAAACAAAATCAGAGTACCTGTCAGTAAAATTTTCAAAGCGTCTACTAGTCGAAAGATTCGAAATATAATCATGATAACAAATATAAATTACCTGTTCGATCTCAGCAAGGACCTAATGACTTGTGCAGCCTTCAGTCTCTGCTTAACATCGAGATAACTTGACGGTTCATCAAACATGTAAATTTCTGCACTTTGCACAGCAACGACTGCTATTGCAAATCTCTGGAGCTCACCGCCAGAAAGTTCTCCCACATTTCGGTCAATAACTTGGTTCAATTCAAGGTCAACGCACAGCTCAGCTTTCATATCCCTCAAATCTTTCAGCTCAAGTACTTGCCCCACATTTCCTTGGACAGCTTTTGGAATGTGATCAACATATTGAGGCTTGATGATTGCCTGCAGAGAGAGTAGTGCGAGGAATCATGAGAAGTATTCAACTGTTAAAAAAAACAGACAGTACAACATTCTATTAGAAATATGAAAGAGCAGGTATTTGGATGTCAGCCAGTAACAGAGGGCATGGTAACAACTGCATGACTTCATAATATCAGGAAGACTAAACCATAAGATATAGAGTAAGCTATTATATACCTAATTTTGCAACACTTCACATAGTAATGTGTTACCTCAAGGCATCCACATTAGAAACACTATTACAAGAATCGTCATAGCCATGGTTTTAGTAAATGATCATTACATATTACTATTTTGAAGTACAAAAGAGTTGGAAGTGTTACCGTAAGCTAATACTATATGCCTACTCTGGGTACATTAGACTATCTACTACAAGCATATCGTTGAATGCATAAGTGGAAGAGAATATTGCTACTAGCCTGCATGCCTATTTTCACATATGATGAACAGAACAGAAAAATAATACGGCAAATTAACAGGTTATTATCACAAACTTCTTGTTAGAAACTAAATACTAACAGACCCTGCCAGAATTACGAACACGGTGGATAAAAAAATGTGGCAATACAGTACCTTCAGGTTATCCTCCAATAAACGTGTAAAATAATTCTGAAGTTCAGAGCCACGGAAGTATGTAAGGATCTCCTGCCAATCAGGTGGATTCTGCAAACAAGGAGAAGTGCAGAGCTAAATAACACTATCTTAAGCAGTTCACTGAATATGGAAGAAATTTTCTGTGTAGGAGGTACGGTATATATACTTTGAATCGTCCCAAATTTGGTTTCAGCTTGCCAGCTAAGACTTTAAGCGCTGTGGACTTTCCAATTCCATTGGTTCCAACAAGTCCCAAAACTTGACCAGGCCTTGGAACAGGCAGCCTGCAAGTGCAAAATTAGTAATTGCACAAATGACAAAAACACGCAACTTGATACAAATCGAGAAGTCTTGATCAAACAAAACGTACCTGTGCAATTTGAATGTATTTGGCCCATAGCGATGGGTGGTATCCTTTTCCAGATCTTTTGGGAGGTTGATGATCTCGATGGCATCAAATGGGCATTTCTGCAGCAAGAATTAATTACAGAGATTGAGAAGGCCAAATAGTAGAGAGCATACAAAGACCATGCAATTTAGTAGCTGTGTTGAAGTTGTCAGCATATGCATATAGACATATACCTTGACACAAATACCACAACCAATGCACAGCTCTTCAGAGATGAAGGAAACCTTGGACGTCGGACCAACTTCAATGCACAACTTCCCTGTGCAACAAATTAACCAGCAAATTGTCGTAATCCAGTTCAATCAGAATAGGCCATGGTCTCAAAGCCGAAAATGTATACAATCAGAATAAGCATGAATCAGGATATATTACACCGAGTGTAGAGTTAGTGCACACAAACAAAATAAGTGATACGCTGCGAACATGCACGCCAGTTGCAATATGTACTTCACAGACTACAGTACGTATAATCAAATAATCAATCAACCGGGGAGCCGGTCGTCTAAAATTTGCTCTGGGCATGAACCTGGTCCCCGAAACACAACCTTTCCTTCACCACCAATTCAAGTTAGACGTTGTCAAAATAGGCAATTTTTACACACGGCTTTCTTCAAGCATGTTTAATCCAGATATTTTTAGAGGATCTTAGTCAAAGCTTTTGACTTTACCAACGACCGGACCTAATGTCAAAAGCACAGCCTCAATTCTTTTCAAGAGGCGGAGAGAGCACTTAAATTGGCCGCACACTCGCATGCATGAGAGAGCACTTAAATTAGTAAAAGAGCCCGTAGAAGGAGCGACACTGGTGCGGGCTGGAGAAATCAAGGGGTCGCCTTGAGTGCCCAGCAGCCAGATCTCGCGAGCAATTCGGCCAGAGGCGCGCGCCAGATCAAAGCCACCGCGCACGCACGGACTCGCACAGATTGCGTGCGGGCGGAAGCGGCCGAATCAACCTGGGGATCTACACCCTTATACTCGACCAAACGACCTCGCGTTCCCCAGCCGGCCGGCGACCGAGTGGGGGAAGAGGAAAGGAGGGGGCGTTACCGGTCTTGACGACGGGGCAGCTCTTCTTGCACTCCTGGCGGCACTTCTTGGGCTTGCAGCGGTCGTCGTTGACGATCGCGATCCGGGTCAGCCGGTCCGCCATCTACCCCGCTGGCGGCGATCGCGGGCGGCGTGGAGGGAGGAAGCCCTAGCGGCGGCAGCGGCGCGAGTGGCAGGTGTCGGCTGCTCGAACCGACCCGAAGCTGCCTGCAGGTCTTTTTTTTTAGTGATGAATCCCGAGGCTGCAGGTGGGCTCTGCTGGTTGTTGCTGCGAACCGACTCGACTCGACTCGGGCCGGTGCGGGTGCGGGTGCGGGTGGAAGAAGGTCGGATATGATACGCGTTGTTTTTTTTTTTTAACACAGTACAGACGCAAGCGCTTATATACACGTGCATACACTCATCCCTATGAATGCACACACGCATATCCTACCCTTATGAGCACCTCCAAAAGACTAAGCCAGCATATCATCTTGAAATTTACGAAGTCGCCGTAGGCACCTCGTCGTCGACAGGAACGTCTCCTTCCACTGAATGCGCATCGCCGGAAATCCTGAAATAAATGCGAGCACCAGGATTTAAACCCTGGTGGGCTGGGATACCACAGTCCCTCTAATCATCCAACCACAGATTGGTTCGCTACGCGTTGCTTTCCTTCTCTCTTTTTTTCATCTGATTTTTTTCTTTTTTTCTATTGAACACAGCACAGACGCAAGCGCTCATATGTACGTGCACACACTCATCTCCATGAATATACACACACCCTATCCCTATGAAGAAACTGAGCCGCCTCGTCGTCGACGAAAACGTCTCCTCCCACTAAAAATGCACTGCCTAAAATTCTGAAATAAATACAGAAATAATGCGAGCAGCAGGACTTGAACCCTGGTGAGCTAGGGATACCACTATCCACCTAACCATCCAACCACAGATTGGTTCGCTCCTACTCTTTTTCTTTTGAATGATGAGGTATGCAGTTTGAAATTTTTGACAAATGGCACAGATTTCTTTGTACTTTGACACATTGCGTTACCGTTGATAGTTTTTTTTAATGTTTTTAACACAATACAGACGCAGGCTCATACACTCATCTCTATAAACGCACGCACACAGACCCTACCCATATGAGCACCTCCGAGAAGCTGAGCCGACACATCATCTTGAGATTGACGAAGTCGCCACCGACGTCTTCATAGTCCATGAAAACATCTCTTTCGACTGAACGCACATCGCTGAAAAGGCCTGTAAATCCAGAAAAATGCAACCATCCCTGATTGATTGATTCCACCATAAGGAATCTAATCATCTGAGCTACGCTCAATTTGCGGGGTTTTTTTTGTGGATGCTCAATTTGCGAGTTTTTTGAGGGTATGTATCAATGATTGGTGGTTCTAGATTGAATTTTCTATCCGACATATTGCGTCAAAATTTTCCCCATCCGCACATAGCCGGTCCATGTCGGTTGTTAATATGTTTACATTCTTTCGTTTTTGGGAGATTTTGTTTCTGTCTTTTTAGGTTTTACCAAGCTTCTAGAAAGTGTCTATCCGGTTTTGAAAAAAGCACAAGCAGTTCATAAAATGTTTGTGGACCATTTTTGAAAAAGAAACATACATTTTTTGAATTTTTTTCTAAGAATACGACCATTGTTTGAAGATTAATTGTATTGGACTGCTTAGCTATAAAACCTATAAGTAAGGACTCTGGGAAAGGAATCCGATCTGCAGATGAAGCAGGAGCAAGCAAAAGGCGAGCGCACAGCAACGAATTTTACATACCAAATCGACTCAACATTATCGAATCTACTCTGAGAATGTTTTTAAAATTTTGGAATATTTTCAAAGCTTTCAAACATTTTTAAAGTGTATGAACATTTTTTTGGAAATTTGAACTTTTTATAAAACAAAAAAATATTTTGAAATTTCTGAACAATTTTCAATAACGCGAACATTTTTTGAAAAAATTTGGGAACATTTTTTAAGTTATTGAACATTTTTGAAACCTTTTAGCATGGGATCTAATTTCTAAGATCTCAACGAGAGAAATCCAAGGATGAAAATGATTCGTCATTTGGATGCATGATTCAAAAGATAAATCATTTTTAAAAACGAATGTATAAAAGGAAATTTCCCAGGTTGCAATAAACCGCGCACATGCAATGTGCCACTTGTTTGCACTAGAGAAGATAGAAAGTGACATTTACAAAGGGTAACCCTAAACCGTGAACCAACCTGTACGAGGGCAGTGGTATCCCCAACCTACCAGAGTTCAGGTCTTAAACTTGACATTGATGCTCATGTTTTTCTAGATTTATTTCAGATCTCCTGGCGATGTGCGTTCAATGGCAGGAGACGTTCCCGTCGACTATGAAGGCATGGCGACTTCGTCAATCTTAAAATGATGTGCCGGCTCGGTCTCTCGAAAGTTCTTAATAGGGCTAGGGTGTACGTGCGTGCGTTCTAGAGGGTGAGTGTGTGTGCGTATGTATGAGCGTTTGCGTATATCCCGTGTTAAGAAAAGTGTTTTTTATGTGTGTCAAGAAAAGTTTTAACTTTTTTTTTTCATGGTAATACGTGTCTCATTCATATCATAAAGAACATAGTACAGGTCACGTAAAGACCGACATGACAAAACTGAAAAGATAGCAAAACATCTCTGAGCTTGACACCAACGTTCGTCACCTGCCTCCGGTACCACCACAGCAGCTACCGAAGAAAATAATAACGGATCACCTCCTCACCCGAGCTCGAGACGGCTCCATCGCTGATATGCAGTTTTACGGACCTCCAAGGTGGCTCACCAAAAATGAAGCCATTGCCGTTGAACGAATCAGACCGGGGCAACACTCCGAACACGCCATCGAACTCCAAACCTGGCACCCCACCACGACTAAGACGCCGAAGGAGGAAACCATACCTGCCATCCACGAACCACGAACCCAGCACACATTCCGTCTTTCAGATGTCGTCGATGCAGACCACAATCTGCATCCGCTCCTGGACTACCTCCCAAGCTCTGCGCCAACGGTGGAGCAAACGCCGTCACAACGGCGGAGCACGAGGACACAGGTCCACCAAAAAAAAGTGTTAACCCTTCCTTAACTAGTGATTCGGTATGTAAGTATCGCTTATAGCAATACTGCGATCCCTCGTTAGCGCACGAACATGGGTCGGGCCAAAATAGATCGCTCGGGAGTTGTGGAGCGTTTCTTGCGCATGTTCTTGGGATATTCATTTCATTTTTTCATCATTTTTCCTTTTTTTTATATGTTTCCTTGCCCGATTTTGTGGTTTTCTATATGATTTATTTGCGAACAATTCCAACTGGTTTCTGAGTACCTTTCATTCGGTTTTTCAATGGTTTTTTCTCTTTTGTTTGTTTTCGTTGGTTTGTTCTGCCCGGTTTTCTAGTTTTCTGACAGGTTTTGTTTTGCGAATGTTTCACTGGTTTCTAGGAACCTTCCATTTTCTTTTCACTAGTTTTATATTTTCTTTCTTTTCTTCTTTTCGCTGGTTCTTTTGCCCCATTTTTCTGGTTTTCTAACAGTTTTTTCTATTTTTTTCTTTTATTTCTTCCTTTTATTTTTTTTCTAAAATTAAATTATATTTCTAAAAATGTGTACTATGTACTAGAGAAAAGTTCATGGTACATTGAAAAAATTTCTTTTTATATAAGAAATATTCATATATTGGAAATTTGTTCGGTGCATTTGAAAAAAATGTTCACCGTATGTTAACAAAATTTGTCCCGTGTATATTTTCAAAACAAATTCACCGTATATTAAAGAAAAGTTTGCCATACAATGATAAAGAGTTCATTGTATATTAGAAAAAATTTCAGTGCGTATTTTAAAAAATGTTCACTGTATGTTAAATGATGCTCACTATATATCAAAAATATTGTTCAGTGTGTATTTAAAATAAAATTCACTATATATTGAAAAATACCCATTCATTGAAAATTTTCATTTTATATAAACAGTGTTCATCGTATATTAGAATTTTGATCAATGTGTATTTAAAGAAGTTCAACATACATTGACAAAAAAAGTCCATTGTATCTAAGAAATCTACTTAGTATATTCGAAATTTGTTCAATTTGTATTTGAGAAAATGTTCAGCATAGGTTAAAAAATATTTTTTGTATATTAAGAAAAAAATACCGGTCTGTATTTGAAAATTCTTCCCTGTATAATAAAAATACTCACTTTGTATTAAAAAATTGTTCACGTAGTTTAGAAAAATGTTTATAATACAGAAAACTATAAGAAAGAAAATGTGAAAACCGAATACAAAATAGTAGAAAACCAAAAGAAAAACTATACGTGGAAGAGGAAATGAAACAAAAAACCAATGGGAAAGACCCATACGTGGATGCAACTGGGCCTGGCCCATTATCAAAATCGCAGTGAGCGATCGCTCGATATGTTATCGGACCAATCCTATGTGGCGACCGCTCGATACCGCACGCGGCAAGTAAAAAAAATGGTGGCTTCGCTGAGTGTGGGACCTCCTATATGGCGACCAACACTTCCGAAACCAAGGAAGCGTGCACTCACGAATGCCGTTTCTCACATTAAGCGAGACCGTAGGAATTCTCGGTGCAAGCTTAGCCACCGGGCTAGCATCAGGACTCTGTTCACGTACTAGGGCGGGTTGTAATGGAGGCGACATGCACCCGGGTCTCACTGGTTTTATTTTCTTTTCATCCGGGATATTTCTTTTCTTTTATTCTTCTTCATTTTTTTGTTTGTTTCATATGTTTCTTTGATTTATTTTGCATTTCCTTTTTTCTTTGATTTATTTTATTTCTTTTTTAGGTTTCATTTTTTTAGTTTTCTTTGTTTCTTTTGGTTTTCATTCTACATTTTGTGTATAAGTCAACAATATTTCTTCAATACAAATTTAACATTTTCTACATAGTCAGCCTTTTCTATACACATTATTAACATTTTCAAATGATTGGTTAACATATTTTCAATACAATATCAATATTTTTAGTATACATGATCGACATTTTCCTATACACACTTTAAATATTTTCAAATGCTTGATTAATATTTTTTCAAATACATGGTCAGCATTTTTCTTATACATGGTCAACCTTTTTTGAATGAATAATTAACATTTTTCAAATGCTTTGTTAACATTTTTCAAATGCTTTGTCAACATTTTTCGAATGCAAGATTAACATTTATTTGAATGCGTGGTAAACATTTTTTTTATACACACTTAACATTGTCCGAATGATTGATTAACATTTTTGAAATAATTGTTCAATTTTTTTTGAAAGACTTGAGTCGTATTTTCATATGCATGATCAAAATATTTTATCATTTGTTTAGTACATGGTCAACATTTTTTCTATACACATTCAACATTTTTCAAATAGTTGTTTAACACATTTTAAATACATGATCAACTTTTTTCACTACCATTTTATAATTTTGTTATACATTTTTTGTATACATGATCAACACTTTTCTATACACATTTAACATTTTTAATGCATGATTAATATTTTCAAAATATTCATGAAAAATATATTTTGTAATATATATATTTTTGGAAGTGTAAACAAAGGTAAAAAAAGTGGTAAAAAAAAAAGAGGTAGTGGCCTCACACGAGCTGGGCCAACCCATTTAGACCGCTGCCTTCAACGAGAGCCGAATCTGTTTCGCTTGCGGGGAGACATCGAACCAGGGAAATTCCTATTTGCGTCAAGATGTGGCTACTTCGGAGCTCGAGCGATCGCTGCGATTGGGCCGGCCCGTTTAAGAGATCCCGGTTTTGGGAACCTCCTAGAGGTTCCCAGCCGGTTTTTTTATGGTTTTTAGAACCTTCTAGCAGGTTCCCCGAACTGGTTTTTTTTCTTTTTATCGGTTTTATTGTTTGTTTTTGGTTTTTGACCATTTTTTCCTCCTTTTCTTTTTTCTGTCAAATTTTCTTCTTTCTTTTTTTCTTTTCTTCTTCCTTTTCTGTTTCTTTTTATTCATTTTTTAATTACTTTTCTATTTTCATGTTTTTTTTCCTTTTTCAAAAAGTTCATGTTTTAAAATTCTACCGTATTTGTAAAAAATGTTCGTTCTTTTAGAACATGTTCAGTTTCTCAGAAAATGGAAGTGTTTTAAAAAGTTGTTCATAAATTCAAAAAATGTTCCCATTTAAAAAATTAATCACAAATTTTCAAAAAATGTTCTTATTTTGAAATTTTTGTTCAGGTATTAAAAAAGTGTTCATGTTTCGAAATTTTTGTTCAGGTATTAAAAAAGTGTTCATGTTTCGAAATTTTGTTCAAAACATTCAAAATATGTTTTCATTTTTTTTCCCATATTCAAATTTTGTTTACAAATTCAAAAAATGTTCGTGCTTAGAAAATTTCTTCGTAAATTGAAAAACAGTTTGCATTTTTTTCACAAATTCAATGTTGCTCAATTTTTCAAGTTTTGTTTATAAATTCAAAAAATGTTCCAGCTTTCCAAATTTGTTCACAAATTCAGTAATAGTTCAAGTTTTTCAATTTTGTTCACTAATTAAAAAAAAATTCTGGAAGTTTTAAAAACCATAATCATTTTTATTTTTTGTTCACAAATTCAGGAAAAGTTCCCCTTTTCCAAAATTTGTTCACATCATCAAAATGTTCCTGTTTTAAAAAAATTGTACGATAATTCAGAAAATGTTTTAATTTTGTAGAAAATATTCATAATTTCGAAAAATTCAGTTGTAGGTGGTCGTCGGTTCGACCCAATACATGGACTGTAGTTTTTGGGATTTTTAGCGAATTAATGTTTAAGTTTTGTCACTGTCGTATACGTGTTTAACTGTCGCGCTGCGAATTGAACATGAGAACGTCTAGGTCGCAGTGGTTTGCACGCCAGGCCAATTAGCACGAAGTCGTTGGTTCGAGCTACAGCGCTAGCGCTATTTTTCATTTTGAGATTTTTCAACTCGGGAAACGTGCCGCCGTGTGCCACTGTAAATGGGCCGGCCCAGGCTAGCCGCTCCTGTGTGAAGCGCCCGCACTTTGCCGCAACGAGCGGCCTATAGGAGCTCCCTCGAACCAGCGACCACCATAATCGTGTACCACACGTGTAACCAACCCACCACCAGCATGATCTGGTAACTTTCCACTTTTTCTTTCTTTTGTCTTTCTTTCCTTTTTCCTTTTTGTGTTTCCTTTTTTTTCTTTTTTCTTCTTACTGAATAGCAGATTTCTTTCACAAATACGTGAACGTTTTCTTTGAATCGATGAACTTTTTTTCAAATCTATGATTCTTTCTCAATTTTGATGATTTTTTTTCAAAATTGATTGACTTTTTTTCCAATTAGATGAACTTTTTTAAAATTTGACAAACATGTTTTCAAATTGGATGATTTTTTTTATTCAAAATGCATGAACGTTTTTTCATTTTTGATAAAGTTTTTCTCACAATCATGAGCCTTTTTAGAATATTTATGAACAGTTTTGGATTCAAGTTCTTTTTTGTTCATTTTTTCATATGCGATCGAGGGAACCCAGAGTAAATAAATGCAATCGATCTCGCTTACATGGGCCGGTCCACCAGGGTTCGCACGTGGGCACGAGGGATCGGAAAATCCTACTCGCCGCTCGTTGCGGCAAGCTGTCGACGCTTCGCACAGGAGGAGGTGCGAGCGAGCGACCGAGTGGGCCGGCCCGTTTTAGAGTTTCAGCAGACACCGGTTTTTGAGAACCTTCTATGATGTTTCCAGCCATTTTTTTTTCGGTTTAGAAGGTTCCTGAACCGGCTTTTTCTTTTTCTTTTTCAGTTTCATTTTCGTTTTCCTTTTTTTATTTCTCTTCTTTTTGGTTTTTTCTTTTCTTTTTTCTGTTTCTTTTTTTTGTTTTCATTTTTTCTTTTCCAGTTTATTTTCAATTTTTGTTTCCGAATTTAAATTTTTTTTCCTGTTTTTCAGATTTTGTTCACAATTTCAAAAAATGTTCTTGTTTTTCAAAATTTGTTCACAAATTCAAAAAATGCTCCCGGTTTCAAAAAATTTGTTCCAAATTTTCAGAAATGTTTCTGTTTTTCAAATTTTGTTCACAAATTCAAAAAATGTTCATGGTTTTAAAAATTTGTTCAAAATTTCAAAAATGTTCTCTTTTGCAATAAAATTTCACAAGTTCAAAAAATGTTCGCATTTTAGAATTCAAAAAATATTCACGTTTCAAAAATTATTTGGAATTTCAGAAAATGTCCCTTTTTCCAAATTTGTTCACAAATTCAAAAATTGTTCGTATTTTCAAAAATTGTTCCCAATTTTAAAAAGTTCGGAATTTCAAAAAATGTTCGCGTTTTCGGAAAAATATTTGCTTTTTGGAAAAATGTTCGAAATAAAAATGCGGGCCAAAAAACCGATTCGCTACAGTGCGCGGTTCGCTGTTGTACGCCATTCGCGGAAAATCCTATACGCCGCTTACTGCATCGAACTGTCGACGCTTCGCACAGGCAGGTGCGAGGGAGCGATCGACCGGGCCGGCCCATTTATAGCGTGAAGCAGGTTTTCGGGAAAATAGTTTCCGGGTGTTGGGAAACTTCTAGTATTTTCCAGCCGGTTTTTCCTGGTTTTAGGAACCTTCTAGCAGGTTCCCTGAACCGGTTTTCTGGTTCTATTTTTTTTCCTTTTCTGTTTCTTTTTTTCTTTTTCCATTTCGTTTTTATATTTTCAATTTTTTAGTTTCTTTTTTAGTGTTCATGTTTCAAAAAAAAATTGGAAAGCTAAAAAACATTTGTGCTTTTAAAAATGTTCGTGTTTTCAAAAATTTGTTCATATTGAAAAAATGTTCGCATTTTTACAAAATTGTTCGGAAATTTTAAAAAATGTTTCCTTCTCAAAAAATTGTTCAGAATGTTTTCTTAATTTTTGGAATTTTTAAATAATAACCAGGATTTCAAAAAATGTTCCTGTTTTCAAAAATTGTTCACAAACTTCAAAAACTGTTCTCTTTTTCTATTTTTGTTCACGTATTAAAATATTGTTCGCATTTCTAATTTTTTTGGGATTTTAAAAATTGTTCTCCATTTCGAAATTTGTTCAAAATATGTTCATGATTTTAGAAATTTTTCTTGTTTTGAAATTTTGTTCAATTTTTGTGAAAAATTCGAACAATTTTTGAAAATATATGCAGCATTTTGAAAAATGTTCGTGGTTTTTCTAAATTCGGATACAAAAATTGTTTACACTTTGTTCAGAAACAATACTTGGAATATCAAAAAATATATGCGGCATTTCGAATCGTTCAAAAATTTCAGGAAATGTTTCTAAATTGTTTTTTCCAAAATCACAACCCTGCTGCCTGTTCTTATAGAGTTTAGCGCCTTAATTTTCAAAAGCAGGTGTGTGGTGGAGTGGCAAGCTGGTCGCAGTCAGAACTCTGTTGTCAGCGAGATCGTGGGATCGAAACCTAGTGCCTGCACGTTTTTCCGAGGTTTTTTTTAGGTCGCGCGCGATTGAGAAAACAGAAACGGATTTCGCGTCGATGGGCCGGCCCAGTCGTGCGTCACCTGTGTGCGTCGACCTCCTCTTTGACGCAGAATGCGTCATATAGGAGGTCTCGCCATTCGCTGCGTGCGCTGCTGGCTACAATGGGCCGGCCCAGTAGGGGCGCGCGCCTGTGAGTCGGGGTCGCTAGTTGACGCAGAATGCGTCCAATAGGACCTCCCCCAGGGAGCTTCCCTGGCGTCTGAAACACGCAATAGGAGCTCCCCGACACTGCGCACACCACCCCTCTCCCCAGCGAGCCCTCATGGGCTGGCCCATGTACGGGGCGGGTAGCCCCTTTGTTTGTTCATTTTTTTTTGTTTTCAGCATTTTACTTTTGAAAACTAATTCGTGATTTCCAAAAATGTTAAACTATAAAAAAAATGTTTGTAAATTCAAAGAAATTTCATGATTGGAAAAAATGTTCAGGAAATGATAGATGCTCACAGATTGAAAAAAGGTTCATGATTTCCAAAACATGTTCATGAATTTTCTTAAAAAGTTTATGATTTTTAGGAAATGTTCAAATATTCAAAAAAAGAACGCTATTTGAAATAAATGTTCATGAAATTCAAACAAATGTTCACGAATTTATAAAAAATGGTCATGAATATAGAAATTGTGAAGTATTTCAAAAACAAATGTTCATGATTTCATAAACTGTTCATGAATTTCTGAAAATTGTTTAGGAATTTTGAAAAATGTCACAATATTTAAAATATAAATCAGGAATTTTGATAATTGTTCCTCCATATTAAAAAATAATCATTGTTTGCTGATTCAAATAGTATTCATGAACTCAAAAAAATGTTCGTCTGAAAACAAAAAATGTACCTGAATTTCAAATATTGTTAACATATTTCAAAAAATGTTTGATGGCTCAATACAATTGTTCACGTGTCCCGAAAAAAGTACACAATTTCAAATAAAAAGTTAGTGAATTTGTAAAATGTTCACAAATTTGTAAACAATTGTTGAAGAATTATAAAAAGTTCGTAATTTCAGTATAAATGTTCATGTATTTGGAATTTTTTCACAATTTCAAAAGGTGCTCACGAATTTAAAAGATGTTAGCAGATTAATAAAAAATAAAAATAAAACATAAATGAAATAAAAAATAAAAAGTGCAAATTGAAAAAATAAAGAAAAAGAAATGGAAAAGGAAACCAAAAAAAGGAGAAAATATGGAAAATAAAAAAAACAAAACAAAAAAAACCCGGTTTCAATAGAGATGAAATCCGGAAATGGGTCGGCCCATATGAAAACCAGCGTGTGAGGGGAGGGGGGGTACCGTCAGGTCGCTCGTGACTTGACCGCCAAATAGGAGGCGCTGCTTTAGGGTGTCCCTCTCGATGCCCCCAGTTGGGTCGACCCACGTCGGCTACGCTGTTTCTTCTATTTCTCTTTTTTCTATTTCCTTTTTCCTTTTTCTTTTCTTTTTCTTTGTTTTGGGTGAAACAAGTATATGTTAATCACGGAATGTGGCTACACTCGTTTTGACAAATCGTAGAGAAATCATCAGGGCCTGAGCCTAACCAAACTTTGGAACAATGTTCAAGTTGCGCCATGAAGTGTGCGACTTCATTGCATGTTCTCCTCATATGCACAAATCTGTGTCGGTGGACCTCATGCAAGAGCCTCTTCATCTCCCATACAAGGCCTGCAACGGGCGAACGATTAACATTTGCATCTCTGAGTTGCTGCACTCCCTCCTTGCAGTCCATCTCAATGATCAGATCCTTGTCCGACCTTGCCAACGTCCTTCAAGACAAGATGCCATTTCCGCCTCCAGCGGGGCCCAACAGAAGCGAAGAAAACGACATGACGCAAAGATGATGACGCTGGTGGCATCACGAAGCACCATGCTAGCTCCCCGCCCGTGTTTTGAATCTTCGCACGTTCAGCGATTGGCCAGGTCTCCCTCATCGCTTCCCAGAGTGCCCACGCCATCGGACAACTGCAAAAGGCATGAAAAGTGTCCTCCTGTTCAACGCCACAGAGAGCACAAATGTCACAATTTCCAATGTTCCTTTTGAACTTGTTCTCCATCGTTGCTAGAGAATTAGTAGCCAGTCTCGAGCTGAAAATTCATAGGGAGTAGGGCGCCTCTTAATGTCGTCCAGATGACACGATTGCCATCCGGTGCCCTGTTCGCGGTGCACATAGTCGTGTGTAGTTTATCCTCCATGCCAAGTTTATAGGCTGACCTTACGGAGAAGACTCCCCTCGGGTCTGGAACCTAGGACGTCCTGCATACGAGGAGCCGGACGTAGCTTGAGCATCTCCTCGATGTCCGGTGCATTGAAGTGTTGGTGGGAGAAGCTGTGTGTTCCACGCATCATGGTCGGTGATGAGCTCGCCCACACGTAGAAGCCTGCATCTTCGAGGAATCCAACACAACTTACATATTATATTATCATATCGTAAAACTATTACAAAGAATCAAGTTTATTTTGTCCAATGATCTTCATGAAAGTTTTTATTATATCCCTCTTGAATATCTATCACTTTGGGACTAATTTCATATGTTGCTTTTGATAGCTCAAACAAATCTAAGTGAAGAACATGAGCATAAAAAAATTCTTCTCTCAAAATAATATAAGTGAAGCATGAGAGAATTTCTTCAAAAATCTACTAACTCTCAAATAAATCTAAGTGAAGCATGAGAGCATTTCTTCAAAAATACTAAAGAACACCGTCCTCAAAAATATATAAGTGAAGCACTAGAACAATTCCATAGCTCAGAAATTTTAAGTGAAGCTTAAAGAGCAATTCTAACAAATCATAGCATAATTTTGGCTCTCCCAAATAGGTGTGTCCAGCAAGGATAGATGACACAAACTAAAAAGCAAAACAAGCAAAGACTCATATAACACAAGACGCTCCAAGCAAAACTCATGATATGTGACGAATAAAAATATAGCTCCAAGTAAAATACCGATGATCGTTAGAAGAAAGAGGGGATGCCACTCGGGGCATCCCCAAGCTTAGTTGCTTTTTTCTCTTTGGATAATAGCTTGGGGTGCCATGGGGCATCCCCAATCTTAGTCTCTTCTTACTCCTTATTCCTTCATCCATCGTGATCTCACCCAAAACTTGAAACTTCAATCACACAAAACTTAACAAAACCTTCGCGAGATCCGTTAGTATAAGAAAACCAATCTTTACTTTAAGTACTGTAGAAAACCCATTCAAATTTTGTTATTGCATTATATCTACTGTATTCTAACTTTACCATGGCTTATACCCACTGATACAAACCATAGATTCATCAAAATAAGCACACAGTGCAAAGAAAACAGAATCTGTCAAAAACAGAACAGTCTGTAAAGATGCGAATTGTTCTCATACTTCTGTAACTCCAAACGTTCTGACAAATTAGGACAACGTAGGAAATTTGTATATCAATCTTGTGTAAAAAATTCAGAATTTTTCGTCACTTATGTGAATCTAGACAATTATGTTACTGGACGCAAAAGTTTCTATTTTCCAACAAGATCAAATCAACTATCACCCAACATGATCCCAAAGGCTTTGTTTGGCCCAAACACTAATTAAAACATAAAAAACACAATCATAACAGAGGCATAATTGTGCAAACACTCAATAACAGAAAGAAAAAGGCAAAAATAAATTTTATTCATTGGGTTACCTCCCAACAAGCGCTATCGTTTTACGCCCCTAGCTAGGCATAAAGCATAGATTTAAGTATTGTCATCTTTATTCTTATTTTCTGTAGATGTGTTTTTATCAGGAGGTTTTGCAAAAATGACTTGAAACACATTATCCATAGAAATTTTAGTATCATCAAGTTGCCCATCTTTGTATCCCCTTTGATTTCCAGCAACAATCCAAGAATATCGTTGATTAACATAATTGAAAACTTGTTGGATTATATCTAAAGTGGGGATTTCCTTTTTAAGATTCTCATCAAAATTTGATTATTACCAAGCAAATGTCTCAACATGTAATCACTATTGTAAAGGATCTCATCTATTACTGGTTTTTCATGGCTCATATCATAAAAATTAAAGATTTCCCTAGCTTCCCTTGTTATGTAATCAAATTCATTCAGAAGAACTTGGGTAGCTATCTTTTTAGCTTTAGGATCTTTTATGGATGGTAGCTCACAAAACAATCTTTGCAAGGTAGGATGGATACGGATAAATCTATTCTCAAGTTACAGAACTAGTGCTGAAATAGCTTCCACATAAGACTTAGTTATTTTAAGTATGGGGGCATCATCAAGAGTCAAATTTCCAACACAATTGAAAAATTCTTGGATATGTTATTTTCCCATAACGTTCCCTTGCCCCAAAACAAAAGTTTTGGCATCCAGATTGCCAGATAGTACAATTTCAGGAGTCAGGCCATAATCTGTTTCTGCCATACCAAAGTCACTCATGATGACAAGTTCAAGCAAATAAGAGATCTGATGAGAAAACGGCGAACGAAAAAGAGGGCGAATAAAACGACAAATTTTTGTCAAGTGGGGGAGATGAAAACAAGAGGAAAATGGCAAATAATGTAAATTGCAAGGAGATGAGATTTGTGATTAGGAACCTGATAGATGTTGATGATATCTCCCCGGCAACGGCGCCAGAAATCCTTTCTTGATGGCTCGTGTCCGCGTCAGTATTTTCCCCGAAGAGGAAGGGATGATGTAGCACAGCTATGGTAGGTATTTCCCTCAGTGATGAGACCAAGGTTATCGAACCAGTAGGAGAACCACGCAACACTATGTAAATGGTACCTGCACACAAATAACAAATACTTGCAACCCGACGCGTAAGAGGGGTTGTCAATCCCTCCCGGCTAAAAGATCGATAAATTTGTAGTAGATTAGATAAATAGATCTGGCGGAAACGTGAAATAAAATAAATAACAAAAAATTGCAGCAAGGTATTTTTGGGTTTTTGGAATAATAGATCTGAAAATAAAAGAGACAAATAATAGACCGGAAAGCAAATATGATAAAGAATAGACCTGGGGGCCATAGATTTCACTAGTGGCTTCTCTCGAGAAAAATAGCATACGGTGGGTAAACAAATTACTGTTGGGCAATTGATAGAATTTCAAATAATTATGACGATATCCAGGCAATGATCATTATATAGCATCACGTCCAAGATTAGTAGACCGACTCCTGCCTGCATCTACTACTATTACTCCACACATCGACCGTTATCCAGCATGCATCTAGTGTATTAAGTTCATGGAGAAACGGAGTAATGCAATAAGAACAATGACATGATGTAGACAAGATCTATTTATGTAGGAATAGACCCTTATTCCCATCTTGTTATACTTAATAGCAATTATACATACATGTCATGTCCCTTTCTGTCACTGGGATTGAGCACCGTAAGATCGAACCCATCACAAAGCATCTCTTCCCATGGCAAGAAAAATCGATCTAGTTGGCCTAACTAAACCAAAGATTCAAAGAAGAAATATGAGGCTATAAGCAATCATGCATATAAGAGATCAAAACTCAAATAACTTTCATGGATAAAATAGATCTGATCATAAACTCAAAGTTCATCGGACCCCAACAAACACACCGCAAAAAGAGTTACATCAAATAGATCTCCAAGAGACCATTGTATTGAGAATCAAAAGAGAGAGAGAGGAAGCCATCTAGCTACTGCCTACGGACCCGTAGGTCTACAATGAACTACTCACGCATCATCGGAGAGGCACCAATGAGGATGATGAACCCCTCCGTGATGGTGTCTAGATTGGATCTCGTGGTTCTGGAACTTGCGGCGGCTGGAATTGTGTTTCGTCGACTCCCCTAGGGTTTTTGGATTTTCGGAGTATTTATATAGCAAAGAGGCGGTGCGGGAGGTCACCGAGGTGGGCACAACCCACCAGGGCGCGCCTGGGCCCCCAGGTGCTCCCAGGTGGGTTGTGCCCCCCTCGGGGCACCCCTCTGGTACTTCTTCGGCCCAAGTTGTTCCTTTTGGTCCAGAAAAAATCTTCAAAAAGTTTCGCTGCGTTTGGACTCCGTTTGATATTGATTTTCTGTGAAGTAAAAAACAAGCAAAAAATAGCAACTGGCACTGGGCACTATGTCAATAGGTTAGTCCCAAAAAATGATATAAAGTTGTTATAAAATGATTGTGAAACATCCAAGAATGATAATATAACAGCATGGAACAAGCAAAACTATAGATACGTTAGAGACGTATCAGCATCCCCAAGCTTAATTTCTACTCGTCCTCGAGTAGGTAAATGATAAAAATAGAATTTTTTATATGGAATGCTGCCTAACATGTTCATCACATATTATTTTCTTTTGTAGCATGGACATTTGGACTTTTATATGATTCAAAGCAATAGTCTAGTTTTGACATGAAGATTTCAATACTCAAGAATATCAACAAGCAACCATATCTTTGAAAATATCAACATTAAAGCAAGTTATCCCTAGCCCATTATGCTCAATCATTGATCCATTCATGAAACACACTCGCATATTAGCTATACCCAATGCTCAAGTACGATCATAGTGCCCCTTAGTTGGTGCTTTATAAGAGAAGATGGAAACTCAAATAAAAATAAAAATTGCATAAAGTAAATAGAAAGGCCCTTCGCAGAGGGAAGTAGGGATTTGTAAAGGTGCCAGAGCTCAAAGCGAAAAAAAGAAATAAAACATTTTGGGCGGCATGCTTTTCCTGTCAACGAAAACGATCGAGTAGTTCCCAATACTTTCCATGCTAGATATATCATAGGCGGTTCCCAAACAGAAATAAAGTTTATTCCTTTTTCCACCATACTTTCACATTCCACGGCTAGCCGTATCCACGGGTGCCGTCCATACCAACACTTTCCAAGGAATTTATTATTTGACAACATAAGGTAAATTCATTTTTCATTTCGGGACTGGGCATCCCTAATACCTTTACCGTACTCTCGTGCAATGACAAGTGAATAAACACTCATCTTGAGAATAACACATTTAGCATGGAAAAAATATCAGCCACCCCATACCGTTTCATGAGCGGTACGAGCACACAAAAAGGAAATTTATTTTGAAAATTAGATATGGCACATACAAATTTGCTTAGAACGACACGAAAATACCGCATATAGGTAAGGTATAGTGGACTCATATGGCAAAACTGGGTTTAAGGATTTTGGATGCACAAGTAGTAAACCCACTTAGTGCAAGGGAAGGCTAGCAAAAAGATTGAGAAGCATCCAACCAAGAAACGAAAAATCACATAAGCGAGCATTAAGCATAACTAACACCGAATAATGCACCATAAGTAGGATGTAATTTCATTGCATAACTGTTGACTTTTTTGCTTGCATAGGGAATCATAAACCTTAACACCAATATTCTTACTAAAGCATAATTACTCGCCTACATGACTCACATATTATATCATCATATCACAAAACTATTACAAAGAATCAAGTTTATTTTGTCCAATGATCTTCATGAAAGTTTTTATGATATCCCTCTTGAATATCTATCACTTTGGGACTAATTTCATATGTTGCTTTTGATAGCTCAAACAAATCTAAGTGAAGAACATGAGCATAAAAAATTTCTTCTCTCAAAATACTATAAGTGAAGCATGAGAGAATTTCTTCAAAAATCTACTAACTCTCAAATAAATCTAAGTGAAGCATGAGAGCATTTCTTCAAAAATACTAAACCACACCATGCTCAAAAAGATATAAGTGAAGCACTAGAGCAATTCCATAGCTCAAAATTTTTAAGTGAAGCATAAAGAGCAATTCTAACAAATCATAGCATAATTTTGGCTCTCTCAAATAGGTGTGTCCAGCAAGGATAGATGACACAAACTAAAAAGCAAAACAAGCAAAGACTCATATAACACAAGACGCTCCAAGCAAAACTCATGATATGTGACGAATAAAAATATAGCTCCAAGTAAAATACCGATGGTCGTTAGAAGAAAGAGGGGATGCCACTCGGCGCATCCCCAAGCTTAGTTGCTTGTTTCTCTTTGAATAATAGCTTGGGGTGCCATGGGGCATCCCCAAGCTGTAACACCCCGGTGTAATAGTCACTGTGATTACCTGCTAATAATGCCAAGTCATCTCATTTGCAGTGCCTAGTCATAGTGTTTAATCTCAACAATTCAAATACTTCTCTGAAAATCAACTCAAATTCAAAAGTGCAAAATAAATTTGCTCAAACACTATTGGAAAAATGTTCACTAAATAGCAAATATTCCAGAAGCACTCATAAAAATATAAAAAATGATAATGGAATTAGTTAAATGACTCCAACAACATGAAACAGCACCAAAATAGAATTATTTAATCCATTTACAAAAATATCAAATTCAAATAAAATTCTACTTTGCTCAAACAAGTTTTTGATGAAAGGTAATGATGCACTGTAATATTTGGGCCAAGTTTCATATTTTACATAAGTGCAAAAGTGGCCTAAACAATTACCTAACAGAAATAAATAAAGAAAAGGGTAAAACAGAAAACAAGAAAATAAAACGAGGCACTGTGCACTGGGCCTAAGTGCACAGTGCCCCGAAAACCAGCCCACCTGGCCCATTTCCCTCTCTCTCCTTCGTCGTGTCGGCCGCTCCCTGGCCGAGCGTGCGCGCACCGACGAAACGTCGACAGCGCGACACCACCGACGCCCGCCGACAGCCCAGGGGATAAGGCAGAGCCCCGTCCATCTCCCCTGGTCCATCTCATCCACTCGCCGCTCCTCCCTTGTCTCTTCCTCGCTCGCGCTTGCCTTTTCCCCCCTCTGATCCGAGTGCCATTGCCGCCGTCCTCGCTCATCCCCGCGGCCGCCGAGCTCCGTTCGCTGCTCCGCCGTGTCCAGCGTCACCGCCATGGACCGCCACGACCTCGAGCGCCGTTGATTGGGGCCGGGAAGCTCTACGTCGAACGGATCGAGCCGCCCCTCTTCTTCCTGGACTCCGGTGAACTCCAGCGTCCCCAACGTCTCTGCTACTCCTAAACCGTCGCCGGGCCATCGTGTGCCTCCACTGTGAGCTCCCCTCCTTCCCCATCTTTCTGTTCGCTCCGCACGCGCGCGCTAGCTGCTTTTCCACGGTGCCCGAACGCGTCGCCGTCGAGCTCTTCACCGTCGTGGCCACAACCGCTGTCGTGCTCACCTGAACCCACCAGCGAGCTCCTGGTGCTCCCAGGAGCACGACGCACTCACCTGCACGCCTTCCCGGGCCCTCTAGCCCCTAGCTCAACGAGCGCCCGAATGCGCCTCCGCCCACGTTCGTCGCCGGCGTGCTTCCGATGACCAAATGGTCACGGGGCTGAGCCCGTTGAACTCAACGCGTCGTGCAGCACCTCCCCTGCCCTTCCATTCGCGTTGTTGCGCGCTGATTCACCGTCTCCGTCGCGCACCCGTAAGCACCGCCGCCTCCGCCGCTCGTCGGCGCCGTTTCCGACCATCCCTGCTTCGACCAGTACCACCACGAGATGCGTGACACCGCCAGCAGTCGAACGCAAGTTGCCGCGCTGCGTTTGAGCCCGTGTACGCAAAACCCGAGCGTCTCCGGCGAGCTCCGCCGCGATTTCGGTCGCCGGAGCAACTCCGGCGACGACGCCGACGTGGCCTGGCAGGTGGGACCCCCCAGGGTCACTGACTGCGGGCCCGAGGGGCCCAGTTGACTGAGTTGACTCAGTCAACTTTGCTGACTGGGCACTCTATGTCTATGACATGCGGGCCCCACCGCTTATTAGGTTAAATAAAACGTTTTATAAATAAAAATAATTAGATTAACCTAATCACTCACTGACAGGCAAGGCCCACTCCCCTAATTAGTCTGTTAATTAAATTAATCCACAGTTAGTCTAATAGAGGCTGACATGTGGGTCCCACTGGACCCACATGTCAGGTTTGACCTGGTCAGCCGACCAGTTGACCTGTTGATGTCAGCATTGCATCATGCTGACGTCATTTTTCTTTTCTGAATATTCTGTTAAATAAATAATTCTAGAAAATGATTTAAATCTTTGAAAATTAATAACTTTTAAACCGTAGCTCAGATTGAAAAACTTAAAACATGAAAGTTGATCAGAACAACGAGACGAGTCTGATCGTGTCGTCTGTTTCGATGCCGGAACCCCCTACGTAGGTGAAACCACAACTTCGAGACCGTATCCGGTATATGAATAGTGCATAACCGCCAGATAATAAATCCCGCGTTAATCCTAAAATAACCAAAATGACCTAGATGTATCTTTAGGCAACCCTGCACTGCATCCTAGTCGTAGCATGCCCTGTATTGCATTGTTGCTGTGCATTTATATGTTTCTTCCCCCTCTTCTCTCTCGGTAGACCCCGACGTCGACGTAGCTCCCGAGACCGACGCAGCTCCGGAGGTCGACTACGCTCCAGACGATCAGACCCTTGCCGCCGAGCTTCCAGGCAAGCACCCCCCTTTTGAGCATTCCGATATAGCCTACTCTTCTCTCTCTTATGCTTGCATTAGAAGTTGCTGCTGCTACTGTTATCCTATATCTGCTGCATAGCCTGTTTATTGTAACCTTCTATTGTTACCTGCCTGCTTATCCTAAACCGTTTAGTATAGTTTGGGTAGAGACCCAGCAGAGACCCCACTATATCCCGACTGCCCCGCTGGATTATCAGAAGACCCGAGCAACGGGATCGAAGACCAGACCCCGACACCGCACATCACTTCCCCTTAGTTGCTCGACACTACTGGGTTACTATCGAAGTGCCGAGGGTGATACCTCGTCAGCACTTCTGATGATAACCTTGTAGGTTAGTTAATTGGTCGTGGTCAGTGAGGGTGATCCCTCCTACACCACCCCCGAAACTGACACTGTCGTGCAACTACTCAAGAGTGGACCTCGAGGGTGATTCCTCCTTCGTTCACCTTGACGATAACATCATGTGGAATTCCATCGAGGGTGATTCCTCAGGGTTCCCCTTGGTGTTAGACACACGGTTACCATTGTTACTATGACTTTACACTGAAACATGATACTAAAGACGGGTCGGCCCTGAGGGGTACCCGCGCGAGCTTAATAGCGAGTGGTGTGGAATCGGGTGGACCTGGATGGTGCCCGAGAGTTGAACACGAGGCGTGGCCAGGCATTCTTAGCCCTTGCCGCAAGTCCTCGATACGGGGCGACGGGGTCACATCTTTCGTGAGTCTCTGCTCGTTACCGCACTACCAACACACTAACGGTTTGGATATTTGATCCGAGGGGGCCTCTGGCCTGATAGCACTAACCATCACGTGGGCATAGTATGGGCGTTCTGCGTCGTATACTTCAGCCGGAGCTTAATTGATGTCAGTAAGGAGCGGCACACGCTGGGTTGGACTGGGAACGCAACCGTGCTTGTATTAAGAGGTTGCTAGGTCTGCTCACCAGCGGTGCACGTAACGCGCAGGAGTCCCCGGGGCGATGGCCCAAGACCCCTGGGCGCATAGGTTAGTCCGGCGTGCTGACCTCTCTGTCAGGTATTCGGTCGGGTTGCGGCGTATCGTTTGGCCGAGGCCGGGCATGACCCAGAAAAGTGTGTCCGGCCGGAGTTAATCGAGCGTGGTGGGTAAGTTGGTGCACCCCTGCAGGGAAGAACTAATCTATCGATAGCCTGTCCTACGGTAACGGACACTCAGAGTTGTATCCCGATCGGTACAACTAGAACTTGAGATGATAACTGGATAGTATGGCTCTGGGATTGCTTTCTCGCAGGGAGTCGAGGAAGGATCTCTGGGCGAGGTTGATGACATTACTACTACTTCACATTATGTTAATCTGCACTCTTCTAATGCTGCAAGACCGATGAAGATGATAGTCTTTGATAGGACTAGGCTTTCTCTCTATTCTGGCATTTCTGCAGCCCAGTCCACATATACAGCCCTCCTTTGAAAAATGTTGCATATGTAGTGTAGATCCTTGCTTGCTGAGTACTTCGGATGAGTACTCACGTTTGCTTTTCTTTCTTTTTCTCCCATATCCATGTGTCGCCACCAGATGACGGAGCCCCTGAGATAGCTGCCCCTGTCGACGACTACGGCTACTACTACTACCCTCCCGGCGAGTACTACTACGAGGAGCCGACCGACGACCAGGAGTAGGTTCGGAGGGTCCGAGGGAGGATGCCTATGCCTTTCGATCGTAGTATTTTCTTTTGCCCCGCCTTTCTAAAGGCCTATATGACTCTCTGTAATATCTGTACCCAGATATCTGATGCTTCCACTGACATTTGTATGCCATCGAGCTATGTATTCGAGCCCTCGAGGCCCTGACTTGTAATATAAAGCTTGTACGACTTTATTTATGTTTTAGAGTTGTGTTGTGATATCTTCAAGTGAGTCCTTAGGCTTAATCGTGTGCATTTGTGTGTATGATTAGTGCACGATTAAGCCGGGGTCGTCACACAAGCTTAGGCTCTTCTTACTATTTATTCCTTCATCCATCGTGATCTCACCCAAAACTTGAAAACTTCAATCACACAAAACTTAACAAAACCTTCGTGAGATCCGTTAGTATAAGAAAACCAATCTTTACTTTAAGTACTGTAGAAAACCCATTCAATGTTATTGCATTATATCTACTGTATTCTAACTTTACCATGGCTTATACCCACCGATACAAACCATAGATTCATCAAAATAAGCACACAATGCAAAGAAAACAGATTCTGTCAAAAACAGAACAGTCTGTAAAGATGCGAATTGTTCTCATACTTCTGTAACGAAAAAAATTCTGAAAAAGTTGAAAAACGTAGGAAATTCGTATATAAATCATTTGTAAAAAATTCAGAATTTTTCGTCGCTTATGTTAATCTAGACAATTATTTTACTGGACGCAAAAGTTTCTGTTTTCCAACAAGATCAAATCAACTATCACCCAACATGATCCCAAAGGCTTTGCTTGGCCCAAACACTAATTAAAACATAAAAAACACAATCATAACAGAGACATAATTATGCAAACACTCAAGAACAGAAATAAAAAGGCAAAAATAAATTTTATTCAATGGGTTGCCTCCCAACAAGCGCTATCGTTTTACGGCCCTAGCTAGGCATAAAGCATAGATTTAAGTATTGTCATCTTTATTCTTATTTTCTGTAGATGTGTTTTTATCAGGAGGTTTTGCAAAAATGACTAGAAACACATTATCCATAGAAATTTTAGCATTATCAAGTTACCATCTTTGTACCCCCTTTGATTTCCAGCAACAATCCAAGAATATCGTTGATTAACATCATTGAAAACTTGTTGGATTATATCTAAAGCGGGGATTTCCTTTTTAAGATTCTCATAAAAAAATTGATTATTACCAAGCAAATGTCTCAACATGTAATCACTATTGTAAAGGATCTCATCTATTACTGGTTTTTCACGCCTCATACCATAAAAATCAAAGATTTCCCTAGCTTCCCGTATTATGTAATCAAATTCATTCATAAGAACTTGGGTAGCTATCTTTTTAGCTTTAGGATCTTTTATGGATGGTAGCTAATAAAACAATCTTTGCAAGGTAGGATGGGTACGGATAAATCTATTCTCAAGATTCAGAACTAGTGCTGTAATAGCTTCCGCATAAGATTTAGTTATTTTAAGTATGGGGGCATCATCAAGAGTCAAATTCCCAACACAATTGAGTTTTTTTTCGATATGTTCTTTTCCCATAACGTTCCCTTGCCCCAAAACAAAAGTTTTGGCATCCAGATTGCTAGATAGTCTAATTTTAGGAGTCAGGCCATCATCTGTTTCTGCCATACCAAAGTCACTCATGATGACAAGTTCAAGCAAATAAGAGATCTGACGAGAAAACGGCGAACGAAAAAGAGGGCGAATAAAACGGCAAATTTTTGTGAAGTGGGAGAGATGAAAACAAGAGGCAAATGACAAGTAATTTAAATTGCAAGGAGATGAGATTTGTGATTAGGAACCTGATAGATGTTGATGATATCTCCCCGGCAACGGCGCCAGAAATCCTTTCCTGATGGCTCGTGTCCGCGTCAGTATTTTCCCCGAAGAGGAAGGGATGATGCAGCACAGCTGTGGTAGGTATTTCCCTCAGTGATGAGACCAAGGTTATCGAACCAGTAGGAGAACCACGCAACACTATGTAAATGGTACCTGCACACAAAGAACAAATACTTGCAACCCGACGCGTAAGAGGGGTTGTCAATCCCTCCCGGGTAAAAGATCGATAAATTTGTAGTAGATTAGATAAATAGATCTCGCGGAAACGTGAAATAAAATAAATAACAAAAAATTGCAGCAAGGTATTTTTGGGTTTTTGGAATAATAGATCTGAAAATAAAACAGGCAAATAATAGATCGGAAAGCAAATATGATAAAGAATAGACCCGGGGGCCGTAGATTTCACTAGTGGCTTCTCTCGAGAAAAATAGCATACAGCGGGTAAACAAATTACTGTTGGGCAATTGATAGAACTTCAAATAATTATGACGATATCAAGGCCATGATCATTATATAGGCATCACGTCCAAGATTAGTATACCGACTCCTGCCTGCATCTACTACTATTACTCCACACATCGACCGCTATCCAGCATGCATCTAGTGTATTAAGTTCATGGAGAAACGAAGTAATGCAATAAGAACGATGACATGATGTAGACAAGATCTATTCATATTGGAGTAGACCCCATCTTGTTATCCTTAATAGCAACGATACATATGTGTCATGTCCCTTTCTGTCACTGGGATTGAGCACCGTAAGATCGAACCCATCACAAAGCACCTCTTCCCATGGCAAGAAAAATCGATCTAGTTGGCCTAAGTAAACCAAAGATTCGAAGAAGAAATACGACGCTATAAGCAATCATGCATATAAGAGATCAAAACTCAAATAACTTTCATGGATAAAATAGATCTGATCATAAACTCAAAGTTCATCGAATCCCAACAAACACACCGCAAAAAGAGTTACATCAAATAGATCTCCAAGAGACCATTGTATTGAGAATCAAAAGAGAGAGAGGAAGCCATCTAGCTACTTCCTACGGACCCATAGGTCTACAATGAACTACTCACGCATCATCGGAGAGGCACCAATGAGGATGATGAACCCCTCCGTGATGGTGTCTAGATTGGATCTGGTGGTTCTGGAACTTGCGACGGTTGGAATTGTGTTTCGTCGACTCCCCTAGGGTTTTTTGATTTTCGGGGTATTTATAGAGCGAAGAGGCGGTGCGGAGTCCACCGAGGTGGGCACAACCCACCAGGGCGCGCCTGGGCCCCCAAGCACGCCCAGGTGGGTTGTGCCCCCCTCGGGCACCCCTCTGGTACTTTTTCGGCCCAAGTTGTCCCTTCTGGTCCAGAAAAAATCTCCAAAAAGTTTCGCTGCGTTTGGACTCCGTTTGGTATTGATTTTCTGTGAAGTAAAAAACAAGCAAAAAACAGCAACTAGCACTGGGCACTATGTCAATAGGTTAGTCCCAAAAAATGATATAAAGTTGCTATAAAATGGGGATAATTAGATTTATGCCTCTAGTTGTGTCTCACTCGGCTGTTTTACCCCTAATTTCCAAAAGTCACCGGTTCTGTCCAAGTCACTTTGCTCCTCTTATAGTTTTGCCCTTTGATCGTTTGACCGTCAGTTTGAAAAATTCATAAGTAATTCATACTAAATCAGAAAAATGCAAATAAGATACCAAAATGTTCAGAAAAACATCACTTATATATCAGTGTCATTTGCATTCATGAAAAAAGTGTTGGAAAGTGCCCGTCCGAGTTTTAGCTCTTATGATACCACCATGAATAGTAAAATCTAAAAAAATTCACAAAATTCAGAAAAAAAATTGGTGGCAAAGAATGACAAATGGTTTAAGTGCTTGCCAAGTTTCATCAGGGAACGACATTCGTGAAAGTCGTGGCAAAAAAATAATCTATTCTGGAGTGTTGATTGTTTTTTTTGCCACAACATCCACGAATGTCATTCCCTGATGAAACTTGGCAAGCACTTAAAACATTTGTCATTCTTTGCCACCAATTTTTTTTGAATTTTTTGATTTTTTTTAGATTTTACTATTCATGGTGGTATCATTATAGCTAAAACTTGGGTGGGCACTTTCCAACACTTTTTTCATGAATGCAAATGACACTGACAAATAGGTGATGTTTTTCTGAACATTTTGGTATCTTATTTGTATTTTTCTGATTTAGTATGAATTAGTTATGAATTTTTCAAACTGACGGTCAAACGGTCAAAGGGCAAAAGCATAAAAGGAGCGAAGTGACTCGGACAGAACCAGTGACTTTTGGAAATTAGGGGTAAAACAGCCGAGTGGGACACAACTAGGGGCATAAATCTAATTATCCCTATAAAATGATTGTAAAACATCCAAGATGATAATATAAGAGCATGGAACAAGCAAAAATTATAGATACGTTGGAGACGTATCATAGGTGTGAGACCCTTGTGCGCCACGGCAGATCTTCAAGGGTTCAATAGCATTTGTTCTCACCCCTGCTTTAGAAGCTCAAACAGAACATCGGCCACAAAAAGGAACAAAAACGGAGACATGCGATCACCTTTCCGGAGGCCACGCTCTGCTGCAAACGGTTGTAAGAGGGTTCCGTTGAATTTAATATTGTATCTCATCATGGTGACGCGCGTCATGATCCATTGCACCCACCGATGAGCAAAAACCAGCTTAACCATCACTCGCTCCAAGAATCCCCAATCAACCCAAGCGTAGGCTTTAGAAAGACCAAATTTGCAGGCAGAGTAACTGTTGTCCTGCTTTCTTTCCTAATGTATGGTATGAATACACTCGAAGGCCAAAAGAGCATTATATGTAATGAGCCGGCCTAGAATAAATGCACTGTGAAGCGGAGAGATGATATCATCCAAAATAATCCGGAGGCGATTAATGAGGCATTGGCAACGATGTTGTAGATGATGTCACAGAGACTAATGGGATGAAAACTAGTAACTCTGGTCAGTTCATCAGTTTTTGGGATGAGTGCAATTATCTCTTTGTTAACACCCCCCCAAACATTATTCCTGATTGAAATAAAGCTCTCACTGGTCTAACAATCCCCTCCTTGAATACACTCCGGTTCCTTTGGAAAAAAGGTGCTGGAAGGCCGTCACTGCCAGAGGCCTTGAGGGGGCCAGTATGAAATAATGCGTCCGCAATCTCTTTCTCTTAAAAATCTGCACACAACTTTTCATTCATGTCATCAGTTACACCTGGTGCAAAGAGGCTTGTTTGCTCCCGCAGGAGTTGTTGGGATTCCACAAGGTGTAAAGGTGAAGCAGAATAGTAGCAAGTATTTCCCTCAGTTAGAGAACCAAGGTTATCAATCCAGTAGGAGTCTCCCAAGCTAATAAAGTAAGCAACACCTACGCGGAGAACGCACGCACACACACTCGTCCACAAACCGGCAAGAGGGTTATCAATCCCCTTGTCTTGCTTGTTACAAGATTAAACTACAAGTGATAGAGATAGTTGATAGCAAAGTAACACTGCAAAAAATAGTGGCAATTGTGTGGAAGAATTCAGTAACGGAGAATAGACCTAGGGTCATAGGTTCACTAGTGGTATCTCTCTTGAAAACAAGCAAATGACATGCTAACAAATTACAGTTGGGCAACAATTAAATTGCAATATTTATATTTATGACTATGATAATTCATGGTATAATCTCATATAGGCATTATGTAAGTAGACCATTAATCTAACTGCATCTACTACTAATACTTCACCCCAAAACCGCTATCCAGCATGCATCTCAATGTATTAAGTTTCAAGAAACAAAAGTATTGCAATAAGTAAGATGACATAATATAGACGGGAAGAAGTCAATCAATATAAAAAAAACGTCGTTCAATAATACAACACGTGTCTTGGCCCTTATTATCATTGCGTTAGAGCACCGAAAGATTGAACTCACTACAAAGCACCACTCAATTTGAAGAAAAACCCATCGAATTTGGCCAAAGAAGATAGATAGATCGGAGAGCATGCAAAGCTATTTAATTATACATCAGGAATACCTCGAAAGATTCAATTGATTTCAATGAACAATATGCTCATAAAGTGACAATTCATCAGATCCCAACAAAAACACCACCGATTACATCGAATTGATCCCGATCATGTGAGGCAAGCTCACAGGAACATGGTATTGAAGATCTGAGAGAGAGAGAGAGAGATCTTACTACTACGATGGATCATAAGGTCCTAATGGAGCTACTCACACATCATCATAGATGCAACAAGGTTGATGCAGAATGCTTCGATAATGGATTCCCCTCCGGCAGAGCTGCGGAATAGGCCTTCAGATTGGATCTTCACGAAACAGGAACTTGCAACGGCGATAAAATTCTTCTAAAAATATGGTGGAGGGCTTCGGTATTTATTGGAATTTATGGTGGTGGAATCAACTTAAGGCGGTGCAGGTGGGCCCCACATGGTCTAGGCGCGCGCCCTACCCCCTTGGCCGTGCCAGGTGGCCGTGTGGGCCCCCTGCAGCTCCTCTCGATCTCCCCCTAAGCTTCCAGGGTTCTTCATTGGTCCAAAAAATCGTATTAAATCGACAAGTGATTTTGTCCTCCGTAGATATTGATTTCCTGTGAAACCATTAGAAGCAGAAAACAGGAACTGACATAGGACGCTATATTAACAGGTTAGTCTAGAAAAATAATATAAATTGCTATAAAAATATATATAAATGATAATATAATAACATGAAAAAATAAAAAAATATAGATACATTTGAGATGTATAATGGCTCACCACAGGAGATGGATCAAGATTAGCATCATGCATCAAGATATTCTGAAAGTGGTCCTGTACCAACGTACACATAGCAGTATAGTCAGACCCATTCTCTTTACCTTATTTTTAGGGGCACATCAAATCACCTTTCTATGAAAAAGTGATGTGTTGTGGTCCCCTTTCTTAAGCCAATCTATGCATGATCGTTGCAGCCATAGCATCCCCTCCTGGTACATATCTGTTTGCATTCATGTTCAGCAACTCCTCATGCCTCGTCCTAGTAATTCCCGTGTGACATCACCAAATCGAGTAAAACGCATGTATGGTCCTTAAATTTGGTGGCTATGTCCACAATGGTCCTCATACTCAAAAACTGCTTCAATACGGTCCCAGAACTTGAGAATACCGCTTCAATACGGTCCTTAAACTTGACGAACCGGTCCTACGATACGTCTGACATACGTTTCGTGTATGCCACCAAGTTTTTTTTTTTTTGCAGAAAACCGTCTGAGAATTTATTTAATTACAAAAAAGCTAATGTTAGAAATGTGGGTTCCACATGTCAGTATGAAAAAAGAAAAACTAATTAAAATAGAAAGGGTCGAACGTAAGGCCTCAAGATCACGGGTTGATTAGTGCACACAAGCTAACCACCAGGAAGCTAGGCAATAGTTATTGAGCTAGAGTGTGTATATTGTGTTTCTCTGTACCTCTTCAAGCGTTTATATATATGGCGCAACTGTAGGGCCGTACAAGCTTCATTTTTCTCAAGTTCACGTTTCTTTTTAGCATTTGAAAAAAACAAGTTGCCATAAAACTTAAAGAAAGTGTTAGTGCATTAAAAAAAATGTTCAACATGGTTTTGGAAACGTTTCACGTGTACAAAAAAAAAACTATAAACATGTTTGTGGAAAATATTTCACATGTATTAAAAAATTGCGAGCCTGTTTTGATAAATGTTCGTCATGCATTCAAAAAAATTGGCAACGTGTATTTCAAAAAATGTACAATGTGTATCAAAAATATTGTGTAAAGTATCTTATATTCTAAAACCATGTTTAACATGTTTTATTACATGTCTATAATTTATTATTTTGACACAATAATTTTTAATACATGCTAAACAGTTATCAAAACACAACGTTGTCATTTTTGAACAACTGTGTATTTTAAAAATACAATGCAAATACACAATAATTGTGCGTGCTTGTGGGTCCTGAAAGAAGATACATAAATGTACACAATATTTTGTAATACTGGTTGACATTTTTTGAAATACACGTTGCCAACTTTTGAATGCATAAGAGTATATTTTTTAAAATGTTTGCAATTTTTTAATACACATGAAACATTTTCCAAAAAGATGTTTACAATTTGTAATACACATGAACTTTTTTCCAGTCATGAAGGTTCACATACGATGCCTATTTTCCGTGTGTGGTTCACCATAGACACAAATCAACCGCCAAAGGGGTGCGTTGGGAGGCACACGCACATACACATCGATATACCATTCATTCATATCCTTGACATCAACGTACATCTGATCACATCAAAAAAAGGCAAGACCTCCACTAAGACCATTACTGTCGAATCCAGCAAGACCTCCACTAAGACCACTTCCTTTTTTTCTTCTGTCATTTTCCTTTTTTTTTCCTTTTCTTCAATTTTTTCTTTTTTTTCTTTTTTTTTGTGTATTACACAAAAAAGTTCAACGCCTATTACGAAAATGTTCATCGTATATTAAGAAAATGTTTACCGTGCAATTTTAAAATGTTCATCGTACACCAAGAAAATGTTCAGCGTATTGTTACAAAAATGTTCAACTTATATTTTGAAAAACTTCAACGTATATTAAAAAAACTTCACTGTATTAAAAAAAGTTCACTCCATCCATGCTGAGCCCAAGTGCAAATTCTTCGCCTCTCCATGGAAGAATCCTCACTGCGGACATGTTGGCTCTGCGCGGTTGGCCACATGCTCCCAGGTGTCTGCTATGCCTTCAGGAGCCGGAAACGGCAAATCATCTCAGCAAAGACTGCACCTTTCCGGTCGCAGTTTGGAACCAGGTGAACACATGGACGGGCGAGGGTTTACCGATTTCGGGTTATCTCCCCGAGCCAGGAAACATGTCGGAATGGTGGGACACGATGCTTGCAAACCAGCCAAAGCAGGTGCGCCGGCGGCGCAACGGGAGGATCATCCACGCTTTATGGTCAATCTGAAAAGAACGAAATAGGCGTTTTCACAGGACTACGTCTGACGCACCATGAGGTTGCAATGTTGGCCTTTGAGGCAATTAAACAACGTGAGTTGGTTTTTGCTGGAGCCATGCCAACAGTGGGTATTGGCTAAGTTAGCATTGGGTGTGTAGCGGTGTAGGCGTTTTTTGCCACGTTCCCTAAAATTGTGCGCCACTCTGTACATCGCGTTTTCGCTCTTCTTCCATAAGAAAAGGCAGTGCTTTTGCCGGTTCCTCAAAACAATGTTCAAACATGTTCAATGTGTATTTTGGAAAATGTTCATCGTATATTATAAAAATGTAAAAAGTACCCAAAACTACATAAAAAATAGGAAGTAAAAAAGGAAAAAATGGGAGGGAAAATGAAAGCAAAAACGCTACACTACGGTGAACTGACTTTTTTTTAGCAACTACGGTGAACCGACTGAGTCGCGTGGCCGCTATAGTGAATGCTACTGGGCCGACCCATTGCACTACCGCCCTGTGGCGTCATCTATTTGGCGCGTAAGTCACTACTTAGCGACCAAGCACATAAGCTCCCCCTAGCTCTGACCGAAATCTTCGGGGACGAATCTGTATTACAATTTGCCCCATCCCCCCACTGCCGCTACGTATATTTGGGCAGGCCCATTAGCTCATTTCGGATTTGGGAATGTTCAAACGGTTTTTTTCTTTTTCTTTTTGTACTTTCCTGTATTTTTTATTTTTTATTTTTTAATTTGCAGTTTTCTTTTCTTTTTAATCTTTATTTATTTATCTAAAATATTGATCTTTTTTGAATTCATGAATATTTGTTCAAATCATGTACATTTTTAAAAATAGCAAAAAAAATTATAAATCCATGAACTTTTTTAAAACATGAAAATTCTTTGAATTTACTTTTTTTAATTTTATTAGTATTTTTTGAAATTGTGAACTTTTTTAAACCATTAAGCACTAACATTTATTGAATTGACGAATATTTTTTGGAAAATGGGGAACAATTTTTTAAATTAACAAACCTTTTTTTTGTTTTGATGAATAGTTTTCAAATGCATAAACTGTTTTTTAATACCTGAATTTTTTTGAATCTATGAAGTTTTTTGTAATTCACGAACATTTTTGAAATATTCATAAACATTTTTTGAATTCACGAACATTTTATCATTTTCAGCCTTCCAGGAACATTTTTTGGCATGAATATTTTTTCAAAATTATGAATATTTTAAATTGTCGAGTATTTATAAAAACTGTTTGTGTGAACTGTCGCCGTCGCCAACGTGAGCCCTGGACTTGCTCCCCAAGGTCTCCCTCATATTGTGAGCCCCGCCCCCGACGGCCCTAGACCCCATGGTCCCTCTTCGAAGGCCCCAGTGGAAGAACGGCAGCCACCCTTGGACGCGCCCACCCAGTCGCCCGTAGTCTCGCTAGTCATCAGAATGAACACCATAGGAAAAATATCAAACATGCATTAGATGTATCAGCTATTGGAAATATGCCCTAAAGGCAATAATAAATTGGTTATTATCATATTTCTTTCTTCATGATAAAGGTTTATTATTCATGCTAGAATTATATTGACCGGAAACTTAAATACATGTATGAATACATAAAAAAATACTATGTCCCTAGTGAGCCTCTACTAGACTAGCTCGTTGACCAAAGATGGTTAAGGTTTCCTAACCATAGACATGAGTTGTCATTTGATAACGGGATCACATCATTAGGAGAATGATGTGATGGACTAGACCCAACCGTAAGCTTAGCATCAGATCGTTTACGTTATTTGCTATAGCTTTCTTCATGTCAAGTATCTTATCCCTCGACCATGAGATCATGCAACTCCCGGATACCGGAGGAATACCTTGTGTGCTATCAAACGTCACTTCGTAACTGGGTGATCATAAAGGTGCTCTACAGGTATCTACGAGGGTGTCTGTTGGGTTGGCATGGATCGAGACTGGGATTTGTCACTCCGTTTCACGGCGAGGTATCTCTGGACCCTCTCGGTAATACAACATCAAAAGAAGCTTGCAAGCAATGTGACTAAGGAGTTAGTCACAGGATCTTGTATTACGAAAAGAGTAAAGAGACTTGTCGGTAACGAGATTGAACTAGGTATGAGATACCGACGATCGAATCTTGGGGAAGTAACATACCGACGGACAAAGGGAACTGCATACGGGATTGACTGAATCCTTGACATCGAGGTTCGACCGATAAAGATCTTCGTAGAATATGTAGGAGACAATATGGGCATCCAGGTCCCGCTATTGGTTATTGACCGGAGAGTGTCTCGGTCATGTCTGCATCATTCTCGAATCCGTAGGGTCCACACGCTTAACGTTCGATGACGATATAGTATTATTGGGTTATGTATGTTGGTGACCGATTGTTGTTCGGAGTCCCGGATAAGATCCTGGACATGACGAGGAGCTCCGAAATGGTCTGGAGATAAAGATTTATATATGGAAAGTTGTTTTCAGGGTTCTGGAAAAAGTTTATTTTTTTCGGTATTGTACCGGGAAGCTTCCAGAAACTTCTAGAGAAGTCCGGAAGTCCACCAAGGGTTCCACCACGTCCCAAGGGCCAGCATGGGCTGAGGGAAGGCGCCCTGGCCTTATTGGGCCAGGCGCACATGTCCCTCAAGGCCCATGCAGTTGGGAAAGGTGGAAAGTCCACCTTTGTATGGAAGGGAAGGAGGAAGACTAGGATTCCACCTCCCCCCCTTGGCTGCGCCCTAGGGCTTTGTAACACCCCGGTAGTTAAGCTACAGTAATCACACACTAATGGTGCCATGTCATCGTAGTTAGTTTGCAAATCCTCACTTTGATCCAAACCGAGTTCAAATTCAAAATTTAAAATAAAGTCAAAATAATATTTCTTCAAGCAGTAAAGCAAAAATGTTCATAATGTTGTAACTGATCCCCTAGTATTTGTTGAAGAGGATCCAACATTAAATGAATTTTTAAATTGCCCCTAGAAATATTTTAGTGGCTCTGTGGGTTTAAATAAACACATTTAAAATTCAAATACAAATTTGAATCGCTCCTTTTGACTCCAAACTTTTTTGTGCCACCCCACCGTAATGCAATTAAATTATGTGCTAAGAGCATCTCCAACAGCCGCGCTATATAAGCGTCGCGCTGTATATTTTTGTTTTTTAGCGCGCGCGCAACTGCTCCGGGAGCTCCAGCGGGGCCGCATTAACCGCGCGCGCGGCATAAAGAGTTCAGCGCACGGTCCGAAACGCCATCGCGCGCCGTTTATTTGCTGCGCCCGCTTCCGCGGGCCGAACACTCGAGCGCCTCGCGCCGCACCCTCTTCGCCCCGCCGCCGGCGGATTGGCCCGATGGACGGATGCGCCGGCACCCCCCTCACCCCTTCCTATAGCCGCGATCCCTCCTCCGCCGCCGCCGCCGCCGCAAACCCTAGCGCGGGGAGCTTTGGCTTCGCCACCGCCGGTGGTCCTCCAAGCACCGGCATCGTGCGCGGCCTTTTCATGCTGCCACGGACGACCTCGGTGGCGGGTGGCATTGCGCCGGTGCCGGCGCCCGCTGTGAAGCCACGTGCCCCCCTCTCAAAGCTCCCAAATGCGGCGCGGGCGAAGAAGTGTAAGGTGTCCGAGAGAGGCATGAGTTTTGCATCTCTCATGGGAGGCATGGGAGCACCTCCGGGCGGCATGGGTGGAATGTCTTCCGGTGTGCCTCATCGCACACCTTCGCATGATGCCGTTGAAGATCTTGACAACACCTTCCGAGCTCCATATGATGATGCGGCACGCGACAATGAAGAGGAGAAGGAAGGATCGTCTTCGGATGAGTATGATGAATCGGAGGAAGAGGAGGAGGAAGAGGAGGATGAAGACGAGGACGAGGCATGATTGTTGATGTGCCATTCGTTTGTGTGAACTTTTATGTCATGAACTTGGTTCGGATTTTGAACTTGGTTGGATGATGATGTGGGCATGAATTTGAACTTTTATGTCATGAACTTGTTTGGGTGATTTAAACTATGCTATGTCTTGTTTTGATGTTTGAAATATCATCATATTATCTTCAAAATGCAACATATGGCAAGCGCCGGCTGCTCGTGTGCGCTGCAGTTTAGCGCGTCTGTTGGAGCGGCTCGGGCTCGCTATATTTTGCAACGGCCGCTGGGGCAAGCGCTCCTCACGGTGCAAAAACTCATGAAAAGCGCGCTGCAAACGCTTTTTGAGCGCGCCGCGCGTTGCGCGGCTGTTGGAGATGCTCTAAGTTTCATATTTAGCATAATTCATTGGGTAGCTCAAATTATTGCAAAACAGTAATAGTAAAAGAAAATAAAACGTAATAGAAAAAGTGTGTGGGGGGGGGGGGGGGGGGGGGAGGGACCTATCTACTGCTGGGCTGGACCTCAAGTGCACAGGGAGGCCCAGCCCAACCGTGGGTCACCTCCCACCTCCGCTACAGTGGAGGCTGTAGGCGTGGTAACCATCCACCAGGGCCACCGGCCATCCTGCAGCCTTCCCCCACCCCAGACGACTATAAGGCACCCCCCCGGACGCCCCTCTCTCCCTCCCCGAAACCCTAGCCCCCAAATTCCCCCTCCTCGCTCGTTTTCTTCGATCTGGTCCACGCCCGACGCGGCGTCGCCTTGACCGAGCTCGCTACCGTGGTCACCGTCGTCCCCGTCGGCGGGGATATCTCCAAGAGTTTCGCCTGCCTCCTCTGCTTCGACTACAACCATCAGCCCGAGTTGGGAAGGCCGCACCGAGCGGATCGCGCACGTCTTCGTCCTTCGGCCGTCGACGTTCTTCCTCAAATCCGGCCACCCCTCCGCTACTAACCTTTCGTCGGGCCATCGTGTGCCTTCCCGGTGAGCACCGCGTCCAAACCCGTCTTCCCCCGTGCTCAATTCGCTGCTGTTGCTTGCTACTTCCATTTGCCGCCGCACCCGAGCTTCCGCCGAGCTCGCGGTCTCCGCGTCCTTGCTCGTGCTCCCCGTTACCCTAGCTACCCCGTGCGTCCCCTGGCCACGTCCGGCCGCGACCGGCCGTGTGCCGGCCGTCCTTAGGCCGCGCCTGCTTTCACTGCTGCGGCTCCCGCGGGAAGCCGCCGCTGCTACTGCTCCCGCTAGCATCCGCCGCTGCTGCTTCTGCTAAACTGCTGCTGCGCCACGACTGCTCCGGCCGCGCCCCCGAGACTCGCCGCATGCGCCCGCGCCCACGCATGTCGTCGCCCCGCAGCCACGCTCGCCGTTAGTCCTGTGCGCCACCACGCGCATCGCAGCTCCCGACCGAGGACGCTTTCGCCCTGCTCCGTTCGACCACACCCGCCGTCGTGCCTCTCTTGCCTCCCGCCGCTTTTGCCGCCGGCGGCTGCCTCTGCCCGCGACCACGCGCGTCACTCTGCCCCTAGCCTCGCCGCAGCCCCGCGTGCTGCTCACGCGACTGTTGTCGCCGTCCACTCCCCTGTAACCGCCTCCGCCCTGCGCTCCCCTGGCCGAGCCGCCTCCGGCCGCGCTCGCCTCCCGGCGCCCCGCCGTGCCGGCCGCGTCTGCCGCTGCCCCCGGCGAGCCACCCTGCGCACACTGCCGCCCCGACCATGGCTCCTGCTGCGTGTCGGCCGGCCCCTTGTTTTGATTAAAGGGGAAAACCCCTTATCCTTTTACACTTAACCCCCCCCCCCCACTAATGTGCTACTAACCCCTGGGCCCCACCACTAACAAAATTGAAAATAACCCCTATTAGTTAGTTGGCCCCTATGACAGGTGGGCCCCCTGTCCAGTTTGACCAAGTCAAACTGCTGACTGGACTAGCCTAGTCACTAACAGGACGGTTCCACTAGCCACTTTGACTAGTCAAAGCTGACCAGTCAACTGCTGACTAGGCAGTTGACAGGCCCCACATGTCAGTCTCATTATGCCCCTGGCTGGGTACACTTCTGGGTACCCATAGCCTTTTCCTTTTTAATTTTCAAATTAATTTAAATTACAGAAATTGTTTTAAAACTTTGAAAACTAATAGAAAATAAATCGTAGCTCGGATGAAAATAATTTATATATGAAAAATGATCAGCAAAATAAGACGAATCCGAATACGCTATCCACATACCTGTCACATGCCTCTAACACTATAAACATGGAACCTTCCCCTCCGGACCGTCTATCCGATAAATGCCTGGAGCCGGGAAAATATTCCCGGATATTTTCCCGCTCCGTCTGTAACGTGTAGCCCTGCGTTAGGTCACCCTTAGCATAGCTTACGGTCATGTCATGCTTTCTGTTGCTTTGTATGCCTGTTATTTATTGTTTCTTCCCCCTCCTTCCTCTCCGGCAGACCCCGAGACCGTTGATGCTTCGGTGTTCGACTACGGCTACGCTTCCGAAGATTCCTTTCATCTGCAGAGCTTCCAGGCAAGCAAACCCCCCATGATCATTCTGATACCACCCATTCTGTGACGACCCGGCTTAATCGTGCACTAACCATACACGCAAATGCACACGATCAAGCCTAAGGACTCACTTGAAGATATCACAACACAACTCTAAACATAAATAAAGTCATACAAGCTTATATTACAAGCCAGGGCCTCGAGGGCTCGAATACATAGCTCGATGGCATACAAGTGTCAGCGGAAGCATCAGATATCTGGGTACAAATATATTACAGAAAAGGAGATAAGCCTCTAGAAAGGCAGGGTAAAATAAAATACTACGATCGAAAGGCGTAGGCCTCCTGCCTAGGACCCTCCGAATCCTACTCCTGGTCGTCAGTCGGCTCCTCGTAGTAGTACTCGCCGGGAGGGTAGTAGTAGTAGCTGTAGTCGTCGATGGGGGCAGCTAACTCAGGGGCTCTGTCATCTGGCGGCGTCAATTGGATATGGGGGAAAAAGAAAGTAAAGCAAACGTGAGTACTCATCCGAAGTACTCAGCAAGCAAGGATCTACACTACATATGCAACATTTTCAAAGGAGGCTGTATATGTGGACTGGGCTGCAGAAATGCCAGAATAGAGGGGGAAAGCCTAGTCCTATCGAAGACTAGCATCTTCAATCATCTTCATCGGTCTTGCAGCATAAGAAGAGTGCAGAGTAACATAATGTAAAGTAGTTGTAGTGTCATCAACCTCGGCCAGAGATTCTTCCTCGACTCCCTGCGAGAAAGCAATCCCAGAGCCATACTATCCAGTATCATCTCAGTTCTAGTTGTACCAATCGGGATACAACTCCGAGTGTCCGTTACCGTAGGACAGGCTATCGATAGATTAGTTTCTTCCCTGCAGGGGTGCACCAACTTACCCACCACACTCGCTTAACTCCGGCCGGACACACTTTTCTGGGTCATGCCCGGCCTCGGCTAAGCAGCACGCCGCAACCCAACCAAATACTTAATAGAGAGGTCAGCACGCCAGACTAAACCTATGCCCCAAGGGTCTTGGGCCTTCGCCCCGGGAACTCCTGCACGTTACGTTCACGGCCGAGAGCAGACCTAGCAACCCCTTAATACAAAAGCAGTTGCGTAACCAGTCCAACTCGGCGTGCACCGCTCAATCGCTGACGTCCATTAAGCTTCGGCTGAAGTATACGACGCAGAACGCCCATACTATGCCCACGTGATGGTTAGTGCTATCAGGCCAGAGGCCCCTTGGTTCAAATATCCAAACCGTTTATTGGTTTAGGAGCGCGCGGTAATGAGCAGAGACTCACGATCGATGTGACCCCGTCGCCCCGTCTCGAGGACTTGTGGCAAGGGCTAAGAATGCCCGGCCACGCCTCGTAGTTATCTCGCGGGCACCTCTCAGGTCAACCCGACTCCACATCACTTCGCAACATGCTCGCGCGGGTACCCCTCAGGGCCGACCCGTCTTTAGTATCATGGTTCAGTGTTCAGTCATAGTAACCAAAGTCTCCGTGTGTCTGACACCAAGGGGGAACTCTGAGGAATCACCCTCGATGGAATCCCACTCGATGATATCATCAAGGTGAACGAAGGAGGAATCACCCTCGAGGTCCACTCTTGAACAGTTGCACGACGGCGTCGGTATCGGGGGTGGTGTAGGAGGAATCACCCTCGCTTACCACGACTGATTAACTAACCTACAAGGTTATCATCAGAAGTGCTGACGAGGTATCACCCTCGATACTCGATAGTAACCCAGTAGTGTCGAGCAAATTAAGGGGGAAGTGACGTGCGATGCCAGGGTCTGATCTTCGATCCCGTTGCTCGGGTCTTCCGAGAGTCCAGCGGGGCAGTCGGGACAAGTGGGTCTCTGATAAGGCTCTACCCATCCTATACTAAACAGTTTAGGATAGTAGGAAAGTATCAACAACAGGTTACAAGTAAACAGGCTATACAGCAGATATAGGACAACAGTAGCAGCAGTAACTTCTAATGCAAGCATAAGAGAGAAGAGAGTGGGCGATATCGAATGCTCAAAATGGGGGTGCTTGCCTGTTTGCTTTGCAAACACCAACTGGTCTTCAACAAGGTAGACGATCTTCGGGTCATCGTCGGTCTCGGGGTCTATCGAGAGAAAGGGGAAGAAGAAACAAATAAATACACGGTAACGAAAGTGATCACAAAGCAAGACATGGCACTACGCGGTGTTAGGGCTGACCTAACGCAGCGATACACGTCGTAGGTGAAGCGGGAGAATATCTGGGATATTTTCCCAGCTCTGGGCATCTGTCAGACAGATGAACCGGAGGGGAAGGTTTCATGTTCGGGTAGTTAGAAGCATGTGACAGATAAACAGAGAGCGTATTCTGATTCGTCTCGTCGTTCTGAGCAACTTTCATGTATAAAGTTTTCGATCCAAGCTACGGTTTATTTTCTATGAATTTCTTAAAGTTTTATGCATTTTCTGGAATTTTTGGATTATTTTAAATTCGGATTATCCATAACAGTGCCAAAAAGACTAGGTGCACCCGGTGTAGTGCACCAGAGGTGCTCTGTGAGGCTTCCAGGTGGGACCAGTCAACTGCTGACTCAGCAGTTGACTAGGTCCACGTTGACCAGTCAAAGGGTCAGCGGGACCCAGGTGTCATAGACTCCGGTTTAACTAACAATTTTTAGTTAAAACTAACTAATCTAGTTAGTGGCCTGGGCCCAGTTGTCAGCGAGTGGTTAGTGGGGAGGGTTAGTGGCTAATGGTGACACGTCATCGTCATCACCGGAGTTAACTCCGGCGCTAACCCGGCGGCTCCGGCGATCGTCGGCTGGCCGTTTCCGGCGATGAGGGGGCGCGCTGATGGCACCGTTGGGTCGGGCTCGATGCGGCGCATCTAGGGACGACATCGAGGTGGCCGGGGACGGGCCGTAGTGGCAGCAGCAGCGAGCTGGGCGGCGGCGGCGCTCGGGCGCTCGACGGATCGGTGGAGCGGTGCGTGTTCGGAACGAATGGATGGACCAGGCGGCAGCTACGCGATGTCTCAGACTTGGTGGCGCGCTCGGTTGAGCCCGAGCGGCACTACAACAGCAGCACGAGGTGCGGCGGCGGCGGTCGGAGCAAGCAAGCTCGGCCATGGCGGAGATGAGAGCTATGGAGCACGTCCGGCAGCGAGAAGAGGGGGAGGAGGAAGAGTAGCTCACAGGGAGGGCACATGGAGGCTCGGCGAGTGACTAGGAGCTGCACGGCGCCGGAATCGACGCGGCGGAGCTCGAGGTCGTGGCGGAGGAAAACGATCGCGGGCGTCGTCGTTCTGGTGTCCCGGCTCGGTCTTGTAGGTGAAGGCGACGTGGACGACGGCGGCAGTCCTCCTGGACATCAGTTGACGGCGTGGGGAGCTCGATGGGCGCGTGTACGACGGCGGTCCGGTGATGGCTGCGTCGGCCGTGGTGGATCTGGAGAGCGAGGGGGAAAAGAGCGAGGCCAGAGGGTAGGGGATCTGAGGGCTAGGGTTCCAGGGGGTGCTCGGCCTCGACCTTATCCACGCGCGTGCGACGGCGGATGGACGGCACGTGCGGTGCCGGCGATCGGGGCGGCTCCGGCGTCGACACGCAGGAAGAGAGAAGGGAGGAGAGGAAAGATGGGCTGTGCCTGCCACTGTTGTCGCGGCCCAGAGGCCAGGTAAGTTTTTCTATTCCGTTTTCATTTTCCATTTTTCTTTTGTTTATTAAACAGAGAGAGAAAATAGGTTATTTGGGCATCCAATTATTGTTGAAAAAATATGGGACTAGGCCCAATAAATCAAACACAGATTTAGGCAATGCCACAATTATTTTGGGAGCAAGTGGAATTGATTTGTATTTTCCCAAATTAAAATAGCATCGAAAAATGCTAAAATGGTACTGATTAAATTACTACTGTTCATCTTAGCACTAAGGTGATGTTGTTTTCCTTAACACTAAAGTGTTATGGAATATTTTCTAAATGGTGAACATTTTTCCAGTAGCTTTTGAGCAACTTCAAATTCCACTGAAATATGAATTTGATTCCAATGGCAGAATTTTGATATGAGTGGTTTAACTATTGTGATCATGCAATGAAAATGATGATGACTTGGCAAAGTTAAGAGGCGATCACTGTAGTGTGAGGCTGGGGATGTTACACATTCTATTCTCTCTCATGCTTTCATTAGATTTTGCTACTGTACTTGATTGCTCCTATTCTGATGCATAGCCTGCTTTTGTAACCTGCTCTTGTACCTTACCTGCTTATCCTAAACTGCTTAGTATAGGTTGGATAGTGATCCATCAGCGACCCCTCACCTTGTCCTTGTTGCCCACGCTGGATTACCAGGTGACTCGATCAACGTGATCGACGTCCAGGGCCCGACACATTACCCCGCCTTTAGTTGTACGACTCTGCAGAGCTACTATCGAGCGCCGAGGGTGATTCCTCGTAACGCACTCCTGATGATAACTCTGTAGTGTAGCTATTCGGTCATGGTCATCGAGGGTGATTCCTCCTTCACCACTCCCGATACGGCTCTGTCGTTCAACACCTCAAGCGTGAACCTCAAGGGTGATTCCTCCTAGTTCACCTTGACGATTACATCAGGTGGATTCCATCGAGGGTGATTCCTTGGAATCCCCCTTGGTGTTTTGGACACACGGTTACTTTGACTTTACCACAGAACCATGTTACTGAAGTCGGGTCGGCCCTGAGGGGTACCCGCGAGTTGATGTGTAGTCAGGTTGACCTGGAGGGTACCCACGAGATTTCTACGTGGCACGGCCGGGCATTCCGGGCCCTTGCCATAAGTCCATGAGACGGGGTGACGGGGTCACATATCATGAGTCTCTGCTCGTTACCGCACCCTCCCAAGCCACTAATGAGATTGGGTATTTGATCTGAGTCGGCCACTAGCCTATACGCACTAACCACCACGCGGGAACAGTTATGGGCACTCGACGTCGTAGTATCAGCCGAAGCTCTTCAGACGTTAGCGACGGAGCGGCGCACGCCGGGTTGGATTGGAACGCCTGCCCTTGTATAAGGGGGGCTAGGTCTGCTCACCGGCCGCCCACGCAACATGCAGGAGTGCAAAGGGCGATGGGCCCAAGACCCCTGCGCGCTTAGGATGCAGATCGGCGTGCTGGCCTCTCTGTTGAGCCTACGCAGGGCTGCGACGTGTTGATCTTCCGAGGCCGGGCATGACCCTGGAAAGTGTGTCCGGCCAGAGTGATCGAGCGTGTTGGGTAATGTGGTGCATCCCTGCAGGGAAGTTAATCTATTCGAATAGCCGTGTCCACGGTAACAGGACGACCCGGAGTTGTATTCCGATCTTTACAACTAGAACTAGATACTGAGATGTGGAATGGATATGATGGTTGCGGGATTGCTTTCTCGCAGGGAGTCGAGAAATGATCTCTGGGCGTTAATGCTACAACATGCTTGCTAATTATAAAATGCTATTCTGTACTCTTCTAAATGCTGCAAGATGGTGGCTTCAAGAAGATGATAGTCTTCGATAGGCTAGGCTTTCCCCTCTATTCTGGCATTCTGCAGTATAGTCCACATATGCAGTCCATTCCCTTTGATACCAGTGCATATGTAGTGTAGATCCTTGCTTGCGAGTACTTTGGATGAGTACTCACAGTTGCTTTGCTGCCCTTTTGTCCCCTACTTTCTTCTTTCCGGTTTTGCAACCAGATGTCGGATCCCAGGAGCCAGATGCCACCCCCGTCGACTACGACTACCTCGATGGAGCCTACTTCTACGTGTAGACCGCCGAGGACCAGGAGTAGTTAGGAGGCTCCCAGGCAGGAGGCCTTGCCTTTTTGATCTTCGTTGATGTTTGTGCTAGCCTTCTTAAGGCAATCTTGTTTAACTTATGTCTGTACTCAGATATTGTTGCTTCCGTTGACTCTTTGTACTCAAGCTTATGTATTCGAGCCCTCGAGGCCCCTGGCTTGTATTATAAAGCTTGTATTATTTTATTTGTGTCTAGAGTTGTGTTATGATATCTTCTCGTGAGTCCTTGATCTTGATCATACACATTTGCGTGTATGATTAGTGTATGATTGAATCGAGGGCGTCACAAGTAGGTATCAGAGCCGACTGCCTGTAGGTAGCCCCCTTTCCAACTCCTTGGCCGAAGTTGAGTCTAGTCTTTGGAATTTTTTTACTAACATTGTTGTGTGGCTTACGGGCCCACATCGCAAATGGGTGGTGTTAGAATCTTTTATTCCTCGTCTTTACTCTAGGAATATGATCTCTCTTATATTCGGGTTAAATGTTTCGCTAACCCTAACCTTAGGTTCTCGTAACTACTTCCTCCAGGAGAGTCCCTCATTCCAGATGGTCGCTTGGTGTACCAGAAGTCTACGAAGATACTCTCCGATGTTCTCCCGAGAACTTGTGCTCACCGGCTTTGCAATTCCCTACCACCGTTATATCCTTATGGATAATTAAATACACTCGCCATTAATACATTCATTCCCATTGCTCTTGTTATTACACGATTCCCTGAAACATTCCAATATCCCGAGAATTCATTGTTCCTGCTACCTTGCAGCTCCATTTCCGTTTGAATACATCTACGGATAATTCCCCATGCTTATCGAGGATTCGTTCATCCCTAGTTGTTCATGTGGTTCACAAAAGTCTTCGAAATACTATCCGTTCTTCCGATAATCCACTGCTAACTATAGCTCTGCAAATACTTGTCTGCTTGCATCATGGATACTTTCCATATGTCTGGCGATATTCATTAGTATCCTTTGTCATCATCATTTCGAACATTTGATTCGATATGTTTGTGAGTGCACGCAATCATCGGTTGTTCCCTAGAAATTATCCTTCCGGTTCGGACATCACTCCTGACATGAGCTGGTTCTCGGCAAATCAAACATTGATTGATTGTCGACCTACGTCTATTCAACTTACTTGTCTTTTGATCAGAGCCTCTACTTCTGATCCTCCGATTTGGAAATCTTAATTCCTTTGTATTTAAGCTTTGAAATTATCCCGATACTTCTATATTCCGATGCCCTTGCATTACTTCTTCTGGTTGAACATTGATACTCACGTCAGATTCTTTATGGTCCGCTAGATCCTTTGGTGGCTTATTATCCAACAGCTCCGCATATTTAAAATCCTTGTGAGTTCTTCCCCTGATACATAATGCCTTTGGTAAAATGTATCCCCTGTTTTGTGAACCATGCTCTGCTTTCGAGCTTGTGTTTTCTTACTCTTAGAGTTTGTGGTATATGTTCCTAAGATGCCCCACTGGGTTGAACCTATGCCTTCACTAATCTTTGTGAACCCGAAGGATTTCACGGGTCATACCCATCTGGTATTTCACCAGGTAAAACTTTCAAAACTAATACTATTTTCGAAACAAGAAGTGAATGGAAGATTATGCATTGGAGAAGTGGGAGTCGACCTTGAACTTTGTGTTCATGCCCATGGACACGATGTAGATCTTATCATGGAAGCTTCTCTTAAAATTAATTATCCCCTTGGTATAAGATCATCTTATATCTGGGATTTGATCTTTTGCAATCATGGTTCCGGCCATATTGTTCTTCTTTGATCCCATTTCTCGAACAAGTTAAAGTACTTGTCTTCTGCAGATCATTTCACCTGTCAAGCATCTATTCTACTCTACCTTCGAGTATTACCCTCTGGTATCTCGAGAATATCAAACAGCTGTGTTGCTTCCTATGAGTCTTCTTCTAGTATTGCTTCTCACCGATTCCCATTTTCCCCGGGGTTCTGAGTTGTTTGTCACTCGAAACACCGATAACTGAATCGAGTCCGCAATACGATTCAACAACCCTTTGTAATCTTCATTTCTTATGAATGCATACTCGACCATGTCTTCCCTAGCTGAATGACTACATCATCATCGTCATGCTAAAGCTTCGAGCTTTCAACATCTTATCGTTTGTCTTGAAAGGCAACTCTAACGCTGAGCTTGCAATTTTACCTGTGGTCTTGATAACCTTTCGCTTCATCATTCCTTTTGCTTGATGTCATCGATGATCGATTACATCTTCAAGAAACCTCTCGACAAATGTGTCATGATCATCATCAACATTTTAACTTCTTCTGAGATATCAATTGAATTCATGTCGAGAAATATCATCCTTGCCCCTCGATAAATTGTGTTGTCATTGACAACAACCTTGCCTCCCTTCCAACACTAACTTGGTCATGTTTCACTTATACCTTGTTTTCCTTGCTATTCCTGAAATTGTCCCTTGTGTATTTCTTGTGATCTTCAGACCCAACCCTTACTTAAACCACCATATCATTGCTACCCCGAAGCCTGACTGTGGTATTCCGAATACCAACAAGAGCATTGGTAGCGCAATGCCAAATGTTTCTTGATCAATTATTCGAACACCATTGTATGGGTAACATCATGAATTTCCTCGACCCCTTTACCTAAATGGTTATCTACTTGCTGTCTAGTTATGGATATCACGCTCTGCTTGTTCTTGTGAAGTATATACTACTAATACTTGTGAATAATCACATTTTTCTTTCCGTTGGTTTGTTTAACCTCTCTTATAAATTATATGATCTAAGCAGTAATAATACCTTGCTTAAGTAAGCACCTCGGTGTACAACTCTGTCAGTAAAACCCTGTTACTATTGTTGATGACATTCCGGTAACCACCGATGGACGAGAACTTTGCCTATTGGTCCGCCTTGTTCAACGAGCAGGAAAATGGTTCTCTTCGTCCCTTGCCCTTGGTACCAACGTTGTTGCTGACATAACTGATAGGCTATCCTCTGACATGCCTTGCTATCATGGCCGTGCAAGATGCCAGCACCCTTCCTACTTTTAACCGACATGGTGGGCCCATAACCCACAGTTCCACAGGATCGAAACCTGACTCTCCTGTACAACCTTGATTCTAAAGTATCCTTTTCTCTTGGCTTCGTATGTAATTCACGAGCCACCTTCTTAATGATCTACTCTAGTATCAAACACAATACTTATTCCCGTTGCTCTGAACCCCTTTCACACTATGTTTCAGGCATCGAGCGATTGTCTATCCGATTGGAACTTATTGATGTACCTTCTTACCTTGCTCTTGATGTGTTTCATTTGTTCAACTCGAGAGATACTCATGTGTTCATTCATGGGATAACCCCAGATGGTTACCCCTTATGACATTCTATCGTTGTCGAGCTGCCCCTTACCTATTCGTAAGTACGATGGAATTCCCGAAGAAAGGATGATGACTTCATCATGATGACCTGAAGCAGAGAAATGAACACATCAACGAAAGGGATCAACTTCTTCGAGAAGAGCAACCAAGAACGAGAAGATCCGTTAGAGTTTCGTAACCAGAACTTTCCCCCTTACTCCACCTCTTAAATCTCGGGACGAGTTTTCTTGTAGTGGAGGAGATTTGTAACACCCTGGTAGTTAAGCTATAGTAATCACACAACTAATGGTGCCATGTCATTGCAGTTAGTTTGCTAATCCTCACTTTGATCCAAACCGAGTTCAAATTCAAAATTTAAAAAAAGTCAAAATAATGTTTCTTCAAGCAGTAAAGCAAAAATGTTCATAATGTTGTAAATGATCCCCTAGTATTTTTTGAAGAGGATCCAACATTAAATGAATTTTTAAATTGCCCCTAGAAATATTTTAGTGGCTCTGCGGGTTTAAATAAACACATTTAAAATTCAAATACAAATTTGAATCGCTCCTTTTGACTCCAAACTTTTTTGTGCCACCCCACCGTAATGCAATTAAATTATGTGCTAAGTTTCATATTTAGCATAATTCATTGGGTAGCTCAAATTATTGCAAAACAGTAATAGTAAAAGAAAATAAAACGTAATAGAAAAAGTGGGGCGGGGGACCTATCTATTGGTAGGCTGGACCTCAAGTGCACAGGGAGGCCCAGCCCAACTGTGGGTCACCTCCCACCTCCGCTACAGTGGAGGCTGTAGGCGTGGCAACCATCCACCATGGCCACCGGCCATCCTACGGCCTTCCCCCGCCCCAGACGACTACAAGGCACCCCCCGGACGCCCCTCTCTCCCTCCCCGAAACCCTAGCCCCCAAATTCCCCCCTCCTCGCTCGTTTTCTTCGATCTGATCCATGCCCGACACAGCGTCGCCTTGACCGAGCTCGCTATCGTGGTCACCGTTGTCCCCATCGGCGGGGATATCTCCAAGAGTTTTGCCTGCCTCCTCTGCTTCGACTACAACCATCAGCCCGAGCCGGGAAGGCCTGCACCGAGCGGATCGCGCGCGTCTTCGTCCTTCGGTCGTCGATGTTCTTCCTCAAATCCGGCCACCCCTCCGTTACTAACCTTTCGTCAGGCCATCGTGTGCCTTCCTAGTGAGCACCGCGTCCAAACCCCTCTTCCCCCGTGCTCAATTCGCTGCTGTTGCTTGCTACTTCCATTTGCCGCCGCGCCCGAGCTTCCGCCGAGCTCGCGGTCGCCGCGTCCCTGCTCGTCCTCCCCGTCGCCCTGGCCATCCCATGCGCCCCCTTGCTACGTCCGGCCACGACCGGCCGTCCTCAGGCCGCGCCTGCCTTCACTATTGTGGCTCCCGCGGGAAGCCGTAGCCCCCGGTGCTACTGCTCCCGCTAGCATCCACCGCTGCTGCTTCTGCTAAACTGCTGTTGTGCCACGATTGCTCCGGCCGTGCCCCCGATACTCGCCGCACGCGCCCGCGCCCACGCATGCCGTCGCCTCGCAGCCACGCTCGCCGTTATTCCTGTGCGCCACCACACACATCGCAGCTCCCGGCCGAGGCCGCTTCCGCCCTGCTCCGTTCGACCGCACCCGTCGTAGTGCCTCGCTTGCCTCCCGCCGCTGCTGCCGTCGGTGGCCGCCTTTGCCCGCGATCGTGCGCGCCACTCCGCCCCTAGCCTCGCCGCAGCCCCGCACGCTGCTCACGCGACTGCCACCGCCGTCCGCTCCCCTGCAACCGCCTCCGCCCCGCGCTCCCCTGGCCGAGCCGCCTCCGGCCGCGCTCGCCTGCCGGCGCCCCGCCGTGCCGGCCGCGTCCGCCGCTGCCCCCGGCGAGCCACGCTGCGCACACCGCCGCCCCGACCATGGCTCCTGCTGCGTGTCGGCCGTCCCCTTGTTTTGATTAAAGGGGATAACCCCTTATCCTTTTACATTTAACCCCCTTCCCCCCCAACTAATGTGCTACTAACCCCTGGGCCCCAGCACTAACAAAATTGAAAATAACCCCTGTTAGTTAGTTGGCCCATATGACAGGTGGGGCCCCTGTCCAGTTTGACCAAGTCAAACTACTGACTGGACTAGCCTAGTCACTAACAGGACGGTCCCACTAGCCCCTTTGACTAGTCAAAGCTGACCAGTCAACTGCCTAGTCAGCAATTGACTGGCCCCACATGTCAGTCTCATTGTGCCCCTGGCTGGGTACACTTCTGGGTACCCATAGCCTTTTCCTTTAAATTTTTTGAATTAATTTAAATTACAGAAATTGTTTTAAAACTTTGAAAACTAATAGAAAATAAACCGTAGCTCGAATGGAAATAATTTATATATGGAAAATGATCAGCAAAATAAGACAAATCCGAGTACGCTATCCACATACCTGTCACATGCCTCTAACACTGTAAACATGGAACCTTCCCCTCCGGACCGTCTATCCGATAAATGCCTGGAGCCGGGAAAATATTCCCCGATATTTTCCCGGTCCGTCTGTAACGCGTAGCCCTGCGTTAGGTCACCCTTAGCATAGCTTACGGTCATGTCCTGCTTTCTGTTGCTTTTAATGCATGTTATTTATTGTTTCTTCCCCCTCCTTCCTCTCCGGCAGACCCCGAGACCGTTGATGCTTCAGTGTTCGACTACGGCTTTGCTTCCGAAGATTCCTTTCGTCTGCAGAGCTTCCAGGCAAGCAAACCCCCCATGATCATTCTGATATCGCCCATTCCATTCTCTCTCATGCTTGCATTAAATTTTGCTACTTTACTTGATTGCTCCTATTCTGATGCATAACCTGCTTTTGTAACCTGCTCTTGTACCTTACCTGCTTATCCTAAACTGCTTAGTATAGGTTGGATAGTGATCCATCAGTGACCCCTCACCTTGTCCTTGTTACCCACGCTGGATTACCATGTGACTCAATCAACATGATCGACGTCCAGGGCCCGACACATCACCCCCCTTTAGTTGTTCGACTCTGCAGAGCTACTATCGAGTGCCGAGGGTGATACCTCGTAACGCACTCCTGATGATAACTCTGTAGTGTAGCTATTCGGTCGTGGTCATCGAGGGTGATTCCTCCTTCACCACTCCCGATACGGCTCTGTCGTGCAACACCTCAAGCGTGAACCTCGAGGGTGATTCCTCCTAGTTCACCTTGATGATTACATCAGGTGAATTCCATCGAGGGTGATTCCTCGGATTCCCCCTTGGTGTTTTGGACACACGGTTACTTTGACTTTACCACAGAACCATGGTACTGAAGTCGGGTCGGCCCTGAGGGGTACCCGCGAGTTGATGTGTAGTCGGGTTGACCTGGAGGGTACCCGCGAGATTTCTACGTGCCACGGCCGGGCATTCCGGGCCCTTGCCATAAGTCTACGAGACGGGGCGACGGGGTCACATATCGTGAGTCTCTGCTCGTTACCGCGCGCTCCCAAGGCACTAACGAGATTGGGTATTTGATCTGAGTCGGCCACTGGCCTATACGCACTAACCACCACGCGGGAACAGTTATGGGCACTCAACATCGTAGTATCAGCCGAAGCTCTTCAGACGTCAGCGACGGAGCGGCGCGCGCCAGGTTGGACTAGAACGCCTGCCCTTGTATAAGGGGGGCTAGGTCTGCTCACCGGCCGCCCACGCAACATGCAGGAGTGCAAAGGGCGATGGGCCCAAGACCCCTGCGCGCTTAGGATGTAGACCGGCGTGCTGACCTCTCTGTTGAGCCTATGTAGGGCTGCGACGTGTTGATCTTTCGAGGCCTGGCATGACCCAGGAAAGTGTGTCCGGCCAGAGTGATCGAGCGTGTTGGGTAATGAGGTGCACCCCTCCAGGGAAGTTAATCTATTCGAATAGCCGTGTCCACGGTAACAGGACGACCTGGAGTTGTATTCCGATCTTTACAACTAGAACTGGATACTGAGATGTGGAATGGATATGATGGCTCCGGGATTGCTTTCTCGCAGGGAGTCAAGAAAGGATCTCTGGGCGTTAATGCTACAACATGCTTGCTAATTATAAAATGTTATTCTGTACTCTTCTAAATGCTGCAAGATGGTGGCTTCAAGAAGATGCTAGTCTTCGATAGGCTAGACTTTCCCCTCTATTCTGGCATTCTGTAGTATAGTCCACATATATAGTCCATTCCCTTTGATACCAGTGCATATGTAGTGTAGATCCTTACTTGCGAGTACTTTGGATGAGTACTCACGGTTGCTTTGCTACCCTTTTGTCCCCTACTTTCTTCTTTCCGGTTGCTGCAACCAGATGTCGGATCCCAGGAGCCAGATGCCACCCCTGTCGACTACTACTACCCCGACGGAGCCTACTTCTACGTGGAGACCGCCGACGACCAGGAGTAGTTAGGAGGCTCCCAGGCAGGGGGCCTTGCCTTTTCGATCTTCGTTGATGTTTGTGCTAGCCTTCTTAAGGCAATCTTGTTTAATTTATGTCTGTACTCAGATATTGTTGCTTCCGTTGACTCTTTATACTCAAGCTTATGTATTCGAGCCCTCGAGGCCCTGGCTTGTATTATAAAGCTTGTATTATTTTATTTGTGTCTAGAGTTGTGTTGTGATATATTTCCGTGAGTCATTGATCTTGATCGTACACATTTGCGTGTATGATTAGTGTATGATTGAATCAAGGGCGTCACAGGCTTGGAGGGGCTGTTCCCCACGCCCCTCCACCTATATATAGAGGGGAGGGAGCGCCCCAAGAGGACACACCAAGCCCTTGGCGCCCCCCTCTCTCCCGTTACTCCGTAGCTCCTCCGTCCTCGTTCTAGTAGCGTTTGGCGAAGCCCTGCTGAACTAGCTCCACAACCACCTCCACCACGCCATTGTGCTGGTTGAGAACCCATCTACTACTCCGCCCTCACTCGCTGGATCGAGGTGGCGGAGACGTCATCGAGCCGCACGTGTGCTGAACGCGGAGGTGCCGTCCGTTCGGCGCTTGATCGGGACGGATCACGATTGGATCTTGAAGACGTACGGCTACATCAACCGCGTTTTAAAGCTTCCGCTTAGCGATCTACAAGGGTATGTAGATACACTCCCTCTCTTGTAGCTATGTATCTCCATGGATAGGTCTCGCGTGTGCGTAGGAATTTTTTTTGTTTCCCATGCAATGTTCCCCAACATCAGCATCAATGATTGGAAGTAGTTTCACATAATAGAATGGGGACCAAAGGAAGCATTCATGAATGTTTATCACTGGTGGATCAAGGTGGTGACTTAAACGAGCAAGATGCGGTAGTTTAAGAAGGATTAAGGGCATCTCCAACGCCAACCCTTAAACCGCCCGCATACGTCTAGACCGCAAAAGCCATCCAACACGGGTCTGTATCAGTTCGCTCGGCGGCCCCGATGTGTTTTCTTTCCACAAACCGAAGACAAACATGGGGGGGGGGGGGCTTGCAGGTGCCCGGACCGCTGCATGGCCCACGTTTGACAACCCTAGCCCACCAAAAAAACCTACCCGCCTCTCCTGCGCTTTCCATCCAACTCCCGCATCGGTTGGCGTGCCGCATTCATGTCGGCCCAGAGCATGCAGCGGCCGGCATTGATCCCCATTATTTGTTGGATGGGAGGGCGGCACTGATGGATGCGATCTCTCGAGCGCCGCCGCTTCAATGCGGATGCCGCGTCCAGATAAAGAACCTCCGACCGTTGCGCCGCATTGAAGCGGGCTGACTGCCCATCCGGCTTGCCTGCCGCGGCTATTTAAGCTGTGCACCAGTGACGCACAGAGGCGCACTCCCCCGAGCACCACCCCCTCCCCTTCCCCGTCACCGTGCCCGCCAAAGGGGTGCGTTGGGAGGCACATGCACATACATGCCGATCTACCTTTCATTCATATCCTTGACATCAACGTACATCTTATCACACCAAATCAGAGCAAGACCTCCACTAAGACCATTACTGTCGAATCCAGCAAGACCTCCACTAAGACCACTTCCTTTTTTTCTTCTGTCATTTTCCTTTTTTTTCTTTTTTCAATTTTTCTTTTGTGTATTACACAAAAAGTTCAACATCTATTACGAAAATGTTCATCGTATATTAAGAAAATGTTTACCGTGCATTTTAAAAATGTTCATCGTACACCAAGAAAATGTTCAGCGTATTGTTACAAAAATGTTCAATTTATATTTTGAAAAACTTCAACGTATATTAAAAAAACTTCACTGTATTAAAAAAAGTTCACTCCGCCCATGCTGAGCCCAAGTGCAAATTCTTCACCTGGCTCGCTCTCCATGGAAGAATCCTCACTGCGGACATGCTGGCTCTGCGCGGTTGGCCACATGCTCCCAGGTGTCTGCTATGCCTTCAGGAGCCGGAAACAACAAATCATCTCACAAAGACTGCCCCTTCTCGATCGCAGTTTGGAACCAGGTGAATACATGGACAAGCAAGGTTTTACCGATTTCGGGCTACCTCCCCGAGCCAGGAAACATGTCGGAATTGTGGGACATGATGCTTGCAAACCAGTCAAAACAGGTGCGCCGGCGGCGTAGCAGGAGGATCATCTACGCTTTATGGTCAATCTGAAAAGAACGAAATAGGCGTTTTCACAGGACTACGTCTGACGTACCATGAGGTTGCAATGTTGGCCTTCGAGGCAATAAACAACGTGAGTTGGTTTTTGCTGGAGCCATGCTACCAGCGGGTATTGGCTAGGTTAGCATTGGGTGTGTAGCGGTTTAGGCGGTTTTTGCCACGTTCCCTATAAATGTGCGCCACTCTGTACATCGCGTTTTCGTTCTTCTTCTATAAGAAAAGGCAGTGCTTTTGCCGGTTCCTTAAAAAAAAGTTCAAACATGTTCAATGTGTATTTTGGAAAATGATCATTGTATATTATAAAAATGTAAAAAAGTACCAAAAACTACATAAAAAATAGGAGGTAAAAAAGGGGAAAATGGGAGGGAAAATGAAAGCAAAAACGCTTCACTACGGTGAACTGACTTTTTTTTAGCAACTACGGTGAACCGACTGAGTCGCGTGGCTGCTACAGTGAATGCTACTAGGCCAGCCCATTGCACAACCGCCCTGTGGTGTCATCTATTTGGCGCGTAAGTCACTACTTAGCGACCAAGCACATAAGCTCCCCCTAGCTCTGCCCGAAATCTTCGGGAACGAATCTGTATTACAATTTGCGCAAGCCCCCCCCCCCCACCCCCCCACTGCTGCGACGTATATTTGGGCAGGCCCATTAGCTCTTTTCGGATTTGGGAAGGTTCAAACGTTCTTTTTTCTTTTTGTACTTTCCTGTATTTTTCATTTTCAAATTTTTAATTTGCAATTTTCTTTTATTTTTAATATTTATTTATTTATCTAAAATATTGATCATTTTTTGAATTCATGAACATTTGTTCAAATTGTGTACATTTTTAAAAATAGCAAACATTTTTTATAAAACCATGAACTTTTTTTAAAACATGAAAATTCTTAAAATTTACATTTTTTAAAATTTTATTAGTATTTTATTAAATTGTGAACTTTTTTAAACCATTAAGCACTAAAATTTATTGAATTGATTAATATTTTTTGGAAATTGGGAACAATTTTTTAAATTAACAAACCTTTTTTTATTTTGATGTATAGTTTTCAAATGCATAAACTGTTTTTTAATACATGAACATTTTTTGAATATATGAAGTTTTTTGTAAATCACAAACATTTATGAAATATTCATAAACATTTTTTGAATTCATGAACATTTTATGCAGGTAGAATTCGATGGTCGCCTCCCGCATTCGTGTCCGTGGACTAATCCCCCTGTCCGCGGAGGGATGCGGGAGCATATTTGCGGGTCGGCATTGAAGATGCCCTAACATATCGTGTAGAGTACCATACACATAGGGGCTTAGGTAAGAAGAATCGATCAGCCAATGTTGAGGTGGCACGTCAACGAGCTAGCGTATCATGCATGCAAAGAAGGAGCATGGTGTTGTTGTGGCAAATTGACAATAAAAATAGTTGGAACCACAAATCATATGCAGTAATCTATTTACGTATGTGTGAAAGAAAATACAACTTGACGCAAATACCATACATGGACAAGATTAGAAGGTCAAAAGAAAATACAACTCAACCCAAATATCATGCATGAGCATGACTAGAAGAGATACAAGCCATGATGAGAGTGATGTAGATAAGATGATCTAGCAAATTTCTATGAGTGTTCCCCGATGAACACCCTATCACTATTAGGAAAATGCTTATAGGTAGGACATCAGTAGTAGCACTGGTTCAGTGACCAGCGCTACTGACACTTAGTAGTAGCGCTGGGCAGCAGAAAGCGCTACAGGTAACAAAGTATCAGTAGCGCTGGGCCACCAGGCAGCGCTACTACTAAGTGGTTCCATGGCCACCGGCAGGGGCTACACATAGTAGTAGCGGTTGGCTGAGACCAGCGCTACTACTAGGGACTTAGCAGTAGCGCTGGGCGGGCAGCCAGCGCTACTGTTATTGATACCTTATCCTTCCCCCGCGCGCCGGCCCGAACACTCCCCACACACACTCTCATCGTCCTGCCGCCGCCCGCTGCCGTCGTCGCGCCGCCGCCCGCTGCCGCCGAACGGTATGCCGCCTCCCTCCCTTCTCCTTCCATCCCTCCCTTCTCCCTCTCCCCCTGCGACCTCCCCCTCTCCCTCCATCGTCCGCTGCTGCCTCTCCCTCCATTGTCCCTCGCCCTTCTCCCTCCCTGCTCCCTCCCCCTCTCCCTCCATCCCTCTCTTCCTCCCAGCCCTCTCCCTCCCTCCGATCCCTCCTGCATTGCATGCATACACAGATGGATAGATGGATGAATGGATAGATAGATAGATGGTTAGAACTATGGTATTTTTGATATATTGTATAGATAGACAAATGGATGGATGGATATATAGATAAATGGATGGATGGATGGATGTTAGGGCTAGAACTAGGGTATTTTTAGTAAATGCATAGGTCTTTTCAATTTTTAGGGTTAGAACAAGGTTTTACAAATTATTAGGGTTAGAACTAGGTTTTACAAATTTGGTTTCTGTTTTAGACATATGATTTCACTAAGTCCTAATAATGTTTTTGTTTATATTTTGTTTTTGTAGAAATCAAGGAGCCCCTGCATCATCCCGGCCGCCGTCGTCCCCGTCACCGACCCTCTCCGACCTCGAGGTGAGACCAGCCAAATCCCCATGTCGATGATGTAGATGTTTTGATAGATGTAGTAGAGTAGTAGATGAATAGCTGTGACAATGTGATGACCAGCCAAACACCTCCGAGTGGCCTATGTTTTGCCGGAGTGTCGATTAATTTCCATTCCGGCAAATTTCAGGCGCTTGATATGTCCTTTCTAGCAACGGTCATGCCGGATTATTCCGTGAATTTTGGCATGACTAGTGCTAGAATTTGTAGGAAATATCGAGTCGCCCGGATTTTCTAGAAAGATAACTAAATGACATTTTGGGTTGACTTTAAGTCTGCCGAGAGAAGAAGAATCCCGACGGTCGAAAAATCAGTGAGGGAGTGCCCACCATATATGAGAGAGGACGAAGAATCCCGACTGTTGTCGTGGGGGTCGTTTCTCCTTCTTCTCCCTGTGCTAGACCTTTGTTATGCACTAGGGGAAGGAGGAGTAACGTGTAGGAGATATGCCCTAGAGGCAATAATAAATGTTATTGATTATCTCCCTGTTCATAATTAGGTTTATGTTACATGCTATAACTGCTATGGTTCTCGAGTCTACAATAACCACGAGGCTCGGAGGAAGACTCATATGCACGTGTGGAATAATAAACGGTAAAATGTATTCCTAGTCTGGCCTCTGAGACTAGCTCAAGTGTTGCATGATGGTTCTGTTTTCCTGATCATGGGCATGACTATGCCGGCAACTTTGAGGGCACAATGTTAGAAGAACATTTGTGTTGAATCGACCCGAATTGATGTTATGCTATGGGATACTTTCGTCACAAGTTAATGGTTAATAACACAGAGATGGTTAACGTTTGCATGATTCCTCAGACCATGAGAGTATCGAGTTTCTTCATGCTTGATTCATGAACTTTGGGGTTTGTTAAACGTCATCCGTAAATGGGTGGCTATTACGGCGGCTTACGGGTTCATGGAAAAGTGTGTCAAGTAACTTGATAGCTCGAGATTGGGATTTGCTCCTCCGACGATGGAGAGATATCTCTGGGCCCTCTCGGTGTTACGGTATCCATCATCGTCTGGCCAGACACTTTGTGATTTGATCACGGGGATGCCGGAACACGGGAACGAGAAAAGAGAACAAATACCGGTAACGAGGTAACTGGCATAGTGGAAAAGTTGTTGACCCACGGGGATGCCATCATGTCTCACCTCGGGTATTTGTAACATATCGCGAAGCAACAGGAATAGCACACGGCAACTGGAGGTTCACTCGAATATTCGTTCGTGTGGGTATAGGGGTCAATATGGGTGTCCACGGCTCCGATGTTGATCATTGATCGGAAGGGGTTCCGGGTCATGTCTATACTTCACCGAACCTATAGGGTCACACGCTTAAGGGTCATCTATCTGCTGAATACTAGACAGGGAGTCTGAGAGAAAGTTTTCGAAAAAAGTTTTCCGGAGACAGCGGAAAAGTTCCGACGAGAGAGGTCACCAGATGAGTTCCGGTGATACTGAAAAGTTGTTTCAGAGGATACCATAAAGTCAAATTGGTTTCGGGACATGCCTGATAATTCTTGGAGGGTGCCAGAATCATTCTGGAAACTTTCTGGAATTTTCGGAGATGAAAACCGGAAATGTTCCGGAGCTGCCGAAACCGCTTCAGATGCTTTTCGCAGATGAAATCACTAAACCGGAATTGTTCCAGAACATGTTGAAAATTATTTTAGTGGGTACTGGAAATGTTCTAAGCCCACATAAATATTTTCAGTTCGAACGGACGCTGAAAAATGTCATCGTGAATAGTGAAAGTGCTTTTTGGGATTTTTTATGGAAAGCACCTTTTGGGAAATTTCCCAAAAGGCTTCTAGAAGCCTTGGGCACTAAGGAAGCCCCCTTGGGGGGGCCCCCCCAAGGGGTGGCCGGCCATGGAGGGTGGAGCTCCACATGGCACTCCTTTTTGCTTTATTCTTTATGTAAATGACATAAAGTGGGGGTACTTTTGGTATTTGTGAATGCCAACTTTACCCCTTGGCTTTCCTATAAATAGAGGAGAGTGGGCTGCCCACAAACTTCATCCCTTCTCACATACAAGTGCCATGCAATGATCTGGCTTCTCTCTCCCTCCCACGAAAAGAGTTTCGTAGAGCCGAAAGGCTGTCTGGGTTCCGGTGGGAACTAGTTCTGGACGGCGAAGCCCTGCCGGATAGATGACACCGTATGTGTGCAACTCTGTAGAGAGGTCGTAGTTTCGATCTTAGTGCCCGAGGGGCTGTTCGTGAGTGCCTCCCGAAGGGCTGTCCAAGTGACGGTCCAAGTTCTGTGAGTCCTCCCGAAGGGCTGTCCGAGTGACCGTTCGAGTTTCGAAGGTCCTCCCGAAGGGCTGTCTGCGACACCGTCCGGGGGACTGTTCGACCGCCTCCCGGAGGGCTGTCCGAAGGGAAGACGAGGGTATACATCCTCGCGGTTGGGAGGTTGTACATCCTAGCTGCGAGGATCTGCACCGCCGATCGTCATCGACTCTACTTCCGCTGCGCTACGAGTCGGTAACGAAAAGATCAAATCCTGTATGCAGTCTCCATAGTGGTCCTGGGCTGGTGCGTAGGTCGGAAATTTTTGTTTTCTGCTGCGTTACCCTACAGTGGCATCATGAGCCGTGCTATGCGTAGATGCAGGTTGCGATCTAGAATACATGAGATGTATGGGTGTTGCACAATATAATTAGGTAGTAGATGAGTTCTATTACTGAAAATTATTTGTGCGGGTAGCAGATGAAATCTGTTACCCGATGTTCTTGTTGCTTCCCTAGAATTTGCATATTTCTGATCTTGATAACAGCATGGTGGAGTTTCAATGTTCTGGCAATCCGCGATCCTGATTGATCAACGAAGTGCTAACAGTTCATTGAATTCAACCGTAGTTAAAAAGAAAGATGAAATTTCGCAGACAAAAGGGCAATGCAGATATGATCTGCACGGGGGTCATGCGTATGACGAAGTTTAGTATGGGGTTCAAGATTTTATTATCTCGTGCTTCATACACCCCGCATTGTTAATCTAGCGACTTGAATTATCATACTTGATGATGGACGTTGGTAGCTTCGGTTTGTTTCGAAACCTTAGAAGCCACGAAAAACAAGTTTTTGCATGAACCAATTAGAGGCGTCTAACTTGGTTTTGCAGGAGGGTTTGCATGTGCATGTGATGTGGTATAGCAGTGCTCATAATAATTTGATTATGTATGAGATGACTATATAATGTAAATTTATTAACATGACCTGCGTGTCATGATTCGGCATGATGGCTGGAGCCATATGATTGCACTTTAATGACCTGCGTGTCAACCTTGTTGTAATGCATTATTTTATTAGCTATAGAGATAGCAATATTATCTGGTGCATCGACAAGGTGGTGGCAATCTTCGCGAAGGTGAACACCGACGCGAATGCCGAAGACGAAGAAATACAAGACTTCTCCGTCAGAAAGGGCTATACCATATCATGCTATTATGAATTGCCTGAGATGTTTATCCCTTATGATGCACCCTTCTTGATTGCGCGGTAGTCGCTTTTTATTAGGGTGATCTCTCACAAAAATATCAAGTAGTTAGTGTTCTCCCAAGTGTAGCACCGTCACGGCACCTAACTTTTCGGGGTGCGCCATGGATGCATGGGTACGGACGATTAGGGAAGTGTGAGGCGGGTGAGTTCAGACCTCGCAGCGTGATCACTTGGTTGTCTTGACGTTCAGGCATGAAAGTCATGAGCTTGGAACACATGCATCGAAAGATGAACAAGAGTCACATAGAGATGTGATCGGCAAGTTGGCCTACCGATTAAAATTCCCGTCATGAGATGATGATTCTATGGCGATGAATTGAAGTCTGGATCTTGTATCACTCAAAATCAATTTTGAGAGATATTGATTTGAGTGGGAGCGCACTTTTGAATTAACTTGTTTTAATTCTCAGTGCAATTAATTATGAACACTGTCTAAGTGTGGTTTGCAAAATAGTTGTAGAATAATGGCTCGCGTTTCCACCTTCCCTGTTAAAATTGAATAGCTGTTAAATATCTGGTTAAAACTTTACGGTTGGTAACGTAATGTGAGGATTGTCCTCAAGAGTGCCAAGAAGGACTTTGTCCTATCGCATACTTTCGGTATTCTCTCGCTTATGCTATGGATCATGTGACTCTCATCCTTCGATCCAAAAACTAGAATTCCGTTTCAGTCAAGTACAATATGTTTGCTTCCATGAGACCCAAACTTTGAAAGTTTGGATAGTTATGTGATATTCATGGAATCTGAAAATCATTTTCAAAGACAGACAAAGGCTAAAAGATATGAGATATCCAAAGAAATGTTTGTTTGCAAACTATTAGTAAAGGTGTTTACTATGCATTAGACTGATAAGAGAGGGATCCAGAAGAACGCCTGTCATATGATGAAAGGTGAATAAAACAACAACTTAAAGAGAAAGGAAGTGTCCGAAGGGTGTTAGTGAAACTTTCACGCCTAGGAAGTCCGGGGCTAACGCCACTCTTAAGTTGGGTGCTTCTTCTGGAAGTAGGATAAATACTAAAAGTTAAACTGTTAGAAGTATAAAGGCAATAAGAAAGAAGACTGGAATATCCAGCTCATGTATGAATGTCATACAAGTTTTTGATGTATAGAAGGCTGGTCAAAGATATAGTTCTTGGGAATTATGGTTAAACATGTTAATCACTAATTCTTGGGTATTGTGAGACAATCACAAAGATACCCGCTCGATTGCATTCTGTTGCAACTCGATGTAAGAACTACTATGGCCTGAAAGACTAGCCAGGGATGAGGTTTAGGTATACACAGGGAACATAGTAAATGCTACTATACCTTCCATCGGTGTATTACTGTCTATATTTATTTTCATAATTCATTTAGAGTTTTAAACTCTAGCCCATTGCATAAGGTATCTTGCAAGAAGGTTGTTCATAAGAGAACTTTTTATGTTCGAAGTTATGAATAACATAAGGGCCATACTTTCATTGAGAATGAGATGTATGTTATGAATAATGATATTAATATATTACCTCTGGATTTACTTTCATAATTCATTTTAGAGTTTTACACTCTAGCCCCTTGCACAATGTTGTTGCAAAAGGGTTGTTCATAAAAGAACAATTGTTGTTCAGTGTTATGAATAACATTTAGAGCCATGCTTCCATCTAAATGGGATGTATGTTATGAATATTGATAGTAATATGATACATCCATAACACTGACGCTAAATGTCGCAAGACTAAAAGAATACCACACAAGTGTGGCGCTGCATTTGGTCACATTGGAGAAACCCGCATGGAAAATTCCATTATGATGGATTTTGAAGTCGTTTGATTTTGAATCATCTGACACTTGCAACTTTTCTCCGAAAAGTGAAGTGACTAAAATACCATTCACAGGCCATAAGGAATGGACAACAAACTTATTGGTGGTCATACATTTGATGTGTGTAGTCCGATAAATGTTGTTAGTAGTGGATTTATCTATCTTCAGAAATGACTCGAGTAGATATATGGATATTTACTTGATGAGACGTAAGTCTAGATCTTTTGAATTCATTCAAAAGGTTTTTAAGAATGAAGTAGAAGTTATTGTAACAAGAAAATTATGTTTCTACAATTCGATTGCAGAAAGGAATATTTGAGTTACAAGTTTAGCGAATGTCTGATGAGTTGTGAAAGGGGTTTCATAACTTGCACCTCCCGGAACACCACTGCAAGTGGAAAGTCTGTGAAGATGTAATCGAACCATTTATGACATGGTAAGATCAAAGATGACATAAATAAATTTGCCATTATCCCTTTTAAAGAGTGATGCTTTAGAGACTGTGGCTTTTACACTGAAAAGAGCTCCATCGGGTCTGTTGAAATGACACCATGGTATGGTACGCCCAACCATGTTATATCTTTTCTTAACATTTGGAATATGGGGCTTGTGTAAAAGGTTGCAAACCTATTCCAAATCAGACAAGTGCTACTTTGTAGGTTATCCCAAGTAATTGGGTATTCCTCCTTCACTATACCGAGGCAAATAGGTTTGCCACAAAGAACGGTATGCTTTTTGAAGAAAATGGTTCTTTCAAAAAGGTGAGTGGGAGAATAGTGCAACTCGACGAGATAAACAGTATCTTCGTCATCAGATCAAAGGAATGAGACCTTGGAAGTAATTCCAGGTTTTCCTACTGCGACTGATACGGAAGTCTCTATAATAAAATGTATGGACTTCGGTCGAACTTGCAGCTGAACCACGTAGGCAAGGCTCGTGCAAACCTCTCAGGTGCGCAAATGAGATATTGTTGTTAGACAACAGTATACCTACGATACACAAGGAAGCGTTGATGGGCCCTGACTCCGGAATTGGCTAAATGCCAATACAACCCGAGTTAGTTTCCATATAAGTGATTCAAGATTAAAACCTTGATACACCTTTCAGAAGACTTAGAGTCTAACGAATATTTATGGAACTTAAAACTGATACGGATAAAAAATGTTTTATCCATGAAGCTCGACTTGTTGCAATAACAAGTTCAAGGAGTTGACTACGATGAGGTTGTTTCATCGTAGCGATGCTTAAAGTCGGTTCGGGTTGAACTAGCAATTGATACATATTTCAATCATGAGATATGAAACATGGATGACAATAGGATTTTCATCTGATGGAAATGAAACCAAGGACTTACATGTGTTACAGTCCAAGGTATTTTTTCAGTCCAGAGGATGCTAGTAAGTATGCAAACTTCAGAGTTCCAGCAATGGACAGAAGAGAGCAAAATGGAGTTGGAATCTTCATGTTTTGATGAAATAGTCAAAGGGGTTTGACTTCATCAATGGGTAACGAAGATGCTTACGATTCAAGAAAGTAAGTGGGAGCATAATAAAATTTCTAAAAAACGTTGTGTGCTTGACACATTGTTAATTGGAAATAAATTTCTTGACACGAATTAGGACTTCATTTGAAAATAGTTTTTTGATGAAGTGCTTGGGCTAAATAGCCTTTATATTAGGCATGATGATCTATGAAGATAGATTTACCTAATGGGGCTGAGCAAAGATACATATTGACAAGATGCTAAAACCTTTTAGCATTAAAAACGTCAAGGAGTGATTCTTGCCGAAGTCACATGGAAAGAGTTTTTGCAAGACTCGGTGTCCCAAAACACTGATGAGAAAAATACATGATGGAGATTCCACACACTCTTGTGTTTGGATTAATCATGTATTCCATGGTATGTAAAAACAACCAGATATGTCCAATACTCCCAAAGTTGTTGCGAGTATAGATACCAAAGTGATCAAAAGTTCTCATCATGGGACAACAGTGAAAAAGGGTCATTGAGTACTATAGTAGCACCGATGACATGTTTTCTCGCAAGCAGAGATCATGAAGAGTTCGTTGTAAAGGGTTACATCGATACAGTCTTCATCCATGCTCCAAGTGATTTTCGATTTAAATTGTGGGTTTTGTGTAACACACAATATGGTGGCACGGTAGTTGGAAATTGTTCCAAACAAGTTACTGTGGCGAATTCTATAACAGAGGTGAAGTATGTTGCCGCTTTTAAAAGCGACAAACAAGATGTTGAATCATATAGTTCTTTCATGAACTTAGTATGGTTCCAAGAAGGCTTTGGTCAATGGGACACTACTGCAGGTAGTTGCTCCATAACTCAGTCTGAGGAATCCAGGTTCGACCTGTGATTCACATACATACGAAGCCAAGTCCACACAAAATATGAATTTTGTGAAAGCGTGAAAACGCAAGGATACGCAAAGATTCACACGGAGCTGAAGTTGTCAGATCCGTTGGACATCAGGCTATACACATGCGAAGCATATTTACACCAGTATGCCACAGGTGTAAAGTGCATTAGCATTAACTAGATTATTGACTCTAGTGCAAGTGGGAGTCTGTAGGAGATATGCCCTAGAGGCAATAATAAATGTTATTGATTATCTCCCTGTTCATAATTAGGTTTATGTTCCATGCTATAACTGCTATGGTTCTCGAGTCTACAATAACCACGAGGCTCAGAGGAAGACTCATATGCACGTGTGGAATAATAAACGGTAAAATGTATTCCTACTCTGGCCTCTGAGACTAGCTCAAGTGTTGCATGATGGTTCTGTTTTCCTGATCATGGGCATGACTATGCCGGCAACTTTGAGGGCACAATGTTAGAAGAACATTTGTGTTGAATCGACCCGAATTGATGTTATGCTATGGGATACTTTCGTCACAAGTTAATGGTTAATAACACAGAGATGGTTAACGTTTGCATGATTCCTCAGACCATGAGAGTATCGAGTTTCTTCATGCTTGATTCATGAACTTTGGGGTTTGTTAAACGTCATCCGTAAATGGGTGGCTATTACGGCGGCTTACGGGTTCATGGAAAAGTGTGTCAAGTAACTTGATAGCTCGAGATTGGGATTTGCTCCTCCGACGATGGAGAGATATCTCTGGGCCCTCTCGGTGTTACGGTATCCATCATCGTCTGGCCAGACACTTTGTGATTTGATCACGGGGATGCCGGAACACGGGAACGAGAAAAGAGAACAAATACCGGTAACGAGGTAACTGGCATAGTGGACAAGTTGTTGACCCACGGGGATGCCATCATGTCTCACCTCGGGTATTTGTAACATATCGCGAAGCAACAGGAATAGCACACGGCAACTGGAGGTTCACTCGAATATTCATTCGTGTGGGTACAGGGGTCAATATGGGTGTCCACGGCTCCGATGTTGATCATTGATCGGAAGGGGTTCCGGGTCATGTCTATACTTCACCGAACCTATAGGGTCACACGCTTAAGGGTCATCTATCTGCTGAATACTAGACAGGGAGTCTGAGAGAAAGTTTTCGAAAAAAGTTTTCCGGAGACAGCGGAAAAGTTCCGACGAGAGAGGTCACCGGATGAGTTCCGGTGATACTGAAAAGTTGTTTCAGAGGATACCATAAAGTCAAATTGGTTTCGGGACATGCCTGATAATTCTTGGAGGGTGCCAGAATCATTCTGGAAACTTTCTGGAATTTTCGGAGATGAAAACCGGAAATGTTCCGGAGCTGCCGAAACCGCTTCAGATGCTTTTCGCACATGAAATCACTAAACTGGAATTGTTCCAAAACGCGTTGAAAATTATTTTAGTGGGTACTGGAAATGTTCTAAGCCCACATAAATATTTTCAGTTCGAACGGACGCTAAAAAATGTTGTCATGAATAGTGAAAGTGCTTTTTGGGATTTTTTATGGAAAGCACCTTTTGGGAAATTTCCCAAAAGGCTTCTAGAAGCCTTGGGCACTAAGGAAGCCCCCTTGGGGGCCCCCCCCAAGGGGTGGCCGGCCATGGAGGGTGGAGCTCCATGGAGCTCCACATGGCACTCCTTTTTGCTTTATTCTTTATGTAAATGACATAAAGTGGGGGTACTTTTGGTATTTGTGAATGCCAACTTTACCCCTTGGCTTTCCTATAAATAGAGGAGAGTGGGCTGCCCACAAACTTCATCCCTTCTCACATACAAGTGCCATGCAATGATCTGGCTTCTCTCTCCCTCCCACGAAAAGAGTTTCGTAGAGCCGAAAGACTGTCTGGGTTCCGGTGGGAACTAGTTCTGGACGGCGAAGCCCTGCCGGATAGATGACACCGTATGTGTGCAACTCTGTAGAGAGGTCGTAGTTTCGATCTTAGTGCCCGAGGGGCTGTTCGTGAGTGCCTCCCAAAGGGCTGTCCAAGTGACGGTCCAAGTTCTGTGAGTCCTCCCGAAGGGCTGTCCGAGTGACCGTTCGAATTTCGAAGGTCCTCCCGAAGGGCTGTCTGCGACACCGTCCGGGGGACTGTTCGACCGCCTCCCGGAGGGCTGTCCGAAGGGAAGACGAGGGTATACATCCTCGCGGTTGGGAGGTTGTACATCCTAGCTGCGAGGATCTGCACCGCCGATCGTCATCGACTCTACTTCCGCTGCGCTACGAGTCGGTAACGAAAAGATCAAACCTTGTATGCAGTCTCCATAGTGGTCCTGGGCTGGTGCGTAGGTCGGAAATTTTTGTTTTTTGCTGCGTTACCCTACATAACGACCATCACCGACGGTCGAAAAATCAGTGAGGGAGTGTCCACCATATACACCACATGAGATGAGATGACAGTTTTCAAGAAAAGACTCGACAGACCGACAGTCAACCCGTGATGAATAATAATGATCTAATTTAGTTTTTGTAGTACATATATTGAATTTTACAAGTTTAGTCTTTGAATTATGGACATAGGAAATGTCTGACGATGACGATAGGATCCCGGAGTGCGACTGGTGCGGCGATAACCGGGGTCTGTGCGACAGGCTTCACCTGGTAGACGATCGGCGCTTCAGTGTTAAGCTCGATGAGACCTTCGATGTTGAAATGGTACGCAACGACAAGTCTTTTTTCGTAATTAAGCATGACTTATGCTTCTTCAACGTGTAATTTTCGTCATTTACAATTCGACTAGCTTATCCCATGCCATGCAAGACGCTATATCTTGGAGCATCCGGATTTCAAAGATCATGAAAATATGGAGACAAAGATAATTCATCTCAGGACCCATCATGGTTATGATTTTGCTGTAAAGCTATACAATTCGGAGAGCGTAAGCCATTTTGGTTGCTCTAATTGGGAAGCACTGTGCAAGGCATATGATGGGTATGTATGTCACCTTCAATCTAGGTGATCATGACGATGGCATTTGGGTCCTTGTTGATATGCTTCCACTTCTACCTCTATGTGAGTTTCTCAAACATATTTATTAAGTAATTTATATTGTTTATTTCAAAATAGTTGACAACTTATTTCCATTAACAACTTATTTTCATTCTTCAAAAAATGTACGGAAGATGGTAGACAGAACCTACTACACTGGTGGCGCAGAATTAACTTATCAGGAGAAAGATCATCTTATCTCATTTATTAATAATGTTGAGAATTACAATATCAATTATCAAACTCCTGCACATTATAGTCAATACGTGCCACTAGTGCACGTGTTGAACTACGGTAACATCCATGGAGATGGCATGGTAAGATTTTTTTACTATTATGACATCCGTGCATCTTTTGCATAAATTCTTCTAAAGCTAAACTACATTGCTAACTACGAAGTTATTACTATGTTTTTCAACAGAAAATCCCGAAGGATTGTGTGCCTAATCTGATGCTTTCGAAAGGTCGGCTTGATGTTATGAGCTTACGGCCAGGTCATCCTAGGCTTCACTGCTGTTCATACCGGATTTCTAAATCCAATGAAGACATGACAATCAAAGATTGGAAAAAATGTATGGACAATCGTAGGGAGCTACTTGGAAGCAACATTGTGCGAAGCGCAAGAATTGGAGACAGGATAATCTCCATTCTCCATAATGGAGAGTCAGGGCCTATCTTATTTTATGCTATTTTACCTTAGAGAGGGTAGTAGGTCCTACCTAATACTCATGATCCTGTGCTAAGAACAATTAAGTAGGGTTGGTTAGATGACTATGATGATGATGAGTATGACTTGTTATTATGATAATGAGTAGAAGTTGTATGATGATGATGAGTAGGACTTGTTATTATGATAACAATGATGAGTTATTTATTATTATGATGATGCATGATGCTAAGTTGTTATATGAGCATGATGAGTTATTATATATATCAGTGGGTGACATGAATATGGATTAGATTCAAGTGGAGGCAACATGTGGTGCACATCGAAAGTACTACTAATCCAAACTAGATCAAGTTTGGATTAGTAGTACTTTCGACATGCACCACATGTTGCCTCCACTTGAATCTAATCCATGTTCATTTCACCCACTGTTATATATAATAACTAATCATGGTCATAAAATCATATGATGAAAGTACTGTATATAAAACCTATACAAATACAGCGACAATAAGGTGCATTTTCAAAATTACAGGAAAATTTAGCAGTAGCGCTTATTGTAAGAAACGCTATTGCTACTTACTATTATCAGTAGCGCTGTTCCAGACCGAGCGCTACAGCTAACTAGGTATAGCAGTAGCGCTGAAAAACCAGCGCTACTGCTACCTGTTAGCTGTAGCGCCTTAGTGGTAGCGTTTGTACAAGCACTATTGATAGCTATAAACCCAGCGCTACTGCTAGGGTTATCCCTAGTAGTGTATGTTAGATGTGCGGCTACAAGGCATTTCCTAAACGGCGCCCGTTGCGCCCGTTACAGACATCGGCGCAAACAGGCGCACGCCCCCACGCCACCCTGGGCCGGCCCGTTTCTTTTATTTCCTGTTGAAAACAAAGCAAAAAATTAACGTGCACAAGCGAGGGGTCAAACCCTGGATCGCTCGATCGAGAGTGCAGCGCACTCACCACCAGGATAATCACGGGTTTGTGTCAAAAACTTCTTTCGTTTTTGTAATGTTTATCTAGGTCATTCGTTGGTCTGTTTTTGGGTGTTTTTTTCTTGTTCCTTGTTCCTTTTTCATTTATCTTTTCCTATTTTCTTTTTTTCCTTAAATGCGCGAACTTTTTATCAGATTCGTGAATTTTTTTTCAAATTCGATGAGCTTTTTTCAAATTCAATGAACTTTTATCAAAATTGAAGAACTTATTTCAAATTTGATGATTTTTTTTAAATTCAATGAACTATTTTTTAAAATCAATGAACTTCTTTCAAATCCGATGATTTTTTTCAAATTCGATGAACTTTTTCCAATTTCAATGAACTTTTTTCAAATTCGATGAACATTTTTTTTAAAATTTCATGAACTTTTTTTCTAAATCGATGAACTTTTTTCAAAACCGATGAGTTTTTTTTTAAATCGGCGAAACTTTTTAAAATTTGTGAACTCAAAAAAAATGGTGAACTAGTTTTCCAAATCGATGAACTTGTTTTTCAAAATCAATGAAATTTTCAACTTTTTTTCAGATTTACGTTAATGTTTCATTAAAGAACGGTTAAGTAGCACTTTTTCCTTGTTACAGAACAATAGAACATGTTTGGTCTAGTGGTTCTTGCATTAGTGGACAAAAAGACGTGCGATCCTAAGTTTGAAACCCAGCTTTCGCACTTTTTCTTCATGTTCATTTTTTCGCGTCGTGCTTACTGTGTTCGGTCGAAGCTCACCTGGGCCGGCCCAGTAGCGTGACGCTTCGAGCGCCAGAACGCGAAACCGGCGCTGAAGGCACCGGTTAGGAGCTCCCCGGCTATAAGCCTATAACACATGTTAGCTAGAGTGATGAGCATGTGTAGATTCTCTTGTGGCCTTGGTGGCCTTTTGTAGAGTGCTGAGTTTCTGCTCCCGGGCTCATCTGCACCCCCGCTCAGAAAAAAAAATCAAAACAAATACTTGAAAAAATCAAAAAAATCCAATTTTTTTTGTGTGGTAGATAATTTGATGCGTGAGGTTCCCTCCAAACTTCAACTTATTTGGACATCTGAGTAGTTCTCGGGAAAAAAGACAAATTCAGGGTCTGTAAAAAAGTTTACTATTCATGCACTGTTTTGATCCGGTTTGTCTTTTTTGCCGAGAGCTGCTCAAATGTCCAAATGAGTTGCAATTTGGAGCGGACCTCACGCATCAAATTATCTACCACATAAAAAAAATTAGATTTTTTTGAATTTTTCTAGTATATGTTTTGAATTTTTTTCTGAGCGGGAGCAGATGAGTCTGGGCACCGAATTGGATTTCCGCCTTTTGTACTCGTAGTGCGAGATATTAAACCTTACTACTATATTACAAAAATAAGAGAAGGATCCTGCACCGATCCATGCAGAAGCTGCGGTGTTTTCACCATCTTTTGGGGAAAGAAAAACAAGATTTTATCGAGGTTCCAGGGTTGATGGGGCGGTGGAGCCGCGATTTAAAAGAATCCAGCTGGTGAGGATATGGTGGTCAACCGTGGCTACTGATTCGGCGGTCGGCTCGATCTGGATCTGCATGGGGGAGCATGAAGGATCTGCCCCCCTAATAAAGGCTTAACACGTACACATCACATGGTCGTATCATGCATACTGCCAAAGGGAGTAAACGTACTCATCAGTGAGGAGTCGCGGTCCATGGTCTGTGGCCTCTGGTGGTGCCACGCATCACATGGCATTTACGTGTGGCCACTGGTGCCATGCATGCATGTACCCGAATAATAGTGGTACTCGGTGAGCGGGGCTGTCCGCCGTCGCATGCATGTGAGGCGTACGCGCGATTCTCGTCGTCGTGTTTGTTGTGTGGATCGAAATATTTCCTGGCACCAGCATATCGTCGAGCTGGCCAATCGCATCGCTCGAGGTAGTGGCCCTCGATCTGGATGGTATCTAAATTGGTGCGTGATCCACGCCAGGCCGTCCGTATTGGTGGCTACAATGCGCCACATCAGTGTCCATACTGCCATGTTGCCCTTGCACCGTGCCCACGGCGTTTGTATCTTGGCCAGGAGACATTCGCCACGTTCCCTCCGTGGCCAATGGATTCGAACGGCGTGTTCCTTTTTTTTGTTCTTCTGAAAAAGATTCAGTCAATTACGAAAGTTCACCAAAAAGTAGAAAAGCACCCAAACATGGTAAAAAAATTGCGTTGAGGTCCCTGAACCACCGAGCGACGACTCTGCGTGAACGAGCTGCGTGATGCGCCATGGTCGGCACTCCTATACCGGTGCCGGCATCATCATGTCGATAACGGTCGGAAAGTGAATGATGGCACTGAGTGAGTGGTTGTCAGTCACATGCATTGATGACACCGGCATGTAGTCAGTCCAACTAGTGTTCCACATCGGCAAACATAGATGGCTGGATGGTACATATATAATACTCCCTCTGTCTCAAAATAAGTGTCTTAACTTTGTATTAATTTTAGTGCAAACTTATACTAAGGTTGAGACACTTATTTTGGAACGGAGGAAGTACCTTGTTGTGTGATCCACACTGACACATACTTCCTCCGCCTTGGTTTATTGTTTCCCTCGTATTTTAAGTCAAATTTCGATCATAAGACAATATAGTTGACCGATAAAAAACTTTGATCATAGAGGTGTAGTTGGCTGATGGTGATATATTGTTGCCTGATCCACACTAGCAGGTCTGCATCCGTGGCCACAATTAATACACAACACTGTGTCCCATTCGGCATCAGATAATCTTATTTCTTTGTGGCTGTTTTAGCCTTGTCGTAGCCTTGTGGCCTTTTGTACCCCCGCGTGAGATGTTGGGTTTTAAACTTTGCAATGATAAACGGATGCGTGCAGAAATATCACATCCTCTATTCGAAGGTGAAAAACATCATTTACCGAGGTTCTAGGGTTGATGAGGGCAGAGGAGCTCCTGCGATATTTACAGAATGCGGTGAGGATTTGGGGGTCAAAAGTGGCTGCGGATTGGGCAGTTGGGTTGATCTGGATCTGCATGGGAAACATAAATGATCTTCCATTGATGGTAGGCTTGAACAGATATTGTTTTGCCAGAAACGGCACATCACACATCACATGACTCTTTTTACACTATGGGTACTCTACTAATCTTCATCACTAACAGCATCTCTACCAGACCCCTTAAAAATTGACCCTTAAAAACGCGTATAAGAGACACTGTAAACCATTTTTACGGTGCGAAATTGCTTAGCTTAATTTTTTTTCTTTTATTTGCTTCTTCCTCCCTCCCGGCAGAGCCCGTCTCCGGGCACGGCGTGCCTCGCCCTGGCACCGCGGCTCGCCCCGGCGCAGCCCGCCTTGCCCCGGCGCTGCCTGCCCCAACCGCGCGCTCCCTGGCATGCCTTCTTGTCCCCGATTGAGCCCAGCACCGTCCGCTGCCGCGCGCACGCTCCCCGGCGTGGCCGCGTGAGCTCTCCGGCGCCCCACGGCGTGGCCGCACGAGCTCCCAACCGCTGCGTGCGACCCGCCCCCCTCCCCCCACCCTTCTCCGGCGCCGCCCCGCCCCGATTCGGCGCGTGATCCACGCCAGGCCGTCCGTATTGGTGGCGACAATGCGCCACATCAGTGTCCATACTGCCATGTTGCCCTTGCACCGTGCCCACGGCGCTTGTATCTTGGCCAGGAGACATTCCGCACGTTCCCTCCGTGGCCAATGGATTCAAACTGCGTGTTCCTTTTTTTCTTCTAAAAAAGACAAAAATCAATTATAAAAGTCCACCAAAAAATAGAAACCACTCCAGACATGGTAATATTTTTTACTGAGGTCCCGAAATCGCCGAACGGACTCTGCATGAACGATCCGCGCGATATGGCCACGTCGATAACAGTCGAAAAGTGAATTATGGTACTGACTAAGTGGTTGTCAGTCACATGCATTGATGACACCGGCGTGTAGTCAGTCCAGCCAGTGTCTCACATCCGTAAACATGGATGGCTGGATGGTACATAAGGACAACTTCAACGCACAACCACATTTGATCCGTCTCTATTTGTTTGGGTTGAGACGGATGGAAACGCAACTCCAACCCACGACCGCATTTGGCCCGTTTTTATTCGTTTGAATCAAAACGGATAGAAAACATGGCACATGTTAGAGTTGTGTCGAGTATAGTGTACAAGATAGGTTATAGTTGGACTTTGAGTAGTATTGTGTTTAGATAGGATATGTAGTCGTGTCCAAGTAGGACACTTGTATTCTAGACCTCTCATATACAGTGAGGGTAGACACACGATGTAACCTATGTCAACATAATAGCACAGGCACGCGGAAGAGCCGGCGGCGTGTGCCGGCGCCCGGACGGCCGTAGTGCGGTATTGTAGCGGTGTCATGGGGAGGAGCGCCTGTAGTCATACCTCGAGGATGTAGCCATATCGGTGAACCTCGTTAACAAACGAGATTTGCACCGTATTTGCACGCCCAAGTCAAGTTTTTACACCACTTCGATGTATGCTGCAAGTTCTAGCACTAAAGTGACCGCTTGCGCCAAATTCTAACACCACCGGTGTAATTGACTCTCTCTAAATTGGTGCGCGATCTACACCAGCCCGTCCGTATTGGTGGCGACAAATGCGCCACATCGGCGTCCATACTGCCACGTTGCCCTTGCACCGTGCCCACCGGCCACCGCGCTTGTATCCTGGCCAGGACACATTCGCCACGTTCCCTCCGTGGCCAATGGATTCAAACTGCTTGTTCCTTTTTTTGTTCTTCTGAAAAAGACTCAAATCAATTACAAAAGTTCGCCAAAAAGTACGAAGCACTCCAAATATGGTAAAAATTTAATTGCGGTCTCTGAACCGCCGAACGACTCTGTGTGAACGAGCCGCACGATGCGCGCGATTTGAGTTAATTGCAGAAAACCACCCCATTTGAGGTTAAATTTACAGAAAACTATCTAGTCCCTAATTTTTTTCTTCCAAAAGCCACCGCGGTTCTAGTAAACTTTTTGCAGAAAGCACTCATCGGGTGATTTGCTGCGTTTGATCACTTTCTGACAAGTAGGGCCGGATTGTAAGGAGCTGACTTGGCAAAAAAATTACACAGACACCCCTAAATCTTAGAAAACGCAATCAGACCCGTGTGCAAAATTGCCAGGGTGCGAGTTCACCAAGCCCACTGGGATGCTGCGACCTGGCCCTGCCGTCCGGCTGGCACGACAGCGCCCTCGTCGGCGACGGAGGACGAGGAGGCGGCCGACATGCTCGCGCGACCGGAGAGAGGCCACCTCGCTGGGGCGCGTGCTCGGTTGAGGGAGGCTGCCTCTTGCTACGCTCGTGTGGGCGATGATGGAGGGGACGCCGACCACCAGCGCCGGCCGCGAGCACGGACCGTTGTGACCTGCTCCCCTCCACACCCAACCTCAGCTCATCCGCCACTACACCACGACACTCAAAGCAGCGTCAAACAATCTGTTGGCATAGGTCACCTAAGGCGACACATTTAGTGTCGGCAAATAATTTTGCCGACAGAAAGGAGTTGTCGCCTATAGTCCTGCCGAGAAATGTCTTTAGCGATAGATAAATCTATGTCGACGGACAGTTTGACTGGGTTGGTGAGGGCTATAGCGACAGACATTTCTTCAGCGACAGACTTTACTATGCCGACAGATCATTTGACAGTGTGCTATACCAACAGATAGTGCAACGACCGTTGCTATCCCGACAATTTGTCTGTCAGTATGCTATGCCGACAATTTTTGCGACCTCCAATAGTTTTGCCGACACATTTGCTGCCAGTGTTATACATTTCAGCACAAATGCAAATGCAACATATATTAACATGAATAAATTCAAAATATTCAATTCATGTTCACTTTGCAGTAGATATACCAACAATTACACTCTTCTATTCATCACAAGATGCCATTGACCAACGCATTTATTCAACATATATAGATCCATTAGTTTTCCTTGTTACAACCATTGAAAAAAAAATACTCAAGTCAACATACTAGTTGTGGCATGTTACAAAATATGGGCCAAGTTCATAAGAGACTAAGTGTTCGATCACTCTAAAAAACACTATGGAAGAGACAAAGTCTTCGATCACCAAACCGACATCAACTTCCATTTAAAGAAAATAGAAGATGTACAAAAGCCATAATATCTTCGACTTGATACTTCCCGCCATTTGACCCTGCAAAAGCACCATATGTTTGAGCAATATTATCATTAGTACATTTGTTCAAACTTCTGAGTTACTCTTGAGTCCAAAGAACCAAAATCAGAAGATGTACAACAAACTGGCTTGGTAGTGTTATATGTAGGTCAAAGCCCAAAACATACTAATCATTTAAATGAAGTAAAGAAACCCAGTTACATGCACAGATATCAGGAAGAAGCCGTGAGCATTCAGCCCAACTTTGTAGAAAATAAAGCATCATACCAGCATTCAACTTCTTACAAACTCATGCGTACAAGTTCTTACAAACACATGCGTACAGATCCATGAGAGTATGCATGTTACATGAGAGTTTTCATATGCTGATAAAAGAAGAGTGCTAAACAAGGGTGAGTATGCATCTACATCGTTCAAAGTTAGCTAGAGTTTTAATCAAACATACAACTCTGAAATTTAGACTCCGAATATCAACGTCGCTGCAAAAATCGGTATTCACTATGAACATACATATCAAATAGACAAAAACTTAAAACACTGGGTTACCAAGGAAGAATATACAGAGATGTGAATTGCCGGAAGAGAACAAGAAACAGTAAATGGCATGCACGCTTAGGGACAAACAAGATGAGAGAGGAGAGATGGGCCAGCAGGTGAGCTAATTGACCCATTACAACCTACAGTATTGTTCATAAGAGTGCAAACAACAGGCAACATATATGTAATCATGTGACTGCATGAGAGAGATCTATCTATGATGAACTAACAGTTTACTAAGCTTAACAAATCACATTCTCGACTATGCCTCGCTTTCTTCCCCCAAAACTGAATCATTCAAGTAATCTCCAACTGGTAAAATTGGAAATGTTGAGATTAAAAATTAAAATAGTAGAGCAAGGCATTAGATTGCAGACATTAACAATGAAAACATCATACAATATACAACACATGCTTGGTGGAGGAGCTCACCTAGAGCTTAGGCCCTCTGCCCATCATCTTGGCAGAGGAGATGCATCTTGACACCGCTCTGAATAAAATGTATGGTGATAAGCAAAGGGAAGTCCAAGGAGTGAGGATAAGCGGAGAGCACAGGCAAGGGATCAGACCTACTGCAAATTCCTGCACAAAAGGCAACCCGCTACTCAGTATTTGTAGATGCAGGTTCTGATCAAAGTTAATACACAAACCATCTGAGACCTTCAATTTCAGCTTACTCGAATTACGAAAATGACACATGAATAATATTTCACATATATACATGTAGTTATGTATTAGTCAGATCCATCGATTGACCAAAAATGGGAGCATGCTGTTTCACTTAAATAAATGTATAGACACATTTGCTTTGTGTGCTCAATAGGCAAAAGGATAGGCAACATACATGTCCCTTGAAGGTACAATGCCAACGATCTGTTCTGAAATCAACGACAGCTGAGATAATGTTCCTGAAATTGATGATATGATATGAGATCATCTTGAGTAATAGGCAGCCACACCATAACCAAAATTATCAGCAAGCAAAAGCCACATTTCTGTTTTGAAGCAAGCAGACAAAATCTGTGAATAAATATGACAGTTTAGACATAAAGTTGTTCAACCTAGATAGATCTAATGAGTTTCTTCCTCAATAAAAGATGCAACTAATGTTGTCTTTGTGTTCTATACCTAATGCAAGACTTAATTATTTTCTTAGAAGTAAAAGGAAAGGGAATCCAGAAATTAGATCAAACAAGAGTGTACATTTCACCACTCGCTGACATTGTTAAGTTTCACTTTCAGGAACAAATTACAGACTGTAGATATGTTTCTTTTATCACCACAGATTTTCACATATGATGGGTATTGAAATAGTAGAAGACCTTGGATAGGGAAAAATGTGTACTAATAGCAACAAATATATCTACAGTAGCTGCATCTAGATTTCAATTGCAATTCGTTTAAAATACTTCACAAAACATGTGTGGACTGTCAATTCATCAAGGCTTGGACTTTCAATCTGTTCGGAAATCATTGAAGACCTAAACTAGCAATTTGTGTTAATTTCTATGCTTTCATTTGTACCTTTAAAATTTACCATTCGCGGTTGTGGAAGTAGTACTGTGAGCTTACTGGAACTATTACTCAAGTCTCAGTGCCTTTGGTCTCAATTTTACCTGTGCTCTTTGTTTCGTCAATCTTCCGTCAAGTGTACTTGGCCATTTGTGGTTTTTCTGTCTTGTGCACCGCCTGTCCTATTGTTGGGGAACGTGCAATTTCAAAAAATTTCCTACATTCACACAAGATCTATCTAGGAGATGCATAGCAACGAGAGGGGAGAGTATGTCCACGTACCCTCGTAGACCGAAAGCGGAAGCATTTAGTAACGCGGTTGATGTAGTCGAACGTCTTCGCGATCCAACCGATCCAAGTACCGAACGTACGGCACCTCCGCGTTCAGCACACGTTCAGCTCGATGACGTCCCTCGAGCTCTTGATCCAGTTGAGGACGAGGGAGAGTTCCGTCAGCACGACGGCGTGGCGACGGTGATCATGAAGTTACCGGCGCAGGGCTTCGCCTAAGCACTACGACGATATGACTGAGGTGTGTAACTGTGGAGGGGGGCACCGCACACGGCTAAGACCAATCTTGTTGTGTTCTAAGTGTAGGAGATATGCCCTAGAGGCAATAATAAATGTTATTGATTATCTCCCTGTTCATAATTAGGTTTATGTTCCATGCTATAACTGCTATGGTTCTCGAGTCTACAAATAAAACGAGGCTCGGAGGAAGACTCATATGCACGTGTGGAATAATAAATGATAAAATGTATTGCTAGTCTGGCCTCTAAGACTAGCTCAAGTGTTGCATGATGGTTCTGTTTTCCTGATCATGGGCATGTCTATGCCAGCAACTTTGAGGGCACAATGTTAGAAGAACATTTGTGTTGAATCGACCCGAATTGATGTTATGCTATGAGTTACATTCGTCACAAGTTAATGGTTAATAACACAGAGATGGTTAACGTTTGCATGATTCCTTAGACCATGAGAGTATCGAGTTTCTTCATGCTTGCTTCATGAACTTTGGGGTTTGTTAAACGTCATCCGTAAATGGGTGGCTATTACGGCGGCTTACGGGTTCATGGAAAAGTGTGTCAAGTAACTTGATAGCTCAAGATTGGGATTTGCTCCTCCGGCGATGAAGAGATATCTCTGGGCCCTCTCGGTGTTACGGTATCCATCATCGTCTGGCCAGACACAATGTGATTTGATCACAAGGATGCCGAAACACGGTAACGAGAAAAGAGAACAATACCGGTAACGAGGTAACTAGCATAGTGGACAAGCTGTTGATCCACGGGAATGCCAACATGTCTCACCTCGGGTATTTGTAACATATCGCGAAGCAACAGGACTAGCACACGGCAACTGGAGGTTCACTCGAATATTCATTCGTGTGGGTATAGGGGTCAATATGGGTGTCCACGGCTCCGATGCTGATCATTGATCGGAAAGTGTTCCGGTCATGTCTATACTTCACTGAACCTATAGGGTCACACGCTTAAGGGTCATCTATCTGCTGAATACTAGACAAGGAGTCCGAGAGAAAGTCACTGGAAAAGTTTCAGAGACAACGAAAAAGTTCTGGAGAGAACACCGAAAAAGTTACGGTAAAACTGAAAAGTTGTTTCGGATAAAACCATTGATCCAAAAAGGTTTCGGCAAGCACCGGGAATGTCTTGGAGGTTGCCAGATTGGTCTGGTAATTTCTGGAATTTTTCTGGAGAAAAAACCGAAAAAAAGTTTCGGAGCTGCCGGAGTTGTTTACCGGGTAAACAAAGATGGTTTTAAATTAAACCACCATACTGGAAATGTTCCAGAGCGCGTCCAGATAATTTTAGAGGGTGCCGGAAATGTTCTGGGACCTTCCGGAATTTTTTAGAAATAATAGTCGCGGAAAACATCTTGTCCCAGCGTGAGGGGACAAGATCCCACGGATCGTGGGGGCTGTTTTTGGGCTGTTTTTGGGGGCGCCCCCTTTAGGGGGCAGCCCCTTGTGGCTGGACAAAATGTTGGGGGGGCCCCCCATGGTGGGGGGCAGCCCCCACAAATGGTGGAGAGTGTTGGGAGGAAGGTGGGGCCCCTTGGGGGAACACCATGGACAAGGGAACATGTTTTCTCCATGTTTGGTGGGAACATGTTTTCCTTGTTTGGTGGGTGCATGTTTAGTGGGCTGAATTTCAGCCCCCTCCACCCCTTCCACCACTATATAAGGAGGAGAAGAGGTGCTCTCCAACTCCACTCCAACTCTCTCACACAAGCCATGCATGATCTGGCATTCTTTCTCCCTCCCACGAAATAGTTTCGTAGTGCCGAAAGGCTGTCTGGGTTCCGGTGGGAACTAGTTCTGGACGGCGAAGCCCTGCCGGATAGATGACACCGTATGTGTGCAACTCTGTAGAGAGGTCGTAGTTTCGTCCTTTTGCCCGAGGGGCTGTTCGAGTGTCCTCCCGAAGGGCTGTCCGAGTAATCGTCCGAGTTTCGAGGGTCCTCCCGAAGGGCTGTCCGTGACACCGTCCGAGGGACTGTCCGACCGCCTCCCGGAGGGCTATTCGAGGGGCAGATGAGGGAGTACATCCTCGCGGTTGGGAGGTTGTAAATCCTAGCTGCGGGGATCTGCACCGACGATCGTCATCGACTCTACTTCCGTTGCGCTACGAGTCGGTAACGAAAATGATCAAACCTTGTATGCAGTCTCCATAGTGTTCCTGGGCTGGTGCGTAGGTCGGAAATTTTTTGTTTTCTGCTGCGTTACCCTACAGTGGCATCATGAGCCGTGCTATGCGTAGATGCAGGTTGCGATCTAGAATACATGAGATGTATGGGTGTTGCACAATATAATTAGGTAGTAGATGAGTTCTATTACTGAAAATTATTTGTGCGGGTAGCAGATGAAATCTGTTACCCGATGTTCTTGTTCCTTCCCTTGAATTTGCGTAGTCCTGATCTTGACAGCATTGTGGAATCTCACAAAGTTCTGGCAATCCGCGATCCTTTCATGCTGCTCCTGAGTATGCTGATTGACAGATCAACGAAGTGCTAACAGTTCTTTGGGTTCCACTTTAGTTAAAGAAAGATGGATGTTTCGCAGGCGAAAGGGCAATGCAGATATGATCTGCACGGGGGTCATGCGTATGACGAAGTTTAGTATGGGGCTCGAGATTTTATTATCTCGGTTTTCATATACCCTGGAAAGTTAATCTAGCGACTTGAATTATCATACTTGATGATGGACGTTGGTAGCTTCGGTTTGTTTCGAAACCTTAGAAGCCACGTAAAACAAGTTTTTGCATGAACCGATTAGAGGCGTCTAACTTGGTTTTGCAGGAGGGTTTGCATGTGCATATGATGTGGTATAGCAGTGCTCATAATAATTTGATTATGTATGAGATGACTATGATGTAAATTGATTAACATGACCTGCGTGTCATGATTTGGCATGATGGCTGGAGCCATATGATTGCACTTTAAATGACCTGTGTGTCAACCTTGTTGTAATGCATTATTTTATTAGCTATAGAGATAGCAATATTATCTGGTGCGTCGACAAGGTGGTGGCAATCTTCGCAAAGGTAAACACCGACGCGAATGCCGAAGACGAAGAAATACAAGACTTCTCCGTCAGAAAGGGCTATACCATATCATGCTATTATGAATTGCCTGAGATGTTTATCCCTTATGATGTACCCTTCTTGATTGCGCGGTAGTCGCTTTTTATTAGGGTGATCTCTCACAAAATATCAAGTAGTTAGTGTTCTCCCAAGTGTAGCACCGTCACGGCACCTAACTTTTCGGGGCATCGCAGGATCTCCCTGGGTGCGAACGATTAGGGATGTGTGAGGCGGGTGAGTTGAGACCTCGCAGCGAGATCACTTGGTTGTCTTGACGTTCTGGAAGGATCTCCCTGAGCTCGGAACACGCCCATCGAAAGATGAACAAGAGTCACATAGAGATGTGATCGGCAAGTTTGCCTACCGATTGAAGTTCGCGCCATCGGTGTTCATCTCGTTCAATGGCGTTGAATGGAAATGCGGGTCTTGAATCACTCACAATCAATTATGAGAGATATTGATTTGAGTGGGAGCGCACTGTTGAATTAACTTGTTTAATTCTCAGTGCAATTAATTGTGGACACTGTCTAAGTGTTATATGCATAATAGTTGTAGAATAATGGCTCACATTTCCACCTTCCCTATTTAAAATTGAATAGTTGTTAAATATCTGGTTAAAACTTTACGGTTGGTAACGTAATGTGAGGATTGTCCTCAAGAGTGCCGAGAAGGACTTTGTCCTATCGCATACTTTGGTATTCTCTCGCTTATGCTATGGATCATGTGACTCCCGTCCTTCGATCCAAAAGCTAGAATTCCGTTTCAGTCAAGTGCAATACATTTGCTTCCATGAGACCTGAACTTCGAAAGTTTGGATAGTTATGTGATATTCATGGAATCTGAAAATCATTTTCAGAGACAGACAAAGGCTAAAAGATATGAGATATCCAAAGCAATGTTTGTTTGCAAACTATTAGTAAAGGAGTTTACTATGCATTAGACTGATAAGAGAGGGATCCAGAAGAACGCCTGTCATATGATGAAAGGTGAATAAAACAACAACTTAAAGAGAAAGGAAGTGTCCGAAGGATGTTAGTGTGACTTACACACCTAGGAAGTCCGGGGCTAACGCCACTCTTAAGTTCGGTGCTTCTTCTGAGAGTAGGAGAAATACTAAAAGTTAAACTGTTAGAAGTATAATGGCAAAAAGGAAAGAAGACTGGAATATCCAGCTCATGTATGAATGTCATACAAGTTTTTGATGTATAGAAGGCTGGTCAAAGATATAGTTCTTCGGAATTATGGTTAAACATGTTAATCACTAATTTTTGGGTATTGTGAGTTAATCACAAAGATACCCGCTCAATTGCATTCTGTTGCAACTCGATGTAAGAACTACTATGGCCTGAAAGACCAGCCAGAAATGAGTTTTAGGTATACACAGGGAACATAGTAAATGTTACCATACCTTCCATCGGTGTATTACCGTCTGTATTTATTTTCATAATTCATTTAGAGTTTCACAAACTCTAGCCCATTGCATAAGGTATCTTGCAAGAAGGTTGTTCATAAGAGAACTTTTGATGTTCGATGTTATGAATAACATAAGGGCCATACTTTCATTGAGAATGAGATGTATGTTATGAATAATGATAATAATATATTACCTCTGGATTTACTTTCATAAATTCATTTTAGAGTTTTAAACACTCTAGCCCATTGCATAATGTTTGTTGCAAAAGAGTTGTTCATAAAAGCAACAATTGTTGTTCAGTATTATGAATAACATGAAGGGCCATGCTTCCATCCTAGATGGGACGTATGTTATGAATATTGATGGTAATATGATACATCCATAACACTGACGCTAAATGTCGTAAGACTAAAAGAATACCACACAAGTGTGGCACTACATTTGGTCACATTGGAGAAGCCCGCATGGAAAATTCCATTATGATGGATTTTGAAGTCGTTTGATTTTGAATCATCTGACACTTGCAACTTTCCTCCGAAAGTGAAGTGACTGAAATACCGTTCACAGGCCATAAGGAACGAGCAACAAACTTATTGGTGATCATACATTTTGATGTGTGTAGTTCAATAAAGGTTGCATGTTTGGTGGCTTTTTGTCTAGGGAGCATGCATGTTTCATGGAGACATGTTGGTGGCTTGTTGGGGGCCCCCCCCCCATGGGGAGACAAGGTGTGGGCCGGCCCAAGGGCTGCCATGGTGGTGTCCCCTTGGTGCCCCCCTTGTGTTACCATTATGCCCTTTCATGTGTGACATGAAGCTTGGGTATTTTGGTATTTCAACATCCCACCCCACCCCTTGCCTTGGCCTATAAAAGGAGGAGAAGGGGCTGCCATTCTCCCCATCCCTTGCTCTCATACACATGCCAAGATGTTATCTGGCTTCTCTCTCCCTCCCACGAAAAGAGTTTCGTAGAGCCGAAAGGCTGTCTGGGTTCCGGCAGGGACTAGTTCTGGACGGCGAAGCCCTGCCGGATAGATGACACCGTATGTGTGCAACCCCGTAGAGAGGTCGTAGTTTCGATCTTAGTGCCCGAGGGGCTGTTCGAGAGTGCCTCCCGAAGGGCTGTCCAAGTGACGGTCCGAGTTCTGTAGGTCCTCCCGAAGGGCTGTCCGCGACACCGTCCGGGGGACTGTTCGACCGCCTCCCGGAGGGCTGTCCGAAGGGAAGATGAGGGTATACATCCTCGCGGTTGGGAGGTTGTAAATCCTAGCTGCGGGGATCTGCACCAACGATCGTCATCGACTCTACTTCCGCTGCGCTACGAGTCGGTAACGAAAATGATCAAACCTTGTATGCAGTCTCCATAGTGGTCCTGGGCTGGTGCGTAGGTCGGAAAATTTTTGTTTTCTGCTGCGTTCCCCTACAGTGGCATCATGAGCCGTGCTATGCGTAGATGCAGGTTGCGATCTAGAATACATAGAGATGTATGGGTGTTGCACAATATAATTAGGTAGTAGATGAGTTCTATTACTGAAAATTATTTGTGCGGGTAGCAGATGAAATCTGTTACCCGATGTTCTTGTTACTTCCCTACAATTTGCATATTTCTGATCTTGATAACAGTATGGTGGAGTTTCAAAGTTCTGGCAATCCGCGATCCTGATTGATCAACGAAGTGCTAACAGTTCATTGAATTCCACCGTAGTTAAAAGGAAAGATGAAATTTCGCAGACAAAAGGGCAATGCAGATATGATCTGCACGGGGGTCATGCGTATGACGAAGTTTAGTATGGGGCTCGAGATTTTATTATCTCGGTTTTCATACACCCTGGAAAGTTAATCTAGCGACTTGAATTATCATACTTGATGATGGACGTTGGTAGTTTCGGTTTGTTTCGAAACCTTAGAAGCCACGTAAAACAAGTTTTTGCATGAACCAATTAGAGGCGTCTAACTTGGTTTTGCAGGAGGGTTTGCATGTGCATGTGATGTGGTATAGCAGTGCTCATAATAATTTGATTATGTATGAGATGACTATATGATGTAAATTGATTAACATGACCTGCGTGTCATGATTCGGCATGATGGCTGGAGCCATATGATTGCACTTTAAATGACCTGTGTGTCAACCTTGTGTAATGCATTATTTTATTAGCTATAGAGATAGCAATATTATCTGCTGCATCGACAAGGTGGTGGCAATCTTTGTGAAGGTGAACACCGACGCGAATGCCGGAGACGAAGAAATACAAGACTTCTCCGTCAGAAAGGGCTATACCATATCATGCTAATTATGAATTGCCTGAGATGTTTATCCCTTATGATGCACCCTTCTTGATTGCGCGGTAGTCGCTTTTATTAGGGTGATCTCTCACAAAATATCAAGTAGTTAGTGTTCTCCCAAGTGTAGCACCGTCTACAACACGTATCTTTTCGGGGTGCGCCATGTACACATGAGCACGAGCGATTAGAGAGGTGTAAGGCGGGTGAAGGTCAGACCTCACTGCGTGATCACTTGGTTGTCTTGACGTTCAGGCAGGACAGTCCTGAGCTCGGAACACATGCATCGAAAGATGGACAAGAGTCACATAGAGATGTGATTGGCAAGTTGGCCTACCGATTGAAATTCACGTCATCAGTGATGAACCCGTCAATGGCGTTGAATTGAAATGCGGATCTTGAATCACTCACAATCAATTATGAGAGATATTGATTTGAGTGGGAGAGCACTGTTGAATTAACTTGTTCAATTCTCAGTGCAATTAATTATGAACACTGTCTAAGTGTATTTTGCATAATAGTTGTAGAATAATGGCTCGCATTTCCACCTTCCCTGTTAAAATTGAATAGCTGTTAAATATCTGGTTAAAACTTTACGGTTGGTAACGTAATGTGAGGATTGTCCTCAAGAGTGCCGAGAAGGACTTTGTCCTATCGCATACTTTGGTATTCTCTCGCTTATGCTATGGATCATGTGACTCTCGTCCTTCGATCCAAAAGCTAGAATTCCGTTTCAGTCAAGTGCAATACATTTGCTTCCATGAGACCTGAACTTTGAAAGTTTGGATAGTTATGTGATATTCATGGAATCTGAAAATCATTTTCAGAGACAGACAAAGGCTAAAAGATATGAGATATCCAAAGCAATGTTTGTTTGCAAACTATTAGTAAAGGAGTTTACTATGCATTAGACTGATAAGAGAGGGATCCAGAAGAACGCCTGTCATATGATGAAAGGTGAATAAAACAACAACTTAAAGAGAAAGGAAGTGTCTGAAGGATGTTAGTGTGACTTACACACCTAGGAAGTCCGGGGCTAACGCCACTCTTAAGTTCGGTGCTTCTTCTGAGAGTAGGAGAAATACTAAAAGTTAAACTGTTAGAAGTATAATGGCAAAAGGGAAAGAAGACTGGAATATCCAGCTCATGTATGAATGTCATACAAGTTTTTGATGTATAGAAGGCTGGTCAAAGATATAGTTCTTGGGAATTATGGTTAAACATGTTAATCACTAATTTTTGGGTATTGTGAGTTAATCACAAAGATACCCGCTCGATTGCATTCTGTTGCAACTCGATGTAAGAACTACTATGGCCTGAAAGACTAGCCAGAAATGAGTTTTAGGTATACACAGGGAACATAGTAAATGTTACTATACCTTCCATCGGTGTATTACCGTCTGTATTTATTTTTATAATTCATTTGGAGTTTCACAAACTCTAGCCCATTGCATAAGGTATCTTGCAAGAAGGTTGTTTATAAGAGAACTTTTGATGTTCGATGTTATGAATAACATAAGGGCCATACTTTCATTATGAATGAGATGTATGTTATGAATATTGATAATAATACATTACCTCTGGGTTTACTTTCATAATTCATTTTAGAGTTTCATACACTCTAGCCCATTGCACAATGTTTGTTGCAAAAGAGTTGTTCATAAAAACAACAATTGTTGTTCAGTATTATGAATAACATGAAAGGCCATGCTTCCATCCTAGATGGGATGTATGTTATGAATATTGATGGTAATATGATACATCCATAACACTGACGCTAAATGTCGCAAGACTAAAAGAATACCACACAAGTGTGGCACTGCATTTGGTTACATTGGAGAAACCCGCATGGATAAATTCAATTATGATGGATTTTGAAGTCGTTTGATTTTGAATCATCTGACACTTGCAACTTTCCTCCAAAAAGAGAAGTGACTGAAATACCGTTCACAGGCCATAAGGAACGGACAACAAACTTATTGGTGATCATACATTTGATGTGTGTAGTCCGATAAAGGTTGTTGCAAGTAGTGGATTTATCTATCTTCAGAAATGACTCAAGTAGATATGTGGATATTTACTTGATGAGACGTAAGTCTGGATCTTTTGAAATCATTTGAAAGTTTTTCAAATATGAAGTAGAAGTTATTGTAACAAGAAAATTATGTTTCTACAATTCGATTGCAGAAAGAAATATTTGAGTTACAAGTTTAGCGAATGTCTGATGAGTTGTGAAAGGGGTTTCATAACTTGCACCTCCCGGAACACCACTGCAAGTGGAAAGTCCGTGAAGATGTAATCGAACCATTTATGATATGGTGAGATCAAAGATGACATAAATAAATTTGGCATTATCCCTTTTAAAAGTGATGCTTTAGAGACTACGGCTTTTACACTGAAAAGAGCTTCATCAGGTCTGTTGAAATGACGCAATGGTATGGTACGCCCAACCATGTTATATCTTTTCTTAACATTTGGAATATGGGGCTTGTGTAAAAGGTTACAAACCTATTCCAAATCAGACAAGTGCTACTTTGTAGGTTATCCCAAGTCATTGGGTATTCCCCCACCACTATACCGAGGCAAAGGTTTTCGTCACAAAACGGTATGCCTTTAAAGAGAATAGTTCTTACAAAAGGTGAGTGGGAGGACAGTGCAACTCGACGAGATAACCAGTATCTTCGTCATCAGGTCAAAGGAAAGAGACCTTGGAAGTAATTTCAGAGTTTCCTACTGCGACTGATACGGAAGTCTCTACAATAAAATGTATGGACTTCGGTCGAACTTGTAGCTGAACCACGTAGGCAAGGCTCGTGCAAACCTCTCAGGTGAGCAAACGAGATATTGTTGTTAGACAACAATATACCTACGATACACAAGGAAGCGTTGATGGGCCCTGACTCCAGAATTGGCTAAATGCCAATGCAACCCGAGTTAGTTTCCACATAAGTGATTCAAGATTAAAACCTTGATACACCTTTCGGAAGACTTAGAGTCTAACGAATATTTATGGAACTTAAAACTGATACGGATAAAAATGTTTTATCCATAAAGCTCGACTTGTTGCAATAAAAAGTTCAAAGAGTTGACTACGATGAGATTGTCTCACCGTAGCGATGCTTAAAGTCGGTTCGGGTTGAACTAGCAATTAATACATATTTCAATCATGAGATATGAAACATGGATGACAAAAGGATTTCCATTTGATGGAAATAAAACCTAGGACTTGTATGTGATACAGTCCAAAGTAATTTGTCGATCCAGAGGATGCTAGTAGGTATGCAAACTTCAGAGTTCCAGCGATGGACAGAAGAGAGCAAAATGGAGTCGGAATCTTCGTGTTTTGATGAAATGGTCAAAGGGGTTTGACTTCATCAATGAGTAACGAGGATGCTTGTAATTCAAGAAAGTAAGTGGGAGCATAATAATATTTCTAAAAACCTTGTGTGCTTGACACATTGGTAATTGGAAATAAATTTCTTGACACGAATTAGGACTTCGTTTGAAAATAGTTTTTTGATGAAGTGCTTAGGCTAAATAGCCTCAATATTAGGCATGATGATCTATGGAGATAGATTTACCTAATGGGGCTAAGCAATGAATACATATTGACAAGGTGCTAAAACCTTTTAGCATTTAAAACACCAAGGAGTGATTCTTGCCGAAGTCACATGGAAAGAGTTTTTACAAGACTCGGTGTCTCAAAACACTGATGAGTAAAATACATGATGGAGATTCCACACACCTTCATGTTTGGATTAATCATGTATTCCATGGTTTGTAAAACAACTAGATATGTCCAATACTCCCAAGGTGTTGCGAGTATGGATACCAAGGTGATCAAAAGTACTGATCATGGGACAAAGGGTCATTGAGTACTATAGTAGCACTGATGACATGTTTTCTCGCAAGCGGAGATCATGAAGAGTTCGTTGTAAAAGGTTACATCGATACAGCCTTCATCCATGCTCCAAGCGATTTTCAATTTAAATTAAGGGTTTTGTGTAACACACAATGTGGTGGCACAGTTAGTTGGAAAATGTTCCAAACAAGTTACTGTGGCGAATTCTATAACAGAGGCGAAGTATGTTGCCGCCTTTAAAGTGACAAAGAAGATGTTGAATCATATAGTTCATTCATGAACTTAGTATGGTTCCAAGATGGCTTTTGTCAATGGGACACTACTGCAAGTAGTTGCTCCATAACTCAGTCTGAGGAATCCAGGTTCGACCTGTGATTCACATACATACCAAGCCAAGTCCACACAAAATATGAATTTTGTGAAAGCGTGAAAACGCGAGGATATGCAAAGATACACACGGAGCTGAACTCGTCAGATCCGTTGGACATTCAGGCTATACCACAAGCGAAGCATATTTACACCAGTGTGCCACAGGTGTAAAGTGCATTAGCATTGACTAGAATATTAACTCTAGTGCAAGTGGGAGTCTGTAGGAGATATGCCCTAGAGGCAATAATAAATGTTATTGATTATCTCCCTGTTCATAATTAGGTTTATGTTCCATGCTATAACTGCTATGGTTCTCGAGTATACAAATAAAACGAGGCTCGGAGGAAGACTCATATGCACGTGTGGAATAATAAATGATAAAATGTATTCCTAGTCTGGCCTCTAAGACTAGCTCAAGTGTTGCATGATGGTTCTGTTTTCCTGATCATGGGCATGTCTATGCCAGCAACTTTGAGGGCACAATGTTAGAAGAACATTTGTGTTGAATCGACCCGAATTGATGTTATGCTATGAGTTACATTCGTCACAAGTTAATGTTTAATAACACAGAGATGGTTAACGTTTGCATGGTTCCTTAGACCATGAGAGTATCGAGTTTCTTCATGCTTGCTTCATGAACTTTGGGGTTTGTTAAACGTCATCCGTAAATGGGTGGCTATTACGGTGGCTTACGGGTTCATGGAAAAGTGTGTCAAGTAACTTGATAGCTCAAGATTGGGATTTGCTCCTCCGGCGATGGAGAGATATCTCTGGGCCCTCTCGGTGTTACGGTATCCATCATCGTCTGGCCAGACACAATGTGATTTGATCACAGGGATGCCGGAACACGGTAACGAGAAAAGAGAACAATACCGGTAACGAGGTAACTAGCATAGTGGACAAGCTGTTGATCCACGGGAATGCCAACATGTCTCACCTCGGGTATTTGTAACATATCGCGAAGCAACAGGAATAGCACACGGCAACTGGAGGTTCACTCGAATATTCATTCGTGTGGGTATAGGGGTCAATATGGGTGTCCACGGCTCCGATGCTGATCATTGATCGGAAAGTGTTCCGGTCATGTCTATACTTCACCGAACCTATAGGGTCACACACTTAAGGGTCATCTATCTGCTGAATACTAGACAAGGAGTCCGAGAGAAAGTCACTGGAAAAGTTTCAGAGACAACGAAAAAGTTCCGGAGAGAACACCGAAAAAGTTTTGGTAAAACCGAAAAGTTGTTTCGGATAAAACCATTGATCCAAAAAGGTTTCGGCAAGCACCGGGAATGTCTTGGAGGTTGCCAGATTGGTCTGGTAATTTCTGGAATTTTTCTGGAGAAAAAACCGAAAAAAAGTTTCGGAGCTGCCGGAGTTGTTTACCGGGTAAACAAAGATGGTTTTAAATTAAACCAACATACTGGAAATGTTCCAAAGCGCGTCCAGATAATTTTAGAGGGTGCCAGAAATGTTCTGGGACCTTCCGGAATTTTTTAGAAATAATAGTCGCGGAAAACATCTTGTCCCAGCGTGAGGGGACAAGATCCCACGGATCGTGGGGGCTGTTTTTGGGCTGTTTTTGGGGGCGCCCCCTTTAGGGGGCAGCCCCTTGTGGCTGGACGAAATGTTGGGGGGGCCCCCCATGGTGGGGGGCAGCCCCCACAAATGGTGGAGAGTGTTGGGAGGAAGGTGGGGCCCCATGGGGGAACACCATGGACAAGGGAACATGTTTTCTCCATGTTTGGTGGGAACATGTTTTCCTTGTTTGGTGGGTGCATGTTTAGTGGGCTGAATTTCAGCCCCCTCCACCCCTTCCACCACTATATAAGGAGGAGAAGAGGTGCTCTCCAACTCCACTCCAACTCTCTCACACAAGCCATGCATGATCTGGCATTCTTTCTCCCTCCCACGAAATAGTTTCGTAGTGCCGAAAGGCTGTCTGGGTTCCGGTGGGAACTAGTTCTGGACGGCGAAGCCCTGCCGGATAGATGACACCGTATGTGTGCAACTCTGTAGAGAGGTCGTAGTTTCGTCCTTTTGCCCGAGGGGCTGTTCGAGTGTCCTCCCGAAGGGCTGTCCGAGTAATCGTCCGAGTTTCGAGGGTCCTCCCGAAGGGCTGTCCGTGACACCGTCCGAGGGACTGTCCGACCGCCTCCCGGAGGGCTATTCGAGGGGCAGATGAGGGAGTACATCCTCGCGGTTGGGAGGTTGTAAATCCTAGCTTCGGGGATCTGCACCGACGATCGTCATCGACTCTACTTCCGCTGCGCTACGAGTCGGTAACGAAAATGATCAAACCTTGTATGCAGTCTCCATAGTGTTCCTGGGCTGGTGCGTAGGTCGGAAATTTTTTGTTTTCTGCTGCATTACCCTACACTAGGGTGCCCCCTCCCCACGTATATAAAGGAGGGAGGGGGAGGCCGGCCGGCCCTAGGGGGCGCGCCCAAGGAGGGGGAGTCCTACTAGGACTACCAGTCCTGGTAGGATTCCATCACAAGGGAGAGAGGGGGAAGGAAGGAGAGGGAGAGGGAGTAGGAAAGGAGGGCGCTGCCCCCCTTCCCTTGTCCAATTCAGACTGCAAGGGGGGAGGGGGGGCGGCCTGCCCTGGCTGCCCTCCTCTCTCTCCACTAAGGCCCATAGAGGCCCATTAGTTCCCCCGGGGGGTTCCGGTAACCCCTCCGGCACTCCGGTTTTACCCGAAACTATCCGGAACACTTCCGGTGTCCGAATAACATGGTCCAATATATCAATCTTTATGTCTCGACCATTTCAAGACTCCTCGTCATGTCCGTGATCTCATCCGGGACTCCGAACAATCTTCGGTACATCAAATCACATAACTCATAATACAAATCGTCATCGAACGTTAAGCGTGCGGACCCTACGGGTTCGAGAACTATGTAGACATGACCGAGACATCTCTCCGGTCAATAACCAATAGCGGAACCTGGATGCTCATATTGGCTCCTACATATTCTATGAAGATCTTTATCGGTCAAACCGCATAACAACATACGTTGTTCCTTTTGTCATCGGTATGTTACTTGCCCGAGATTCGATCGTCAGTATCATCATACCTAGTTCAATCTCGTTACCGGCAAGTCTCTTTACTCGTTCCATAGTGCATCATCCCATAACTAACTCATTAGTCACATTGCTTGTAAGGCTTCATATGATGTGCATTACCGAGAGGGCCCAGAGATACCTCTCCGATACTCGGAGTGACAAATCCTAATCTCGATCTATGCCAACCCAACAAACACCTTCGAAGACACCTGTAGAGCTTCTTTATAATCACCCATTTACGTTGTGACGTTTGACAGCACACAAAGTGTTCCTCCGGTATTCAGGAGTTGCATAATCTCATAGTCTGAGGAACATGTATAAGTCATGAAGAAAGCAGTAGCAATGAAACTGTAACGATCATAATGCTAAGCTAACGAATGGGTCTTGTCCATCACATCATTCTCCTAATGATGTGATCCCGTCCATCAAATGACAACACATGTCTATGGTTAGGAAACATAACCATCTTTGATAAACGAGCTAGTCAAGTAGAGGCATACTAGGGACACTTATGTTTTGTCTATGTATTCACACATGTACTAAGTTTTCGGTTAATACAATTCTAGCATGAATAATAAACATTTATCATGAAATAAGGAAATAAATAATAACTTTATTATTGCCTCTAGGGCATATTTCCTTGAGTCTCCCACTTGCACTAGAGTCAATAATCTAGATTACATAGTAATGATTCTAACACCCATGGAGTCTTGGTGCTGATCATGTTTTGCTCGTGGAAGAGGCTTAGTCAACGGGTCTGCAACATTCAGATCCGTATGTATTTTGCAAATCTATATGTCTCCCTCCTTGACTTGATCGCGGATGGAATTGAAGCGTCTCTTGATGTGTTTGGTTCTTTTGTGAAATCTGGATTCCTTCGCCAAGGCAATTGCTCCAGTATTATCACAAAAGATTTTCATTGGACCCGATGCACTAGGTATTACACCTAGATCGGATATGAACTCCTTCATCCAGACTCCTTCATTTGCTGCTTCTGAAGCAGCTATGTATTCCGCTTCACACGTAGATCCCGCCACGACGCTCTGCTTGGAACTGCACCAACTGACAGCTCCACCATTCAATATAAATACGTATCCGGTTTGTGACTTAGAGTCATCCGGATCAGTGTCAAAGCTTGCATCGACGTAACCACTTACGACAAGCTCTTTGTCACCTCCATAAACGAGAAACATATCCTTAGTCCTTTTCAGGTATTTCAGGATGTTCTTGACCGCTGTCCAGTGATCCACTCCTGGATTACTTTGGTACCTCCCTGCTAAACTTATAGCAAGGCACACATCAGGTCTGGTACACATCATTGCATACATGATAGAACCTATGGCTGAGGCATAGGGAATGACTTTCATTTTCTCTCTATCTTCTGCAGTGGTCGGGCATTGAGTCTTACTCAACTTCACACCTTGCAACACTGGCAAGAACCCTTTCTTTGACTGATCAATTTTGAACTTCTTCAAAACTTTATCAAGGTATGTGCTTTGTGAAAGTCCTATTAAGCGTCTTGATCTATCTCTATAGATCTTGATGCCCAATATATAAGCAGCTTCACCGAGGTCTTTCATTGAAAAACTTTTAATCAAGTATCCTTTTATGCTATCCAGAAATTCTATATTGTTTCCAATCAATAATATGTCATCCACATATAATATTAGAAACGCTACAGAGCTCCCACTCACTTTCTTGTAAATACAGGCTTCTCCAAAAGTCTGTATAAAACCATATGCTTTGATCACTTCATCAAAGCGTATATTCCAACTCCAAGATGCTTGCACCAGTCCATAAATGGATCGCTGGAGCTTGCACACTTTGTTAGCTCCCTTAGGATCGACAAAACCTTCTAGTTGCATCATATACAACTCTTCTTTAAGAAATCCATTAAGGAATGCAGTTTTGACATCCATTTGCCAAATTTCATAATCATAAAATGCGGCAATTGCTAACATGATTCGGACAGACTTAAGCATCGCTACGGGTGAGAAGGTCTCATCGTAGTAAACTCCTTGAACTTGTCGAAAACCTTTCGCAACAAGTCGAGCTTTGTAGACAGTAACATTACCGTCAGCGTCAGTCTTCTTCTTGAAGATCCATTTATTCTCTATGGCTTGCCGATCATCGGGCAAGTCAACCAAAGTGCACACTTTTTTCTCATACATGGATCCCATCTCAGATTTCATGGCCTCAAGCCATTTCGCGGAATCTAGGCTCATCATCGCTTCCTCATAGTTCGTAGGTTCATCATGGTCTAGTAACATGACTTCCAGAACAGGATTACCGTACCACTCTGGTGCGGAACGCACTCTGGTTGACCTACGAGGTTCGGTAGTAACTTGATCCGAAGTTTCATGATCATCATCATTAACTTCCTCACTAATTGGTGTAGGCATCACTGGAACTGATTTCTGTGGTGAACTACTTTCCAATTCGGGAGAAGATACAATTACCTCATCAAGTTCTACTTTTCTCCCACTCACTTCTTTCGAGAGAAACTCCTTCTCTAGAAAGGATCCATTCTTAGCAACGAATATCTTGCCTTCGGATTTGTGATAGAAGGTGTACCCAACAGTTTCCTTTGGGTATCCTATGAAGACGCACTTCTCCGATTTGGGTTCGAGCTTATCAGGTTGAAGCTTTTTCACATAAGCATCGCAGCCCCAAACTTTAAGAAACGACAACTTTGGTTTCTTGCCAAACCACAGTTCATAAGGCGTCGTCTCAACGGATTTTGATGGTGCCCTATTTAAAGTGAATGCAGCCGTCTCTAAAGCATAACCCCAAAACGATAGCGGTAAATCAGTAAGAGACATCATAGATCGCACCATATCTAATAAAGTACGGTTACGACGTTCGGACACACCATTTTGCTGTGGTGTTCCAGGTGGCGTAAGTTGTGAAACTATTCCACATTGTTTCAAATGAAGACCAAACTCGTAACTCAAATATTCACCTCCACGATCAGATCGTAGAAACTTTATTTTCTTGTTACGATGATTTTCCACTTCACTCTGAAATTCTTTGAACTTTTCAAATGTTTCAGACTTATGCTTCATTAAGTAGATATAACCATATCTGCTCAAATCATCTGTGAAGGTAAGAAAATAACGATACTCGCCACGAGCCTCAACACTCATTGGACCACATACATCGGTATGTATTATTTCCAATAAGTCAGTAGCTCATTCCATTGTTCCGGAGAACGGAGTTTTAGTCATCTTGCCCATGAGGCATGGTTCGCAAGTATCAAGTGATTCATAATCAAGTGATTCCAAAAGCCCATCAGCATGGAGTTTCTTCATGCGCTTTACACCAATATGACCTAAACGGCAGTGCCACAAATAAGTTGCACTATCATTATTAACTTTGCATCTTTTGGCTTCAATATTATGAATATGTGTATCACTACAGTCGAGATTCAACAAAAATAGACCACTCCTCAAGGGTGCATGACCATAAAAGATATTATTCATATAAATAGAACAACCATTATTCTCTGATTTAAATGAATAACCGTCTCGCATCAAACAAGATCCAGATATAATGTTCATGCTCAACGCTGGCACCAAATAACAATTATTTAAGTCTAAAACTAATCCTGAAGGTAGATGTAGAGGTAGCGTGCCGATGGCGATCACATCGACTTTGGAACCATTTCCCACGCGCATCGCCACCTCGTCCTTAGCCAATCTTTGTTTAATCTGTAGCCCCTGTTTCGAGTTACAAATATGAGCAACCGAACCGGTATCAAATACCCAGGCACTACTACGAGCATTAGTAAGGTACACATCAATAACATGTATATCAAATATACCTTTGTTCACTTTGCCATCCTTCTTATCCGCCAAATACTTGGGGCAGTTCCGCTTCCAGTGACCAGTCCCTTTGCAGTAGAAGCACTCAGTTTCAGGCTTAGGTCCAGACTTGGGCTTCTTCCTAGGAGTAGCAATTTGCTTGCTATTCTTCTTGAAGTTCCCCTTCTTCCCTTTGTCCTTTTTCTTGAAACTAGTGGTCTGTTTAACCATCAACACTTGATGCTCCTTTTTGATTTCTACCTCCGCAGCCTTTAGCATCGCGAAGAGCTCGGGAATTGTCTTATTCATCCCTTGCATATTATAGTTCATCACGAAGCCTTTGTAGCTTGGTGGCAGTGATTGAAGAACTCTGTCAATAACACTGTCATCCGGAAGATTAACTCCCAGCTGAGTCAAGTGGTTATGGTACCCAAACATTCTGAGTGTGTGTTCAATGACAGAACTGTTCTCGTCCATCTTGCAGCTATAGAACTTGTTGGAGACTTCATATCTCTCAACTCGGGCATTTCCTTGAAATATTAACTTCAACTCTTGGAACATCTCATATGCTCCAAGACGTTCAAAACATCTTTGAAGTCCCGATTCTAAGCCGTAAAGCATAGCACTGTGGCGCCCCCGGCTCAATCGTACACTAATCATGCACGCAAACGTGTACGATCAAGATCAGGGACTCACGGGAAGATATCACAACACAACTCTAAAACATAAATAAGTCATACAAGCATCATAATACAAGCCAGGGGCCACGAGGGCTCGAATACAAATGCTCGATCATAGACGAGTCAGCGGAAGCAACAATATCTGAGTACAGACATAAGTTAAACAAGGTGCCATAAGATGGCTAGCACAAACAGGGATACAACAGATCGAACAGGCGCAGGGCCTCCTGCCTGGGATCCTCCTAACTACTCCTGGTCGTCGGCGCCCTGGACGTAGTAGTAGGCTCCGCCCTGGTGGTAGTAGTCGTCGAAGGTGGCGTCTGGCTCCTGGGCTCCAACATCTGGTTGCGACAACCAGCAAGAAGGGAAAGGGGGAAAGGAGGGGGAAAGCAACCGTGAGTACTCATCCAAAGTACTCGCAAGCAAGGATCTATACTACATATGCATGGTATATGTGTAAAGAGGCAATATCGGTGGACTGAACTGCAGAATGCCAGAATAAGAGGGGGATAGCTAGTCCTGTCGAAGACTACGCTTCTGGCAGCCTCCATCTTGAAGCAATAGAAGAGATTAGTTGGAAGTTAACCAAACAACAACGTATAGCATAATCCTACCCGTCGATCCTCTCGTCGCCACCAGGCGAGAGAGCGACCACCGGGTTATATCTGTCACTTGTAAGGGTGTGTTTTATTAAGTATCCATTTCTAGTTGTCATGAGGTCGGAATACAACTCCGGGTCGTCCTTTTACCGAGGGACACGGCTATTCGAATAGATAAACTTCCCTGCAGGGGTGCACCACATATTCCCCAACACGCTCGATCCCCTTTGGCCGGACACACTTTCCTGGGTCATGCCCGGCCTCGGAAGATCCACACGTCGCAGCCCCACCTAGGCTCAACAGAGAGGTCAGCACGCCGGACTAATCCTAGGCACTCTGGGGTCTGGGCCCATCGCCCAGTGCGCTCCTGCACGTTGCGTACGCGGCCGCGAGCAGACCTAGCAACCCACACGATCATGGCGGTTACGTTATCGCGGTCCAACACGGCGCGCGCCGCTCAGTCGCTGACGTCAAGAAGGCTTCAGCTGATACCACGACGCCGGGATACCCATAACTACTCCCGCGTAGTTGGTTAGTGCGTATAGGCCAGTGGCCAGACTCAGATCAAATATCCAATCTCGTTAAACGTGTTATTATGAGATCACCGCGGACGACGACCAGGGCCAGGCCCACCTCTCTCCTAGGTGGTCACAACCTGCCCTGCCGCTCCACAACAAAGAGTCACTTAGGGGGCCGTCGAGGAGGCCAATCCTTTCAGCCCCCATTCGTGAATCACCTGCGGGTGCTCCACGAGCCGACCCGACTTTAGTATCCATCTGATGTCACATGTAATAAGTAGTATTCATATCCGCAATCGCCACCCGTGGCGAGCACGGCCCTATAATGTAGCATAGCAGACAGACGAGAATGTAGGGCCACTGATGACAAACTAGCATCCTACACTAGGCATTTAGGATTGCAGGTAAGGTATCAACAACAGTAGCAACAATGACAGGCTATGCAGCAGAATAGGATTAATGGAAAGCAGTAACAGGCTACACTACTCTAATGCAAGCAGTATAGAGAAGAATAGGCGATATCTGGTGATCAAGGGGGGGGGCTTGCCTGGTTGCTCTGGCAAGTAGGGGTCGTCAACAACGTAGTCGGTCGGGGCACCAGCAGCTGCGTCGGTCTCGTAGTCTACCGAAGAGAAGAGGGGGAAGAAACAATAAACACACGGCAATAATGCAACAGGGATGCATGACATGTCTAAACGCAGGGCCAGGGTGATATACAGCCTAACTAAGCGATTTAGTTAATTTAGGAATTTATTCGGATTTATTTAATTAGGGTTGGACACTATTCATTTATCGAAATCGGTCTAATTGTTCAACGTTCTTATAGCTGCGGGCATCTGACGGGAATACGGAGGATGTATTCGGGTTCGTATCGTCGTTCTGAGCAAGTTTCATGTATAAAATATTTTCATCGGAGTTACGGTTTAAAAGATATGATTTTCTAAAGTTTTTATTAATTTCTGAAATTTTAATTAATTATTTAATTCAACATTATCCGAAACAGTGATTGATGACGTCAGCATGACATCATGCTGACTTCAGCAGTTAATTAAGTTAATTACTAATTACTGTTTAATTAACACTAATTAGTTAATTAGATTAACCTAATCAGGATTAATTAACTAATTAATTAACTAATTAATTAATTAATTATTTTAATTATTTATTTTTATTTGGGTCATGGGCCCCACTGGTCAGTGGACCAGGGGCGGACACGTCCGGGGCGTGCCCCTTTTGGGACCGGACATGTCCGGTGCCCAAAGGGGACGCACGGGCGGGCGCGGGCGGTCGGGGGCGCGGCGAAGCGTGGGCGCAGGCGAGCGCACGCGGGGCCGGAGGCGGGGCGGCGGCGCGGTGGCTGGAGCGGCCGCGGGCGGCAGCGCGGTGGCGAAGCGGGGGCCGGAGCGGGTCGAGGCGACCGCGGGACGGGCGCGGGGAGCACGGCGTCAGGCGCGCGGGCGCGAGGACGGGGAGGCACGGGGTGGTCGCGGCAGTGGCCGGCGCGGATGCGTGCGCGGCGAGGTGCGGGAGCAGAGAGGGGGGGAGAGGCCCGAGGCCTCACCGTGATCCGTAGGGACGGGGCAGCGGGGGTCGGGGTGGTCGACGGGGACGACGGCGATGGGGAGGCAGGCCGGCGGGGACGAAGCGGCGACGAGACAGACGGAAGAACAGGAGAGGATGAGAGCTTAAGGGGAGGAAAGGTGTGCACCCTCTTTCGCCCGATTGGTGGCGTGTGCGGCGAGGGAGAGGAGGCGCGGTCGGGCGCGTCGGGCGAGCGGCGTCGAGGGAGCAGGCCGGCGAGGGAGAGGCGGGCTCCGGGCGGCGGCGTCCAACGGCGACGGGACAGCGAATGGGGCGATGGCACGGTCGCCCGATCGATCTGGATCGGGGGGAGGGGGAGCGAGGGGGGGGGGGGTCGGGGGTTGGGCTAGGGTTTCGGGTGGGGGGTGGCCGGCTAGTAGGCGCCGGCGGGGCCGGCCTGGCGGCCCGGTGGCTTGCTGGGCCGAGGCCCAGTGGGGGGGGGGGGGGGGGTGGTTCCTGGGGGTGTGTTCCTTTATCCTTTTCTGTTTCTTTTTCCTTTTCTTTATTCTCTTTTCTCAATCTAGTAAATAGCTAGACCTCAAAATGGTTTTTGTAAAAAGTGTGACCTATTTCATAAATACCAGTGCATTATACCTTAACACCTAAAATTAGTTTGGACAAAACATAATTCCATATTTATTTCAGATTTAATAAATGGTTATTAAATATTATCTTTATCCACTGTTTGAGGTTGTTCGAGTCACTTATCCAATTCCAATGATGTTGGTTTCAATTTTAGAATAGCCTCTGGAATATTTGTTATTTATCTGACATTTTAGTTTCTATGTTGGACAACTTTTATATTCCACTTTCATTTAAATTTGAATTTGGCTTAGGAGTTGAAATGCAATATGATGCTAATGATGATTATGCACTATTAATCATGATGACATGGCCTCATCAAAAGGGTGATCACTGTAGCTTAATACAGGGGGTGTTACAAGCACACTGAACTATCGAGTAGTCATCAGCTTTGCTCTGCCAGACGTTCTTAACGTCATCAGTAGCATCTGCAGTAGGCCTAGCACCTAGCGGTGCTTCCAGGACGTAATTCTTCTGTGCAGCAATGAGGATAATCCTCAAGTTACGGACCCAGTCCGTGTAGTTGCTGCCATCATCTTTCAATTTGTGTTAATTTCTATGCTTCCATTTGTACCTTTAAAATTTACCATTCGCGGTTGTGGAAGTAGTACTGTGAGCTTACTGGAACTACTACTCAAGTCTCAGTGCCTTTGGTCTCAATTTTACCTGTGCTCTTTGTTTCGTCAATCTTCCGTCAAGTGTACTTGGCCATTTGTGATTTTTCTGTCTTGTGCAGCGCCTGTCCTATTGTTGGGGAACGTGCAATTTCAAAAAATTTCCTATGTTCACGCAAGATCTATCTAGGAGATGCATAGCAACGAGAGGGGAGAGTATGTCCATGTACCCTCGTAGATCGAAAGCGGAAGCGTTTAGTAACGCGGTTGATGTAGTCGAACGTCTTCGCAATCCAACCGATCCAAGTACCGAACGTACGGCACCTCCGCGTTCAACACACGTTCAGCTCAATGACGTCCCTCGAGCTCTTGATCCAGTTGAGGACGAGGGAGAGTTCCGTCAGCACGATGGCGTGGCGACGGTGATGATGAAGTTACCGGCGCAGGGCTTCGCCTAAGCACTACGACGATATGACCGAGGTGTGTAACTGTGGAGGGGGGCACCGCACACGGCTAAGACCAATCTTGTTGTGTTCTAGGGTGCCCCCCTCCCCACGTATATAAAGGAGGGAGGGGGAGGCCGGCCGGCCCTAGGGGGCACGCCCAAGGAGGGGGAGTCCTACTAGGACTACCAGTCCTAGTAGGATTCCATCACAAGGGAGAGAGGGGGAGGGAAGGAGAGGGAGAGGGAGTATCCTTGAGTCTCCCACTTGCACTAGAGTCAATAATCTAGATTACATAGTAATGATTCTAACACCCAGGAGTCTTGGTGCTGATCATGTTTTGCTCGTGGAAGAGGTTAGTCAACGGGTCTGCAACATCAGATCCGTATGTATTTTGCAAATTCTATATGTCTCCCTCCTTGACTTGATCGCGATGGAATTGAAGCGTCTCTTGATGTGTTTGGTTCTTTTGTGAAATCTGGATTCCTTCGCCAAGGCAATTGCTCCAGTATTATCACAAAAGATTTTCATTGGACCCGATGCTAGGTATTACACCTAGATCGGATATGAACTCCTTCATCCAGACTCCTTCATTGTGCTGCTTCTGAAGCAGCTATGTATTCCGCTTCACACGTAGATCCGCCACGACGCTCTGCTTGGAACTGCAAACCATGACAGCTCCACCATTCAATATAAATACGTATCCGTTTGTGACTAGAGTCATCCGGATCAGTGTCAAAGCTTGCATCGACGTAACCACTTACGACAAGCTTTTGTCACCTCCATAAACGAGAAACATATCCTTAGTCCTTTTCAGGTATTTCAGGATGTTCTTGACACGCTGTCCAGTGATCCACTCCTGGATTACTTTGGTACCTCCCTGCTAAACTTATAGCAAGCACACATCAGGTCTGTACACATCATTGCATACATGATAGAACTATGGCTGAGGCATAGGGAATGACTTTCATTTTCTCTCTATCTTACTGCAGTGGTCGGGCATTGAGTCTTACTCAACTTCACACCTTGCAACACTGGCAAGAACCCTTTCTTTGACTGATCAATTTTGAACTTCTTCAAAACTTTATCAAGGTATGTGCTTTGTGAAAGTCCTATTAAGCTTCTTGATCTATCTTATAGATCTTGATGCCCAATATATAACAGCAGCTTCACCGAGGTCTTTCATTGAAAAAACTTTTAATCAGTATCCTTTTATGCTATCCAGAAATTCTATATTGTTTCCAATCAATAATATGTCTCCACATATAATATTAGAAACGCTACAGAGCTCCCACTCACTTTCTTGTAAATACAGGCTTCTCCCAAAAGTCTGTATAAAACCATATAGCTTTGATCACTTCATCAAAGCGTATATTCCAACTCCAAGATGCTTGCACCAGTCCATAAATGGATCGCTGGAGCTTGCACATTTGTTAGCCCTCCTTAGGATCGACAAAACCTTCTAGTTGCTCATATACAACTCTTCTTTAAGAAATCCATTAAGAATGCAGTTTTGACATCCATTTGCCAAATTTCATAATATAAAATGCGGCAATTGCTAACATGATTCGGACAGACTTAAGCTCGCTACGGGTGAGAAGGTCTCATCGTAGTAAACTCCTTGAACTTGTCGAAAACCTTTCGCAACAAGTCGAGCTTTAGACAGTAACATTACGTCACGTCAGTCTTTCTTCTTGAAGATCCATTTATTCTCTATGGCTTGCCGATCATCGGGCAAGTCAACCAAAGTGCACACTTTTTTCTCATACATGGATCCCATCTCAGATTTCATGGCCTCAAGCCATTTCGCGGAATCTAGGCTCATCATCGCTTCCTCATAGTTCGTAGGTTCATCATGGTCTAGTAACATGACTTCCAAACAGGATTCCGTACCACTCTGGTGCGGAACGCACTCTGGTTGACCTACGAGGTTCGGTAGTAACTTGATCCGAAGTTTCATGATCATCATCATTAACTTCCTCACTAATTGGTGTAGGCATCACTTGGAACTGATTTCTGTGGTGAACTACTTTCCAATTCGGGAGAAGATACAATTACCTCATACAGTTCTACTTTTCTCCCACTCACTCTTTTCGAGAGAAACTCCTTCTCTAGAAAGGATCCATTCTTAGCAACGAATATCTGCCTTCGGATTTGTGATAGAAGGTGTACCCAACAGTTTCCTTTGGGTATCCTATGAAGACGCACTTCTCCGATTTGGGTTCGAGCTTATCAGGTTGAAGCTTTTTCACATAAGCATCGCAGCCCCAAACTTTAAGAAACGACAACTTTGGTTTCTTGCCAAACCACAGTTCATAAGGCGTCGTCTCAACGGTTTTGATGGTGCCCTATTTAAAGTGAATGCAGCCGTCTCTAAAGCATAACCCCAAACGATGCGGTAAATCAGTAAGAGCATCATAGATCGCACCATATCTAATAAAGTACGGTTACGACGTTCGGACACACCATTTTGCTGTGGTGTTCCAGGTGGCGTAAGTTGTGAAACTATTCCACATTGTTTCAAATGAAGACCAAACTCGTAACTCAAATATTCACCTCCACGATCAGATCGTAGAAACTTTATTTTCTTGTTACGATGATTTTTCCACTTCACTCTGAAATTCTTTGAACTTTTCAAATGTTTCAGACTTATGCTTCATTAAGTAGATATAACCATATCTGCTCAAATCATCTGTGAAGTAAGAAAATAACGATACTCGCCACGAGCCTCAACACTCATTGGACCACATACATCGGTATGTATTATTTCCAATAAGTCAGTCAGAGCTCATTCCATTGTTCCGGAGAACGGAGTTTTAGTCATCTTGCCCATGAGGCATGGTTCGCAAGTATCAAGTGATTCATAATCAAGTGATTCCAAAAGCCCATCAGCATGGAGTTTCTTCATGCGCTTTAACACCAATATGACCTAAACGGCAGTGCCACAAATAAGTTGCACTATCATTATTAACTTGCATCTTTTGGCTTCAATATTATGAATATGTGTATCACTACAGTCGAGATTCAACAAAAATAGACCACTCCTCAAGGGTGCATGACCATAAAAGATATTTCATATAAATAGAACAACCATTATTCTCTGATTTAAATGAATAACCGTCTCGCATCAAACAAGATCCAGATATAATGTTCATGCTCAACGCTGGCACCAAATAACAATTATTTAAGTCTAAAACTAATCCTGAAGGTAGATGTAGAGGTACGTGCGATGGCGATCACATCGACTTTGGAACCATTTCCCACGCGCATCGCCACCTCGTCCTTAGCCAATCTTTGTTTAATCTGTAGCCCCTGTTCGAGTTACAAATATGAGCAACCGAACCGGTATCAAATACCCAGGCACTACTACGAGCATTAGTAAGGTACACATCAATAACATGTATATCAAATATACCTTTGTTCACTTTGCCATCCTTCTATCCGCCAAATACTTGGGGCAGTTCCGCTTCCAGTGACCAGTCCCTTGCAGTAGAAGCACTCAGTTTCAAGGCTTAGGTCCAGACTTGGGCTTCTTCCTAGGAGTAGCAATTTGCTTGCTATCTTCTTGAAGTTCCCCTTCTTCCCTCTTGTCCTTTTTCTGAAACTAGTGGTCTGTTTAACCATCAACACTTGATGCTCCTTTTTGATTTGCTACTACCGCAGCCTTTAGCATCGCGAAGAGCTCGGGAATTGTCTTATTCTATCTCCTTGCATATTATAGTTCATCACGAAGGCCTTTGTAGCTTGGTGGCAGTGATTGAAAACTCTGTCAATAACACTGTCATCCGGAAGATTAACTCCCAGCTGAGTCAGTGGTTATGGTACCCAAACATTCTGAGTGTGTGTTCAATGACAGAACTGTTCTCGTCCATCTTGCAGCTATAGAACTTGTTGGAGACTCATATACTCTCAACTCGGGCATTCCTTGAAATATTAACTCTCAACTCAACTCTGGAACATCTCATATGCTCCAAGACTTTCAAAACATCTTTGAAGTCCCGATTCTAAGCCGTAAGCATAGCACTGTGGCGCCCCCGGCTCAATCGACACTAATCATGCACGCAAACGTGTACGATCAAGATCAGGGACTCACGGGAAGATATCACACACAACTCTAAAAACATAAATAAGTCATACAAGCATCATAAATCAGCCAGGGCCACGAGGGCTCGAATACAAATGCTCGATATAGACGAGTCAGCGGGCAACAATATCTGAGTACAGACATAAGTTAAACAAGGTGCCATAAGATGGCTAGCACAAACAGGGATACACAGATCGAACAGGCCAGGGCCTCCTGCCTGGGATCCTCCAACTACTCCTGGTCGTCGGGGCCCTGGACGTAGTAAGTAGGCTCCGCCTGGTGGTAGTAGTCGTCGAAGGTGGCGTCTGGCTCCTGGGCTCCAGCATCTGGTTGCGACAACCAGCAAGAAGGGAAAGGGGGAAAAGGAGGGGAGAAAGCAACCGTGAGTACTCATCCAAAGACTCGCAAGCAAGGATCTATACTACATATGCATGGTATAGTGTAAAGAGGCAATATCGGTGGGACTGAACTGCAGAATGCAAAGAATAAGAGGGGATAGCTAGTCCTGTCGAAGACTACGCTTCTGGCAGCCTCCATCTTGAAGCAATAGAAGAGATAGTTGGAAGTTAACCAAGCAACAACGTATAGATAAAATCCTACCCGTCGATCCTCTCGTCGCCACCATGCGAGAGAGCGACCACCGGGTTATAACTGTCACTTGAAGGGTTGTTTTATTAAGTATCCATTTCTGTTGTCAGAGGTCGGAATACAACTCCGGGTCGTCCTTTATACCGAGGGACACGGCTATTCGAATAGATAAACTTCCCTGCAGGGGTGCACCCATATTCCCCAACAACGCTCGATCCCCTTTGGCCGGACACACTTTCCTGGGTCATGCCCGGCCTCGGAAGATCCACACGTCGCAGCCCCACCTAGGCTCAACAGAAAGGTCACAGCACGCCGGACTAATCCTAGGCACTCTGGGGTCTGGGCCCATCGCCCAGTGCGCTCCTGCACGTTGCGTACCCGCCGCGAGCAGACCTAGCAACCACCCACACGATCATGGCGGTTACGTTATGCGGTCCAACACGGCGCGCGCCGCGTCAGTCGCTGACGTCAAGAAGGCTTCAGCTGATACCACGACGCCGGGTACCCATAAACTCACTCCCGCGTAGTTGGTTAGTGCGTATAGGCCAGTGGCCAGACTCAGATCAAATATCCAATCTCGTTAAACTGTTATTATGAGATCACCGCGGACGACGACCAGGGCCAGGCCCACCTCTCTCCTAGGTGGGTACAACACCTGCCCTGCCGCTCCACAACAAAGGTCACTTAGGGGGCCGTCGAGGAGGCCAATCCTTTCAGCCCCCATTCGTAATCACCTGCGGGTGCTCCACGAGCCGCCCCGACTTTAGTATCCATCTGATGTCACATGTAATAAGTAGTATTCATATCCGCAATCGCCACCCGTGCGAGCACGGCCCTATAATGTAGCATGCAGACAGACGAGAATGTAGGGCCATGTGATGACAACTAGCATCCTACACTAGGCATTTAGGATTGCAGGTAAGGTTCAACAAACAGTACAACAATGACAGGCTATGCAGCGAAATAGGATTAATGGAAAGCAGTAACAGGCTACACTACTCTAATGCAAGCAGATATAGAGAAGAATAGGCGATATCTGGTGATCAAGGGGGGGGGCTTGCCTGGTTGCTCTGGCAAGTAGGGGTCGTCAACAACGTAGTCGGTCGGGCACCACAGCTGCGTCGGTCTCGTAGTCTACCGAAGAGAAGAGGGGGAAGAAACATAAACACACGGCAATAATGCAACAGGGATGCATGACATGTCTAAACGCAGGGCCAGGGTGATATACAGCCTAACTAAGCGATTTAGTTAATTTAGAATTATTCGGATTTATTTAATTAGGGTTGGACACTATTCATTTATTATCGAAATCGGTCTAATTGTTCAACGTTCTTATAGCTGGGGCATCTGACGGGAATACCGGAGGATGTATTCGGTTCGTACCCTGCCCTGGCTGCCCTCCTCTCTCTCCACTAAGGCCCATAGAGGCCCATTAGTTCCCCCGGGGGGTTCCGGTAACCCCTCCGGCACTCCAGTTTTACCCGAAACTATCCGGAACACTTCCGGTGTCCGAATAACATGGTCCAATATATCAATCTTTATGTCTCGACCATTTCAAGACTCCTTGTCACATCCGTGATCTCATCCGGGACTCCGAACAATCTTCGGTACATCAAATCACATAACTCATAATACAAATCGTCATCGAACATTAAGCGTGCGGACCCTACGGGTTCGAGAACTATGTAGACATGACTGAGACATCTCTCCGTTCAATAACCAATAGCGGAACCTGGATGCTCATATTGGCTCCTACATATTCTACGAAGATTTTTATCGGTCAAACCGGATAACAACATACGTTGTTCCCTTTGTCATCGGTATGTTACTTGCCCGAGATTCGATCGTCGGTATCATCATACCTAGTTCAATCTCGTTACCGGCAAGTCTCTTTACTCGTTCCGTAGTGCATCATCCCGTAACTAAGTCATTAGTCACATTGCTTGCAAGGCTTCATATGATGTGCATTACCGAGAGGGCCCAGAGATACCTCTCCGATACTCGGAGTGACAAATCCTAATCTCGATCTATGCCAACCCAACAAACACCTTCAGAGACACCTGTAGAGCTTCTTTATAATCACCCATTTACGTTGTGACATTTGATAGCACACAAAGTGTTCCTCCGGTATTCAGGAGTTGCATAATCTCATAGTCTGAGGAACATGTATAAGTCATGAAGAAAGCAGTAGCAATGAAACTGTAACGATCATAATGCTAAGCTAACGAATGGGTCTTGTCCATCACATCATTCTCCTAATGATGTGATCCCGTCCATCAAATGACAACACATGTCTATGGTTAGGAAACATAACCATCTTTGATAAACGAGCTAGTCAAGTAGAGGCATACTAGGGACACTTATGTTTTGTCTATGTATTCACACATGTACTAAGTTTCCGGTTAATACAATTCTAGCATGAATAATAAACATTTATCATGAAATAAGGAAATAAATAATAACTTTATTATTGCCTCTAGGGCATATTTCCTTCACCTATTTCAGTGAGCAAAACCATGCGATTAATGAGCCCTAACAAGTTCATACAGGAAGACCAGATTGACTTATTGACATGTTAATGAATCGGTAGTCAGCCTTTCTTGCTCAATTGCTACAGTTTTCAGTCCCAACCAAGTATTAAATGTGCATAGAACTAGCGAGCAATGTCTAATTAACATGCCACTGACCAAGGATTTTACATTGCAAAAATCAAGAGTGAGCAGCGGACCGAAAATATTCAATTCAACTGTACATGGCTAGAACTTCGGATTAAAACATAACTAATCTATTCAGCCATTCAAAAAGAAGCTCATGAAGTGTTTTTTTGAACCCCCTCAAAAAATTTAATCAACTGTTGTAGACAAAAACAAGGAGGTATTATCACAGTATATCATTGACCTATTTTTTTATACACATTTACTGCAGACTATCTTCTTTATAGTTTTTTCAAACTAACAACTAATAAACCATCTTTCCCTCACAAAAAAGAACAAATAGACAGTCTTTATGAACATTCCTTCCATCCATTTATATATGTATATATATTGACTCAAATATATTTTTCTCACATGTGTCGCCCTGGTTCTTCACATGAACTTCCTTTTCATTGAGAATTTGTAGCAGCGCCAGTTCTTTTTCACATGATGAAGTGACCTAGAAGTGAACACACACACACTAATAAAGTCATGGCTGCAGTGCAAATATATGCTCTACTAACTAATGGGCATGCTTCAAGTTATTTTTCACAATCCCTGCAAGTATTGTCTCTGCAGCGATACAGTACGGCGGAAAAGCACATGTGTGTGAAGCCACTAAAAAATAAAATTAAAAAACCTGACAAAGATAAGCAAACACTATCATGTATATCCTTTACTTTTTTATGTCCATGTACTGATGTACCCCATACTATCTGCAGCCTAATAATTTTGCATATTTTGTCGATACTCCTTTTTTTAGGGGGTCAATACTACTCGCTGAGATGACTTACAGTAGCAATTCCCATCCAACGAGCGACTGCTATTCAATGAGAAAACAGAACAACGCCACACCACTGATGCCATGGCCTAGACCTGGAACCACCCAACTATAATCACATAAGGCATACCATCAGATTATAAACCATTCACAATCACTACAAGAAATATGTCAACTTGTGACCTTTTCTTAGTGACCCCAGCTGAATTGGTCGTAAATCCACGGCCATTTCGCTTGGAAGAGCTCAAACCCTGAAATTGCCTTATACCAAATGGTCATAAAGCAGACAACAATGGTCGACGACCTTATTTCTACCTGATTACGACCAATATAAATGGCCATGAGGTTGTGAACGTGGATGCATTGGTACTTAAGGTGTCGCTTCAGGTGGGCTTGGACCTCGGTGGAACGAGGCCACCTCCTATTTTTCTTTTAAAATTTTTGTGTGCCATGTAGGCCTCGGCCCATCCAGGAAGAAATGTTGGATGCCCTCATATTTCTCAAAAAAACATATATTCGGCCCAACGAAAAAATGGGAAAATAACAAGTTTTTCATTATTACCATTTGGTAAGGATGGTCAGTTATCTGAAAAAAAAATAAGTTTTCATTATTGTCTAAAAAATAGGTTTTTCATTGTATAACTCTAAAAAGGTTTTTCCTTGTAGAAAAATCTCGAAACCATTTAAACAATATAAAATTATAAGAATAGGAAAATAATGAACTCCTTCGTGAATCTTGCTATATGGTTTAACAATTAGAAAACTAAACGTGTAATTCAATTTTTTTTAATGTTAATACGTATTTCAAAAAAATGTAATCATGTGTTTTAAAAACTAAATGTGTGTATTTGAAAAGTTTCATGCATATAAAAAATGATAATCACAAATATATTAGATATGTTAAAAAAGTTTCATGTGTAGAAATAATAGTCATCAGTAGTTATATGGAAATTTTACAATATAAAATATAAATATTGGAAAGTAGATAACAAACAAGATTTCTCAAAATGTTAATCATGTATTTCATTTTTCTAACCTATATAAACATGTTTTATTGTATACAAAAATATACAGGTGCAAAAATAAATATAGACTTCAAAACGTATTGTACGAAAAGATGTTTTTTTGTTGGGATATATGAAAATATGTTAATCATGTATTTGAAAAATGGTAAACATATATAAACAATAAGTACAATGTGTGTTAAAAAATGTAGACATGTGTTGAAAATATTAGACATCAAAATATTTATTGAAAATGTTAATGATGTAATTAAAAACCGTTTAATATGTATAAAAATGTGTCTAGTGTACACAAAATTGTTCATAAAATGTGGCCTAATATTCTTGAAAATGGAGAAGTTTTTTTACAATAAATATTTGTTAGGTCCTTCACAAAAAAACTCATTTCGGGAACTCGAAAAATGGAAAATGAATCTGCGGAAATTTGTCTTTTTCATGAGAGGTGGATCAAAAACTTTTTACGCTCAACCATTTGGTCAATTGTACATTAAATATGGTCCAATATCTTAGAAAATTGATGTGGTCAAATTTTGCAACAAATATTTGTTAGGTAGTGGTTGAATCTTGGTAAATTTTTGGTATTTCTCTGATTAAATAGGTGCTTATGAACCTAAAAATGATTTTTAGAAAAATAAAGAGCAAACTATGAGGCAGCTGTAGTTCAAATTTGACCTACTTCCAGCTGAATCGACGGACATTTGTCTTTTTCACGAGAGGTGGATCAAAAATTTTGACACCCAACCATTTGGTTAATTGTGCATCAAATATGGCCTAATATTTTAGAAAATTAATTTGGTACAATTTTGCAACAAATATATGGTAGGTCCTTAAAAAAAACTCATTTTGGGCACTCGAAAAATGGAAAATGAATTTTTGGTCCAAAGAAAATGAAAACTCCCTTAGGAAATATTGTTTGTCATTTCAAGATGCACCCTTGTGCACAAGATGAGATCATTTGAACACACTATGCCATGAATGTGGCCATAAGATTGATCATTTGGCTTGAAAGCATTGAGTCTTCACACATAATAGCTTATTTCCGAGAACACTTTTTTAAAATAATTGCCGTATTACAAGTTTATTATTTTTCCTGGTAACTTGGTCACATATAATGACACAATGCGAAGGTTTTCCAATTTTTTTGAATTTTTCATGCCCATTTCAAAATGCGGTCAAAACGGTGGGCATGACCGTTCATAGCTAGTGGTTGAATCATGAAAAACTTTTGCTATTTCTCTGATTAAATAGATACTTATGTATCTAAAAATCAATTTTAGAAAAAATAAAGAGCAAACTATGAGGCAGCTACAGTTCAAATTTGACCCACTTCGAGCTGAATCGGCGGAAATTTGTCTTTTTCACGAGATGTGGATCAAAACTTTTGACACCCAACCATTTGGTTAATTGTGCATCAAATATGGCCTAATATTTTAGAAAATTGTTTTGGTCCAATTTTGCAACAAATATATGGTAGGTCCTTCACAAAAAAACTCATTTTGGGCACTCGAAAAGTGGAAAATGAATTTTTCGTCCAAAGAAAATGAAAACTCCCTTAGGAAACATTGTTTGCCATTCCAAAATGCACCCTTGTGCATAAGATGAGATCATTTGAACAAACTATGCCATGAATGTGGCCATAAGATTGATCATTTGGCTTGAAAGCCTTGAATCTTCACACATGATAGCTCATTTCTGAGAACACTTTTTTAAAATAATTGCCGCATTATAAGTTTATTATTTTCCTGGTAACTTGGTCATATATAATGACACAATGTGAAGGTTTTCCAATTTTTTGATTTTTTTGAATTTTTCATGCCCATTTCAAAATGCGGTCAAAACGGCGGGCATGGTCGTTCATAGCTAGTGGTTGAATCATGGAATTTTTTTGCTGTTTCTCTGATTAAATAGATACTTATGTACCTAAAAATGAATTTTAGAAAAAATAAAGAGCAAACTATGAGGCAGCTGCAGGTCAAATTTGACCCACTTCCAACTGAATCGACGGAAATTTGTCTTTTTCACGAGAGGTGGATCAAAACTTTTGACACCCAACTATTTGGTTAATTGTGCATCAAATATGGCCTAATATTTTATAAAATTGATTTGGTCCAATTTTGCAACAAATATATGGTAGGTCATTCACAAAAAAACTCATTTTTGGCACTCAAAAAATGAAAAATAATTTTTCATCCAAAGAAAATGAAAACTTCCTTAGGAAACAGTTGTTTGCCATTCCAAGAGCACCTTGTGCACATATGAGATCATTTGAACAAACTATGACATGGATGTGGCCATAGATTGAACTCTTTGGCTTAAGCCATGAATCTTCACCACGACGACACTTTCCATGTCCAAGAACACTGTTTTTTAAATATTGCCATATTACAAGTTTATTATTTTTCCTGGTAACTTGGTCACATATATGACACAATTCGAAGGTTTCCATTTTTGTTTTTTTTTTTCGATTTTCATGCCCATTTCAAATTCGTCAAAAGCGGCGGAATACGCTTTCGTAGCTAGTGGTGAATCTTGGAAAAACTTTTGCTGTTTGTCTGATTAAATAGATACCTTATGTACCTAAAATGATTTTTAGAAAAAATAAAGAGAAAACATATGAGGCAGCTGCAGTTCATAATTTGACCCACTTCCTACTGATTTTGGTACAAGTGTTTTTAAATGACCAAAAATAGCTAGGAAGATCGAAATGCATACAAGTTGGTTATCACCTATAATGCGGTTAACTTGAGTGAAAATTTTTACTGGTGCCATTTTGTAAAATATTATTGGTTTTGCTTCATAAATCCCCTTTGTTTTTAGCACTTAGACTATTGTAAAAACAACACATTTCTCCAACCAATCAGGGTTTTCCCATGATCCCCCTACTGGAGCGATCTGAGCCGCCATGCCCTAGTGATCCAATGTCTCCTCGCCTCTCCTAACCAAACCACACGCGCGCGGCACACTCCTCCCCTCGATCCCCTTCCTTCCGCGAGGACCCACATCGTCGCCGCCTCACAACGTGTCCCTGCATCGCCCTGTCTTCCATCGTCTCCCTCGCCACATTGCGTGTGCCGCCATCCACCTCGTCGCCTCCCAGCTCGCCGCCGGCCTCTGCCCTCCAAACACTGCCACCGGCCAGATCCATCGCAGCCCTCCACCCTGGCCTCTGTCTCACGACCCATCTCTCTCTCCCCGTACTGCACGCCGCCGCCACAGGTGCTAACCGATCCCGGCGTTCTCCAGCGACTCACGCCACCCCGCAGCAAGACACGAGCTCGCCTCGCTCTGCCGGGTCTTCTCCCCCGTCGGGATAGACGCCTCCCGGTCACCAGCACTCACCCCAGCCCTCCCTGTGGCTAGGCTTTCGGGCGCGGCGGCGGCTTTGGCGACTCCTATTAGCTCAACTTCAGCGGTGAGCTCTCCCTTCCCAAGACCCCTCTCCTCGACGCCTCCTCCTCCTCCCGCACAACCACCCACCGCTGGGGGAGGCGACCGAGGGAGCCCAATCACCACCCGAAGAATCGAGGGGGAACGCGCCGAGGGAGTGGAGCTAAATGTTCAAGTTCCTCAAGGACGTGGTTGCGGGATCCGGATCGGGCCTCAAGGACTTCCCCTACACCATCGGCGAGCCCCACGCCTCCGCCTAGGGCACCTGGACGCACCACCGCGTCGCTTCCGATTCGAGCGACGACGAAGCCAATGGCCGCCTCAGGTTCGTCCGATTTCGCCCCTTCTTGGATCTAGCAAGGGAGCACCTCGTCCACGCAGATGCAGGGCCATCATCCACACTTGCATTACTATCAAGTGTTGGCTTCAGATGTATCCAGTCTCCAGTGACCTTCTGAATTGAGAATTAGCTAGCTAGCAGAGTGAGTTTGGTCTGAAAAACCTTGCAGTTTAACACAGATTGAATGCAAAAATTGCTCCAGCGCGGTGGGTGGGTCGGCGGCGGCAACGCGAGGGAGGGGAGTGCTTAGTTCTTGGAGATCCTTTTGTCCACTCAGGCAACTTCAGGGTAGCTCAGTCAACATGGCAGCTCTGCAACAACAGCTTCAGTTAAGAAACCAGCAAGTTGTAATGCATACTGTCTTCTGTAACTCATTTCTATTGCTGGACATGTCATGGTTCAATTGCTCCTGCTGTAGTTTACTACTCCCGCAGTAAAGAAATATAAGGGCACACATGCTAGCTATATATATACCTACTGCTGATTGATGCTCTGTTAGGATTTCTCTTTCTAAATCTCTCTCTTTGCAGGCACGCATGGAGGCGATGATGGATCCTCCGCGGAGACGAGGATGCGTGGACTACTCGAGTGGTGGCCGCCAGGGCCAAGGCCATGGAGGACGCGATCCGGAGTTCGTCGGGACCTCATCCTCTTCGACGAGGCGAGCCAGCTACCAGCCTGCCCGACGGTCGCCAATAGGTATGTTCACAGAGATACATTATTTGGCTGGGATTCGTTCATCCATGTGTGTGTGTAGTTAGCTAAAGGGTTTGTTTGTATTCAATCAAGTTTATGTGTGTGTGTTTACATGATGATCTAACAAGAACATATATAATGGTTCCCTGTAGCTGACCTAGCATGACATGGCATCATTTTGATTGTTTGTGCACAATATAATGCTGCTGCAGAAGAGAGGAAAATTGTTGCTTGTGTTTGAATATTGGTGATGCTGGTTTTGAAGTTTGAAGCTGTCTGTCCATGTGAAAAGAGTCCAGTCCAGTCTAGTCAGCAATATCTCCCCATGTAGCATATATCTTTGTCTGTGTGTGTAGTAGTAGTAGGGTAGTTGGGTTGGAATGAATTGAATGGATCAAGGGAGAGAGAGGTATGTAGGTGGGAATGGACGATCAAGTCAGTCCCATCCATCCAACCATTTGATGATGAACATGTCATATGTTTAATGCAGAAGAAGCTAGCTAATGATACTGATTAGACTTGTTGCCTGAGAGAGAAAGAAAGGAAAGAAAAGAGGACCAGATACTAGCTAGCATATACTACTGCATTATTTGAGTTGACCAAAACAGAGATAGCCAGCCGGCCAGCAATTATTTGACTTCCTGGAGTAAAATTATTTGACTTGTTAAAACTGCCACACATAGTACTACTACTAGTAATCCATATATGCAACTAGTACCTTTGTTTCTCAATATAAAGATGTTTTGGTAGTTTAAATAATGGATGGAGTTCTAGTATCTCTTTCGTCTCCGTTCGAATGCGGCTGATGCGTCTGACTCTGCCACTTCCTCTTAGCTGTAAGACAGTCACATTATGTCTTTTTTGTTGTTGCTGACAGTGATAGTTACAGTATAGTTGAAAATCCACTCGGTTGTGGACTAATAAGAGCCAGCAATACATATACTCTACTTGTCATGTTGTGCTTGCTGTTCCATATTTTGTTGATGCATTGATTGCTGATCAGCTGATGAGAACTGCAGTTAGTTTTTTGAATGATTTGGTGTGCATGTGATCAGTATCATTTGCATAGTATTTCAAAGGCCATTTTTATGTAGTTTCATCTCAGTTATGATATTGATTACTGGTCCTTCATGCACTTAAGCAATATATTTTCCTAATTATTGTTGCTCCACAACCATTATACAACATGTCTCTTTTTCATGCAGATTTGGTGCGCAAAGGCACCATTTTCTTCTAGGGCTTCATCTGCAAATCCACAAAAGTATGAAAGGATCAACTTGTGGAAGTGGTAGAAGAAGCTAGGGGAAAAGAGCAAATGAAGCAGATCTCACCTGCGGGGAGAGAGGACTCACGCAACCCACCAGTTGCCATCGGAGGCTTGTCTGATTCCTCGCGCGACGCCTTCCTGCTACTCCAACTCCGACGCCTTCCTGCTGCTCCAACTCCGACGCCGTACGCCGCGGCTCTCTGATGGCCGCCGCAGATCTTCTCCAACAACTGCCGCTGTTCAGACCATGACGCCTCCTCGATGACTTGCCGCTGATCTCCGAGGATCCGCCGCTGCTCTTCTCCAACAACGGGGCTGCTGCTGATTCTCTCAAGCCCGGAACTTGGACCAGAGAGAAGAACAATCAAGATCCAGGGAACTCCCCTCTCCTTACTCTTCCTTGTCTCCGTGATGTCTAGTTTCTCTCTTGAATGCCTAGGATCACATATCTAGTAGAATCAAGTTGTTCTCATTTATATTCAGTCACTTACCATGCAACACTGATTTTTCGTTAATACACTGCCCAAGTCATGAATTTCCTGAACTGGTGCATGTATATATTTGGGTGCTAGTCAATTAGAGAATGTCTGTGATACCATGTTTGTACTACGTGCTAGTATAGCTGTATTGATGCAAATACTACTTGTGTACTTATGGAGTAGTAAATAGCCTTTCATGTCATTATCCAAGTCTGCACATAGCATTGTTATTTTAGGAGCAGATTTCTCATCCTTCTTTGGATAAGAAACCTGAACTTGCTTAATAGCCAATTTAGTTGTGTATTATCAGTTCAAGTTGTTTAGTATATATCATGTTCTGTTTTGCTACTGAACACCTTCAACTTAAATGCTGAATTGCCTTCTACACATAATTGTTTGTAATCTAAGGGAAAGCCCTTAATAGTAAGCTGACCTTATGAACCATATAAATATATCAAAATCTTGTGTTGTTAAATCAAGCTTATTGTCAATTGGCAACCTCTTATTGTAGTAGCTGGACCTTCTTCCACCATCCCTCTAATAAAGAATAAATCATGATGCTTCTGCTGCCATAACTTGTTTTCTTGTTTACCATCCAGGTACAATGGGACCAAGCTCATCCTCCTCGTCCCTAGCTACTACACGACTGCCATCCTGCGTACTCCCTCCAGTTCATGGAGCATGTGGACCTCTTACTGTAGTAGCTGGTATGCCTGCTACGTGTATCCCCGTCTATTTGATGTTTTGCTAGAACCATAAATCCCGATGCATGATGATCATGGTCTGGTTTGGTATATCTGTCTACATGTTTTGTTGCTATCTAGAATTAGTACTTGTCCCATTTTTTGTTTCCTTGCTGGATGTCTAGTAGATGGGTCAAGTGTTGATGATGTCTAGTAGATGGTTTGCTAGCTATATACCTGTTGCTGATTGATGCTCTTGTGGTTAGCATTATACTCCTGGAATCATATTATACTATATCTAGTGTTCTTGTGGTTCTGTGAAGATGCATCACAAACATCTAGTGTTCTGATATAATTGTTCTCTAAAATATCTAGGTCTTTGAAGTTGGTCGAATCTGTTGCTTTATCATATATTTGGTCCATAAATCTACATTTCTATGAAATCTCTTTCAATATATAATTTTTTGATAGTCTGTACACTAAACCTGGAGGTTTGCAAATCTACTTCAGGAATAATAGCTACTCTAATGCTGGTAGCCTATGTGTTCACTCTTTTACAGGAGCTCCAGGCTTACGAAATTTGAAGTTCGAAGCCGTATAGCCCTACTCAACAAAGAGTCGTCTCTTCTGTTTGATTGTAATAGACTGTAAATATTGTAATATTGTAATAGTAGGCATATCTGGGTTGTAATAGACTATGTATAGATTGTAGTAGACTTTAGTTAGTGTTATTTAATGAACTACATTTGTACTGTTCCGTTTGAAATATTGATTATGTATGTGATTGGAAAAACATGTGGAATGGAAAACTGACTCATGGGACCCACTTATGAAAATACTTTGAGCAATTTTCAAATTTTTGTCAAGTGGGCCCAATGTAAGCTGATGACAAGTGGGACCCATCTGATTGGTGGGACCAACTCTAAAATATAATGGCCCAAATAATGTTAAAAGGCCACAGCCCAGAAATAAATAAAAGGCTGAAATGTTGGGCTTGGCCCATGTAACTGATCAAAACTGACAGGCAAAAAAATTATAAATGGGTTACTTGTTGGGCTTGGCCCATGTAACTGACCGAACTGGACCGGGCTGATTCTAATCAACAACCTTTTCATTTGGTCGCAATTTTGCCACGTCAGCTTGCCACGTCAGATCCGACGTGGTGTGGGCAAATTGCCAGTGACCAAGACAATTGGTCGTAGAACCAACGACCTTTCCCATTTCAGAACAAAGGTCGTTAAGTTTCATTAAAGACGGTCAGCTTTTGACCAACTGTTTTTTGTCACAAATAGGTGACAAATGGAAAACAATGACCATTCAGTGACCAATATTGATGGTCGAAAGTTGACATATTTCTTGTAGTGAATAAAATATGGACTCCATATAGCAACATACGAGAAGATGGGTAAGGAAAAAAACTGCATCTTACTTGTTGAGATCTGGAGGCGGCGCCAGGACAGGGGTCGCCGGTGGAGGAAGAAGAATGGCGGGCAGCTCCTCAACAGCAGTCGGTGCGGCGGATCCTCCGGCGTATGGTGCTGCTGTCCCGGCGCGCGGCAGATCCTTGGTGGCGGACGTTGCTGCTGTTCCTTGGTGGCAGACGGTGCTCCTCCTTCGCAGACGGCGCTGCTGCTACTGCGGACTAAGGGAAGGGAGGCCGGGATCCGACATCTGGTGGCGCGAGGGGACCGGCGGGTGATTTGGGGGGCAGCGGCGCGGTCGGGTTAGGGTTAGGGTGTGTGGGTGGTGAGATAGAGAGAGAGGTGAGATTGGGGATCGAACAGGTCGGGGTCGAGGGGTCTGGTGTGTTTTTTTTTCTTTTATTTTGCTGGTCTGTTGCGAATCGGGTGTTTGGCATGGAGCGCGCATGGCTCTCTTTGCGCGCCATATATTTCGGACATGGGCTAAAGCAAGAAACGCCGACACTTTTTGTGTCCCCATGAATCAGCGATACATAAACAGACGGTACTGCCTTCATCTGCCGACAGAAATTTTGTTGGTGTTTTTATGAGTTTTGGCGACAGATAATGTGTCACAAGCTTTATATAATACTAATATACTGTGTCTCAGTATAGTTTGGGACAAAAAAAGTGTCGGCGATACTCACTTATACCAACAGATGCATGTCGTCTTTGTAGTGTCGTGGTGTAGTGCGCGCACTTGTTGTACGCCTCGCCGGATACGTAGGTGAGGGGTTGCGGCTGGCAGCGCGATGGCCACGGATGCCCGGTGCGTGAGGCGAGCTCTCCGGTAGGAGGAGCGAGGAGATGAGTAGAGCAGGAGGCAGTTGGCAGTGGGGCGGACTGCTCGCCGGCCTGTGGAGCTCTGGCAGCACAGCGGCAGGGCCGGGTGTACGTGCGGGATTGGAAGCCACCTCTTCGTGCTAGGGATGAGAGCTTGCGACTAGGGGAGGGAGGCGGAGGTCGTTCGCCAAAGGCCGCCTCACGGTAGCTAGCCACCACCTCCACGGAGGCAGGTGACGTGCGACAGGGGTGGGGGCTGATTGCTTTTTTATTTTTTGAATAAGGGTGTCCTTGTGAAATCCATGGGGTGTATGTCAATTTGTTGCCAAATCAGCTTCTTACAATCTGGCCCTACTTGTCAGAAAGTGATCAGACGCGACAAATCACCAGATCAGTGCTTTCTGCAAAAAGTTTACTAGAAATACGATGGCTTTTGCAAAAAAATAAGGACTAGGTAGTTTAGTGCAAACCTCGCCATAAATATGGTGATTTTCTCCAGTTAGACTAGCCACAGTGGGAGTAACTTCAGCAGTAACATCGAGTCCAACTCAGCAAATTTGCTTATGTGGCAGTGAGTTAATGAGGAGAGAGGTAGTTTGAGTAACTTAGCTAGTTACTGTAACATCACATGTCCCAATGCAATATGACACTACTAGGAAAATGCTTATAGATAGAAGTCTAGCAGTAGCGTTTGTTTGGGCCCCCACGCTACTGGTAATTACCACTAGCGCTGGGTACAAAGCGCGCTACTGGTATGGCTTAGCAACAGCGTTGGTTAGCATGGGCCGCGCTGCTGTTATGTGGGCCGCAGGGCCAAAAACGGTAGCCCACTTAGCTGTAGTGTGGGCTAACCACCGGCGCTACAGCTAGTGGGCTTAGCAGTAGCGCCAGCCCTTGCGCAGCGCTACTACTACAGCAAAAGAAAACCCACTGGCCGGGCCCCCCGCACCCTCATCACTTTCGATCGTCCCCCTCCGCCCGACGCCGCTGCGGTTAGGGTTTCTCCCCCAGCCACCGCGCGCCACCGCCACTGCCGCCGCAGGTAATGCTCCTCCCCCCTCTCGCCCCCCTCCGCTGCTCCTCCACCCTCTCGCCGCCCCCTCTGTCGCCGCCCGCTAGCTCTGGCCGCTTTTGGCCGACCGCCCTCGATCCCCTCGCCGGCCGCTGTCGCCGCCCCCTCTCGTAGGAAAGTCACCGGCCTTCCCCCTCGTCAGCACCCCTAACTGAGGTCACCATGCCATCCCCCCTCCTCGTCAGCACCCCCCAAGGGCTTCCCTAGCTAGATGCAGCGAGGCTTACGAATTTCAGATGGATAGGCAGCGGCGTAGTGAGGTGTAGTTCGTTACCTCTGAAGATTTTGCACGACCTAGCTAGATGCTTGGAAAGAAACGCACCCTTTTATTGTTATTTTTTCTGTACATGGATAGCTAGATGCTTTGTTTTTCTGTAATAAGTTATTTTTTGGCAAAATGTAGGTGCCAATTTAGTTGAAATGCTTTGGTAGGTGGTACCGTGATCTGGTAGATATTGGTTTTGATACAAGTATTTGGTTTGCAAGTGCTAAGTTAATCCCAATTAAATTTGCCACTTGTTTTTTAATCACTTATCTTAGGCAATAGGGGCCAAATTAGATGAAATGTTTTGGTAGGTGGTACCCTGATTTGGTAGATATTTGTGAATTTTTTTTTCCGGCAATAGTTGCCACTGAAATGCTTTGGTAGGTGGTACCTTGGCATCTTATATGTTACTAGATCTTAGGATTATAATTGTCCATCAAATTGCTTCTCGCGGAAGAATCTCATCTAGAGATCGGTGATATACATGGCAGTTCTTGTAAATATTCTGTTTTCTGATTAAGATCGATGCATTGTACTGTAGCAACTCTAAAGGGTGTGCTCTCTAGCTAGCTAGCTTCTGTAACAGTGAGTCTTGTTGGCTGATTTGGCATTTGCACATGTGTTAGTAAGTGTTGTCTAGCTAGCTGTTGAGTCTTGTTGTCTAATGATTGTAGTGTAGCAACTCTAAACGGTGAGTCTTGTCTAGCTAGCTGTTGGTTCTATTCTAGAAGGTGTTAGCAAGTTAATTGAGAACTTTATGTTAATGTTTTTCTTTCCTGTGAAGTGGATCGTTCATCCTTGCTCATATTGCTTTAGGAAAATGGCACCACCACCACCACCACCATGTCGACTGTGCAAGTCAAGGTGTGCCATCAGCCTTGCAACTGGCACGCTGTTCGGCATCTACTTCCAGACGAGTTTTCTTCATGCGGCGGTAAACAATTATATGAAACTTGTAACAACTATTTTGTTTTTAGTGTTATTGGCATTAATGCATTGTGTCATTTTGCTTTTTTTACACAGATCATCCCATGCAATGTGAGGTTGAAATTCAACAAGCTGACTGGAGACACTGTGACCTTTGAGGCTCCAGGGGGCCCATACACTATGGAGGTTGAGAAAGGACACAATATGTTGCAGATTGGAGGAGATGGATGGGTCCGTTTCCTCGCCCACATGGGTATCACTGGTGGTGAGTTGATCAGCTTCTCCTTCAGAGCAGAAAGACCCAAGATGGCTGTCATTTATGTCAACACGGAGGAAGATGATGAAGATGATGAGAACCTTCTTGATGAAGATGATGAGGACCCACTTGATGAAGTCATCTATGCTCAAAGAATGAGGCTGAGTGAGAAGGTGGTGTGCAACCTATGGGACATAATTCCGCCATGTGCTGACTTTGTCGGGGTGCCATTCGTGACCCGCCTGACAAGTATCATGGTTGATCGGCTTGTCATGGTATGTTATACTTACAAATGCAAATTATCCGATGATATGCTTAGTGAATCCGATGATATGCTTAGTGTAGAGTCCAATGATATGCTGTGTCGAAGCTAGCCGATGATATGCTTTAGTGTAGAGTCCGATGACATGCTTATTACTGTAGAATCCAAGGAACTGTTGATAGTGTAGATAATCCATACTTATTAGTAGAATTCATGCTTAGTAGAAATGTAGTACTGTGTCTTTTGATAATGTAGAAATCTATACTTAGTAGAAATATATTTGCAAGAGTATGTGCGAGGCTGCTTATTATTTGATATGTTTTTCTTATTCAGAAATTGCAAAAGAGCCTCTCTGTGAGTTGTGGTATCGAGCCTGATGAAGAAGGCTCAGCTGGAATATGCCTTACCGCAAGGGGCTCCGTCACCACCTATGCGTACGGCGTGGACACGGACAGTCGCACACACTTAAGCTCATTTGGGTGGAAGAGCTTCCTCGTTGGCAAGAATCTTCGTTGGACAGGCCATCCTAATTACTATCAGGAACACCCACCGCCATGGCTTGAGGATGATGATCGTCGTCGATATCATCTAGAACTACATATGTGTGTGGCTGTATGACTACCCCTAGTAGACTGCTATATGATGTATGACTATCCCTAGTAGACTGCTATATGCTGTATGACTACCTAGTACTGCTTATCATATACACTAGTAGAAAAAGGGCCTAATGTGAAGCACATTAGTCCCGGTTTGTAACTGAACCGGCACTAATGTGCTCATTAGTGCCGGTTCCAACGGCTAGGCGGGCGGCGATCATTAGTACCGATTCGTGGCGAACCTTGGCAGGCTTGTATCAGGCTGGGGCCCACCAGCACCTTTAGTACCGGTTGGTTATACGAACCGGGACTAGAGATGCACCTTTAGTCCCAGTTCGTATAACCAACCGGTACTAAAGGTCATCCTATATAAACCCCTTTGTCGAGCCCGAGCGCTTTGTTCTTCCCCTTTCCCCTCTCCTCTGTTTTCTTCCTCTTCCTCTCGAGCTCACACTCCATTTTTGCCAAAATTTGTGAAGATTTGAAGGCACCCTTTCCATCCAAGTGATCACAAAGGTTAGCAACTTTGTCCTTTCATCTCTCATTGCTAGATTAGCTCTTGCAATGCTCTATAAGTATAGTGATTTGTGTGTTTTATTTTGGGAGGAATTATATGTGGTAGTATTTGATTTATATGCAATTTGAGGTCAAAATAACTCTTAGTTCGCATATGTAGGTGTGGTTTACTTAGTGCCTTCCCGTCTCCGTCCTAACCACCGTAGATCGCCCGCACCGTCCCGTCGCCGGCACCACCTTGTGGTGAGCCTCTTGTTCTTATCTTTTTTATATATAAAAAATCATGTTTGTGTGATTTAGATATATAGTTACTCGTATAATTATCTTACCCGTACTGGAAATGTTCTAGAGCGCGTCCAGATAATTTTAGAGGGTGCCGGAAATGTTCTGGGACCTTCCGGAATTTTTTAGAAATAATAGTCGCGGAAAACATCTTGTCCCAGCGTGAGGGGACAAGATCCCACGGATCGTGGGGGCTGTTTTTGGGGGCGCCCCCTTTAGGGGGCAGCCCCTTGTGGCTAGACAAAATGTTGGGGGGGCCCCCCATGGTGGGGGGCAGCCCCCACAAATGGTGGAGAGTGTTGGGAGGAAGGTGGGGCCCCTTGGGGGAACACCATGGACAAGGGAACATGTTTTCTCCATGTTTGGTGGGAACATGTTTTCCTTGTTTGGTGGGTGCATGTTTAGTGGGCTGAATTTCAGCCCCCTCCACCCCTTCCACCACTATATAAGGAGGAGAAGAGGTGCTCTCCAACTCCACTCCAACTCTCTCACACAAGCCATGCATGATCTGGCATTCTTTCTCCCTCCCACGAAATAGTTTCGTAGTGCCGAAAGGCTGTCTGGGTTCCGGTGGGAACTAGTTCTGGACGGCGAAGCCCTGCTGGATAGATGACACCGTATGTGTGCAACTCTGTAGAGAGGTCGTAGTTTCGTCCTTTTGCCCGAGGGGCTGTTCGAGTGTCCTCCCGAAGGGCTGTCCGAGTAATCATCCGAGTTTCGAGGGTCCTCCCGAAGGGCTGTCCGTGACACCGTCCGAGGGACTGTCCGACCGCCTCCCGGAGGGCTATTCGAGGGGCAGATGAGGGAGTACATCCTCGCAGTTGGGAGGTTGTAAATCCTAGCTGCGGGGATCTGCACCGACGATCGTCATCGACTCTACTTCCGTTGCGCTACGAGTCGGTAACGAAAATGATCAAACCTTGTATGCAGTCTCCATAGTGTTCCTGGGCTGGTGCGTAGGTCGGAAATTTTTTGTTTTCTGCTGCGTTACCCTACAGTGGCATCATGAGCCGTGCTATGCGTAGATGCAGGTTGCGATCTAGAATACATGAGATGTATGGGTGTTGCACAATATAATTAGGTAGTAGATGAGTTCTATTACTGAAAATTATTTGTGCGGGTAGCAGATGAAATCTGTTACCCGATGTTCTTGTTCCTTCCCTTGAATTTGCGTAGTCCTGATCTTGACAGCATTGTGGAATCTCACAAAGTTCTTGCAATCCGCGATCCTTTCATGCTGCTCCTGAGTATGCTGATTGACAGATCAACGAAGTGCTAACAGTTCTTTGGGTTCCACTTTAGTTAAAGAAAGATGGATGTTTCGCAGGCGAAAGGGCAATGCAGATATGATCTGCACGGGGGTCATGCGTATGACGAAGTTTAGTATGGGGCTCGAGATTTTATTATCTCGGTTTTCATATACCCTGGAAAGTTAATCTAGCGACTTGAATTATCATACTTGATGATGGACGTTGGTAGCTTCGGTTTGTTTCGAAACCTTAGAAGCCACGTAAAACAAGTTTTTGCATGAACCGATTAGAGGCGTCTAACTTGGTTTTGCAGGAGGGTTTGCATGTGCATATGATGTGGTATAGCAGTGCTCATAATAATTTGATTATGTATGAGATGACTATGATGTAAATTGATTAACATGACCTGCGTGTCATGATTTGGCATGATGGCTGGAGCCATATGATTGCACTTTAAATGACCTGTGTGTCAACCTTGTTGTAATGCATTATTTTATTAGCTATAGAGATAGCAATATTATCTGGTGCGTCGACAAGGTGGTGGCAATCTTCGCAAAGGTAAACACCGACGCGAATGCCGAAGACGAAGAAATACAAGACTTCTCCGTCAGAAAGGGCTATACCATATCATGCTATTATGAATTGCCTGAGATGTTTATCCCTTATGATGTACCCTTCTTGATTGCGCGGTAGTCGCTTTTTATTAGGGTGACCTCTCACAAAATATCAAGTAGTTAGTGTTCTCCCAAGTGTAGCACCGTCACGGCACCTAACTTTTCTGGGCATCGCAGGATCTCCCTGGGTGCGAACGATTAGGGATGTGTGAGGCGGGTGAGTTGAGACCTCGCAGCGAGATCACTTGGTTGTCTTGACGTTCTGGAAGGATCTCCCTGAGCTCGGAACATGCCCATCGAAAGATGAACAAGAGTCACATAGAGATGTGATCGGCAAGTTTGCCTACCGATTGAAGTTCGCGCCATCAGTGTTCATCTCGTTCAATGGCGTTGAATGGAAATGCGGGTCTTGAATCACTCACAATCAATTATGAGAGATATTGATTTGAGTGGGAGCGCACTGTTGAATTAACTTGTTTAATTCTCAGTGCAATTAATTGTGGACACTGTCTAAGTGTTATATGCATAATAGTTGTAGAATAATGGCTCACATTTCCACCTTCCCTATTTAAAATTGAATAGTTGTTAAATATCTGGTTAAAACTTTACGGTTGGTAACGTAATGTGAGGATTGTCCTCAAGAGTGCCGAGAAGGACTTTGTCCTATCGCATACTTTGGTATTCTCTCGCTTATGCTATGGATCATGTGACTCCCGTCCTTCGATCCAAAAGCTAGAATTCCGTTTCAGTCAAGTGCAATACATTTGCTTCCATGAGACCTGAACTTTGAAAGTTTGGATAGTTATGTGATATTCATGGAATCTGAAAATCATTTTCAGAGACAGACAAAGGCTAAAAGATATGAGATATCCAAAGCAATGTTTGTTTGCAAACTATTAGTAAAGGAGTTTACTATGCATTAGACTGATAAGAGAGGGATCCAGAAGAACGCCTGTCATATGATGAAAGGTGAATAAAACAACAACTTAAAGAGAAAGGAAGTGTCTGAAGGATGTTAGTGTGACTTACACACCTAGGAAGTCCGGGGCTAACGCCACTCTTAAGTTCGGTGCTTCTTCTGAGAGTAGGAGAAATACTAAAAGTTAAACTGTTAGAAGTATAATGGCAAAAGGGAAAGAAGACTGGAATATCCAGCTCATGTATGAATGTCATACAAGTTTTTGATGTATAGAAGGCTGGTCAAAGATATAGTTCTTGGGAATTATGGTTAAACATGTTAATCACTAATTTTTGGGTATTGTGAGTTAATCACAAAGATACCCGCTCGATTGCATTCTGTTGCAACTCGATGTAAGAACTACTATGGCCTGAAAGACTAGCCAGAAATGAGTTTTAGGTATACACAGGGAACATAGTAAATGTTACTATACCTTCCATCGGTGTATTACCGTCTGTATTTATTTTTATAATTCATTTGGAGTTTCACAAACTCTAGCCCATTGCATAAGGTATCTTGCAAGAAGGTTGTTTATAAGAGAACTTTTGATGTTCGATGTTATGAATAACATAAGGGCCATACTTTCATTATGAATGAGATGTATGTTATGAATATTGATAATAATACATTACCTCTGGGTTTACTTTCATAATTCATTTTAGAGTTTCATACACTCTAGCCCATTGCACAATGTTTGTTGCAAAAGAGTTGTTCATAAAAACAACAATTGTTGTTCAGTATTATGAATAACATGAAAGGCCATGCTTCCATCCTAGATGGGATGTATGTTATGAATATTGATGGTAATATGATACATCCATAACACTGACGCTAAATGTCGCAAGACTAAAAGAATACCACACAAGTGTGGCACTGCATTTGGTTACATTGGAGAAACCCGCATGGATAAATTCCATTATGATGGATTTTGAAGTCGTTTGATTTTGAATCATCTGACACTTGCAACTTTCCTCCAAAAAGAGAAGTGACTAAAATACCGTTCACAGGCCATAAGGAACGGACAACAAACTTATTGGTGATCATACATTTGATGTGTGTAGTCCGATAAAGGTTGTTGCAAGTAGTGGATTTATCTATCTTCAGAAATGACTCAAGTAGATATGTGGATATTTACTTGATGAGACGTAAGTCTGGATCTTTTGAAATCATTTGAAAGGTTTTCAAATATGAAGTAGAAGTTATTGTAACAAGAAAATTATGTTTCTACAATTCGATTGCAGAAAGAAATATTTGAGTTACAAGTTTAGCGAATGTCTGATGAGTTGTGAAAGGGGTTTCATAACTTGCACCTCCCGGAACACCACTGCAAGTGGAAAGTCCGTGAAGATGTAATCGAACCATTTATGATATGGTGAGATCAAAGATGACATAAATAAATTTGGCATTATCCCTTTTAAAAGTGATGCTTTAGAGACTACGGCTTTTACACTGAAAAGAGCTTCATCAGGTCTGTTGAAATGACGCAATGGTATGGTACGCCCAACCATGTTATATCTTTTCTTAACATTTGGAATATGGGGCTTGTGTAAAAGGTTACAAACCTATTCCAAATCAGACAAGTGCTACTTTGTAGGTTATCCCAAGTCATTGGGTATTCCCCCACCACTATACCGAGGCAAAGATTTTCGTCACAAAACGGTATGCCTTTAAAGAGAATAGTTCTTACAAAAGGTGAGTGGGAGGACAGTGCAACTCGACGAGATAACCAGTATCTTCGTCATCAGGTCAAAGGAAAGAGACCTTGGAAGTAATTCCAGAGTTTCCGACTGCGACTGATACGGAAGTCTCTACAATAAAATGTATGGACTTCGGTCGAACTTGCAGCTGAACCACGTAGGCAAGGCTCGTGCAAACCTCTCAGGTGCGCAAACGAGATATTGTTGTTAGACAACAATATACCTACGATACACAAGGAAGCGTTGATGGGCCCTGACTCCGGAATTGGCTAAATGCCAATGCAACCCGAGTTAGTTTCCACATAAGTGATTCAAGATTAAAACCTTGATACACCTTTCGGAAGACTTAGAGTCTAACGAATATTTATGGAACTTAAAACTGATACGGATAAAAATGTTTTATCCATAAAGCTCGACTTGTTGCAATAACAAGTTCAAAGAGTTGACTACGATGAGATTGTCTCACCGTAGCGATGCTTAAAGTCGGTTCGGGTTGAACTAGCAATTAATACATATTTCAATCATGAGATATGAAACATGGATGACAAAAGGATTTCCATCTGATGGAAATAAAACCTAGGACTTGTATGTGATATAGTCCAAAGTAATTTGTCGATCCAGAGGATGCTAGTAGGTATGCAAACTTCAGAGTTCCAGCGATGGACAGAAGAGAGCAAAATGGAGTCGGAATCTTCGTGTTTTGATGAAATGGTCAAAGGGGTTTGACTTCATCAATGGGTAACGAAGATGCTTGTAATTCAAGAAAGTAAGTGGGAGCATAATAATATTTCTAAAAACCTTGTGTGCTTGACACATTGGTAATTGGAAATAAATTTCTTGACACGAATTAGGACTTCGTTTGAAAATAGTTTTTTGATGAAGTGCTTAGGCTAAATAGCCTCAATATTAGGCATGATGATCTATGGAGATAGATTTACCTAATGGGGCTAAGCAATGAATACATATTGACAAGGTGCTAAAACCATTTAGCATTTAAAACACCAAGGAGTGATTCTTGCCGAAGTCACATGGAAAGAGTTTTTACAAGACTCGGTGTCTCAAAACACTGATGAGTAAAATACATGATGGAGATTCCACACACCTTCATGTTTGGATTAATCATGTATTCCATGGTTTGTAAAACAACTAGATATGTCCAATACTCCCAAGGTGTTGCGAGTATGGATACCAAGGTGATCAAAAGTACTGATCATGGGACAAAGGGTCATTGAGTACTATAGTAGCACTGATGACATGTTTTCTCGCAAGCGGAGATCATGAAGAGTTCGTTGTAAAAGGTTACATCGATACAGTCTTCATCCATGCTCCAAGCGATTTTCAATTTAAATTAAGAGTTTTGTGTAACACACAATGTGGTGGCACAGTTAGTTGGAAAATGTTCCAAACAAGTTACTGTGGCGAATTCTATAACAGAGGCGAAGTATGTTGCCGCCTTTAAAGTGACAAAGAAGATGTTGAATCATATAGTTCATTCATGAACTTAGTATGGTTCCAAGATGGCTTTTGTCAATGGGACACTACTGCAAGTAGTTGCTCCATAACTCAGTCTGAGGAATCCAGGTTCGACCTGTGATTCACATACATACCAAGCCAAGTCCACACAAAATATGAATTTTGTGAAAGCGTGAAAACGCGAGGATATGCAAAGATACACACGGAGCTGAAGTCGTCAGATCCGTTGGACATTCAGGCTATACCACAAGCGAAGCATATTTACACCAGTGTGCCACAGGTGTAAAGTGCATTAGCATTGACTAGATTATTGACTCTAGTGCAAGTGGGAGTCTGTATGAGATATGCCCTAGAGGCAATAATAAATGTTATTGATTATCTCCCTATTCATAATTAGGTTTATGTTCCATGCTATAACTGCTATGGTTCTCGAGTCTACAAATAAAACGAGGCTCGGAGGAAGACTCATATGCACGTGTGGAATAATAAATGATAAAATGTATTCCTAGTCTGGCCTCTAAGACTAGCTCAAGTGTTGCATGATGGTTCTGTTTTCCTGATCATGGGCATGTCTATGCCAGCAACTTTGAGGGCACAATGTTAGAAGAACATTTGTGTTGAATCGACCTGAATTGATGTTATGCTATGAGTTACATTCGTCACAAGTTAATGGTTAATAACACAGAGATGGTTAACGTTTGCATGATTCCTTAGACCATGAGAGTATCGAGTTTCTTCATGCTTGCTTCATGAACTTTGGGGTTTGTTAAACGTCATCCGTAAATGGGTGGCTATTACGGCGGCTTACGGGTTCATGGAAAAGTGTGTCAAGTAACTTGATAGCTCAAGATTGGGATTTGCTCCTCCGGCGATGGAGAGATATCTCTGGGCCCTCTCGGTGTTACGGTATCCATCATTGTCTGGCCAGACACAATGTGATTTGATCACAGGGATGCCGGAACACGGTAACGAGAAAAGAGAACAATACCGGTAACGAGGTAACTAGCATAGTGGACAAGCTGTTGATCCACGGGAATGCCAACATGTCTCACCTCGGGTATTTGTAACATATCGCGAAGCAACAGGAATAGCACACGGCAACTGGAGGTTCACTCGAATATTCATTCGTGTGGGTATAGGGGTCAATATGGGTGTCCACGGCTCCGATGCTGATCATTGATCGAAAAGTGTTCCGGTCATGTCTATACTTCACCGAACCTATAGGGTCACACGCTTAAGGGTCATCTATCTGCTGAATACTAGACAAGGAGTCCGAGAGAAAGTCACTGGAAAAGTTTCAGAGACAACGAAAAAGTTCCGGAGAGAACACCGAAAAAGTTTCGGTAAAACCGAAAAGTTGTTTCGGATAAAACCATTGATCCAAAAAGGTTTCGGCAAGCACCGGGAATGTTTTGGAGGTTGCCAGATTGGTCTGGTAATTTCTGGAATTTTTCTGGAGAAAAAACCGAAAAAAAGTTTCGGAGCTGCCGGAGTTGTTTACCGGGTAAACAAAGATGGTTTTAAATTAAACCACCATACTGGAAATGTTCCAGAGCGCGTCCAGATAATTTTAGAGGGTGCCGGAAATGTTCTAGGACCTTCCGGAATTTTTTAGAAATAATAGTCGCGGAAAACATCTAGTCCCAGCGTGAGGGGACAAGATCCCACGGATCGTGGGGGCTGTTTTTGGGCTGTTTTTGGGGGCGCCCCCTTTAGGGGGCAGCCCCTTGTGGCTGGACAAAATGTTGGGGGGGCCCCCCATGGTGGGGGGCAGCCCCCACAAATGGTGGAGAGTGTTGGGAGGAAGGTGGGGCCCCTTGGGGGAACACCATGGACAAGGGAACATGTTTTCTCCATGTTTGGTGGGAACATGTTTTCCTTGTTTGGTGGGTGCATGTTTAGTGGGCTGAATTTCAGCCCCCTCCACCCCTTCCACCACTATATAAGGAGGAGAAGAGGTGCTCTCCAACTCCACTCCAACTCTCTCACACAAGCCATGCATGATCTGGCATTCTTTCTCCCTCCCACGAAATAGTTTCGTAGTGCCGAAAGGCTGTCTGGGTTCCGGTGGGAACTAGTTCTGGACGGCGAAGCCCTGCCGGATAGATGACACCGTATGTGTGCAACTCTGTAGAGAGGTCGTAGTTTCGTCCTTTTGCCCGAGGGGCTGTTTGAGTGTCCTCCCGAAGGGCTGTCCGAGTAATCGTCCGAGTTTCGAGGGTCCTCCCGAAGGGCTGTCCGTGACACCGTCCGAGGGACTGTCCGACCGCCTCCCGGAGGGCTATTCGAGGGGCAGATGAGGGAGTACATCCTCGCGGTTGGGAGGTTGTAAATCCTAGCTGCGGGGATCTGCACCGACGATCGTCATCGACTCTACTTCCGCTGCGCTACGAGTCGGTAACAAAAATGATCAAACCTTGTATGCAGTCTCCATAGTGTTCCTGGGCTGGTGCGTAGGTCGGAAATTTTTTGTTTTCCGCTGCGTTACCCTACACTAGGGTGCCCCCCTCCCCACGTATATAAAGGAGGGAGGGGGAGGCCGGCCGGCCCTAGGGGGCGCGCCCAAGGAGGGGGAGTCCTACTAGGACTACCAGTCCTGGTAGGATTCCATCACAAGGGAGAGAGGGGGAAGGAAGGAGAGGGAGAGGGAGTAGGAAAGGGGGGCGCTGCCCCCCTTCCCTTGTCCAATTCGGACTGCAAGGGGGGGAGGGGGGGCGCGGCCTGCCCTGGCTGCCCTCCTCTCTCTCCACTAAGGCCCATAGAGGCCCATTAGTTCCCCCGGGGGGTTCCGGTAACCCCTCCGGCACTCCGGTTTTACCCGAAACTATCCGGAACACTTCCGGTGTCCGAATAACATGGTCCAATATATCAATCTTTATGTCTCGACCATTTCAAGACTCCTCGTCATGTCCGTGATCTCATCCGGGACTCCGAACAATCTTCAGTACATCAAATCACATAACTCATAATACAAATCGTCATCGAACGTTAAGCGTGCGGACCCTACGGGTTCGAGAACTATGTAGACATGACCGAGACATCTCTCCGGTCAATAACGAATAGCAGAACCTGGATGCTCATAATTGCTCCTACATATTCTATGAAGATCTTTATCGGTCAAACCGCATAACAACATACGTTGTTCCTTTTGTCATCGGTATGTTACTTGCCCGAGATTCGATCGTCAGTATCATCATACCTAGTTCAATCTCGTTACCGGCAAGTCTCTTTACTCGTTCCATAGTGCATCATCCCATAACTAACTCATTAGTCACATTGCTTGTAAGGCTTCATATGATGTGCATTACCGAGAGGGCCCAGAGATACCTCTCCGATACTCGGAGTGACAAATCCTAATCTCGATCTATGCCAACCCAACAAACACCTTCGAAGACACCTGTAGAGCTTCTTTATAATCACCCATTTACGTTGTGACGTTTGACAGCACACAAAGTGTTCCTCCGGTATTCAGGAGTTGCATAATCTCATAGTCTGAGGAACATGTATAAGTCATGAAGAAAGCAGTAGCAATGAAACTGTAACGATCATAATGCTAAGCTAACGAATGGGTCTTGTCCATCACATCATTCTCCTAATGATGTGATCCCGTCCATCAAATGACAACACATGTCTATGGTTAGGAAACATAACCATCTTTGATAAACGAGCTAGTCAAGTAGAGGCATACTAGGGACACTTATGTTTTGTCTATGTATTCACACATGTACTAAGTTTTCGGTTAATACAATTCTAGCATGAATAATAAACATTTATCATGAAATAAGGAAATAAATAATAACTTTATTATTGCCTCTAGGGCATATTTCCTTGAGTCTCCCACTTGCACTAGAGTCAATAATCTAGATTACATAGTAATGATTCTAACACCCATGGAGTCTTGGTGCTGATCATGTTTTGCTCGTGGAAGAGGCTTAGTCAACGGGTCTGCAACATTCAGATCCGTATGTATTTTGCAAATCTATATGTCTCCCTCCTTGACTTGATCGCGGATGGAATTGAAGCGTCTCTTGATGTGTTTGGTTCTTTTGTGAAATCTGGATTCCTTCACCAAGGCAATTGCTCCAGTATTATCACAAAAGATTTTCATTGAACCCGATGCACTAGGTATTACACCTAGATCGGATATGAACTCCTTCATCCAGACTCCTTCATTTGCTACTTCTGAAGCAGCTATGTATTCCGCTTCACACGTAGATCCCGCCACGACGCTCTGCTTGGAACTGCACCAACTGGCAGCTCCACCATTCAATATAAATACGTATCCGGTTTGTGACTTAGAGTCATCCGGATCAGTGTCAAAGCTTGCATCGACGTAACCACTTACGACAAGCTCTTTGTCACCTCCATAAACGAGAAACATATCCTTAGTCCTTTTCAGGTATTTTAGGATGTTCTTGACCGCTGTCCAGTGATCCACTCCTGGATTACTTTGGTACCTCCCTGCTAAACTTATAGCAAGGCACACATCAGGTCTGGTACAAATCATTGCATACATGATAGAACCTATGGCTGAGGCATAGGGAATGACTTTCATTTTCTCTCTATCTTCTGCAGTGGTCGGGCATTGAGTCTTACTCAACTTCACACCTTGCAACACTGGCAAGAACCCTTTCTTTGACTGATCAATTTTGAACTTCTTCAAAACTTTATCAAGGTATGTGCTTTGTGAAAGTCCTATTAAGCGTCTTGATCTATCTCTATAGATCTTGATGCCCAATATATAAGCAGCTTCACCGAGGTCTTTCATTGAAAAACTTTTATTCAAGTATCCTTTTATGCTATCCAGAAATTCTATATTGTTTCCAATCAATAATATGTCATCCACATATAATATTAGAAACGCTACAGAGCTCCCACTCACTTTCTTGTAAATACAGGCTTCTCCAAAAGTCTGTATAAAACCATATGCTTTGATCACTTCATCAAAGCGTATATTCCAACTCCGAGATGCTTGCACCAGTCCATAAATGGATCGCTGGAGCTTGCACACTTTGTTAGCTCCCTTAGGATCGACAAAACCTTCTGGTTGCATCATATACAACTCTTCTTTAAGAAATCCATTAAGGAATGCAGTTTTGACATCCATTTGCCAAATTTCATAATCATAAAATGCGGCAATTGCTAACATGATTCGGACAGACTTAAGCATCGCTACGGGTGAGAAGGTCTCATCATAGTAAACTCCTTGAACTTGTCGAAAACCTTTCGCAACAAGTCGAGCTTTGTAGACAGTAACATTACCGTCAGCGTCAGTCTTCTTCTTGAAGATCCATTTATTCTCTATGGCTTGCCGATCATCGGGCAAGTCAACCAAAGTCCACACTTTGTTCTCATACATGGATCCCATCTCAGATTTCATGGCCTCAAGCCATTTCGCGGAATCTGGGCTCATCATCGCTTCCTCATAGTTCGTAGGTTCATCATGGTCTAGTAACATGACTTCCAGAACAGGATTACCGTACCACTCTGGTGCGGAACGCACTCTGGTTGACCTACGAGGTTCGGTAGTAACTTGATCCGAAGTTTCATGATCATCATCATTAACTTCCTCACTAATTGGTGTAGGCATCACTGGAACTGATTTCTGTGGTGAACTACTTTCCAATTCGGGAGAAGATACAATTACCTCATCAAGTTCTACTTTTCTCCCACTCACTTCTTTCGAGAGAAACTCCTTCTCTAGAAAGGATCCATTCTTAGCAACGAATATCTTGCCTTCGGATTTGTGATAGAAGGTGTACCCAACAGTTTCCTTTGGGTATCCTATGAAGACGCACTTCTCCGATTTGGGTTCGAGCTTATTAGGTTGAAGCTTTTTCACATAAGCATCGCAGCCCCAAACTTTAAGAAACGACAACTTTGGTTTCTTGCCAAACCACAGTTCATAAGGCATCGTCTCAACGGATTTTGATGGTGCCCTATTTAAAGTGAATGCAGCCGTCTCTAAAGCATAACCCCAAAACGATAGCGGTAAATCAGTAAGAGACATCATAGATCGCACCATATCTAATAAAGTACGGTTACGACGTTCGGACACACCATTTTGCTGTGGTGTTCCAGGTGGCGTAAGTTGTGAAACTATTCCACATTGTTTCAAATGAAGACCAAACTCGTAACTCAAATATTCACCTCCACGATCAGATCATAGAAACTTTATTTTCTTGTTACGATGATTTTCCACTTCATTCTGAAATTCTTTGAACTTTTCAAATGTTTCAGACTTATGCTTCATTAAGTAGATATAACCATATCTGCTCAAATCATCTGTGAAGGTAAGAAAATAATGATACTCGCCACGAGCCTCAACACTCATTGGACCACATACATCGGTATGTATTATTTCCAATAAGTCAGTAGCTCATTCCATTGTTCCGGAGAACGGAGTTTTAGTCATCTTGCCCATGAGGCATGGTTCGCAAGTATCAAGTGATTCATAATCAAGTGATTCCAAAAGCCCATCAGCATGGAGTTTCTTCATGCGCTTTACACCAATATGACCTAAACGGCAGTGCCACAAATAAGTTGCACTATCATTATTAACTTTGCATCTTTTGGCTTCAATATTATGAATATGTGTATCACTACAGTCGAGATTCAACAAAAATAGACCACTCCTCAAGGGTGGATGACCATAAAAGATATTATTCATATAAATAGAACAACCATTATTCTCTGATTTAAATGAATAACCGTCTCGCATCAAACAAGATCCAGATATAATGTTCATGCTCAACGCTGGCACCAAATAACAATTATTTAAGTCTAAAACTAATCCTGAAGGTAGATGTAGAGGTAGCATGCCGATGGCGATCACATCGACTTTGGAACCATTTCCCATGCGCATCGCCACCTTGTCCTTAGCCAATCTTTGTTTAATCTGTAGCCCCTGTTTCGAGTTACAAATATGAGCAACCGAACCGGTATCAAATACCCAGGCACTACTACGAGCATTAGTAAGGTACACATCAATAACATGTATATCAAATATACCTTTGTTCACTTTGCCATCCTTCTTATCCGCCAAATACTTGGGGCAGTTCCGCTTCCAGTGACCAGTCCCTTTGCAGTAGAAGCACTCAGTTTCAGGCTTAGGTCCAGACTTGGGCTTCTTCCTAGGAGTAGCAATTTGCTTGCTATTCTTCTTGAAGTTCCCCTTCTTCCCTTTGCCCTTTTTCTTGAAACTAGTGGTCTGTTTAACCATCAACACTTGATGCTCCTTTTTGATTTCTACCTCCGCAGCCTTTAGCATCGCGAAGAGCTCGGGAATTGTCTTATTCATCCCTTGCATATTATAGTTCATCACGAAGCCTTTGTAGCTTGGTGGCAGTGATTGAAGAACTCTGTCAATAACACTGTCATCCGGAAGATTAACTCCCAGCTGAGTCAAGTGGTTATGGTACCCAAACATTCTGAGTGTGTGTTCACTGACAGAACTGTTCTCCTCCATCTTGCAGCTATAGAACTTGTTGGAGACTTCATATCTCTCAACTCGGGCATTTCCTTGAAATATTAACTTCAACTCTTGGAACATCTCATATGCTCCAAGACGTTCAAAACGTCTTTGAAGTCCCGATTCTAAGCCGTAAAGCATAGCACACTGAACTATCGAGTAGTCATCAGCTTTGCTCTGCCAGACGTTCTTAACGTCATCAGTAGCATCTGCAGTAGGCCTAGCACCTAGCGGTGCTTCCAGGACGTAATTCTTCTGTGCAGCAATGAGGATAATCCTCAAGTTACGGACCCAGTCCGTGTAGTTGCTGCCATCATCTTTCAATTTGTGTTAATTTCTATGCTTTCATTTGTACCTTTAAAATTTACCATTCGCGGTTGTGGAAGTAGTACTGTGAGCTTACTGGAACTACTACTCAAGTCTCAGTGCCTTTGGTCTCAATTTTACCTGTGCTCTTTGTTTCGTCAATCTTCCGTCAAGTGTACTTGGCCATTTGTGATTTTTCTGTCTTGTGCAGCGCCTGTCCTATTGTTGGGGAACGTGCAATTTCAAAAAATTTCCTATGTTCACGCAAGATCTATCTAGGAGATGCATAGCAACGAGAGGGGAGAGTATGTCCACGTACCCTCGTAGACCGAAAGCGGAAGCGTTTAGTAACGCGGTGGATGTAGTCGAACGTCTTCGCAATCCAACCGATCCAAGTACCGAACGTACGGCACCTCCGCGTTCAGCACACGTTCAGCTCGATGACGTCCCTCGAGCTCTTGATCCAGTTGAGGACGAGGGAGAGTTCCGTCAGCACGATGGCGTGGCGATGGTGATGATGAAGTTACCGGCGCAGGGCTTCGCCTAAGCACTACGACGATATGACCGAGGTGTGTAACTGTGGAGGGGGGCACCGCACACGGCTAAGACCAATCTTGTTGTGTTCTAGGGTGCCCCCCTCCCCACGTATATAAAGGAGGGAGGGGGAGGCCGGCCGGCCCTAGGGGGCGCGCCCAAGGAGGGGGAGTCCTACTAGGACTACCAGTCCTAGTAGGATTCCATCACAAGGGAGAGAGGGGGAAGGAAGGAGAGGGAGAGGGAGTAGGAAAGGGGGGGCGCCGCTCCCCTTCCCTTGTCCAATTCGGACTTCAAGGGGGGGGCGGGGCGCGGCCTGCCCTGGCTGCCCTCCTCTCTCTCCACTAACGCCCATAGAGGCCCATTAGTTCCCCCGGGGGGTTCCGGTAACCCCTCCGGCACTCCAGTTTTACCCGAAACTATCCGGAACACTTCCGGTGTCCGAATAACATGGTCCAATATATCAATCTTTATGTCTCGACCATTTCAAGACTCCTTGTCACATCCGTGATCTCAGCCGGGACTCCGAACAATCTTCGGTACATCAAATCACATAACTCATAATACAAATCGTCATCGAACGTTAAGCGTGCGGACCCTACGGGTTCGAGAACTATGTAGACATGACCGAGACATCTCTCCGGTCAATAACCAATAGCGGAACCTGGATGCTCATATTGGCTCCTACATATTCTATGAAGATCTTTATCGGTCAAACCGCATAACAACATACGTTGTTCCTTTTGTCATCGGTATGTTACTTGCCCGAGATTCGATCGTCGGTATCATCATACCTAGTTCAATCTCGTTACCGGCAAGTCTCTTTACTCGTTCCGTAGTGCATCATCCCGTAACTAAGTCATTAGTCACATTGCTTGCAAGGCTTCATATGATGTGCATTACCGAGAGGGCCCAGAGATACCTCTCCGATACTCGGAGTGACAAATCCTAATCTCGATCTATGCCAACCCAACAAACACCTTCAGAGACACCTGTAGAGCTTCTTTATAATCACCCATTTACGTTGTGACATTTGATAGCACACAAAGTGTTCCTCCGGTATTCAGGAGTTGCATAATCTCATAGTCTGAGGAACATGTATAAGTCATGAAGAAAGCAGTAGCAATGAAACTGTAACGATCATAATGCTAAGCTAACGAATGGGTCTTGTCCATCACATCATTCTCCTAATGATGTGATCCCGTCCATCAAATGGCAACACATGTCTATGGTTAGGAAACATAACCATCTTTGATAAACGAGCTAGTCAAGTAGAGGCATACTAGGGACATTTATGTTTTGTCTATGTATTCACACATGTACTAAGTTTCCGGTTAATACAATTCTAGCATGAATAATAAACATTTATCATGAAATAAGGAAATAAATAATAACTTTATTATTGCCTCTAGGGCATATTTCCTTCACCTATTTCAGTGAGCAAAACCATGCGATTAATGAGCCCTAACAAGTTCATAGAGGAAGACCAGATTGACTTATTGACATGTTAATGAATCGGTAGTCAGCCTTTCTTGCTCAATTGCTACAGTTTTCAGTCCCAACCAAGTATTAAATGTGCATAGAACTAGCGAGCAATGTCTAATTAACATGCCACTGACCAAGGATTTTACATTGCAAAAATCAAGAGTGAGCAGCGGACCGAAAATATTCAATTCAACTGCACATGGCTAGAACTTCGAATTAAAACATAACTAATCTATTCAGCCATTCAAAAAGAAGCTCATGAAGTGTTTTTTTGAACCCCCTCAAAAAAATTAATCAACTGTTGTAGACAAAAACAAGGAGGTATTATCACAGTATATCATTGACCTATTTTTTTATACACATTTACTGCAGACTATCTTCTTTATAGTTTTTTCAAACTAACAACTAATAAACCATCTTTCCCTCACAAAAAAGAACAAATAGACAGTCTTTATGAACATTCCTTCCATCCATTTATATATGTATATATATTGACTCAAATATATTTTTCTCACATGTGTCGCCCTGGTTCTTCACATGAACTTCCTTTTCATTGAGAATTTGTAGCAGCGCCAGTTCTTTTTCACATGATGAAGTGACCTAGAAGTGAACACACACACTAATAAAGTCATGGCTGCAGTGCAAATATATGCTCTACTAACTAATGGGCATGCTTCAAGTTATTTTTCACAATCCCTGCAAGTATTGTCTCTGCAGCGATACAGTACGGCGGAAAAGCACATGTGTGTGAAGCCACTAAAAAATAAAATTAAAAAACCTGACAAAGATAAGCAAACACTATCATGTATATCCTATACTTTTTTATGTCCATGTACTGATGTACCCCATACTATCTGCAGCCTAATAATTTTGCATATTTTGTCGATACTCCTTTTTTTAGGGGGTCAATACTACTCGCTGAGATGACTTACAGTAGCAATTCCCATCCAACGAGCGACTGCTATTCAATGAGAAAACAGAACAACGCCACACCACTGATGCCATGGCCTAGACCTGGAACCACCCAACTATAATCACATAAGGCATACCATCAGATTATAAACCATTCACAATCACTACAAGAAATATGTCAACTTGTGACCTTTTCTTAGTGACCCCAGCTGAATTGGTCGTAAATCCACGGCCATTTCGCTTGGAAGAGCTCAAACCCTGAAATTGCCTTATACCAAATGGTCATAAAGCAGACAACAATGGTCGACGACCTTATTTCTACCTGATTACGACCAATATAAATGGCCATGAGGTTGTGAACGTGGATGCATTGGTACTTAAGGTGTCGCTCCAGGTGGGCTTGGACCTCGGTGGAACGAGGCCACCTCCTATTTTTCTTTTAAAATTTTTGTGTGCCATGTAGGCCTCGGCCCATCCAGGAAGAAATGTTGGATGCCCTCATATTTCTCAAAAAAACATATATTCGGCCCAACGAAAAAATGGGAAAATAACAAGTTTTTCATTATTACCATTTGGTAAGGATGGTCAGTTATCTGAAAAAAAAAATAAGTTTTCATTATTGTCTAAAAAATAGGTTTTTCATTGTATAACTCTAAAAAGGTTTTTCCTTGTAGAAAAATCTCGAAACCATTTAAACAATATAAAATTATAAGAATAGGAAAATAATGAACTCCTTCGTGAATCTTGCTATATGGTTTAACAATTAGAAAACTAAACGTGTAATTCAATTTTTTTTAATGTTAATACGTATTTCAAAAAAATGTAATCATGTGTTTTAAAAACTAAATGTGTGTATTTGAAAAGTTTCATGCATATAAAAAATGATAATCACAAATAATATTAGATATGTATAAAAAAGTTTCATGTGTATGAAATAATAGTCATCAGTACGTATATATGGAAATTTTACAATATATAAATATAAATATATGGAAAAGTAGATAACAAAACAAGATTTTCTAAAAATGTTAATCATGTATTTCAATTTTTCTAACCTATATAAACAATGTTTTATATGTATACAAAAAATATACAACGTGCAAAAATAAATATAGACTTCAAAACGTATGTACGAAAAGATGTTTTTTTGTTGGGAATATATGAAAATATGTTAATCATGTATTTGAAAAATGGTAAACATATATAAACAATAAGTACAATGTGTGTTAAAAAATGTAGACATGTGTTGAAAATATTAGACATCAAAATATTTATTGAAAATGTAATGATGTATTAAAAACCGTTTAATATGTATAAAATGTGTCTAGTACACAAAAGTTCATAAATGTGGCCTAAATTCTTGAAAATGGAGAAGTTTTTTTAAATAATTTGTTAGGTCCCACAAAAAAACTCATTCGGGAACTCGAAAATGGAAATGAATCTGCGGAAATTTGTCTTTTATGAGAGGTGGATCAAAAACTTTTTACCCACACCATTTGGTCAATTGTCATTAATATGGTCCAATATCTTAGAAAATTGATATGTGGTCAAATTTGCAACAAATATTTGTTAGGTAGTGGTGAACTTGGTAAATTTTTGGTATTTCTCTGATTAAATAGGTGCTTATGAACATAAAATGATTTTTAGAAAATAAAGAGACAAACTATGAGGCAGCTGTAGTTCAAATTTGACCTACTTCCAGCTGAATCGACGGACATTGTCTTTTTCACGAGAGGTGGATCAAAATTTTGACACCCAACCATTGGTTAATTGGGCATCAAATATGGCCTAAATTTTTAGAAAATAATTTGGTACAATTTTGCAACAAATATAGGTAGGTCCTTAAAAAAAACTCATTTTGGGCACTCGAAAATGGAAAATGAATTTTTGGTCCAAAGAAAATGAAAACTCCTTAGAAATATTGTTTGTCATTCCAAGATGCACCCTTGTGCACAAGATGAGATCATTGAACAAAATATGCCATGAATGTGGCCATAAGATTGATCATTTGGCTGAAAGCATTGAGTCTTCACACAAATAGCTTATTCCGAGAACACTTTTTAAAATAATTGCCGTATTACAAGTTTATATTTTTCCTGGTAACTTGGTCACATAAATGACACAATGCGAAGGTTTTTTCAATCTTTTGGAATTTTTCATGCCCATTTCAAAATGCGGTCAAAACGGTGGGCATGACCGTTCATAGCTAGTGGTTGAATCATGAAAAACTTTTGCTATTTCTCTGATTAAATAGATACTTATGTATCTAAAAATCAATTTTAGAAAAAATAAAGAGCAAACTATGAGGCAGCTACAGTTCAAATTTGACCCACTTCGAGCTGAATCGGCGGAAATTTGTCTTTTTCACGAGATGTGGATCAAAACTTTTGACACCCAACCATTTGGTTAATTGTGCATCAAATATGGCCTAATATTTTAGAAAATTGTTTTGGTCCAATTTTGCAACAAATATATGGTAGGTCCTTCACAAAAAAACTCATTTTGGGCACTCGAAAAGTGGAAAATGAATTTTTCGTCCAAAGAAAATGAAAACTCCCTTAGGAAACATTGTTTGCCATTCCAAAATGCACCCTTGTGCATAAGATGAGATCATTTGAACAAACTATGCCATGAATGTGGCCATAAGATTGATCATTTGGCTTGAAAGCCTTGAATCTTCACACATGATAGCTCATTTCTGAGAACACTTTTTTAAAATAATTGCCGCATTATAAGTTTATTATTTTCCTGGTAACTTGGTCATATATAATGACACAATGTGAAGGTTTTCCAATTTTTTGATTTTTTTGAATTTTTCATGCCCATTTCAAAATGCGGTCAAAACGGCGGGCATGGTCGTTCATAGCTAGTGGTTGAATCATGGAATTTTTTTGCTGTTTCTCTGATTAAATAGATACTTATGTACCTAAAAATGAATTTTAGAAAAAATAAAGAGCAAACTATGAGGCAGCTGCAGGTCAAATTTGACCCACTTCCAACTGAATCGACGGAAATTTGTCTTTTTCACGAGAGGTGGATCAAAACTTTTGACACCCAACTATTTGGTTAATTGTGCATCAAATATGGCCTAATATTTTATAAAATTGATTTGGTCCAATTTTGCAACAAATATATGGTAGGTCATTCACAAAAAAACTCATTTTTGGCACTCAAAAAATGAAAAATAAATTTTTCATCCAAAGAAAATGAAAACTCCCTTAGGAAACATTGTTTGCCATTCCAAGACGCACCCTTGTGCACAATATGAGATCATTTGAACAAACTATGACATGGATGTGGCCATAAGATTGAACATTTGGCTTGAAAGCCATGAATCTTCACACATGACACTTATTTCCGAGAACACTTTTTTTTAAATAATTGCCATATTACAAGTTTATTATTTTTCCTGGTAACTTGGTCACATATAATGACACAATTCGAAGGTTTTTCATTTTTTGTTTTTTTTTTCGAATTTTTCATGCCCATTTCAAAATTCGGTCAAAACGGCGGGCATGACCGTTCGTAGCTAGTGGTTGAATCTTGGAAAACTTTTGCTGTTTGTCTGATTAAATAGATACTTATGTACCTAAAAATGATTTTTAGAAAAAATAAAGAGAAAACTATGAGGCAGCTGCAGTTCAAATTTGACCCACTTCCTACTGATTTGGTACAAGTTGTTTTAAATGACCAAAAATAGCTAGGAAGATCAGAAATGCATACAAGTTGGTTATCACCCATAAAATGCGGTATAACTTGAGTGAAAATTTTACTGGTGCCATTTTGTAAAATATTATTGGTAGTTGCTTCATAAATCACCTTTGTTTTTAGCAATTAGAGACTATTGTAAAAACAACACATGTCTCCAACCAATCAGGGCGTTTCCCATGGATCACCCTACTGTAGGCGATCTGAGCCGCCATGCCCTAGTGATCCAATGTCTCCTCGCCTCTCCTACCAAAACACAGCGCGCGGCACACTCCTCCCTCGATCCCCTTCCTTCCCGAGGACCCACGCGTCGCCGCCTCCCCGATCCCCTTCTGCCATCGCCCTCCCACATTGCGCCGCCATCCACCTCGTCGCCTCCCAGCTCGCCGCCGGCCTCTGCCCTCCAAACACTGCCACCGGCCAGATCCATCGCAGCCCTCCACCCTGGCCTCTGTCTCACGACCCATCTCTCTCTCCCCGTACTGCACGCCGCCGCCACAGGTGCTAACCGATCCCGGCGTTCTCCAGCGACTCACGCCACCCCGCAGCAAGACACGAGCTCGCCTCGCTCTGCCGGGTCTTCTCCCCCGTCGGGATAGACGCCTCCCGGTCACCAGCACTCACCCCAGCCCTCCCTGTGGCTAGGCTTTCGGGCGCGGCGGCGGCTTTGGCGACTCCTATTAGCTCAACTTCAGCGGTGAGCTCTCCCTTCCCAAGACCCCTCTCCTCGACGCCTCCTCCTCCTCCCGCACAACCACCCACCGCTGGGGGAGGCGACCGAGGGAGCCCAATCACCACCCGAAGAATCGAGGGGGAACGCGCCGAGGGAGTGGAGCAAAATGTTCAAGTTCCTCAAGGACGTGGTCGCGGGATCCGGATCGGGCCTCAAGGACTTCCCCTACACCATCGGCGAGCCCCACGCCTCCGCCTAGGGCACCTGGACGCACCACCGCGTCGCTTCCGATTCGAGCGACGACGAAGCCAATGGCCGCCTCAGGTTCGTCCGATTTCGCCCCTTCTTGGATCTAGCAAGGGAGCACGTCGTCCACGCAGATGCAGGGCCACCATCCACACTTGCATTACTATCAAGTGTTGGCTTCAGATGTATCCAGTCTCCAGTGACCTTCTGAATTGAGAATTAGCTAGCTAGCAGAGTGAGTTTGGTCTGAAAAACCTTGCAGTTTAACACAGATTGAATGCAAAAATTGCTCCAGCGCGGTGGGTGGGTCGGCGGCGGCAACGCGAGGGAGGGGAGTGCTTAGTTCTTGGAGATCCTTTTGTCCACTCAGGCAACTTCAGGGTAGCTCAGTCAACATGGCAGCTCTGCAACAACAGCTTCAGTCAAGAAACCAGCAAGTTGTAATGCATACTGTCTTCTGTAACTCATTTCTATTGCTGGACATGTCATGGTTCAATTGCTCCTGCTGTAGTTTACTACTCCCGCCGTAAAGAAATATAAGGGCACGCATGCTAGCTATATATATACCTACTGCTGATTGATGCTCTGTTAGGATTTCTCTTTCTAAATCTCTCTCTTTGCAGGCACGCATGGAGGCGATGATGGATCCTCTGCGGAGACGAGGATGCGTGGACTACTCGAGTGGTGGCCGCCAGGGCCAAGGCCATGGAGGACGCGATCCGGAGTTCGTCGGGACCTCATCCTCTTCGACGAGGCGAGCCAGCTACCAGCCTGCCCGACGGTCGCCAATAGGTATGTTCACAGAGATACATTATTTGGCTGGGATTCGTTCATCCATGTGTGTGTGTAGTTAGCTAAAGGGTTTGTTTGTATTCAATCAAGTTTATGTGTGTGTGTTTACATGATGATCTAACAAGAACATATATAATGGTTCCCTGTAGCTGACCTAGCATGACATGGCATCATTTTGATTGTTTGTGCACAATATAATGCTGCTGCAGAAGAGAGGAAAATTGTTGCTTGTGTTTGAATATTGGTGATGCTGGTTTTGAAGTTTGAAGCTGTCTGTCCATGTGAAAAGAGTCCAGTCCAGTCTAGTCAGCAATATCTCCCCATGTAGCATATATCTTTGTCTGTGTGTGTAGTAGTAGTAGGGTAGTTGGGTTGGAATGAATTGAATGGATCAAGGGAGAGAGAGGTATGTAGGTGGGAATGGACGATCAAGTCAGTCCCATCCATCCAACCATTTGATGATGAACATGTCATATGTTTAATGCAGAAGAAGCTAGCTAATGATACTGATTAGACTTGTTGCCTGAGAGAGAAAGAAAGGAAAGAAAAGAGGACCAGATACTAGCTAGCATATACTACTGCATTATTTGAGTTGACCAAAATAGAGATAGCCAGCCAGCCAGCAATTATTTGACTTCCTGGAGTAAAATTATTTGACTTGTTAAAACTGCCACACATAGTACTACTACTAGTAATCTATATATGCAACTAGTACCTTTGTTTCTCAATATAAAGATGTTTTGGTAGTTTAAATAATGGATGGAGTTCTAGTATCTCTTTCGTCTCCGTTCGAATGCGGCTGATGCGTCTGACTCTGCCACTTCCTCTTAGCTGTAAGACAGTCACATTATGTCTTTTTTGTTGTTGCTGACAGTGATAGTTACAGTATAGTTGAAAATCCACTCGGTTGTGGACTAATAAGAGCCAGCAATACATATACTCTACTTGTCATGTTGTGCTTGCTGTTCCATATTTTGTTGATGCATTGATTGCTGATCAGCTGATGAGAACTGCAGTTAGTTTTTTGAATGATTTGGTGTGCATGTGATCAGTATCATTTGCATAGTATTTCAAAGGCCATTTTTATGTAGTTTCATCTCAGTTATGATATTGATTACTGGTCCTTCATGCACTTAAGCAATATATTTTCCTAATTATTGTTGCTCCACAACCATTATACAACATGTCTCTTTTTCATGCAGATTTGGTGCGCAAAGGCACCATTTTCTTCTAGGGCTTCATCTGCAAATCCACAAAAGTATGAAAGGATCAACTTGTGGAAGTGGTAGAAGAAGCTAGGGGAAAAGAGCAAATGAAGCAGATCTCACCTGCGGGGAGAGAGGACTCACGCAACCCACCAGTTGCCATCGGAGGCTTGTCTGATTCCTCGCGTGACGCCTTCCTGCTACTCCAACTCCGACGCCTTCCTGCTGCTCCAACTCCGACGCCGTTCGCCGCGGCTCTCTGATGGCCGCCGCAGATCTTCTCCAACAACTGCCGCTGTTCAGACCATTACGCCTCCTCGATGACTTGCCACTGATCTCCGAGGATCCGCCGCTGCTCTTCTCCAACAACGGGGCTGCTGCTGATTCTCTCAAGCTCGGAACTTGGACCAGAGAGAAGAACAATCAAGATCCAGGGAACTCCCCTCTCCTTACTCTTCCTTGTCTCCGTGATGTCTAGTTTCTCTCTTGAATGCCTAGGATCACATATCTAGTAGAATCAAGTTGTTCTCGTTTAAATTTAGTCACTTACCATGCAACACTGATTTTTCGTTAATACACTGCCCAAGTCATGAATTTCCTGAACTGGTGCATGTATATATTTGGGTGCTAGTCAATTAGAGAATGTTTGTGATACCATGTTTGTACTACGTGCTAGTATAGCTGTATTGATGCAAATACTACTTGTGTACTTATGGAGTAGTAAATAGCCTTTCATGTCATTATCCAAGTCTACACATAGCATTGTTATTTTAGGAGCAGATTTCTCATCCTTCTTTGGATAAGAAACCTGAACTTGCTTAATAGCCAATTTAGTTGTGTATTATCAGTTCAAGTTGTTTAGTATATATCATGTTCTGTTTTGCTACTGAACACCTTCAACTTAAATGCTGAATTGCCTTGTACACATAATTGTTTGTAATCTAAGGGAAAGCCCTTAATAGTAAGCTGACCTTATGAACCATATAAATATATCAAAATCTTGTGTTGTTAAATCAAGCTTATTGTCAATTGGCAACCTCTTATTGTAGTAGCTGGACCTTCTTCCACCATCCCTCTAATAAAGAATAAATCATGATGCTTCTGCTGCCATAACTTGTTTTCTTGTTTACCATCCAGGTACAATGGGACCAAGCTCATCCTCCTCGTCCCTAGCTACTACACGACTGCCATCCTGCGTACTCCCTCCAGTTCATGGAGCATGTGGACCTCTTACTGTAGTAGCTGGTATGCCTGCTACGTGTATCCCCGTCTATTTGATGTTTTGCTAGAACCATAAATCCCGATGCATGATGATCATGGTCTGGTTTGGTATATCTGTCTACATGTTTTGTTGCTATCTAGAATTAGTACTTGTCCCATTTTTTGTTTCCTTGCTGGATGTCTAGTAGATGGGTCAAGTGTTGATGATGTCTAGTAGATGGTTTGCTAGCTATATACCTGTTGCTGATTGATGCTCTTGTGGTTAGCATTATACTCCTGGAATCATATTACACTATATCTAGTGTTCTTGTGGTTCTGTGAAGATGCATCACAAACATCTAGTGTTCTGATATAATTGTTCTCTAAAATATCTAGGTCTTTGAAGTTGGTCGAATATGTTGCTTTATCATATATTTGGTCCATAAATCTACATTTCTATGAAATCTCTTTCAATATATAATTTTTTGATAGTCTGTACACTAAACCTGGAGGTTTGCAAATCTACTTCAGGAATAATAGCTACTCTAATGCTGGTAGCCTATGTGTTCACTCTTTTACATGAGCTCCAGGCTTACGAAATTTGAAGTTCGAAGCCGTATAGCCCTACTCAACAAAGAGTCGTCTCTTCTGTTTGATTGTAATAGACTGTAAATATTGTAATATTGTAATAGTAGGCATATCTGGGTTGTAATAGACTATGTATAGATTGTAGTAGACTTTAGTTAGTGTTATTTAATGAACTACATTTGTACTGTTCCGTTTGAAATATTGATTATGTATGTGATTGAAAAACATGTGGAATGGAAAACTGACTCATGGGACCCACTTATGAAAATACTTTGAGCAATTTTCAAATTTTTGTCAAGTGGGCCCAATGTAAGCTGATGACAAGTGGGACCCATCTGATTGGTGGGACCAGCTCTAAAATATAATGGCCCAAATAATGTTAAAAGGCCACAGCCCAGAAATAAATAAAAGGCTGAAATGTTGGGCTTGGCCCATGTAACTGATCAAAACTGACAGGCAAAAAAATTATAAATGGGTTACTTGTTGGGCTTGGCCCATGTAACTGACCGAACTGGACCGGGCTGATTCTAATCAACGACCTTTTCATTTGGTCGCAATTTTGCCACGTCAGCTTGCCACGTCAGATCCGACGTGGTGTGGGCAAATTGCCAGTGACCAAAACAATTGGTCGTAGAACCAACAACCTTTCCCATTTCAGAACAAAGGTCGTTAAGTTTCATTAAAGACGGTCAGCTTTTGACCAACTGTTTTTTGTCACAAATAGGTGACAAATGGAAAACAATGACCATTCAGTGACCAATATTGATGGTCGAAAGTTGACATATTTCTTGTAGTGAATAAAATATGGACTCCATATAGCAACATACGAGAAGATGGGTAAGGAAAAAAAACTGCATCTTACTTGTTGAGATCTGGAGGCGGGGCCAGGACAGGGGTCGCCGGTGGAGGAAGAAGAACGGCGGGCAGCTCCTCAACAGCAGTCGGTGCGGCGGATCCTCCGGCGTATGGTGCTGCTGTCCCGGCGCGCGGCGGATCCTTGGTGGCGGACGTTGCTGCTGTTCCTTGGTGGCAGACGGTGCTCCTCCTTCGCAGACGGCGCTGCTGCTACTGCGGACTAAGGGAAGGGAGGCCGGGATCCGACATCTGGTGGCGCGAGGGGACCGGCGGGTGATTTGGGGGCAGCGGCGCGGTCGGGTTAGGGTTAGTGTGTGTGGGTGGCGAGATAGAGAGAGAGGTGAGATTGGGGATCGAACAGGTCGGGGTCGAGGGGTCTGGTGTGTTTTTTTTCTTTTATTTTGCTGGTCTGTTGCGAATCGGGTGTTTGGCATGGAGCGCGCATGGCTCTCTTTGCGCGCCATATATTTCGGACATGGGCTAAAGCAAGAAACGCCGACACTTTTTGTGTCCCCATGAATCATCGATACATAAACAGACGGTACTGCCTTCATCTACCGACAGAAATTTTGTTGGTGTTTTTATGAGTTTTGGCGACAGATAATGTGTCACAAGCTTTATATAATACTAATATACTGTGTCTCAGTATAGTTTGGGACAAAAAAAGTGTCGGCGATACTCACTTATACCAACAGATGCATGTCGTCTTTGTAGTGTCGTGGTGTAGTGCGCGCACTTGTTGTACGCCTCGCCGGATACGTAGGTGAGGGGTTGCGGCTGGCAGCGCCATGGCCACGGATGCCCGGTGCGTGAGGCGAGCTCTCCGGTAGGAGGAGCGAGGAGATGAGTAGAGCAGGAGGCAGTTGGCAGTGGGGCGGACTGCTCGCCGGCCTGTGGAGCTCTGGCAGCATAGCGGCAGGGCCGGGTGTACGTGCGGGATTGGAAGCCACCTCTTCGTGCTAGAGATGAGAGCTTGCGACTAGGGGAGGGAGGCGGGAGGTCGTTCGCCAAAGGCCGCCTCACGGTAGCTAGCCACCACCTCCACGGAGGCAGGTGACATGCGACAGGGGTGGGGGCTGATTGCTTTTTTATTTTTTGAATAAGGGTGTCCTTGTGAAATCCATGGGGTGTATGTCAATTTGTTGCCAAATCAGCTTCTTACAATCTGGCCCTACTTGTCAGAAAGTGATCAGACGCGACAAATCACCAGATCAGTGCTTTCTGCAAAAAGTTTACTAGAAATACGATGGCTTTTGCAAAAAAATAAGGACTAGGTAGTTTAGTGCAAACCTTGCCATAAATATGGTGATTTTCTCCAGTTAGACTAGCCACAGTGGGAGTAACTTCAGCAGTAACATCGAGTCCAACTCAGCAAATTTGCTTATGTGGCAGTGAGTTAATGAGGAGAGAGGTAGTTTGAGTAACTTAGCTAGTTACTGTAACATCACATGTCCCAATGCAATATGACACTACTAGGAAAATGCTTATAGATAGAAGTCTAGCAGTAGCGTTTGTTTGGGCCCCCACGCTACTGGTAATTACCACTAGCGCTGGGTACAAAGCGCGCTACTGGTATGGCTTAGCAACAGCGTTGGTTAGCATGGGCCGCGCTGCTGTTATGTGGGCCGCAGGGCCAAAAACGGTAGCCCACTTAGCTGTAGCGTGGGCTAACCACCGGCGCTACAGCTAGTGGGCTTAGCAGTAGCGCCGGCCCTTGCGCAGCGCTACTACTACAGCAAAAGAAAACCCACTGGCCGGGCCCCCCGCACCCTCATCACTTTCGATCGTCCCCCTCCGCCCGACGCCGCTGCGGTTAGGGTTTCTCCCCCAGCCACCGCGCGCCACCGCCACTACCGCCGCAGGTAATGCTCCTCCCCCCTCTCGCCCCCCCTCCGCTGCTCCTCCACCCTCTCGCCGCCCCCTCTGTCGCCGCCCGCTAGCTCTGGCCGCTTTTGGCCGACCGCCCTCGATCCCCTCGCCGGCCGCTGTCGCCGCCCCCTCTCGTAGGAAAGTCACCGGCCTTCCCCCTCGTCAGCACCCCTGACCGAGGTCACCATGCCATCCCCCCTCCTCGTCAGCACCCCCCGAGGGCTTCCCTAGCTAGATGCAGCGAGGGCTTACGAATTTCAGATGGATAGGCAGCGGCGTAGTGAGGTGTAGTTCGTTACCTCTGAAGATTTTGCACGACCTAGCTAGATGCTTGGAAAGAAACGCACCCTTTTATTGTTATTTTTTCTGTACATGGATAGCTAGATGCTTTGTTTTTCTGTAATAAGTTATTTTTTGGCAAAATGTAGGTGCCAATTTAGTTGAAATGCTTTGGTAGGTGGTACCGTGATCTGGTAGATATTGGTTTTGATACAAGTATTTGGTTTGCAAGTGCTAAGTTAATCCCAATTAAATTTGCCACTTGTTTTTTAATCACTTATCTTAGGCAATAGGGGCCAAATTAGATGAAATGTTTTGGTAGGTGGTACCCTGATTTGGTAGATATTTGTGAATTTTTTTTTCGGCAATAGGTGCCACTGAAATGCTTTGGTAGGTGGTACCTTGGCATCTTATATGTTACTAGATCTTAGGATTATAATTGTCCATCAAATTGCTTCTCGCGGAAGAATCTCATCTAGAGATCGGTGATATACATGGCAGTTCTTGTAAATATTCTGTTTTCCGATTAAGATCGATGCATTGTACTGTAGCAACTCTGAAGGGTGTGCTCTCTAGCTAGCTAGCTTCTGTAACAGTGAGTCTTGTTGGCTGATTTGGCATTTGCACATGTGTTAGTAAGTGTTGTCTAGCTAGCTGTTGAGTCTTGTTGTCTAATGATTGTAGTGTAGCAACTCTAAACGGTGAGTCTTGTCTAGCTAGCTGTTGGTTCTATTCTAGAAGGTGTTAGCAAGTTAATTGAGAACTTTATGTTAATGTTTTTCTTTGCTGTGAAGTGGATCGTTCATCCTTGCTCATATTGCTTTAGGAAAATGGCACCACCACCACCACCACCATGTCGACTGTGCAAGTCAAGGTGTGCCATCAGCCTTGCAACTGGCACGCTGTTCAGCATCTACTTCCAGCCGAGTTTTCTTCATGCGGCGGTAAACAATTATATGAAACTTGTAACAACTATTTTGTTTTTAGTGTTATTGGCATTAATGCATTGTGTCATTTTGCTTTTTTTACACAGATCATCCCATGCAATGTGAGGTTGAAATTCAACAAGCTGACTGGAGACACTGTGACCTTTGAGGCTCCAGGGGGCCCATACACTATGGAGGTTGAGAAAGGACACAATATGTTGCAGATTGGAGGAGATGGATGGGTCCGTTTCCTCGCCCACATGGGTATCACTGGTGGTGAGTTGATCAGCTTCTCCTTCAGAGCAGAAAGACCCAAGATGGCTGTCATTTATGTCAACACGGAGGAAGATGATGAAGATGATGAGAACCTTCTTGATGAAGATGATGAGGACCCACTTGATGAAGCCATCTATGCTCAAAGAATGAGGCTGAGTGAGAAGGTGGTGTGCAACCTATGGGACATAATTCCGCCATGTGCTGACTTTGTCGGGGTGCCATTCGTGACCCGCCTGACAAGTATCATGGTTGATCGGCTTGTCATGGTATGTTATACTTACAAATGCAAATTATCCGATGATATGCTTAGTGAATCCGATGATATGCTTAGTGTAGAGTCCAATGATATGCTGTGTCGAAGCTAGCCGATGATATGCTTTAGTGTAGAGTCCGATGACATGCTTATTAGTGTAGAATCCAAGGAACTGTTGATAGTGTAGATAATCCATACTTATTAGTATAATTCATGCTTAGTAGAAATGTAGTACTGTGTCTTTTGATAATGTAGAAATCTATACTTAGTAGAAATATATTTGCAAGAGTATGTGCGAGGCTGCTTATTAATTGATATGTTTTTCTTATTCAGAAATTGCAAAAGAGCCTCTCTGTGAGTTGTGGTATCGAGCCTGATGAAGAAGGCTCAGCTGGAATATGCCTTACCGCAAGGGGCTCCGTCACCACCTATGCGTACGGCGTGGACACGGACGGTCGCACACACTTAAGCTCATTTGGGTGGAAGAGCTTCCTCGTTGGCAAGAATCTTCGTTGGACAGGCCATCCTAATTACTATCAGGAACACCCACCGCCATGGCTTGAGGATGATGATCGTCGTCGATATCATCTAGAACTACATATGTGTGTGGCTGTATGACTACCCCTAGTAGACTGCTATATGATGTATGACTATCCCTAGTAGACTGCTATATGCTGTATGACTACCTAGTACTGCTTATCATATACACTAGTAGAAAAAGGGCCTAATGTGAAGCACATTAGTCCCGGTTTGTAACTGAACCGGCACTAATGTGCTCATTAGTGCCGGTTCCAACGGCTAGGCGGGCGGCGATCATTAGTACCGATTCGTGGCGAACCTTGGCAGGCTTGTATCAGGCTGGGGCCCACCAGCACCTTTAGTACCGGTTGGTTATACGAACCGGGACTAGAGATGCACCTTTAGTCCCAGTTCGTATAACCAACCGGTACTAAAGGTCATCCTATATAAATCCCTTCGTCGAGCCCGCGCGCTTTGTTCTTCCCCTTTCCCCTCTCCTCTGTTTTCTTCCTCTTCCTCTCGAGCTCACACTCCATTTTTGCCAAAATTTGTGAAGATTTGAAGGCACCCCATCCATCCAAGTGATCACAAAGGTTAGCAACTTTGTCCTTTCATCTCTCATTGCTAGATTAGCTCTTGCAATGCTCTATAAGTATAGTGATTTGTGTGTTTTATTTTGGGAGGAATTATATGTGGTAGTATTTGATTTATATGCAATTTGAGGTCAAAATAACTCTTAGTTCGCATATGTAGGTGTGGTTTACTTAGTGCCTTCCCGTCTCCGTCCTAACCACCGTAGATCGCCCGCACCGTCCCGTCACCGGCACCACCTTGTGGTGAGCCTCTTGTTCTTATCTTTTTTATATATAAAAAATCATGTTTGTGTGATTTAGATATATAGTTACTCGTATAATTATCTTACCCGTACGTTGTTTGTTATACATAGTGCCATGGTTTTGATATCCGTCCCCGTCGGCCCTTGTCCGGGTTATGATTCAGAAGTGGTATATTCTCTTTTATAACTATTTGTTGCATTTCGTGTTTATGACAAATTATGTCCATCAAGTTGACATAGATATTTTTAACTAGGAGGTATGTGAACCGGAAATTCCAACCGACCCTATTGTCGAGAGGTTAAATTTAGTTGAAAGAGAAAATGAGTATTTGAAAGAAAAATTGAAAAGAATTGAGGGGGAGAAGATGGAATTGGAGTTGCATGTTGCCGATGTCGTCGATGATCACAAGATCAAGATGGAGAAAATGCGCTTGAAGATTAGAAAGATTAGAAAATATGCCATTGATAGTGAGGCTTGGTATCATTATGCTGTTGGATCAATTGTTACCTTAGTTGCGATCTTGATCGCATTTGTTGTTGCATTTAAATGCTTTAGCTAGAGAGTTATTTGTATGTTTGTTTTATGAGAATAAGTGTTGTATGAACTTTATGTATGAACTTGTATTAATTTGGTCTATTCGGTGTTGTGTAATGAAGATGAGCTGGCAATGGATGTACGATGACCGATGCTCTCCCCAGTTCGTTAATGGCGTGCATACTTTTCTGCTTGCGGCTGAGGTAAATAAGCGGGCGGATGGTTTTATGCCTTGTCCATGTGCCGGCTGTAAGAATGATCAGAATTACTCTAAGTTAAGAACCATTCACGTCCACCTGTTTGAGTCCGGTTTCATGCGCCACTATAATGTTTGGACCAAGCACGGAGAAAGAGGGGTTATGATGGAAGACAATGACGAAGAAGAGGACGACGACAGCTATCCTGGCCATGGGTTCCCTGAATACGATGGTACAATAATGGGGGAAGAAGCTGAGCCGGCAATGCGGGAAGAAGCTGAAGAAGAGGCATCAGATGAGCCCGCTGATGATCTAGGTCGGGCCATTGCCGATGCAAAGAGAAACTGCGCAGGTGAAAAGGAGAAGAAGAAGTTGCGGCGCATGTTAGAGGATCACAAGAAATTGTTGTACCCGAATTGCGAAGCTGACAAGAAAAAGCTGAGCACCACACTGGAATTGCTGCAATGGAAGGCAGAGAATGGTGTATCTGACAAGGGATTTGGAAAGTTGCTGATAATGTTAAAGAAGATGCTTCCAAAGGACAACGAATTGCCCGAGAGTACGTACGAAGCAAAGAAGGCTGTCTGCCCTCTAGGGTTAGAGGTGTAGAAGATACATGCATGCCCTAATGACTGCATCCTCTACCGCGGTGAGTACGAGGATTTGAACGCGTGCCCGGTATGCGGTGCATTGCGCTATAAGATCAGCCGCGATGACCCTGGTGATGTCGAGGGCGAGCACCCCAGGAAGAAGATTCCTACCAAGGTGATGTGGTATGCTCGTATAATACCACGGTTGAAATGTTTGTTCCAAAACAAAGAGCATGCCAAGGCGATGCGATGGCACAGAGAAGACCGTAAGAAAGACGGGAAGTTGAGAGTACCCGCTGACGGGTCGCAGTGGAGAAAAATCGAGAGAAAGTACAGGGAGGACTTTGCAGGTGACGCAAGGAATGTATGGTTTGGTCTAAGTGCAGATGGCATTAATCCTTTTGGGGAGCAGAGCAGCAAACATAGCACCTGGCCTGTGACTCTATGTATGTATAACCTTCCTCCTTGGTTGTGCATGAAGCGGAAGTTCATTATGATGCCAGTGCTCATCCAAGGCCCTAATCAACCTGGCAACGACATTGATGTCTACCTAAGGCCATTAGTTGAAGAACTCTTACAGCTGTGGAATGGAAAAGGTGTACGTGCGTGGGATGAGCACAAACAGGAAGAATTTGACCTACATGCGTTGCTATTCGTGACCATCAATGATTGGCCTACTCTCAGTAATCTTTCAGGACAGACAAACAAGGGATACCGCACATGCACGCACTGTTTGGATGATACCGACAGTATATATTTGGATAATTGTAGGAAGAATGTGTACCTGGGACATCGTCAATTTCTTCTGAGCAGGCATCCCTTAAGAAAGAAAGGCAAGCATTTCAAAGGTGAGGCAGATCACCGGATGAAGCCTCGCCACCGTACTGGTGATGATGTACATGATATGGTGAAGGATTTGAAGGTAATCTTTGGAAAGGGTCCTGGCAGACAATCTGTTCCGAATGACACTGACGGACGCGCACCCATGTGGAAGAAGAAATCTATATTTTGGGACCTGCCCTATTGGAAAGACCTAGAGGTCCGCTCTGCAATCGACGTGATGCACGTGACGAAGAATCTTTGCGTGACCCTACTTGGCTTCTTGGGCGTGTATGGGAAGACAAAAGATACACCGGAGGCACGGGAGGACCAGCAATGTATGCACGGAAAAGACGGCATACATCAAGGTCATGCCAGCTACGCTCTTACCAAAGAAGAGAAGGAAATCTTCTTTGAATGCCTGCTCAGTATGAAGGTACCATCTGGCTTCTCGTCGAATATAAAGGGAATAATAAATATGGCAGAGAAAAAGTTCCAGAACCTAAAGTCTCATGACTGCCACGTGATAATGACGCAACTGCTTCCAGTTGCATTGAGGGGGCTTCTACCGGAAAACGTTCGATTAGCCATTGTGAAGCTATGTGCATTCCTCAATGCAATCTCTCAGAAGGTAATCGATCCAGAAATCATACCAAGGTTAGAGAATGATTTGGTGCAATGCCTTGTCAGTTTTGAGTTGGTGTTCCCACCATCCTTCTTCAACATCATGACGCACGTCCTAGTTCACCTATGCGAAGAGATTAACGTTCTGGGTCCTGTATTTCTACACAATATGTTCCCCTTTGAGAGGTTCATGGGAGTCTTAAAGAAATATGTTCATAACCGTGCTAGGCCAGAAGGAAGCATCTCCAAGGGCCATGAAAATGAGGAGGTCATTGAGTTTTGTATTGACTTTATTCCTGACCTTAAGCCGATTGGTGTTCCTGAATCGCGGCATAAGGGCAGACTGGGTGGAAATGGCACGCTAGGACCGAGACAAATAATATGTATGGACGGGCATTCTCTCACTCAAGCACACTGCACAGTTCTACAAAATTCCTCCTTGTGTAGGGTAATGCAGCAGAAAACAAAAAATTTCGACCTACGCACCAGCCCAGGAACACTATGGAGACTGCATACAAGGTTTGATCATTTTCGTTACCGACTCGTAGCACAGCGGAAGTAGAGTCGATGACGATCAGCGGTGCAGATCCCCGCAGCTAGGATTTACAACCTCCCAACCGCGAGGATGTATACCCTCATCCGCCCCTCGGACAGCACTCCGGGAGGCGGTCGGACAGTCCCCCGGACGGTGTCGCGGACAGCCCTTCGGGAGGACCTTCGAAACTCGGACGGTCACTCGGACAGCCCTTCGGGAGGCACTCATGAACAGCCCCTCGGGCACTAAGATCGAAACTACGACCTCTCTATAGAGTTGCACACATACGGTGTCATCTATCCGGCAGTGCTTCGCCGTCCAGAACTAGTTCCCACCGGAACCCAGACAGCCTTTCGGCTCTACGAAACTATTTCGCGGGGAGGGAGAGAGAAGCCAGATCATTGCATGGCACTTGTATGTGAGAAGGGATGAGTGTGGAGGGCTGCCCTTCCACCTCTATTTATAGGAAATCCCAAGGGGTAGGGTGGTTTTACAATAAAACCCAAAAGTACATGAATGAAGTCCTTCCACCAAGGGCATAAAGGTGAAACCAAGGAACAAGAGGGGCTCCATGGTGGAGCCCCAAGTGTGGCCGGCCACACCCCTTGGGGGCCCCCCATGAGGGCCTCCCAATCCATCCATGTCATCCCTAGACCTTTTGGGATAAAGCCCAAACAAGTGGCTTTCCAAAAAGTAACCCAAAAAACACTTTCACTATTCACGACAACATTTTTCAGCGTTCGTTCGAACTGAAAATATTTATGTGGGCTTAGAACATTTCTAGTACCCACTAAAATAATTTTCAACGCGTTCTGGAACAATTTCAGATTAGTGATTTCATCTGCGAAAAGCATCTGAAGCGGTTCCGGCAGCTCTGGAACATTTCCGGTTTTCATCCCGGAAAATTCCAAGAAGTTTCCAGAATGATTCTGGCACCCTCCAAGAATTATCAGGCATGTGCCGAAACCAATTTGACTTTATGGTATCCTCTGAAACAACTTTTCAGTATCACCGGAACTCATCCGGTGACCTCTCTCGTCGGAACTTTTCCGCTGTTTCCGAAAAAACTTTTTCCGAAAACTTTCTCTCAGACTCCCTGTCTAGTATTCAGCAGATAGATGACCCTTAAGCGTGTGACCCTATAGGTTCGGTGAAGTATAGACATGACCTGGAACCCCTTCCGATCAATGATCAACATCGGAGCCATGGACACCCATATTGACCCCTATACCCACACGAATGAATATTCGAGTGAACCTCCAGTTACCGTGTGCTATTCCTGTTGCTTCGCGATATGTTACAAATACCCGAGGTGAGACATGTTGGCATTCCCGTGGATCAACAACTTGTCCACTATGCTAGTTACCTCGTTATCGGTATTGTTCTCTTTTCTCGTTACCGTGTTCTGGCATCCCCGTGATCAAATCACAAAATGTCTGACCAGACGATGATGGATACCATAACACCGAGAGGGCCCAGAGATATCTCTCCATCGTCGGAGGAGCAAATCCCATTCTCGAGCAATCAAGTTACTTGACACACTTTTCCATGAACCTGTAAGCCGCCGTAATAGCCACCCATTTACGGATGACGTTTAACAAACCCCAAAGTTCATGAAGCAAGCATGAAGAAACTCGATACTCTCATGGTCTAAGGAATCATGCAAATGTTAACCATCTCTGTGTTATTAACCATTAACTTGTGACGAATGTAACTCATAGCATAACATCAATTCGGGTCGATTCAACACAAATGTTCTTCTAACATTGTGCCCTCAAAGTTGCTGGCATAGACATGCCCATGATCAGGAAAACAGAACCATCATGCAACACTTGAGCCAGTCATAGAGGCTTGACTAGGAATACATTTTACCGTCTATTATTCCACACGTGCATATGAGTCTTCCTGCGAGCCTCGTTTTATTTGCAGACTCGAGAACCATAGCAGTTATAGCATGGAACATAAACCTAATTATGAACAGGGAGATAATCAATAACATTTATTATTGCCTCTAGGGCATACCTCTTACAGACTCCCACTTGCACTAGAGTCAATAATCTAGTCATGCTATTGCACTTTACACCTGTGGCACACTGGTGTAAATACGCTTCGCTTGTGGTATAGCCTGATGTCCAACGGATCTGACGACTTCATCTCCATATGTATCTTTGCATATCCTCGCGTTTTCACGCTTTCACAGAATTCATATTTTGTGTGGACTTGGCTTTGTATGTATGTGAATCACAAGTCGAACCTAGATTCCTCAGACTGAGTTATGGAGTAACTACCTACAGTAGTGTCCCATTGACAAAAGCCATCTTGGAACCATACTAAGTTCATGAATGAACTACATGATTCAACATCTTCTTTGTCGCTTCAAAAGCGGCAACATACTTCGCCTCTGTTATAGAATTCGCCACAGTAACTTGTTTGGAACATTTTCCAACTAACTGTGCCACCACATTGTGTTTACACATAACACTTAATTTAAATCGAAAATCGCATGGAGCATTGATGAAGACTGTATCGATGTAATTACTTACAACGAGCACTTCATAATCTCTGCTTGCGAGAAAACATGTCATCAATACTACTCTAGTACTCAATGACATCTTTCACTGTTGTCCCATGATCAGTACTTTTGATCACTTTGGTATCTATACTCGCAACAACTTTGGAGTATTGGACATATCTGATTGTTTTTACATACCATGGAATACATGATTAATCCAAACACGAAGGTGTGTGGAATCTCCATCATGTATTTTGCTCATCAGTGTTTTTGTGACACCGAGTCTTGCAAAAACTCTTTCCATGTGACTTCGGCAAGAATCACTCCTTGGCGTTTTAAATGCTAAATTTTTTTAGCATCTTGTCAACATGTATTTATTGCTCAGCCCCATTATGTAAATCTATCTCCATAGATCATCATGCCTAATATAAAGGCTATTTAGCCCAAGCACTTCATCGAAAAACTATTTTCAAATGAAGTCCTAATTCGTGTCAAGAAATTTATTTCCAATTGACAATGTGTCAAGCACACAACGTTTTTAGAAATATTATTATGCTCCCACTTACTTTCTTGAATCACAAGCATCTTCGTTACCCATTTATGAAGTCAAAACCCTTTTGACCATTTCATCAAAACACGAAGATTCCAACTCCATTTTGCTCTCTTCTGTCCATTGCTGGAATGCTGAAGTTTGCATACTTACTAGCATCCCCTGGACTGACAAAATACCTTGGACTGTAACACATGCAAGTCCTTGGTTTTATTTCCATCATATGGAAATCCTTTCATCATCCTTGTTTCATATCTCATGATTTGAAATATGTATTAATTGCTAGTTCAACCCGAACCGACTTAAGCATCGCTACGGTGAAACAACCTCATCGTAGTCAACTCCTTGAACTTGTTATTGCAACAAGTCAAGCTTTATGGATAAGACATTTTTATCCGTATCAGTTTTTAGTTCCATAAAATTTGTTAGACTCTAAGTCTTCCGAAAGGTGTATCAAGATTTTAACCTTGAAACACTTATATGGAAACTATCTCGGATTGTATTGGCATTTAGCCAATTCCGGAGTCAGGGCCCATCAACGCTTCCTTGTGTATCGTAGGTATATTGTTGTCTAACAACAATATCTCATTGCGCACCTGATAGGTTTGCACGAGCCTTGCCTACGTGGTTCAGCTGCAAGTTCGACCAAAGTCCATACATTTTATTGTAGAGACTTCCGTATCAGTCGCAGTAGGAAACTCCGGAATCACTTCCAAGGTTCCTTTCCTTTGACCTGATGACGAAGATACTAGTTATCTCGTCGAGTTGCACTGTCCTCCCACTCACCTTTTGCAAGAACAAACCTCTTTAAAAGCATACCGTTTTGTGGCAAAAAACCTTTGCCTCGGTATAGTGGTGGGGGAATATCCAATTACTTGGGATAACCTACAAAGTAGCACTTGTCTGATTTGGAATAGGTTTGTAACCTTTTACACAAGCCCCATATTCCAAATGTTAAGAAAAGACATAACATGGTTGGGCATACCATACCATGTCGTCATTTCAACAGACCCGATGGAGCTCTTTTCAGTGTAAAAGCCGCAGTCTCTAAAGCATCACTTTAAAAGGGATAATGGCAAATTAATTTATGTCATCTTTGATCTTACCATGTCATACATGGTTCGATTACATCTTCACGGACTTTCCACTTGCAGTGGTGTTCCGGGAGGTGCAAGTTATGAAACCCCTTTCACAACTCATCAGACATTCGCTAAACTTGTAACTCAAAAATTCCTTTCTACAATCGAATTGTAGAAACATAATTTTTCTTGTTACAATAACTTCTACTTCATATTTGAAAACCTTTTGAATGATTTCAAAAGATCCAGACTTACGTCTCATCAAGTAAATATCCATATATCTACTTGAGTCATTTCTGAAGATAGAGAAATCCACTGCTTGCAACAACATTTATTGAACTACACACATCAAAATGTATAATCACCAATAAGTTTGTTGCTCGTTCCTTATGGCCTGTGAACGGTATTTTAGTCACTTCACTTTTCGAAGGAAAGTTGCAACTGTCAGATGATTCAAAATCAAACGACTTCAAAATCCATCATAATGGAATTTTCCATGCGGGTTCCTCCAATTTGACCAAATGCAGTGCCACACTTGTGTGGTATTCTTTTAGTCTTGCGACATTTAGTGTCAGTGTTATGGATGTATCATATTACCGTCAATATTCATAACATACATCCAATCTTGGATGGAAGCATGGCCCTTCATGTTATTCACAATACTGAACAACAATTGTTGTTTTTATGAACAACTCTTTTGCAACAAACATTGTGCAATGGGCTAGAGTGTGTAAAACTCTAAAATGAATTATGAAAGTAAATCCAAAGGTAATATATTATTATCATTATTCATAACATACATCTCATTCTCAATGAAAGTATGGCCTTTATGTTATTCATAACATCGAACATAAAAAGTTCTCTTATGAACAACCTTCTTGCAAGATACCTTATGCAATGGGCTAGAGTTTGTGAAACTCTAAATGAATTATGAAAATAAATACAGACGGTAATACACCGATGGAAGGTATAGTAACATTTACTATGTTCCCTGTGTATACCTAAACCTCATTCCAGGCTAGTCTTTCAGGCCATAGTAGTTCTTACATCGAGTTGCAACAGAATGCAATCGAGCGGGTATCTTTGTGATTAACTCACAATACCCAAGAATTAGTGATTAACATATTTAATCATAATTCCCAAGAACTATATCTTTGACCAGCCTTCTATGCATCAAAAACTTGTATGACATTCATACATGAGCTGGATATTCCAGTCTTCTTTCTTTTTGCCTTTATACTTCTAACAGTTTAACTTTTAGTATTTCTCCTACTCTCAGAAGAAGCACCCAACTTAAGAGTGGCGTTAGCCCCGGACTTCCTAGGCGTGAAAGTTTCACTAACACCCTTCGGACACTTCCTTTCTCTTTAAGTTGTTGTTTTATTCACCTTTCATCATATGACAGGCGTTCTTCTGGATCCCTCTTTTATCAGTCTAATGCATAGTAAACTCCTTTACTAATAGTTTGCAAACAAACATTGCTTTGGATATCTCATATCTTTTAGCCTTTGTCTGTCTCTGAAAATGATTTTCAGATTCCATGAATATCACATAACTATCCAAACTTTCGAAGTTCGGGTCTCATGGAAGCAAACATATTGCACTTGACTGAAACAAAATTCTAGCTTTTGGATCGAAGGACGAGAGTCACATGATCCATAGCATAAGCGAGAGAATACTGAAAGTATGCGATAGGACAAAGTCCTTCTCGGCACTCTTGAGGACAATCCTCACATTACGTTACCAACCGTAAAGATTTAACCAGATATATAACAGCTATTCAATTTTAACAGGGAGGGTGGAACGCGAGCAATTATCCTATAACTATTACGCAAAACAAACTTAGACAGTGTCCATAATTAATTTCACTGAGAATTAAACAAGTCAATTCAAAAGTGCGCTCCCACTCAAATCAATATCTCTCATAATTGATTGTGAGTGATTCAAGATCCGCATTTCAATTCGACGCCATTGACGGGTTCATCATTGATGACGTGAATTTCAATCGGTAGGCCAACTTGCAAATCACATCTCTATGTGACTCTTGTTCATCTTTTGATGCGTGTGTTCCGAGCTCAGGACTGTCCTGCCTGAACATCAAGACAACCAAGTGATCTTGCTGCGAGGTCTGACCTCACCCGCCTCACACATCCCTAATCGTTCGTACTCATGTGTACATGTCGTACCCCGAAAAGATAGGTGCCGTGACGGTGCTACACTTGGGAGATCACTAACTACTTGATATTTTGTGAGAGATCACCCTAATAAAAGCGACTACCGCGCAATCAAGAAGGGTGCATCATAAGGGATAAACATCTCAGGTAATTCATAATAGCATGATATGGTATAGCCCTTTCTTACGGAGAAGTCTTTCATTTCTTCGTCTTCGGCATTCGCGTCGGTGTTCACCTTCGCGAAGATTGCCACCACCTTGTTGATGCACCAGATAATATTGCTATCTCTATAGCTAATAAAATAAGTGCATTACAACAAGGTTGACACGCAGGTCATTTAAAGTGCAATCATATGGCTCCAGCCATCATGCCGAATCATGACACGCAGGTCATGATAATTAATTTACATCATATAGTCATCTCATACATAATCAAAATATTATGAGCACTGCTATACCACATCACATGCACATGCAAACCCTCCTGCAAAACCATGTTAGACGCCTCTAATCGGTTCAGCAAAAACTTGTTTTAAGTGGCTTCTAAGGTTTCGAAACAAACCGAAGCTACCAACGTCCATCATCAAGTATGATAATTCAAGCGCTAGATTAACTTCGCGGGGTGTATGAAACACAAGATAATAAAATCTCGAGCCCCATACTGAACTTCGTCATACGCATGACCCCCGTGCAGATCATATCTGCATTGCCCTTTCGTCTGTGAAACATCCATCTTTCTTTAACTATGGTGAAACCCAAAGAACTGTTAGCACTTCGTTGATCTGTCAATCAACATACTCAGGAGCAGCATGAAAGGATCGCGGATTGCCAGAACTTTGTGAGATTCCACCATGCTATCAAGATCAGGACTACGCAAATTCAGGGAAGCAACAAGAACATCGGGTAATAGATTTCATCTGCTACCCGCACAAATAATTTTCAGTAATAGAACTCATCTACTACCTAATTATATTATGCAATACCCATACATCTCCATGTATTCTAGATCGCAACCTGCATCTACGCATAGCACGGCTCATGATGCCACTGTAGGGTAACGCAGTAGAAAACAAAAAATTTCGACCTACGCACCAGCCCAGGAACACTATGGAGACTGCATACAAGGTTTGATCATTTTCGTTACCGACTCGTAGCGCAGCGGAAGTAGAGTCGATGACGATCGGCGGTGCAGATCCCCGCAGCTAGGATTTACAACCTCCCAACCGCGAGGATGTATACCCTCATCCGCCCCTCGGACAGCCCTCCGAGAGGCGGTCGGACAGTCCCCCGGACGGTGTCGCGGACAGCCCTTCGGGAGGACCTTCGAAACTCGGACGGTCACTCGGACAGCCCTTCGGGAGGCACTCATGAACAGCCCCTCGGGCACTAAGATCGAAACTACGACCTCTCTACAGAGTTGCACACATACGGTGTCATCTATCCGGCAGGGCTTCGCCGTCCAGAACTAGTTCCCACCGGAACCCAGACAGCCTTTTGGCTCTACCGAAAACTATTTCGCGGGGGGGGGGGGGGGGGGGGGGGGGGGGGGGGGGGGGGGGAGAGAAGCCAGATCATTGCATGGCACTTGTATGTGAGAAGGGATGAGTGTGGAGGGCTGCCCCTCCACCTCTATTTATAGGAAATCCCAAGGGGTAGGGTGGTTTTACAATAAAACCCAAAAGTACATGAATGAAGTCCTTCCACCAAGGGCATAAAGGTGAAACCAAGGAACAAGAGGGGCTCCATGGTGAAGCCCCAAGTGTGGCCGGCCACACCCCTTGGGGGGCCCCCATGAGGGCCTCCCAATCCATCCATGTCATCCCTAGATCTTTTGGGATAAAGCCCAAACAAGTGGCTTTCCAAAAAGTAACCCAAAAAGCACTTTCACTATTCACGACGACATTTTTCAGCGTCCGTTCGAACTGAAAATATTTATGTGGGCTTAGAACATTTCTAGTACCCACTAAAATAATTTTCAACGTGTTCTGGAACAATTCCAGATTAGTGATTTCATCTGCGAAAAGCATCTGAAGCGGTTCCGGCAGTTCCGGAACATTTCCGGTTTTCATCCCGGAAAATTCCCAGAAGTTTCCAGAATGATTCTGGCACCCTCCAAGAATTATCAGGCATGTGCCGAAACCAATTTGACTTTATGGTATCCTCTGAAACAACTTTTTAGTATCACCGGAACTCATCCGGTGACCTCTCTCGTCGGAACTTTTCCGCTGTCTCCGAAAAAACTTTTTCTGAAAACTTTCTCTCAGACTCCCTGTCTAGTATTCAGCAGATAGATGACCCTTAAGCGTGTGACCCTATAGGTTCGGTGAAGTATAGACATGACCTGAAACCCCTTCCGATCAATGATCAACATCGGAGCCGTGGACACCCATATTGACCCCTATACCCACACGAATGAATATTCGAGTGAACCTCCAGTTGCCGTGTGCTATTCCTGTTGCTTCGCGATATGTTACAAATACCCGAGGTGAGACATGTTGTCATTCCCGTGGATCAACAACTTGTCCACTATGCTAGTTACCTCGTTATCGGTATTGTTCTCTTTTCTCGTTACCGTGTTCCGCATCCCCGTGATCAAATCACAAAATGTCTGGCCAGACGATGATGGATACCGTAACACCGAGAGGGCCTAGAGATATCTCTCCATCGTCGGAGGAGCAAATCCCATTCTCGAGCTATCAAGTTACTTGACACACTTTTCCATGAACCCGTAAGCCGCTGTAATAGCCACCCATTTACGGATGACGTTTAACAAACCCCAAAGTTCATGAAGCAAGCTTGAAGAAACTCGATACTCTCATGGTCTAAGGAATCATGCAAACGTTAACCATCTCTGTGTTATTAACCATTAACTTGTGACGAATGTAACTCATAGCATAACATCAATTCGGGTCGATTCAACACAAATGTTCTTCTAACATTGTGCCCTCAAAGTTGCTGGCATAGACATGCCCATGATCAGGAAAACAGAACCATCATGCAACACTTGAGCCAGTCATAGAGGCTTGACTAGGAATACATTTTACTGTTTATTATTCCACACGTGCATATGAGTCTTCCTCCGAGCCTCGTTTTATTTGCAGACTCGAGAACCATAGCAGTTATAGCATGGAACATAAACCTAATTATGAACAGGGAGATAATCAATAACATTTATTATTGCCTCTAGGGCATATCTCCTACACCTTGGTGGCTCCGTATATGGAGGAACACAAGAATTTTCTATGCTCCAAACACCCGGAGCAGTCTGACGACTGGATTACACGTGAACAAACGGGGACTTTCGCCGGTTGGTTGCAGACACGTGCCATGCATGACGCCGCTGTTCAAGATGACCTGTACTTTATGTCCCAGTTACCATCTTCGAATATAATGACTTTCAAAGGGTACGAGATAAATGGGAATACATTTTACACGATCGCCCAAGATAAGAAAAGCACCAACCAAAACAGTGGTGTCCGCTTTGATGCATCAACCAAGAGGGGAAAGGACACATATTATGGTTACATAGAGGACATATGGGAACTTGACTATGGACGTGGTTTGAAGGTCCCTTTGTTTCGGTGCAAATAGGTCAATATGACACGAGGCAGGGTAACGGAAGACCCGTAGTACGGAATGACAACAGTGGATCTCAACAATCTTGCGTACGCAGACGAACCATTCGTCCTAGCCAACGATGTGGCGCAGGTTTTCTATGTGAAGGACATGTCTACCAAGCAGAGAAAAAGAAAAGAAAAGGAAGCGATACATCATACGATGATCCAAAGCGCCACATAGTTCTTTCAGGGAAAAGAAACATCGTGGGAGTGGATGACAAGATAGACATGTCAGAAGATTATGAAAAGTTTGCTGAAATTGCTCCATTCACAGTGAATATTGACCCGAGCATCCAGTTAAATGATGAAGATTGTCCATGGTTATGGCGCAAAGGGACACACACGAAGAAAAAATTTCACACCCAAAGATCCCACTCTGGGATGTGATCGGCTTCACTGTCATCACTTTCTTCTCTAGTGAGTTTCCGGACTTATATATCTGGAAAGTCCCACTTTGGACAAACCGTAGGGAATCTTTGTAATAGTTAGGGTGCTTATGTGTTTTGGCATTTGAAACGTGTACTTTTGTGCTTCGGACAAACGTGTACCTTTCTGACTTCATTTGTTATTTTTAGCTCATTTACTGATTTTTTTTAGCAAAATGACCCTGAAATTGAAAAGCACTACAAATGAACTCTGAAAAGGTTGAAAGTTGGCATGGTATCATCATTTCACCCACATAGCATGTGCAAAAAAGTAGAGAGGGTTACGGAAAAACTGGATGCACTTCATGTACAAAATGGACAATCTTTTTCGAAGTATCACGGTTTCGGACGAAAACTCATCTATTACAAAGGCATTTCATTTTTTAAAAGAACCTAAGTATTACCAAATTGAATATAATGATAAAACACACTAATATTAAACAGCGAAAAAAAGAATTACTGAAAAATCTATTTTTAAAGTAAAGTTATTCACAAACTAGTGATTCACACAAAATTCAAATAATTCAAATTTAAACAATCCAAATTTAAAAAATACTGGCACTAACAGAAAGTTTTATATTTTTTTACCTAAAGCAAAAAGATTCATAAAGAAACTCTAAATAAAGCAAAAAACAACTCAGAAATAAAAGTAAATAAATAAAGCAGAAAAGAATAAAAAAATTAAAAAAGCCCGGCTACTGGGCCGCCACGGCCTGCATACGACTAGAAACCCAACCTCTAGTTGGGCCAGGATGCAGGCCCGTACGGTCTAGTAGGCCCCACAGGGCAGAAGAGTTGCAATAGGCCCACAAAGGCCTGCTTAGAGAGGAGCTCGACACGGTAGCCGCGGCGGGGCTTATAAACCGGTGCGAGCTCCTCTCAACTAGCGAGGTGGGACTAAACTTTGTGCACCGCGGGTGACAACGCACCACCTTTAGTACCGGTTGGAAGGGGGGGTCTTTAGTACCGGTTGGAGCCACGACCCGGTACTAAAGGGGTGCGCTTCCCGCCGCTTGGCCTGGCCAAAACAGACATTTAGTACCGGTTAGTGGCTCCAACCGGTACTAAAGGTCCAACCTATATATACAACGCTTGAAAAAATTTCAGTTTCCCTCTGTTTCTTCCTCTCCGTCGACGACGCACCGCCTGCCCGGCCCGATCGACGCCGTCGCCGCACCCGACGCGCCGCCCACGCCGTCCCCCGTCGCGCCGCCCGCCGCCCCCGACGCGCCGCCCACCGCCCTCGTCGCGCGCCGCCCCTCCCTCGAGCTCGCACGCCGTCGCCGTCGCCGCCCCCGACGCCCCGCTGTGAGCCCCTGCCGCCATGGCCGCCCTGACACACACACACGCACACACACACACATATTTTCTTATTTTCTGTTTTTAGTTTTTTATAGTTTTAGTTATAGAAATGTTAGATGAATTTTAGATATAGAAATGTTAGTTAGATGAATTTTGACATTTTCTTTCACTAGATGATTAGATATATATAGAAAAAAGTTAAGGAATTTGATACTTTTAGTTATATATATAAATGTTAGATGAATTAGATATATAAATGTTAGATGCATGTTTTTTTTAGTTTTTTATACTTTTAGTTATAGAAATGTTAGATGAATTTTAGATATATAAATGTTAATTAGAAATGTTATATTGTTAGTTTTTTATACGTGAACAATGCCCGGCCCGCATCCTCGCCGTCGACCCATTCGCGACGACGTCCTGCTTCAGAGGAGCCATGTCCGGGACTGGGCTCCGCCGGGCTTGCACTGGGAGGTGCTACCTTCAGGGGGGCGCCGCTTGGTGAGGAACCCGGCCCCGGGTCCCGTCGTCGAACCGGAGCTCCTTTGGTGGCGTTCGCGTGGGCCACTTTCGGTGCGGAGGGAGCCGGCCCCGCCGGAGGTGGTACGTCGCCGTGTCAGGGAGGAGGACGAGCACGTTCGTCGCTACATGGCTGCTATGGACGTCAGGTTCTCCAATACCTGGCAGGTTCTTCGGGGATCTCACCCGAGCTATGATCCTGTGATGGTTCCTTCTCTTTGGGTGTCCACCGCCCGCGCCTCAGGAACCGCGAGTGAACTAGATTATTCGATAGTATTCGATCTATATTAGCTAGCTAGCTAGTGATGTATTCGATATATAATATTCTAGACGATGTATTCGAGATTATATATATTATTCGATAATATTCGAGACGATGTATTCGAGATTATATATATTATTCGATAATATTCGAGACGATGTATTCGAGATTATATTCGATGATGCATATTATGTACTATGATTCAGTTTTTCCTTATTGATTGCATGCATGCATTGTAATTTGAATACTAAATTGTTTTATATTTCTTCTGGATTAGTTAAATAAAAGCTACGGCGGACAATACCGGCAGAGAAGGAGAAGAGGCCCTGTTCGAGATCATACGCTCCCCTCGCCGGCCAGATGATCAGAATGAAGAAGATGACGGCTCCCAATATCTGAACAATACCGGGGAGGGTGATATGATATTCGATCAAGACGACTGAATTGATGAAGTCCAGAACTATGATTATGATGACGAAGAAAATGTTGATCCTGAAATAACAGAGACCGGCGAGGTATATTTATATAAGCAGGCATCTGGTGATCATCACATGTTTTAAATGATTTGAAGATATATTAACGAATCGATCTTTCTTCTTTCAGCCCTCCGGATCGAGCAAATCTTCTACAGGGAGCAGGACAGTGCGAGGCCCGGCCAAAAAGTTGAAGTAGGGCGTAAAGTACAACATCGATGCAATCAAACCTAATGGCGAACCAAGCGAGCCTAAGAAGAATGCGAACAAGTTCATTCGTCAGTGCGGAGTTCTTGTGAAGGACCAAATCCTGATCTCCATGCAAGAATGGAAAAAGCCAGCAAAGGAACATCCAGATCTTACTTTTGTTGACCAAAGAGCAAAAGATCGGCTTTGGGAATCTCTCATGGAACATTTCACCCTACCAGATCATTTCACAGATGCAGATGTGCAGAAAGTCAAGGACGCTGCTCTTAGGAAGATGGCAATTGCATTCAGCACCCACAAGAAAACTATATGGGCCAAGTACGTCGAAGGAGAAAAGAAGACTCCAGAATTCACGGGAACACTGGAGAAGCAAAGAGATCATTGGCCCGCTTTCGTGAAATTCAAGGAATCGGAATTATCTAAGGAACGGTCGAGAATAAACAAGATCAATGCCGCAAAAAAGGAGCATTTCCATACGCTGGGGCCAGGTGGCTACGCGGTGGCCCGGCCTAAGTGGGATAAGTCTGAGCTGGCCGGAAAGGTGCAGGACTTGGGTCTATGCGCATGGGGGGGCGTTGGAGCCGAAGACAGGCCAGCTTTTGAAGAAGGCAAGTCTTAAAGGAGCCGACGACAAGTTACTTGTTGCAATAGAAGAGGCTCGAACGGGGGTGTTCACGCCCAACAGAGAGAACAACATGCTTACGCGCGCCCTGGGAAATCCTGAACACCCGGGAAGAACACGAGGTAAAGGCGTTGTTCCGTGGTATGAGGGGTTTGCGGACTGGAACGCCGACTACAGAAGCCGTGCGAGAAAGAAGATGGAGGAGGAGAAGAAGAGGAAGCTGGAGGAGGAGCAGAGGAAGCAGGAAGCAGAATGCCTTAAAGGCCTAGAATCAGCGCACGCAGAGTTGGCACTCCAATTCCAGCGGCAGCGGCAGCAGATCGACTCACTTAACCAAGAAAGTGGGTCTCAGCAGCGGCAGCAGCTAGCGGATGATCCAGCATTGGATAGCACCGTCCCATCCATGCCAAGAAGCAGCGTGGGTTCCGCCCCGGGCAAGGCACTGCTGGATACATACCCTGTGGATGACATCATGGAGAACACTAATTGTGAGCTACACTTCAAAATGAAGAACATATCCATGAAGGTGGCGGACGCCATTGCTTATACAAATCCCCCCGAAGCAACCTTCCATTGCAACCCGATTCCAGCTGGCTATGCTCGTGTCGTGGTTGATGAAGTGGTGGCACAATATTTGGGGCTAGAGCTTGACATTCCTGGAGATGACGACGAGCACACACTGGGAGAGGCCATACATCGTATCATCCTATGGAGAAAGGATTGCATCATCTTTCCAATGTCACCGACACCGCTTCAGCCGACTCCTCGAAGTCCGCCACCGCGTCAGCAGACTCCCGCTCCTCCAAGTCATCAGCCACCGCCTCAGCAGAGTCCTACTCCTTCAAGTCTGCCAACGCGTCAGGCCACTCCTCCTCCTCCAAGTTCGGCACCGCGTCAGGCCACTCCTCCTCCTCCAAGTCCAGCAACGCGTCGGCCCACTCCTCCTCCTCCAAGTCAGGCACCGCGTCAGCCATCTCCGCCGCCTCAGCGGGCTACGCCGCCTAAGCAACAGCGGAAGAGAGCCGCCGCAGCTATGGTGGCTAGCGGTACAAGTACAGGTACAGGAGGCAAGAGATTCCAATTTGGTCCAAACCTCACGCCTCTTCCGAAGAGGCCTTACGACCTAACTGTGGAGGAAAACGAAGTAGAAGTGCAAGCCCAAGTGAGGGCCCATTTTGGACTGAAACCGCCACCACCGCCAAAGGAGAAAGTACCTGAGCATGTCATTGACCACTTTATTCGTATGGCTGAACCACCAGCTCCCAAGCCTATTGACTCAGACTATGAGCGCCAAATCAGGAAGGCATATCAAGCACAAAAAAAAGAAGGAGTCGAGCTCGAGCTCCAGCCAAGCAGCTACCAAAAAAAGCGGGAAACCTGTTCCCCAGCTGGGAGAACAGGCGGTGCAATCGATCCCCCCGCTCATTGTACCAACACATGCGAGTACCGGCGCCGATCAGCTGGTAATAACCGACGAGCATAGAAGGCAGGCTGCAGAGCTCGGTATCACTATTTATCAACTCCTAGAGATCGAGCCCACGGATACGCTTAGAGAGGAGGACATAAAACGGAAATATGCCCATGGCGAACCTTTGGTCAAGACTGAGGAGGTCAAGAAGCTCCCAACGAGAATGTATGAATTGCATGAATGCTACATGAAAATTGCCAAGACTACCAATCGAGAGTCCCTCATGGTGAAAGTCAAGGCAGAGCATTACTTCAATGTGACAGCTCTGTATGTTGAGTTTACAGAACTGTTTCAGTTATTCAATCAAGACGCACTTGACAAATCTATCGTCAGTTGCTATTGTTTGTAAGTGATTTCTTTCTGTAATTTAAGTCTCAAGCTAGCTGTAGTGCTCGTTGATCATTACCTGTAATTATCCTCACTATATTCTTTTCTGTGGTATTATGCAGGATGAAGATCTATGAAATGAAAAAAGCTGGACGCTATGGCATTGGGTTCATTCACCCAAATACCATTAATCAAGAGACATGGACATATGAATGGTATCGAGAAGAAGTAGAGAAAAACATGCTAGAGTTCTTGAAGCAACTCAACAGCAATCGAGATATACTACTTCCTTACAACTTCGGGTGAGTCACACTGTCTTGTACTACAAATTCTGTTTTTGCTTACTAGCTAGATGTTAATAAGTGTATAGGGTTTAGGGTAGTTGATGAGTGTTATGCACATGCCCGCTTAATTTATACATGCAAACGTGTGCGCATGCAGTTTCCACTGGATCTTGTTAGTCATTCAAGTTGAAGTACTGGACTCACTACTTAAACCAGTTACTGACTACGAAATCGTGAAGGGGATAGTCAACAGGTAATTTCAATCATTATTGAACTATATGTCGCCCTCTTTAGTTCGTCATTTCCTGATATCAACTAATTAATAACTACTTTATTCATTTTCTTTGCCGGCGGGCAGGGCTTGACAAAAGTACATTAAAGAGGTTCCAGGCGAATGGAAACAAAAGTTGTATTGGTATTGACCCAAGGTAATTAATTAAGTAGTACTAGCTAGCTACCATCTCTTTAATTCTAGTTTCAATACCATTAATTATCATGCTTGATTAATTATTATCTGATTGAATTCTATTCTCGTAAAGGCCATGATGCAGGCACCGGGGACTGATTTATGTGCATACTACGTTTGCGAGAACATTCGCATGATGGCGTCCGAAAGGAGCAGATCTTCTAGACAGCTATGGTTACGTTTGCCAGAATACTATTCACATTTTTTACATCATTATCGATATCTAATCACACAACTAATACATGCATATTGATCTCCTTCTTAAAAGTTCAATGAGGTGCGGGATAAGCTCCTACCAACGGATCGCGTACGAGCAATTCAAGAGGAAATAGCGGGATTTTTGCTCGACCAGGTCATAGATCCCAAAGGAGAATACCATTACTCGCTACCGCAGTAATGCCTCCATGTAGGAGAAATTGTATATACCAACTTGTATATATACATGTGTATGTGTGAATGGTGATGCGAGACATTCGATGATATATATATATATATATATATATCTGATCGGTTCTACGAGAAATTCTATTTATATATATACATAACGTGTACAATATGTAGTATCGTAAAATACCAGCAAATGAAAAAGAATTAAATGGAAAACACAAAATTAAAGGAAAAAGAAATCATAAACCCAAAACCCCCTAAACCTTTTAGTACCGGTTGGTGTTACCAACCGGTACTAAAGGTCTCCCAGCCCCCGGCGCTGGCTCGTGCCACGTGGTGGCCCTTTAGTGGCGGTTCGTGTTGAACCGGTACTAAAAGGGGGGGGGGGACCTTTAGTCCCCATCCTTTTGTGCCGTTTGCAGAACCGGCACTATAGAGCCTTACGAACCGTGCTATAGCCCGGTTCTGCACTAATGATATGCTACTGTATGAACCATATATGTGTGTGAGGATGCATGTTGACTATATATGAGTACCTATAATGCTTAATGATATTGTATGACTACTGTATGACTATATATGAGTATCTGATATTGTGGTTAATGATATTGTTATCTAGTATATGTGAAATTGCAGTTTATTGAAACGGGGTACTGTTCTACATCAATAGAAAGCAGAAAAAAATGTTGAAAGATACAGCAGCAGCGCGGGGACAGAAAAGCGCTACAGCTACTTAATAGTAGCGTGTGTCAGAACAGCGCTACTGATACAGTTAATAGTAGTAGCGCTGAGCTAGACCGCGCTACTATTACCTGTTAGCTGTAGCGCCGTAGTAGTCGCGCGGCCACCCGCGCTACTGATAGCATTAAAACCTGCGCCACTACTAGGGTTTTCCCTAATAGTGTAAGTCTATAACTTAATAAATGAAACTTTGTATAACACCACACTTATGTTACTACCCACTATGAAATTAATAGCGTAGTCTAAGGATATGTGTATGTTACTGGTATATGTTACTCTGCACCGTGTCTAGTCTTAACCCGTGCGATTTCTACTCCTATACCGGTGTGGGCATGACCATATCGATAACAGTCAGAAAGTGAATGATGTACTGAGTAAGTGGTTGTCAGTCACATGCATTACACCGGCTTGTAGTCAGTCCAGCTAGTGTTTGACATCGGTAAACATAGATGGTTGGATGGTGTACATAATACCTTGTTGCGCGATCCACACCGACACATACTTCTTTTTTCTTGGTTTATTATGCCCCTCATATTTTAAGTCAAATTTTGATAATAAAGGCATCTCCAAGGGAGACCGACAAATAGAGGACGTGATGCGGAAAAGAGCTATCCAACCATTTTCACAAATTAATCCTTATTTGTCGGGTTGAGAGAAGAGAGAGGAGGGGGAACCATGCATGTGCGGAGAACGAAAAAAAGAAGGGCCACATGATGGCTTTTTGTTGGTCAAGTTAATGTCCGAACACCGGTACAACTCCCCATTGGATGACATAAGTTATGATAAACGGTCCGCACATCATAATCCGAACATATACGGGAGCTTTGAGAGTCTCCTTGGAGATGCCCTAAGACAATATATTTGACTAACAGAAATATATTGCTGCCTGATTCACACTAGGAGGTCTGCATCAATGGCCACAATTAATGCACGACACTGTGTGCCAGTCGACATCATAAAATCTTATTTCTTTTTGGCTGTTTTAGCCTCGTAGTAGCCTTGTGGCCTTTTGGAACCCCGTGTGAGATGTTGGGTTTTAAACTTTGCAATAATAAAAGGATGTGCAGAAATCATATCCTCTTTCTAAACCTCAAAAAAAAAAATCACATCCTCTATTCGAAAGGGAGAAACATCATTTAGGCTGGTCATTGTGGAGGTAACATAACCGGTATCATACACTTGGAACTAGCAAACATGCTTAGAGCAAGTATAGTAGTCCTTCTCAGCAGGCTACAAGCGATTCCACTTCAGCAAAATTCTGAGCTGGAGGATAGTAAATGCATGAAAGAGAAGAGAGCGAGCGCTTCCTCAGTCGCCCGGCTGCAGCACAGGAGACATGACGTGAGAAATAGCCGCTCGCTTGCAGCCCAAAGCCAGCGCTAGCCCTGCTGCTCAGAGTCCCCTACGTCTCACAATCCAATCAATTGTATTTTACTTTCTCCCTATGCATGCAAGCATTGATTACTCTGGTCATGCAACAGCTCGTATAGAGCCAGCCTATTACACGAGCCAACTTTTACAAAGGCTATTGTTGACATGGCACATGTATACAGCCGGTAGCCGGCCGCCGGCGTTTCTATTAACCATGCTCTTATGTGACAGACAATTAAAGAATAGAGAGAGGGTTAGAGTAGGATAGATACCGTATCATAATAAATGTTATGCTATTATGTGTTATGCATGGCAATAAATAAGATGATTTCTGATACTAATCTATGATACTCCCTTTTTCCGGTGAAAAGTATACATATAGAAATTTTAGAACAAATTATGGAGTTGAGTAAAAAATGCATTGGAAAGGTGCAAGCCACCATCTCTCTTCTTTTTAATCACCCAACCTCCAATGAGCTAAGTGCATGTAGAAATTAAAGAGACCATACGTAGAATGTTATTGGTCTTGATTACCGTGTGATGAGAGAGGAACATTTTTTCCTACTTTAAAGTGCATTGGAAAGATAGACGACGTACACTTTTTTGTGGACAAATTTCAAAGTCAAATGTACACTCTTCATCGGACGGAGGAAGTATACATGATACTAATATACGATACTCCCCACTATGAGTAGTGTAGGGTAACGCAGCAGAAAACAAAAATTTTCCGACCTACGCACCAGCCCAGGACCACTATGGAGACTGCATACAAGGTTTGATCATTTTCGTTACCGACTCGTAGCGCAGCGAAAGTAGAGTCGATGACGATCGGTGGTGCAGATCCCCGCAGCTAGGATTTACAACCTCCCAACCGCGAGGATGTATACCCTCGTCTTCCCTTCGGACAGCCCTCCGGGAGGCGGTCAAACAGTCCCCCGGACGGTGTCGCGGACAGCCCTTCGGGAGGACCTTCGAAACTCGAACGGTCACTCGGACAGCCCTTCGGGAGGACTCACAGAACTCGGACCGTCACTTGGACAGCCCTTCGGGAGGCACTCACGAACAGCCCCTCGGGCACTAAGATCGAAACTACGACCTCTCTACAGAGTTGCACACATACGGTGTCAACTATCCGGCAGGGCTTCGCCGTCCAGAACTAGTTCCCACCGGAACCCAGACAGCCTTTCGGCTCTACGAAACTCTTTTCGTGGGAGGGAGAGAGAAGCCAGATCATTGCATGGCACTTGTATGTGAGAAGGAGTGAGTCTTTAGGCAGCCCCCTCCACCCCTATTTATAGGCCAAGCCCAAGGGTGGCTTCTCCAAGAAACCAAGGGGAAAAATACCAAAGGACCCTCAAGGTGGCTTCTCCAAGAAGCCACCCAAAAAGCACTTTCACTATTCACGACGACATTTTTCAGCGTCCGTTCAAACTGAAAATATTTATGTGGGCTTAGAACATTTCCAGTACCCACTAAAATAATTTTCAACGCGTTCTGGAACAATTCCAGTTTAGTGATTTCATCTGCGAAAAGCATCTGAAGCGGTTCCGGCAGCCCCGGAACATTTCCGGTTTTTCTTCCAGAAAATTCCCAGAAGTTTCCAGAATGATTATGGCATCCTCCAAGAATTATCAGGCATGTGCCGAAACCATTTTGACTTAATGGTATCCCCTGAAACAACTTTTCAGTTTCACCGGAACTCATCCGGTGACCTCTCTCTGCGGAACTTTTCCGCTGTCCGAAACTTTTCGGTGTCCGAAACTTTTTCGGTGATTTTCTCTCAGACTCCCTGTCTAGTATTCAGCAGATAGATGACACTTAAGCGTGTGACCCTATAGGTTCGGTGAAGTATAGACATGACACGGAACCCCTTCCGATCAATGATCAACATCGGAGCCGTGGACACCCATATTGACCCCTATACCCACACGAATGAATATTCGAGTGAACCTCCAGTTGCCGTGTGCTATTCCTGTTGCTTCGCGATATGTTACAAATACCCGAGGTGAGACATGTAGGCATTCCCGTGGATCAACAACTTGTCCACTATGCTAGTTACCTCGTTACCGGTATTGTTCTCTTTTCTCGTTACCGTGTTCCGGCATCCCCGTGATCAAATCACATAGTGTCTGGCCATACGATGATGGATACCGTAACACCGAGAGGGCCCAGAGATATCTCTCCATCGTCGGAGGAGCAAATCCCAATCTTGAGCTATCAAGTTACTTGACATACTTTCCCATGAACCCGTAAGCCGCCGTAATAGCCATCCATTTACGGATGACGTTTAACAAACCCCAAAGTTCATGAATCAAGCATGAAGAAACTCGATACTCTCATGGTCTGAGGAATCATGCAAACGTTAACTATCTCTGTGTTATTAACCATTAACTTGTGACGAATGTATCTCATAGCATAACATCAATCGGGTCGATTCAACACAAATGTTCTTCTAACATTTGTGCCCTCAAAGTTGCTGGCATAGACATGCCTATGATTGGGAAAACATAATCATCATGCAACACTTGAGCTAGTCTTAGAGGCATGACTAGGAATACATTTTACCGTTTATTATTCCACACGTGCACATGGGTTTTCCCCAGAGCCTTTATGGATATACGGGCTCGGGAACCATAGCAGTTATAGCATGGAACATAAACCTAATTATGAACACGGAGATAAATAATAACATTTATTATTGCCTCTAGGGCATATCTCCTACAGACTCCCACTTGCACTAGAGTCAATAATCTAGTTAATGCTAATGCACTTCACACCTGTGGCACACCGGTGTAAATATGCTTCGCTTGTGGTATAGCCTGATGTCCAACGGATCTGACGACTTCAGCTCCGTGTGTATCTTTGCATATCCTCACGTTTTCACGCTTTCACAAAATTCATATTTTGTGTGGACTTGGCTTTGTATGTATGTGAATCACAGGTCGAACCTGGATTTCTCAGACTGAGTTATGGAGCAACTATCTGCAGTAGTGTCCCATTGACAAAAGCCATCTTGGAACCATACTAAGTTCATGAATGAACTATATGATTCAACATCTTCTTTGTCGCTTTTAAAAGCGGCAACATACTTCGCCTCTATTATAGAATTCGCCACAGTAACTTGTTTGGAACAATTTCCAACTACCGTGCCACCATATTGTGTATTGCACAAAACCCTTAACTTAAATCGAAAATCGCTTGGAGCATGGATGAAGACTGTATCGATGTAACCTTTTACAACGAACTCTTCATGATCTCTGCTTGCGAGAATACATGTCATCAGTGCTACTATAGTACTCAATGACCCTTTTTCACTGTTGTCCCATGATCAGTACTTTTGATCACTTTGGTATCTATACTCGCAACAACTTTGGGAGTATTGGACATATCTGGTTGTTTTTACATACCATGGAATACATGATTAATCCAAACACAAGAGTGTGTGGAATCTCCATCATGTATTTTGCTCATCAGTGTTTTGGGACACCGAGTCTTGCAAAAACTCTTTCCATGTGACTTCGGCAAGAATCACTCCTTGACGTTTTTAATGCTAAAAGGTTTTAGCATCTTGTCAATATGTATCTTTTCTCAGCCCTATTAGGTAAATCTATCTCCATAGATCATCATGCCTAATATAAAGGCTATTTAGCCCAAGCACTTCATTGAAAAACTATTTTCAAATGAAGTCCTAATTCGTGTCAAGAATTTTAAGTCCAATTAACAATGTGTCAAGCACACATATGCTCCCACTTACTTTCTTGAATCACAAGCATCTTCGTTACCCATTGATGAAGTCAAACCCTTTTGACCATTTCATCAAAACACGAAGATTCCAACTCCATTTTGCTCTCTTCTGTTCATTGCTGGAACTCTGAAGTTTGCAAACTTACTAGCATCCTCTGGATCGACAAATTACTTTGGACTGTATCACATACAAGTCCTAGGTTTTATTTCCATCAGATAGAAATCCTTTTGTCATCCATGTTTCATATCTCATGATTGAAATATGTCTTAATTGCTAGTTCAACCCGAACCGACTTTAAGCATCGCTACGGTGAGACAATCTCATCGTAGTCAACTCCTTGAACTTGTTATTGCAACAAGTCGAGCTTTATGGATAAAACATTTTTATCCGTATCAGTTTTAAGTTCCATAAATATTCATTAGACTCTAAGTCTTCCGAAGGGTGTATCAAGGTTTTAATCTTGAATCACTTATATGGAAACTAACTCGGATTGTATTGGCATTTAGCCAATTATGGAGTCAGGGCCCATCAATGCTTCCTTGTGTATTGTAGGTATACTGTTGTCTAACAACAATATCTCGTTTGCGCACCTGAGAGGTTTGCACGAGCCTTGCCCACGTGGTTCAGCTGCAAGTTCGATCGAAGTCCGTACATTTTATTGTAGAGACTTCCGTATCAGTCGCAGTAGGAAACTCTGGAATCACTTCCAAGGTCTCTTTCCTTTGAACTGATGACGAAGATACTATTTATCCCATCGAGTTGCATTGTTCTCCCACTCACCTTTTTGAAAGAACCATTTTCTTCAAAAAGCATACCGTTCTTTGTGGCAAACCTATTTGCCTCGGTATAGTGAGGGAGGAATACCCAATGACTTGGGATAACCTACAAAGTAGCACTTGTCTGATTTGGAATAGGTTTGTAACCTTTTACACAAGCCCCATATTCCAAATGTTAAGAAAAGATATGACATGGTTGGGCATACCATACCATGGTGTCATTTCAACAGACCCTGATGGAGCTCTTTTCAGTGTAAAAGCGGCAGTCTCTAAAGCATCACCTTTTAAAAGGGATAATGGCAAATTTATTTATGTCATCTTTGATCTTACCATGTCATAAATGGTTCGATTACATCTTCACGGACTTTCCACTCACAGTGGTGTTCTGGGAGGTGTAAGTTATGAAACTCTTTTCACAACTCATCAGACATTCGCTAAACTTGTAACTCAAATTTTTTTTTTTCTGCAATCGAATTGTAGAAACATAATTTTCTTGTTACAATAACTTCTACTTCATATTTGAAAACCTTTCGAATGATTTCAAAAGATCCAGACTTACGTCTCATCAAGTAAATATCCATATATCTACTTGAGTCATTTCTGAAGATAGATAAATCCACTACTTGCAACAACATTTATTGAACTACACACATCAAAATGTATGATCACCAATAAGTTTGTTGCTCATTCCTTATGGCCTGTGAACAGTATTTCAGTCACTTCACTTTTCGGAGGAAAGTTGCAAGTGTCAGATGATTCAAAATCAAATGACTTCAAAATCCATCATAATGGAATTTTCCATGCGGGTTTCTCCAATGTGACCAAATGCAGTGCCACACTTGTGTGGTATTCTTTTAGTCTTGCGACATTTAGCGTCAGTGTTATGGATGTATCATATTACCATCAATATTCATAACATACGTCCCATCTGGATGGAAGCATGGCCCTTCATGTTATTCATAATACTGAACAACAATTGTTCTTTTATGAACAACTCTTTTGCAACAAACATTGTGCAACGAGCTAGAGTGTATGAAACTCTAAAATGAATTATGAAAGTAAACCCAGAGGTAATGTATTATTATCAATATTCATAACATACATCTCATTCATAATGAAAGTATGGCCCTTATGTTATTCATAACATCGAACATCAAAAGTTCTCTTATAAACAACCTTCTTGCAAGATACCTTATGCAATGGGCTAGAGTTTGTGAAACTCCAAACGAATTAAAAAATAAATACAGACGGTAATACACCGATGGAAGGTATAGTAACATTTACTATGTTCCCTGTGTATACCTAAACCTCATTTCTGGCTAGTCTTTTAGGCCATAGTAGTTCTTACATCGAATTGCAACAGAATGCAATCGAGCGGGTATCTTTGTGATTGTCTCACAATACCCAAGAATTAGTGATTAACATGTTTAACCATAATTCCCAAGAACTATATCTTTTACCAGCCTTCTATACATCAAAAACTTGTATGACATTCATACATGAGCTGGATATTCCAGTCTTCTTTCTTTTTGCCTTTATACTTCTAACAGTTTAACTTTCAGTATTTCTCCTACTCTCAGAAGAAGCATCCAACTTAAGAGTGGCGTTAGCCCCGGACTTCCTAGGCGTGAAAGTTTCACCAACACCCTTCGGACACTTCCATTCTCTTTAAGTTGTTTGTTTTATTCACCTTTCATCATATGACAGGCGTTCTACTGGATCCCTCTCTTATTAGTCTAATGCATAGTAAACTCCTTTACTAATAGTTTGCAAACAAACATTGCTTTGGATATCTCATATCTTTTAGCCTTTGTCTGTCTCTGAAAATGATTTTCAGATTCCATGAATATCACATAACTATCCAAACTTTCGAAGTTCGGGTCTCATGGACGCAAACATATTGCACTTGACTAAAAATGGAATTCTAGCTTTTGGATCGAAGGACGAGAGTCACATGATCCATAGCATAAGCGAGAGAATACCGAAAGTATGCGATAGGACAAAGTCCTTCTTGGCACTCTTGAGGACAATCCTCACATTACGTTACCAACCGTAAAGTTTTAACCAGATATTTAACAGCTATTCAATTTTAATAGGGAAGGTGGAAACGCGAGCCATTATTCTACAACTATTAGCAAACCACACTTAGACAGTGTTCAAAATTAATTGCACTGAGAATTAAACAAGTTAATTCAATAGTGCGCTCCCACTCAAATCAATATCTCTCATAATTGATTGTGAGTGATTCAAGATCCATATTACAATTCAACGCCAAGGATGTGTCCATCTCAAGTGACGAGAATTGCAATCGATAGGCCAACTTGCCAATCACATCTCTATGTGACTCTTGTTCATCTTTCGATGGGCGTGTTCCGAGCTCAGGACGCTCCTCCAGAACGTCAAGACAACCAAGTGATCTTGCTGCGAGGTCTCAACTCACCCGCCTCACACTTCCCTAATCGTTCGCACCCATGTGTCCATGTGATGCCCCGAAAAGTTAGGTGCCGTGACGGTGCTACACTTGGGAGAACACTAACTACTTGATATTTTGTGAGAGATCACCCTAATAAAAGCGACTACCGCGCAATCAAGAAGGGTGCAACATAAGGGATAAACATCTCAGGCAATTCATAATAGCATGATATGGTATAGCCCTTTCTGACAGAGAAGTCTTGTATTTCTTCGTCTTCGGCATTCGCGTCGGTGTTCACCTTTGCGAAGATTGCCACCACCTTGTCGATGCACCAGATAATATTGCTATCTCTATAGCTAATAAAATAATGCATTACAACAAGTTTGACACGCAGGTTATTTAAAGTGCAATCATATGGCTCCAGCCATCATGCCGAATCATGACACACAGGTCATGTTAATCAATTTACATCATATAGTCATCTCATACATAATCAAATTAAATATGAGCACTCCTATACCACATCATATGCACATGCAAACCCTCCTGCAAAACCAAGTTAGACGCCTCTAATCGGTTCATGCAAAAACTTGTTTTTACGTGGCTTCTAAGGTTTCGAAACAAACCGAAACTACCAATGTCCATCATCAAGTATGATAATTCAAGTCGCTAGATTAACTTTCCAGGGTGTATGAAAACCGAGATAATAAAATCTCGAGCCCCATACTAAACTTCGTCATACGCATGACCCCCGTGCAGATCATATCTGCATTGCCCTTTTGTCTGCGAAATTTCATCTTTCCTTTTAACTACGGTGGAATTCAATGAACTGTTAGCACTTCGTTGATCAATCAGGATCGCGGATTGCCAGAACTTTGAAACTCCACCATACTGTTATCAAGATCAGAAATATGCAAATTCTAGGGAAGCAACAAGAACATCGGGTAACAGATTTCATCTGCTACCCGCACAAATAATTTTCAGTAATAGAACTCATCTACTACCTAATTATATTGTGCAACACCCATACATCTCTATGTATTCTAGATCGCAACCTGCATCTACGCATAGCACGGCTCATGATGCCACTGTAGGGGAACGCAGCAGAAAACAAAAATTTTCCGACCTACGCACCAGCCCAGGACCACTATGGAGACTGCATACAAGGTTTGATCATTTTCGTTACCGACTCGTAGCGCAGCGGAAGTAGAGTCGATGACGATCGGCGGTGCAGATCCCCGCAGCTAGGATTTACAACCTCCCAACCGCGAGGATGTATACCCTCGTCTTCCCTTCGGACAGCCCTCCGGGAGGCGGTCGAACAGCCCCCCGGACGATGTCGCGGACAGCCCTTCGGGAGGACCTTCGATACTCGAACGGTCACTCGGACAGCCCTTCGGGAGGACTCACAGAACTCGGGCCGTCACTTGGACAGCCCTTCGGGAGGCACTCACGAACAGCCCCTCGGGCACTAAGATCGAAACTACGACCTCTCTACAGAGTTGCACACATACGGTGTCATCTATCCGGCAGGGCTTCGCCGTCCAGAACTAGTTCCCACCGGAACCCAGACAGCCTTTCGGCTCTACGAAACTCTTTTCGTGGGAGGGAGAGAGAAGCCAGATCATTGCAATGGCATGTATGTGAGAAGGGATGAGGTTTGGGCAGCCCCCTCACCTCCTATTTATAGGAAAACCCAAGGGGTAGTGTGCCTCCCAAATTACCAAAAACTCCCATGCAAAAATCTTCACATGAGGGTAATATGGACAAAATGGGATGCCATGTGGAGCTCCAAAGAGCTCCACCCCCCTTGGCCGGCCACCCCCTTGGGGGTCCCCCATGAGGTGCTCTCATGGCCCCCAAAGTCCTTCTAGAAGCCTTTAGCAAAAGCCCTAAAAGGTGGCTTTCCAAAAATACCCCAAAAAGCACTTTCACTATTCACGACGACATTTTTCAGCGTCCGTTCGAACTGAAAATATTTATGTGGGCTTAGAACATTTCCAGTACCCACTAAAATAATTTTCAACGTGTTCTGGAACAATTCCAGTTTAGTGATTTCATCTGCGAAATGCATCTGAAGCGGTTCCGGCAGCCTCGGAACATTTCCGGTTTTTCTTCCAGAAAATTCTCAGAAGTTTCCAGAATGATTCTGGCATCCTCCAAGAATTATCAGGCATGTGCCGAAACCATTTTGACTTAATGGTATCCCCTGAAACAACTTTTCAGTTTCACCGGAACTCATCCGGTGACCTCTCTCTGCGGAACTTTTCCGCTGTCCGAAACTTTTCGGTGTCCGAAACTTTTTCGGTGATTTTCTCTCAGACTCCCTGTCTAGTATTCAGCAGATAGATGACCCTTAAGCGTGTGACCCTATAGGTTCGGTGAAGTATAGACATGACACGGAACCCCTTCCGATCAATGATCAACATCGGAGCCGTGGACACCCATATTGACCCCTATACCCACACGAATGAATATTCGAGTGAACCTCCAGTTGCCGTGTGCTATTCCTGTTGCTTCGCGATATGTTACAAATACCCGAGGTGAGACATGTAGGCATTCCCGTGGATCAACAACTTGTTCACTATGCTAGTTACCTCGTTACCGGTATTGTTCTCTTTTCTCGTTACCGTGTTCCGGCATCCCCGTGATCAAATCACATAGTGTCTGGCCAGACGATGATGGATACCGTAACACCGAGAGGGCCCAGAGATATCTCTCCATCGTCGGAGGAGCAAATCCCAATCTTGAGCTATCAAGTTACTTGACATACTTTCCCATGAACCCGTAAGCCGCCGTAATAGCCATCCATTTACGGATGACGTTTAACAAACCCCAAAGTTCATGAATCAAGCATGAAGAAACTTGATACTCTCATGGTCTGAGGAATCATGCAAACATTAACCATCTCTGTGTTATTAACCATAAACTTGTGACGAATGTATCTCATAGCATAACATCAATCGGGTCGATTCAACACAAATGTTCTTCTAACATTTGTGCCCTCAAAGTTGCTGGCATAGACATGCCTATGATTGGGAAAACATAATCATCATGCAACACCTGAGCTAGTCTTAGAGGCATGACTAGGAATACATTTTACCGTTTATTATTCCACACGTGCACATGGGTTTTCCCCAGAGCCTTTATGGATATACGGGCTCGGGAACCACAGCAGTTATAGCATGGAACATAAACCTAATTATGAACACGGAGATAAATAATAACATTTATTATTGCCTCTAGGGCATATCTCCTACAAGTAGCCTTATCGAAGTTCTAGGGTTGATGGGGCAGTGGAGCATGTGCGATATTTACAGAGTGTGGTGAGGGTTTTAGGGTCAACAGTGACTGCGGATTGGGTAGTCGGGATGATCTGGATCTGCATGGGAAACATAAAGGATCTTCCGTTGATGGTAGGCTTGAACAGATACTTCCTCCGTTTCATAAGAGCATGGTTAATAATATAGCCAGCTGTTGGCTATATGATTTTGCCACGTTATCTATAGTCAAACTTATAGCCAACATGTACAATAACTGTATATAAATATGTACTACTTTGTTGATAGATGGCACACCTTACTCTCTCACAAAGTATTTAGGAGCACGTGCTGCAGCCGGCTGTTAACTATTAGTTCGCTTTTCTTCTCTCTCCTCTTCTCTCTTTTTCAACTAAGCAAGAATATAGTATTTAAATCCTTATAGCCAGCTTACATCATCTATTGTACTTGCTCTAATGTAGTGTATAATTTTAAAAAAAAAATCAAACCTCACAAACTTTGACCAAATTTATGAAAAAAAATTACATCTAGAAATCCAAACATATATTCTTAGATCCATCATAAGACGTAGTTTCATATTTTATATATTTGATACTGTAGATATAGATAAATTTATCTATAAGTTTGTTCAAAGTTTCCAAAATTTGACTTATCAAAAAAATCTATATGCACTACATTATAAATGAAGAGAATACAGTTTTGTCAGAAACGCAGAACACACATCACATCACATTTTCTTTTTTGCGAAAACACATCACATCACATGACTATCTTACACTATGGGTACCCTCCTTATCTCCATCGCTAATAATGATGGGGATTTTGATTTTTTGCCACTCTTTATTTTGTACTTTGACAATTTGCCATCGGTTACTTTGCAATTGCTTTTTTGCCACACATTACTTTGCACTTTGATCTTTTGCCCTCTTACAATCTGGGCCCACATCCAATTACCAGAATGCCCCTGCCTTCTCTTTCCTTGTCCTGCTCTGTCCCTCTGCTAGCCGCCGCCCGTGCCGCTGGTCGTGGTCACCCGTTGTCGTGGCGTCACCGAAGGGCTCGTCTCCCCAGCTCGCTTTCTCAACCGGCACGAGCGCCTTGCCATCACCGGCAAGGGCTTGGCTGTCCTCCGTGTAAGCCATGACCGAGGACATGGAACTACAGCCTACAGGGCGCGGGGGCGGCGAGCTGGACGTGTGGCGAGCATAAGCAGCAGCAGCGGCGAGCAGCAGCAGCATGCGGACCTGGCGAGCTGAGGCAGCGGCAACCCATGGCGCAGGCGAGCAGCAGTAGCAGTACGCGGCGCAGGCAAGGTGGGGCGGCGAGCAGCAGCAACGGCAACCCGTGGCGCTGGCGATCAGCACTAGCATGTTGGCGCAGGCCCTGTACGCAAGATTACTGTCCGACGTACTGCACGTTGCAATTCTCTTGCCGGCCGGTGCTCTTGAACGAGAGAACAAGCAAGTATAGCCAAGCTAAGCTAACAGGCTGGTGGATGGATTCTACGGAAACACGCACACGAGCTGCATGCACACCTTAACTGATTCCCGCGAGTTACGCAACACGCAGGCAACACACGCGGAAACAGATCAATTCCGCCGACACACGCGCGCGGAAACAGATCGATTCAAGCTGCATCAGCACCATGGGGCGGCAGTGGCGACGGTCGTGGGCAGCAGACGATGGGGAGCAGCAGCACCGGGTGGTGGCGAGGAGCAGCACGGGGCGGCGGGGTTCATCGCTAACATTTGAGAATTCGGGCGTCGAGGCTGCTTCTTCAGTCAATAAGGCACAAAGGGCATTATAGTAAAACGTTTTGGGCATATATCATCAAATACAGTTGAAATCATTGTTTTCAAGTCGAAAAGGGCAAATCATCTAAGTCCCAACTAAAAAGTGGCAAAAAATCAATTACAAAGTAACCAATGACAAATTATCAAAGTACAAAGTAAAAAGTGGCGAATAATCAAATCCCCCAATAATGACCGTAGCTGGCTGGATGGTAGGAGTGCATTATTGCCGCGTGATCCACGCTAGCACGTCTGTATCAGTGGCTACAATGCACGGCACTGTGCGCTGCGTCGTGTGCCCACCGTACTTGTATCTTAGCGCTTGACATGCTTCCTACGTGGCCAATGGAGATGGTCCCGGATTAACCGCGCGCTTGTTCCTCGCTCTACTCAATAAACGCTCTGCTGATGCACATGAGCATGGTAGGGATGCAAGCGGACGTGTGGGTGAGACTGAAAACAAGCTAATCGCTTCCACTGTAAAAACCGAGCTAAGGCATCTTCAAGGCGGACCCATAAACCGCCTCTGAATCACGGAAGCCATCTATCGCGGGCATGTACCGGTCCGCGGGGCGGTTTGGACACGTTTTCTCCCGTAAATTGAAGACAAAGTAGAGGGAGGTTTGCGGGAGTCCGGATAGCAGATACGTAGCACTCCGGCACCCCCGACCCATCCAACCCCCTCTCGGTCTCATTTTCTTTCAGTCCGCCGCTTCTCCCCCTTGATTAGCACCCGCACCCTCCACCTCCGACATCGCTACACATCCCTGGCCGTCACACATGCATTGCCGGACGTCCGCAACCAGTACGGATGCGTCCGCTTGCCTTTACGACAGAGTTGTCCACCCTGAAGCCGTTTTGTACCTCGTACAGTGCCCACCCCGCCCCCCCCCCCCAAAACACCGGTCCCCCGCCCCCCCCCCCCCCCCCCCCCCCCCCCCCCGCGTCGACGACCTCCATGGCGGACACCACGCCCGGCAGGTGTTCGGTCAAATGCAATTGAGCTTATTTTCAAATGTTGTGTCATTTTTTAGAGTACGAAGGATGATGAGCTACTCGCCCATGAAGAATCAGTTGTTGTGCGATGCGTGATTGGCCGTATCCACAGATTTAGTAGGCAGGAGCAAAGAGGAAGCCTTCTGGCAGCAAGTGCATGAAACGTTCCACGCACAAAAGCACGTTGCGCCCTACGACATGCACATCATTCAATAACGTAACGTGAGGTCGTTGTCGTATTGCCGGCACACTATTCAAAACAGCGTCACCAAGTTTTGCGACGTGGTTCGTTAGCTCGAGGCAAGGTGGCCATTGCACGCGGCAGAGTATGAGATCGTAAGTTTTGCTTCCTCTTGCTCAACTTATTGATTGATTCATTCACTCAATGTTGTATAACATTATATGTAGACTGCACGCACTGCCATCGTGTACTACAGGACAAAGGGACGGCCATTTACGTGCACACACTGTTGGATGAAGCTGAAGGAGGAGTATGTGTGAAACAACATGATCCGTTGATGAAAACCTTGTTGTACATCTGGAATATAGTCGAATTTGAGACATTATTGTACTAGAATTAACTTGCATGCTCTGTACGGATGATTTGTGTTATTTTCTATCCGAATTTTGATGAATATCGGCCGGTTTGCATGAATCTCATCCGGTTTGTTTAAAACATGTTGAAATAATGTGGTTACGGTTGGATGACGACATCTCACGTCCATATCCGCGGACTGGTCTCCTTTTTAAAGACGGATGTGTCGAGAAAAATTTACGGGTTGTCATTGCATATGCCCGCAGGGACGGAGCCAGAAAATGGTGATAGGGGGAGCAAGGTCTAGAAGCATCAAAACCATAAAAGATATAGTCACCTAGCATAGTATCATTGTTTAGAAAGACTGGTAATATAGATATACTAGGTCTAGATAGTCAAAATATTTTCGTTACTTTGCAATATAAATAAAATTTGAAGTCCTCTCAACTACCAACAAGATCAAATGACATATTTATTAGCACTGTTTTTCTTTAAATATTTATTGGGGCCATTCTGTTCACTAGCCTCCACATTGTTCGTATTTGCCTTACCATCATGTTCACATGGACATTGAGAGATTGAATCAATTAGCTTGTACTCCCTCCGTTCCTAAATATAAGTCTTTTTAGAGATTCCACTACAAACTACATACGGATGTATATAGACATAATTTAGAGTGTAGATTCACTCGTTTTGCTTCGTATGTAGTCCATAATGAAATCTCTAAAAAGACGAACGGAGGGAGTAAAATTTATGAATACATTTGGTTCTCTTCCTCTTCATGTCTACATGGACGAATCTGAATTTTTCTAATTAGTTTCTATGACTGTAGTTTCTATTACTGTACTTTTAACATTTTGAATACATAAATTAATATAATGTTGGGAGATTTTCCAAGGACTAACTAAGACAATCAGAATTACAGAGGAGAGTTTCTAAAAAAAGAGAATTAGAGGAGATTAAACTGACCTTCCCTGCTTGCTTCGTCGCCCCTCATAGGTCATGGAGACCATGTGGGCATGCGGCCCTACGTGCGTCCGAGCGCCAGTGGTCTGTAGATCGCCGCCCTGCCCTATCTGGTCACCAAAGAGGTCGCTCGATTGGAAATTTGGAATCAGGAAACTGCCCTCGGCGGCGACGGCGCACGTAGTACCAGCAAGCCAAAACCTAAACTATCTGTGTGTGCGTGGGCTGCTGGTTTCCATGTCTTTCATGGTGGGCTTAATGTAGACGTGTAGTAGTTGTTGCTGGATTTTGGCCTGCTATAAATCTGCCATAAATAATGGGCTTTACTTTGCGTTACAGACCAACAGGGGGGCCGAGAGTAATCACGGACTCACTGTAGACACGAGATTAGCAGTTGCGTACTCGTGATTAAGGGAAAAATCAGATCGTTAGGGGGGGTCTAGCCGCCCGCCGTCCCCCCTTGGATTCGTCCCTGTATGCCCGGCACAAACCCACCAATGCATATGGTTGTGTACTTTGCGGACGGGTCCCCCTAGAGCAAAGGCATTAATTAGTACAATTAATATAGCACATCTGCCTATGCTCGGATTGACCCAAACAACATTAATGACATTGCAGATTCTTCTTTCCTAGCCATGTGATACCGACGTGGCACATTGATCCTCGGCACTGATACAGACGTACTACTGTGTGGATCACACAGCAATATACGTACAATCAAAACAGGTACGTTTAGCGATGCGATGCGATACGCTAGCTGGACTGACTACATGCCGGTGACATCAACATATAGATTAATAGTGCACTTGTAGAGATACGGTACCTACTATAGTGCAAGATAAACCTTTTTTATAGGGATGGTGTAAGATGGCCTTGTCTTGATCTCAACTCACGCCGACGAGAAACGCGGGGAGAATCCTACATCCCTCACATGCATGTGATGACGGACAGCCACACACAGGATGTGTGGACTGCATTGACAAATGCAAGAACCACGAGCCACGCGTTGCACGAGCAGTTTATTGTTCGGACCACGAGGGCGAGTAGCAACAAGGTGAAAAGGCCCACTGTTCGGATCCATGCATGCGCTGAAAAGGCCACAGAAAATGCTTGATTCTTTAGCATCGTAGGCATATTCCCGGCAGAGATGGGTAATTCGGACGTGGAGATAGGGACATGATTTAGATGCAAATTTAGGGGGCTAGACTGTTCTGATAATGCAGTAGGTAGGTGATTTAGATGAGGATTTAGGGGGTTTCGTTCTTCTATAGGGTATTATGATGGGATATATACGATTAAGGATTACTTACTTTAGATAATTTCGAACTGAAAAATGTGGTTATTTTTCTAGCAAACACAATAGATCTGATCAGGGGCGGAGCTAGCATTGGTTACGCCGCTAAGTTAAGCTAACTGGATTGACGCACTAAAAGTTATGGAAAACAAGTTTATGAAGATTAGGGAGGAGAGGTCCCACCAGCTAAAATCAGGGAGTTGGTTGGTGAGAGAGGAGTCCATAAAACCAATCCGTAGAAGCTTTCCGTAAGTGTAGCATTTTTTTTCTTTTTTTGGGGTGGGCTACAGGAATGTACAGTGGTAATTAAGTTACAAAGAGCTCCCACCAGGTTAGCCAACTGAGTGGCGTCCCTGCCTTGTGTCTTAGGGTTCTAGCCGTAGCTTCATTCTCATCCCACCACCAAGCCCCACTTGGCAGATTCTCCATCCTCATCTATAAGTAGATGCATAAGCCTGCAAGGGAACTCACTCCTCAAGCTGCTCACAACACTTCAGCCAGCTAGCACGAGATGGCTCTTCTTGCTGCTTCTGCCCTGATTCCCACCACCCACCTTAGCCTTAGAAGCCGTGCAGGACAGAACAGTGAGAACCTATGGCTCCGGTCTGCTGCTTCATCACATAAGAGCAAGGGAAGGTTCTGTAACCTCACCGTCAGGGCAGGCACACCGTCAAAGCCAGCAGAGCCCATTGGGCCTGTGTTCACTAAGCTCAAGCCCTGGCAAATCCCTAAAAGGGACTGGTTCGACAAGGACTTCCTCTTTGGTGCCTCCACTTCAGCGTACCAGGTATTAATTCTTTTCTTTCTAGCACAAAAGTATATCTGTTAATTTAAAAGAAATAATGGTGTCAACTGTTTCAATGATAACTAGTAATACCTAAGGGAAAACGTGATGTCAAAATGCATGTTTAATGGTTTGTTCGATTGCACAAAATGTTCCGTGTAGATTGAAGGTGCTTGGAATGAAGATGGCAAGGGGCCAAGCACTTGGGACCACTTCTGCCACACATATCCTGGTAACATATACCCAGCCTTAATTTTTGTTCTATCTATGTAATATAGTAAGTTGATATATATGATATACAACAAGATCTACTTTTCAGTGTTACAAACATATATGATATTATTATTTCCTGCGTCATTCTCCTTAATTTCATGTGTATATATATGAACAGAGCGCATATCCGACAGGACCAATGGGGATGTTGCAGCAAACTCCTACCATCTGTATGAAGTAAGTACTGGGATGCCATTAACTTTGGAGGGCCACTTGTTAAAGTGCACCGCATAACTCATCAGTGGGAATATCCAAGGCACAACTACAATAATCACGCTAATGGAACAGGAACATTTTCAACAATTTTATCACAGAAACTGGATATTAGAAAAAAAATGAAAATACGAAGGAAATCACAAGTGGATATATTAAAATATTGTTAATAAGAACATTAATTATTTTCTGCGGCATAAATTGTGCTTTCTGGCCATGATTATACCAAAGTCAAAAATTGGGAAGCTGGTCGAAAAATGTGTGAGTGGTCCTTTCATATTTTTTTGGAATTGCATGAGTTTTGGGTAACAAGCTAATATATTGGTTACATATGCGAGTTAACTCGGTTACATGTAACAAATGTTATGAGAGGATTGATTTTATGTCGTTGCATTTTTTGTTTGGATTTTTTTAAATATGCACTTCTAATTAAAATATGCATGACAATACATTGTCATCATTATTCATGTCATCATTTATGTCTGACAGGAGGATGTCAAAGCGCTGAAGGACATGGGCATGAAAGTGTATAGGTTCTCCATCTCTTGGTCGAGAATACTGCCAAGTAAATACAAAATAACCATATATGTTTTGTACAGTGAATAAGTTGGGAACACAATAAAGATGTTCTCTACAAAATAGATGCAACTGCTAAGAATTGTTATGTTGTTGGGGTCCTAATTTCAGCACATGCTTATTATGGCTTTCAGATGGGACGGGAAAGCCAAACCAGAAAGGCATTGACTACTACAACAACCTCATCAACTCGTTGATACGTCACGGTGAAAACCTTTTTCGTCTTGGTTTGATTAGTGCTTAATGAGTAAGACTCGCAAAAGCTTGCATAAATCATTATTTGTTTATTGTAACTCAGGCATAGTGCCATATGTTACAATTTGGCACTGGGACACCCCTCAAGCACTGGAAGACAAGTACGGCGGCTTCTTAAATAAGCAGATTGTGTAAGTATGCAGCAAACAAAAGAAAATTGATTTGTAAGAAGATGGTTCTAAAGAAAGATCAGTAATTGCAATCACGATATGTATAAAAGCTATGAACTATAATATTGTTAAATTTGATTTGAAGAAGATTACTTTATATATGATTTGGCTTATATACGATTTGGTTTCGAGTGTCATATATGACTATTAGAGGAAGGCCATTCGTGGACCATGAGTAAAAAACCGTTTCTTTTCAGACCAGAAACAATGTTGTATTGTCATTCGATGATGCACCAGTAAACTAACATAACTACTTGTTGTTAAGCTAAAAAACAATTTTGTTGAACATCCTTCGGGTTTGATTTTTTTTCAGAAATGATTACAAACAGTTCGCCGAGGTGTGCTTTCGGAGCTTCGGCGACAGGGTGAAGAACTGGTTCACCTTTAACGAGCCACATACATATTGTTGTTTCTCCTATGGAGAGGGGATTCATGCTCCTGGGAGGTGCTCGCCGGGGATGGATTGTGCCGTCCCAGAAGGAGACTCTCTCAGAGAGCCATACACTGCTGGTCACCACATCCTCTTAGCTCATGCTGAGGCTGTTGAGCTGTTCAAAGAGCATTACAACAAGGTACATACACAAAGAGAGAGAGATACATTATCTAGTAAACAAGTAACAACTAGTGGTATGTATTTGTGTATTTAATTTATTTATATTGACGGACCAACTGCAGCATGGGGATTCCAAAATAGGGATGGCCTTTGATGTGATGGGTTACGAGCCATACCAAGACTCCTTCCTCGACGATCAGGCCCGGGAGAGATCCATCGACTACAACCTCGGATGGTTCCTGGAGCCAGTGGTTCGTGGTGACTACCCCTTCTCCATGAGATCACTGATCGGAGACCGTCTACCCATGTTCACTAAGGAGGAGCAAGAGAAGCTAGCGTCCTCATGTGACATCATGGGGCTCAACTATTACACCTCCAGATTCTCCAAGCATGTTGACATTTCATCAGACTTTACGCCAAAGCTGAACACCGACGACGCTTACGCTAGTTCAGAAAGTAAGAAAATATGGTTGAGGACAAACCTTAGTACTTTACAGATCCTTTGAGAAATTTGATGTTCTCATGCTAATCCTGCACCTTTTTCTTCTGTTCGAGCAGCTAAAGGGAGTGACGGGAATGACATCGGTCCTATAGTATGTATCTTCCTACTACTTGGTTAATTTTGCATCCAACATACATGATGATAGTGATAATGTAGATTATTTTCACCAAATTCTTATGGTAGAACTAGTCGCCAGGACTTTAGTTAAACTTTTGAACAAAAAGTTTAAGTGGCATAGACATGATAATGCTTTGTTTCTGAAGTAAAGCTTAAACAAATCTGAAGTTTTCTCTCGTTATTAATTTAAAGTTTGGACATCCATTTGCAGACTGGGACTTATTGGATTTACATGTACCCAAAAGGCCTAACGGACCTCCTTCTGATCATGAAGGAGAAATACGGAAACCCACCCATCTTCATCACTGAGAACGGTAAGTAGTGATATGTGTGTGTGTGTATATAGCATTGGATTTTGTAGTAATCGAATGATCAATCATCGGTTCATATCAAAATTTAGTTGACTTGGAGCCATTATCTTTTCAGTTCTCATCGTGTGGGCCTTTTGTCAAGGGGTTGATTAATTAGGTAGTTTTTAGTTAATAAAAAGGTTGAAAATCTGACATCAAAAGTAACTAGTTAAATTTCCTTGATCCTCATTACGCTAATCCTCATGAAGATTGACACACACTAATAATCTGTAAACAATCTTTGTGGTCGAGTGGTACAAGAACCTAATCCATGCATGGATATGATGTAATGGTTCATGAGAGGTTTTTTTTAGGGAAGTGTGATGGATTTAAATCTTGTGTGTGTGTGCAGGAATCGCTGACGTGGAAGGCGACGAAAGCATGCCAGATCCGTTGGATGACTGGAAAAGGCTAGACTACCTCCAGCGCCACATCTCAGCCGTCAAGGACGCAATAGAGTAACTACCCACACTAAAATGCTACCTCTTTTTTTCCACTGATTTTGCACTCTTAGCTACATACATACATACCCGAATAGTACATTGATTACTCTAATGTAAGTACGCACGTACCATGCATGCACATGTATACATACACACAGACACATGGTTGAAGTCTAGCTAAGCGCGCTTTCATATATGTGTGCTTAATTTCAGCCAGGGCGCGGACGTGCGGGGCCACTTCACGTGGGGTCTGATCGACAACTTCGAATGGAGCCTTGGCTACAGCTCACGATTCGGCCTCGTCTACATCGACAAGAAGGACGGCAACAAGCGCAAGCTCAAGAAGTCAGCCAAGTGGTTCGCCAAGTTCAACTCCGTCCCAAAAGCCTTGCTTAAGACTACCAATAACAACGCAACCGTGACTGCTTCCGTTTCCGTATGATGGAGAAGTGGTGCTATGTTCGAACAAATAATCCAATACTGGATGCATGGCATGCAGTTTGAAGAGATTAATAATCGGATGGATGCAATAAAATGAAGGGATGTGGCCGTTTCAGTTCACTGCCGGTGATGTTGAATTAGTAGCCTCGATTCTGCAATGGCGGATGCTCGCTTGGCTCTGCGTCTGGATCACGGCGGATTGGATGGCTCCTTCTTGGCCTCCGGAGGGTGTGGCTCGCCAGCTTCCGGCTCCGGCCGGCTCCGTAGTTTGTGTTTTTTTTTTCTTTATGTCGGGCTTACGTGTGCTGCCGCCCCAGCCCGAACTATTTCCCTTTTGCTTGCTGAGCCTTTGTATTCAATAATCGTGTTCTTGTGGAACTCGTCGATTTATCTATATAAAGTGAGGCCTTGTGCTTGTTTTCTAATGTTGAATTAGTATTGACGATGCATGGCATGTATTTGTGAGGTGGAAAAGCAATTGTCAAGGGAAAACTTATGTTGTTTGTTGTTGGATTCTGCCTTCAAAGGCCCAACCATCCATAATCTACAATAATGATGGCGTGTATTTGCAAGATTAGAATATTGGCAAGGAAAATTAGTATCCACTAGTCGTCAACCCATGCTTTCGCACGAGCTAGTTTTTTAAATTTTTAGTGTTATATGTGAGCATCCTTTTAATGATGGAAATTGTAGTACATGTATCAAAATTATTGCTCGAACAACAATTCCACTATCTGTTATCAACAATATATAACCATGACAATATCATGTATTTGGTATTTTGAATAATTTTCAGGTGACTTTGCACACTTTAACATTGAATGGGAAGGAAATTTTGAACAATCAAAGCCAACACACACTTGTAATAAAATAAAATAAGAATCTATTTCAGAACTCAGCTAAGCACATAGTAATGCTAGAATGGAAATGATTAATCAACCGGAAGGAATACCATGCAGCAAGATTATGCAGCAACCATAGGCATGCTCATAAGTCTTCCTTTTGTAATTTCTCCTTGATTCTGTCAACACTAACGCTCCATGGAGAGATGGATCACTGTTACACATACCTGAAGATGCATTTGCACATGTCACACAAAGTTAAAAATCATTATGTATGTCAAATAAACTGACATTATAGCTAATCATTAAAAAAAGGATAATTGCAATGAATGTGGGGCAGACTACGATTTTACTCCTTGCACCATCATGAATTCATGATAATACCACACAGTTAAAATAGTAAATAGCACTTTGATAGACAAAACAACCCAAGACACCAATGTGATACAAAGCTCTACAGACAATGGTTAGAAGTCAAAATAACAGGAACAAAATGTACAAACACCCAAAATACACTCATTCAACGTCAGAAAGAGCAAACAAATATATTACTTCATTTCAATATATCATATGCATAAAAGAAAATATATAGAAAAGTAGTTCAAAGATCACCAAAATTAATGGTTCAGCATGACAAATGTGATATTGGTCAGATTTTGTAGAAGCATTAGGACATTCACGCAATATGTTGATACTTCATTTGCCATTAAAGAAATCCTGTACAAATGGTCGATGCCATTAGTCCATTCAGCACACAATAACGCACAGAAGCAAATATTTATTTAGAAAAAAATATATAGAAAAAATAGCAAAAAGATTCGGGTTAACTTGGAAATTTTGGAAATATATTGATAAATGATCTCATATATAGATAGGACAAATCGATCTATTTGCATCAATCAATATTTGCAAAGAAAGGACAATACATTATCAAGGAATTCTGGCAGAAGTGTAGAAGCGGAAGTGCAGAACATTGTGCCAAAAAAATAGGCTCATATGGTCATTCCAACGAATATCGTTTTGTGTACGAACAAATAATTTCATTTAATCTAGCATGTGCACGTACATCAAAAGATTATCATTTCATAGGAAGACATTATAATTTCAAGTCCAACAATCTATATAGAGTTAGACAAACATGCTATTTTTTCATCCATTATAAATTGTTCTCACCTGAAAATAGAAAAGAATAAGAGCTGCCATGAATAATGTACTGTTGCCCAAAATTCAGCCAAGTACGCCTTTAATTAAAATATCACCAGAATTAAAAAAATGACTTCCCTACTGTACTTTTTGATTTGATCAAATTAAATTTTCATTAATTGGGTCATAATCATCCGAGTGGTGCTACACATGCGACACATCTTGTACATTAGTTTTGCACAACTGGTGGATTCTCTGTCGAACAAAAACTGTAGCACCAGACGTCATACGTGGAATAGTTGCATAATCATCCCGTCTCTGTAAAAGAAAGACATTGGCTATCCAAGATGATGTCAGAATTAATTTAGGCATACCCTCCAACCTTCCATTTATATATAAGGTATTAGATCATATATACAACATGATTCTTACGATTATATGAGAATGGAAATACATGCATGCAAGGCCATATTTTCTGCTTAAGGAAAGAAATAGAGACTGAACTTTATCTGCGCACAATGCGTGCTAGTAAAAAAAATTGCGGGTTCTTTTTTCCTTGTCCATTAAAGTTAACATGGAAGCAATGAGTACATATAAATTTATTTGCATTTTCTTGATGTTACTAATCAGATATTAATTACATAGCAGCTAGTACCAGCACCATACTATAGATTACATAGACTGTACATAAATCGACTCACATATGTTCTTAATTATTTAGTACATGAATTTATAAAAGGAACGACATTGAATTAACCAAGTAGTAAAAAGCGTATGAGGAAGAACTTCCAAGAAGGTAACTTGAGCATCATTTTTCAACATCCCTTGTTACTTTGAATAAATACTGCCGCAACGTCACCTTCTTGACCTCGTGAATGCATAGACGCTCCATTAGGCAAAGAGCACTATTAAAAAGAATACCATCCGAACTGCGTATTGTGTGCTTCTATAATATGCACGTGTATTTTAGATCATTGTGTGACCATAAAATTGAAAGAACAGATCCAAGTTAATAGAACCATAGTGTTTTGGTTGTAAATAAATAGAGAAGTAGATTCAACAAACCAAGTAATGCTCCAAAAAAATATATCCCCTATCCAATAAGCTTAGAAGGGATGCTTGAGTTAAGTGCACGGATGTACGTGTTCCTCTTTGGTCAATTGAATCCCCTAATTTGATTAAATATTAACTACAAAACCCATGGCGGTAATACATATGTAAGACTAAGAAACGTATGAAAATAATGAACGCCTGCCATTAGAATCTCCCCAAAACAGAAACCTAGACTGTACATGATCATTAGAGACCAAGTCTGAAGCTTCAGGATGCACAGCACAAAAATCAACAAAAAAGGAAAATCTACTCCAGTATTGCTCCTTGCAGACCTTATTGGATGAACTGATGCAAGCGATGGCTAGCAATGGAATGGATGTGTGCTAAATTTCTATGCAGAAGTTGATTTGTCCAAGCTATGGGTAAATCGTGGCCAATACGTGCACATCGGAGGGAGATTGAGGTATATCAGCGTGGGAGTCCAATCATATAGGAGGGAGAGAGGGGCGTGTGTAATTCCTGGACGGAAAGAGTCTCTGGGAGGTGAGCACAATGGTAAGAGTCATCATGCTCGTGTCTGCTGTAGATTTCATAGAATATTTTACTGGCTATTTGAACATTGACAATTGAATAAATACTGCCGCAACGTAGCCTTCCTGACCTCCTGAATGCATATACGCTCCATTAGGCAAAGAGCACTATTAATAAGAATACCATCCGAACTGCGTATTTTATGCTTCAGTGATATGCATGTGTATTTTAGATCATTGTGTGACCATAAAATTGAAAGAACAGATCCAAGTTAATAGAACCATAGTGTTTTGGTTGTAAGAAATACAGAGAAGTAGATTTAACAAACCAAGTAATTCTCCAAAAAAATGTATCCCCTATCCAATAAGCTTAGAAGGGATGCTTGAGTTCCGTGCATGGAAGTACGTGTACATCTTTCGTCAATTGAATCCCCTAATTAGATTAAATATCAGCTACAAAACCCATTGCAGTAATACATACGTAGGACTAAGACTAAGAAACGTATGAAACTAATGAACTCCTGCCATTAGAATCTCCCCAAAACAGAAACCTAGACTGTACATGATCATCATAGACCAAGTCTAAAGCTGCAGGATACGCAACATAAAAAAAAAAGGAAAACCTACTCCAGTATTAGTATTTCTCCTTGCAGACCTTATTGGATGGACTGGTGCAAGCGATGGCTAGCAATGGATGTTTGCTCAATTTCTATGCAGCCGTTGATTGGTCCAGGCTATGGGTAAATCACATAGATTAAAATCGCGGGAGAAACGATTTCGCGGCGGCCTCTCCCAGCAGCTATAGCGGGCAATCGCGGCAAATAGCGGAAAATTTTCTGATGAGAGAGATGATTTATGGAGGGTTTTGCTCATTGTTGAGCCATTTTGAGGGAGTTGTGGAGGATTTCGTGGCAGCAGCCATAACGTAGCGGCGAGGCTCTTGGGCAGCTATAGCGCAGCTATCGCGGCTATTTCGCGGGCTATTTTAATCTATGGTAAATCATGGTCAATACGTGCACATGGGAGGGGGATTGAGGTATATCAGCGTGGGAGTCCAATCAGATAGGAGGGAGAAAGGAACTGTGGCGTGTGTAGCTCCTGGATGGAAAGAGTCGTCATGCTTGAGTCTGCTATAGATTTAACGGAATATTTTACAGGCTATTTGAACATTGACAATTGAGCTGCAACGTCAAAAGATCTTGGGAATTTTTTAAGGGAGGTATAAACATCCATACCAGGAAGATCATCAAAAAAGATATATGATGACTGGAAAGTTTACCTGTTCGAAAGAAATCTTTTCGGCAACGGACATGGACTGATCCGGGGATGAGTGAGATTACCTGAGGAGCAACAGAAGGCGGTATCAAGGGGATGAGGAGAGTCGTGTTGCGGCAGGCCGACGTCGATCACAGAAAGAGGAAACCGCGCCTAGAACCGGGCTAGGGAGAGAGATGATGGAGAAAGAAGGCAGGAGGCCGTGCTGACCTGCAGAATCGTTGACCCCGGTAAGAGAATTGATTAGAGGGAGGGGATGGGTGGACAACGGCAGCAGACGGAGGAGGCGACCGGTACAGATCGTCCACGGCGGACAGATGCCCTGCACGTGAGAGATTCCCTGAGAGGCGGAGAGGAGGCGTGCGCGAGAGGCGGAGAAGAGGCGTGCTCTCTTGGGACGATCTAATTAGCAGCGATGATTCGTAAGATAATCTGGTGGTTAATAGTAGTTGTTTTTCTATTAACTAACATGGATTTTTGCGGGACATCTACACGTATAACTTGATTCCATGAGTTGCAGGGCTCCTATTATTTTATGAACGTGGGATTTTCTAGGGGGTAACTAACGTGGATATTTGGAAGATCTACACCGTAAAAATTCGGTCCCACCTGATTAACGGCTCCTAATTACTGATTAACGTGGGAATTTCTGGGGAGTCCCTAATTAATATAGGTATAGATTGGAGGCATGTTCTCTTTGCTCACTATACTTCTTTGAGCAATAAACCCATGTGTAATGTGTTAAGAGACTTCATCTCTTCTTCTCCTAGATCTGGAATTACTTGCAGATAGATCGGGCACATGGGTCTTGTTGGGAAACGTAGTGGAAAATTAAAAAAATCACCCTACGATCACACAGGAACAATATGAAGATGCATTAATGGTTTGGATTTGATCGTTACCGACTCCGAGTTGCAGCAGAAGAAGAAGAGTCGGTGTAGATCGTATTTGGAGTCCCTCAAACCGTAGATGAATGATCCCATGAACAGTCCCTCTCATGGTCCTCATACCTTATCACAGAGAAAGAACGCTTCGACGAAGGAACCCTCTCGCGTCGCCGCCCCCCCGCGAGGCTATGGGAAGGAACCCTACCGCGCCGCCGCCAACTACCTTCTCTGCCCCCTCCTCCCTCGCCACCACCAGCGGGCACGGCCGGGCAAAGCCTGGCCGGCGCCGGCGAGGCCTCCTCGTTCTCCCTCCCAGCGGCCTTGGCGCGGGTCGACGCGGTTGGATCGGGGTGCCTCGCTGACCCAGGGTGAGGCGGCGCTGCAGCGCAGCTACGTGGTGATGGCGTTGTCGCGTGGTGGTGGCGCGACGGGCTGGGCGTCGGAGGGCGTGCTGGTGCATGGAGCGGCAGCGGCGGCAAGCGGCTGGTGCAGGTGCTCATGGCGGTGGGCGGATCTGGCGTGGCGGCGGTCGCGACGAGGCAGGGCGTCGGTGGCGGGGTCCGGCGTGGCCTGGGCCAGCTCCTGGCTTGGCGCAGTGGTGGTGCGGGTCGCGGGCGATAGGGATCTGCGGGTGGCCGCCCCTGCCCCGGCTTCGGGTTGGTGGGGGTGGCGGCGCGGTGGTGGTGGCTGGCGGGGCGTGTTGGTCGTGTCTGCGTCGGGACCTTCCTGGTCTGGCGCTCAGACGTCGGCGGGCGGCGCGAGGAGGCATCTCCGGTGAGCTTCCCTGGCTGCGGCTACAGGTCGATTTGGTCTCCCTCGTCGGCGGGCAGCGTGAGGAGGCATCTCCGGTGAACTTCCTTGGATGCGGCTGCGAGTCGATTTGGTCTCCCTTGTCGGCGGGGGTGCGGTTGCGGATGTCCTCGCGGAGATGTGTGTCAGCTACCATGGTGAGGCAACACGAGGGTGCTCGCGGGGGAGCTTGGTAGGAGGGATAGGTGGGCTCGATGCGGTCGCGCCACCTGTCGCCGGCACGGTTTGCCGGTCCGGATGCGTCCATTCCTCCTTCTTTCCCTTTCCTCGTGTTCGGCGGGGAGCTCGGTTGAAGGGTGACTGCTTGTATCTGCGTTGGTATTTCCCCGAAGAGGAGATGATGATGCAGCACAGCAACGGTAAGTATTTCCCTCAGTTATGAAACCAAGGTATCAATCCAGTAGGAGAATCCATCAAACTATGTAAGCAGTACCTTCACACAAATAACAAAAACTTGCAACCCAGCGCGTAAGAGGGGTTGTCAATCCCTCCTCGGTATTGAGATAGATTAAATTGTATGAGATTGTATAAATAGATCTAACAAAAACACAAAATAAAATAAAATAAAGAAAAAGTGCAACGAGGTATTTTTGGATTAATAGATCTGAAGCAATATGACAGAAAATAGACCCGGGGGTCTTAGATTTCACTAGAGGCTTCTCTCAAGAAAATAGCATATGGTGGGTAAACAAATTACTGTTGGGCAATTAATAGAAAAGCAAATAATTATTACGATATCCAAGGCAATGATCATGTATATAGGCATCACGTCCAAGATTAGTAGACCGACTCCTGCCTGCATCTACTACTATTGCTCCACACATCGATCGCTATCCAGCATACATCTAGTGTATTAAGTTCATGAAGAAACGGAGTAATGCAATAAGAACGATGACATGATGTAGACAAGATCTATTCATGTAGGAATAGACCCCATCTTTTTATCCTTAATGGCAACGATACATGCGTGTCATGTCTCTTTCTATCACTGAGATTGAACACCGTAAGATCAAACCCATCACAACGCACCTCTTCCCATGACAAGAAAAATCAAACTAGTTAGCCAAACCAAACCAAAGTTTCCGAGAAGAAATACGAGACTATAACAATCATGCATATAATATTTCAATAAAGACTCAAATAATATTCATAGATAGATCTCGTCATAAACTCACAATTCATCGGATCCCAACAAACACACCGCAAAAAAGAGTTACATCAAATAGATCTCCAAGAACATTGTATTGAAGATCAAAAAGAGAAAAGAAGCCATCTAGTTACTGCCTACGGACCCGTAGGTCTGTGGTAGACTACCCACACATCATCAGATGGGCAAGGGTGATGATGAAGAACCCCTCCGTGATCGTTGACCCCTCCGGCAAAGTGCCGGAAAAGGCCTCTAGATTGGGTCTCGTGGTTCTGAAACTTGTGATGGTGGAAACTCTGATCTCTCAACTCCCCTAGGGTTTTTGGGATTTTAGAGTATTTATAGAGTTGATAGTCGGTGCAGAGGCCACCCATGGGCCCCACTACCCACCAGGGCGTGCCAAGGGCCTCTGGCGCGCCCTGGTGCCTTGTGGGCCCCACGGGCCTCCCCTCATGCACTTCCTTGGCTTCCAAGGTGTCTTCTGTCCAGAAACAAATCTTCAAAAAGTTTCGTGGTATTTGGACTTCGTTTCGTATTGATGTTCTGCGAAGTAAAAAACAAGTAAAAACAACAACTGGCACTAGGCACTATGTCAATAGGTTAGTCCCAAAAAATGATATAAAGTTGCTATAAAATGTATATAAAACATCCAAGATTGATAATATAACAGCATGGAACAATAAAAATTTATAGATACATTGGAGACGTATCAGAGGGACGGGTGGTCTCGATGCCATCGCGTTACCTGTCGCCGGCACGGGGTGTGCCGGCCCGGATTCTTCCGCTACCCTTTCTTCCCCTTTCCTCAGCCACAGACGGGTTGGCGCAAGTTTACCGGCGGAGCGTCTACGGGTGGATCTATCGGTCGAGGGCCATCAGTTGGTCCAAAGCTGGGGCCTTTGTGTAGGTCTCGGGGTTGTCTGGTTGCAGGGCGGCGTCTCTGGCGGCGGGAGGCGCGGCGTTTGTGGGCGGAGCGTGCGTCTCAGGTGCGGGCGAGCAACCATGGCCTCGCGGGTGGCGTGGTTGTGTAACACCCCCAGTGGTTAGCCACAGTAATCCCATTTTGATAACGCCAAGTCAACGTGATTAACTGTGCCAAATTATCATTTGCATCATATTGCATTTCAACTCCTAAGTCAAAATTCAAATTTAAATGAAAGTGGAAAATAAAAGTTACTTAACATAGAAGCTAAAATGTTCAATAAATAGCAAATATTCCAGAGACCGTTATAAAATTATAATCAACAATTAATAAATTAACTAAGTGACTCTAACAGTAGAAAAACAGAGTTTGTTAATACCTTTTTATTTAAATAAAATCCATATGAAAGCATTTGGCCCCAAAACCATTTTATACCAGGGTTGGATATTGCACTGATGTTATATGGGCAAGTGCCTTATTTTACAAAAGTCATTTGGAGTAAAACAAAAGACAAAATAGAAAAGAAAAGGAAAACAGAGAAAAGAAAAAGGAAAAAAGAAAAAGAAAAGGGAAAAGAAGCCAACTGTGCCCGGACCGCAAGTGCATAGTGCCGACCCAGCCCACTCCCCACCCCGTCCCCTTCCTACTGCTCATGCCAGGGCTCGCTGTCGAGCACCTGGTGCGCGCGCGTTCGCCGCACCCCCTGGCCCCCCTCCCCGCGGTCGACAGCGGCCTCGCCTACGCCGCGCGGATAAGAGCACCCCCCTGACCTCTCTGGCCTCTCCCTCGTCGCTCGCTCTCCCCACTTCTTCCTCTCCCGAGCGCAGCGGCCGACGCGTCGTCATCACCACCACGGCCACAGGCGTTCCCGAGCACGACGGATGTGTCTGGGTGGTGCGCCGCCGACCGCCTCTTCCTCATCGACTGACGGCAAGAGCTGAGGTGCACCGGGACCCGCGGATCGAGCCGTCCCAGTATACAGCATCTCCGGCGATCACCGTCGAATTTGCCTCGTCTTTGCGCTACCGACCACCGAGGGCCTCTCGTGTGCCGCGCTGTAAGCCCCAGCTCCCCCTCTGACCCCTTCGTTTTCTTGCACGCGCACTAGATCGACGGCGCCGCTCGGACCCGTAGCTCGTTGCCGCCATTGCCGGCGATTCTCCCGTTCCCGTGCTGTTTTGCTCAAATGCATAACTCCGACGAGTTCCCGGGGTCCCATAGAGCTCGCCTGCGTAGATAGTTTGCCCGAACCCGCAGCGTAGCCGCGTTTCCACAAAGGCCCGAACTCCGGCGCTGCATCGAGCTCGTTTCCGGCGAGCTCCGACCATCTCCGCTCGCGAGGTTGCCACCGTTGGGCGGGGCGCTTCTTGCGCTTTCGAACGCGACCGGGATCACCCGATTTGGTGCACTGGGGCGAAAATCCGACGCTCTCCGGCGTTCGGCCATGCACGCGAGCTCGCCGGAGCAGCTCCGGCGGCTCCGCTGAGCTGGCTCCGGCGGGGCCCGCCCCTGTGACACTGCCCGTGGACCCCGTGGGTCCACCAGTCAGGGTTGACTGGGTCAACTTTGCTGACTGTGCAGCGTGGGCCACTGACATGTGGGCCCCAGCGCCTAATTAACCCTAATTCAAATTTTAACTAATTGTAATTAGTATAAGACACTGATAGGTGGGTCCCGCTAGTTGATTAGGATTAGATTAGTTAATTTAACTCTGTTAATTAGTCCAGTCACTGACCAGTGGGACCCACTGGTCAGGTTTGACCTGGCCGGCCCCCTGTTGACTGCTGACGTCAGCATTACGTCACGATGATGTCACCCTGTACTGTTCTGGATAATGTTGATTTATTTAAATCCAGAAATTCCAGAAATTAATAAAAACTTTAGAAAATCATATCTTTTAATCCGTAACTCCGATGAAAATAATTTATAAATGAAAATTGATCAAAAAAATCCCACGAATCCGAATATGCCCTCCTTTCATCTGTCACATGCTCCTAGCATGCTGAACATGGAACTTCCCTCTCCGGATTGCCTGTCCGATAAATCCAAAGACCCGGAAAATATCCTCAGATATTCTCCCGCTCCATCTGATACGTGTAGTACTGCGTTAGATCACCTCTGTCACCGCGTATTGCCATGCTATGCTTTGTGCAGCACTTGTTTGCTCTGTATTTATTGTTTCCTCCCCATCTTCTCTCTCGTTAGACCCCGACATCGTCCCCGAGACCGACGCAGCTCCGGGGACCGACGACACCATTGACGGCCTTGCCCTTGCCACCGAGCAACCAGGCAAGCCCCCCCCCCCTTGAGCATACCGATATCGCCCATTCTATTTTCTCATACTTGCATTAGAATTGCTGCTGCTGCTGCTTTACCTATTCTGATGCATAGCCTGTTTATTGTAACCTGTTATTGAAACCTTACCTGCTTATCCTAAACTGTCTAGTATAGGCTGGGTAGAGACCTATCAGTGACCCCACTTGTTCCGATTGCCCCGCTGGATTAACAGAAGACCCGATCAACGGGATAGAAGACAGGCCCCGGCACCGCACATCACCCCCCTTAGTTGTAACGACACTGCAGCGTTACTATCGAGTGCCGAGGGTGAAACCTCTTGTAGCACTTCTAATGTTAACTCTGTAGAGTAGCTATTTGGTCGTGGTCATCGAGGGTGATTCCTCCTTCACCACTTCCGATAACGACGCTGTCGTGCAACACCTCAAGTGTGAACCCATCGAGGGTGATTCCTCCGAGTTCACCTTGATGGTTACATCGAGTAGGAATCCAACGAGGGTGATACCTCGGATTCCCCTGATGTTATGGACACACGGATACTTGGACTGTACTATAGTTACTTGGAAAGGCGGGTCGACCCTGAGGGGTACCCGCGTGTGATGTGAAGGCGGGTTGCCTGGATGGTGCCCGAGTGAGAATACGAGGCGTGGCCGGGCATTCTTGACCCTTGCCGCAAGTCCTCGAGACGGGGCGATGGGGTCACATCTTTCGTGAGTCTCTGCTCGTTACCGCAACCCCAAGGTACTAATGGTTTGGATATTTGATTCGAGTGGGCCTCTGGCCCGATAGCACTAACCATCACGTGGGAAAAGTTATGGGCACTCTGCATCGTATGCATTAGCCGAAAGCTTTGTCAGACGTCCAGTTCAGCATTGCGGCTGGGACGGACCGGCGCCCCCTGGTGCCTGGCTTCCCCCTGCACGCAACGACTCGGAGTGCACAGGGCGATGGCCCAAGCCCTCTGAGCGCTTAGGATGTTGACCGACGGGGACCTCTCTGCTGAGCTCTAGGTAGGGTTGCGGTGTGTCGTTTGGCCGAGGCCGGGCATGACCCGGAAAAGTGTGTCCGGCCGGAGTTAAGCGAGCGTGGTGGGTAAGTTGGTGCACCCCTGCAGGGAAGAACTAATCTATGCATAGCCGGATCCTCGGTAACGGACACTCGGAGTTGTATCCTGATTGATACAATTAGAACTGGATACTTGGATACTATGGCTCTGGGATTGCTTCTCGCAGGGAGTCGAGAAGGGATCTCAGGACGAGGTTGATGACTGTATGGCTCTGGGATTGCTTTCTCGCAGGGAGTCGAGAAAGGATCTCTGGTTGAGGTTGATATCATTACTGCTACATTATATTGTACTGTTCTACTCTCTTCTATTGCTGCAAGACCGCTGAAGATGCTAGTCTTCGATAGGACTAGGCCTTCTCTCTATTCTGGCATTTCTGCAGCCCAGTCCACATATACAGCCTCTCTTTGAAAATGTTGCATATGTAGTGTAGATCCTTGCTTGCTGAGTACTTCTGAGTACTCACGGTTGCTTTGTTTTCTTTTTCTTCCCATATCAGTTTGTCGTGACCAGATGACGGAGCCACTGAGACAGCTACCCCGCCGACGATCGACTACTACTACTACCCCGAGGGTGGTTACTGCTTCGAACTTGCCGTCAACCAGGAGTAGGTTCGGAGGGTCCCAGGCAGGAGGCCTGCGCCTTTCGATCGTTGTGTTTTTCTTTTGCCCAGCCTTCTAAGGGCCTTTCTGTGTTTTCTTTTATATCTGTACTCAGATATCTGATGCTTCCGCTGACGCTTGTATGCAAGCTTATGTATTCGAGCCCTCGAGGCCCCTGGCTTGTAATATAAAGCTTGTATGACTTTATTTATGTTTTAGAGTTGTGTTGTGATATCTTCCCGTGAGTCCTTAGGCTTGATCGTGTGCATTTGCGTGTATGATTAGTGCACGATTGAGCCGGGGGCGTCATAAGTTGGTATCAGAGCCGACTGCCTGTAGGTTCCCCCATTCCAACTCCTTGGCCGAAGTTGAGTCTAGTAACCGAAAACTGTTTTACTAACTTGGCTGTGTGGCTTACGGGCCCATGTCGCCAATTGGGTGGTATTAGGATCTTTTACTCCTAGACCTTTACTTTGGGACTCTGATCTCTCTTCTACTTGGGTTAAAATTTTACTAATACCAACATTAGGTTCTCGTGATCACATCCACCCGGTGTTCTGAAAATTTCCCCCCTTCCTTCAAGATTGCGGGCCAGGTTCTGCTTGCAGGATCCTCTTATCGAGGTCACCCTGTGTTGTCACTTGCAGATTCCTCGCCCCAGCAGTTTTCTCCGACGTGGATGTAGCCTTTGCTATGTCACGTTGTTGTAATCCTCACCGCGTGCCTGCGCGCTGCCTAGTTGTCTAGCTGCGAGCGTTCCCGTGCGCGTACTATTCGTTTGAATCCAACTCTGTGCATGGATTGGTATGTCTTTAACGACTACTATCATATATCTAATGCCCTTCCTGTTCATTCCCCATGTTACATCATGAACTCTATACACATGCAGTTGTTATTACTAAACTGCCCCTGTTGAATTGGCAGGATGGCCGACGATCCTCCACCTCCACCCTATATTGCCGCAATGATGCAGCAGTTTGAACTCAACCGTCAGCAGTTTGAGCTCAACCGTCAGTTTATGACCGGACTAATGGCTCAATTCCCAACTCAGAATGCTCATCAACAGCCTACACCAATAACTCTGCCAGAATTCGTGCGCCTCAATCCGTCCACTTTTCGCAGCTCAACTGATCCAATGGATGCTGATGATTGGCTCCGTGACATTGCCTTTCAGATGAAGTCGGCTAGTGTTAACCCTGACAGTTACGTCACCTATGCGACATATCACCTGAGGGGATCAGCTGCTCAATGGAGGGAAAACCACAAGGGTATGTTGCCTGCTGAATCAATAACCACTTGGCAGGAATTTCAGTCAGTTTCTCGTGCACGGTACATTCCTCAAGGTCTGATGGACCAGAAGAAGCAGGAGTTCCGCAAACTCACCCAGGGAAAAATGACTGTGGATGAATATCAGAGGAAATTTCTCGAACTATCCCGCTATGCTGAAGATGACATCTGCACTGACGCCCGCAAGCAGAAGAAATTCCGTGAAGGATTGCGTTCCGAAATACAGCTCGTACTTGTTGTTCAAGATTGCACAGACTTCGCAACGCTTGTCAGCAAATCTTTCCAAGTTGAAACAGCTCTGACTAAATACCAGGAGTCGCTCAAGCGTACTTGAGATGTCGGCTCGTCTTCGGGTCGACCTGATCAGAAATGTCGAGTCTGGATTCCCCACAATGTTTACCACCGACCTGCTCCAACACCCAGGCCGTCATATGTTCCACCTCGTCTGCCTTCACCGCCGAGACAGCTAACGGTTCATGATGGACCGCCTAATGTTATGGCTTCTCCTCAGGATGCACCACGTCCTCCTGATGGTCATACGAAGGGCCATCGAACCCATCGTTGCAGAAATCGTAAGGCCAGGATGTCTGCTATGGACCGAGGCCAGGTTACTCACGTCAAAATGGGAGAAGCTCGTGAGTCTCCTAAAATTGTGATGGGAACTCTGTCAGTTAATTCAGTTGCAGCTTCTGTTCTCTTTGATTCCGGGGCATCACATTCCTTTGTGTCTCAGCAATTTGCTCAGCGGCATGAGCTACCTCTAGAGTTATTGCCCACACCATTAGAGATTATCACTCCCCGTTCCAGGTGGCAAACGAAGATGGTAAGTCACAACAATCAGATCAAAATTGAAGGGTTGATGTTCTCTGCTTCCCTTATTGCTCTTGGACCTTCCGACATAGACATCATTCTCGGTATGGACTGGTTGACAGCCCATAATGCTTTGATTGATTGCGCTACTAAGACAGTCCAACTCACTCACCCTTCTGGCCAGATAGTCAAATACTCAGCCCGAATAGCTTAGGATGCTGAGACTCAAATATATGTTTTGAATGCATTGAATGCCTCACCCCTTGAAGGCATCGAGAACGTTCCAGTTGTTCATGATTTTCAAGACGTCTTTCCAGAAGAACTTCCAGGAATACCGCCTGCTAGAGCTGTTGAGTTTGTCATCGACTTGAAACCAGGCACAACTCCTATTGCGAAGCGTCCTTATAAGATGCCTCCGCATCATCTTCTTGAGCTTAAGGAAGAAATCGACACGTCACTTAAGAAGGGTTTCATCCGCCCTAGTTCCTCTGCTTGGGGAGCACCTTCACTCTTCGTTAAGAAGAAGGATGGTACGAATCGGTTGGTTCAGGATTACCGACCTATCAACCAAGCAACAATTCAGAACAAGTATCCGCTTCCCAGAATCAACGATCTGTATGATCAACTTGCTGGTTCCTCAGTATTTTCTAAGCTTGATTTGAGATTGGGATACCACCAGATCCGTGTTCGTGAAGAGGATATTCCAAAGACTGCATTTGTTACTCGCTATGGCTCTTATGAGTACACTGTCATGTCTTTTGGCTTAACCAATGCTCCAGCCACATTCTCCCGTCTGATGAATTACATCTTCATGGATTATCTCGACAAATTTGTCGTGGTATATCTGGATGATATTCTGGTCTATTCGAAGAATAAGGAAGAACATGCCGAACACCTCTGTCTTGTACTGGAAAGGCTCCGAGAACACCAGTTGTATGCCAAATACTCCAAATGTGAATTCTGGCTTTCTGAAGTAACCTACCTTGGTCATGTGATTTCCAAGGATGGAATTGCTATTAACCCAGAACGAGTTCAGGCTATTCTTGACTGGACACCTCCGAAGAACGTCAAGCAAGTGAGAAGTTTTCTCGGCCTTGCAAGCTATTGCCGTCGATTTGTCGAGAATTTTTCTAAGATTGCTAAGCCTTTGACTGATTTGCTTCATAAAGGCGTTAAGTTTGAGTGGACAGACAAATGTCAGGAAAGTTTTCAAACACTCAAAGACAAGCTAACATCTGCCCCAGTAGTTGCTCCTCCAGATTCTCGCAAAGATTTTGTGATTTATTGTGATGCATCCCGTGAAGGATTAGGCTGTATCCTAATGCAAGAGCGTAAAGTGATTGCCTATGGCTCTTGTCAGTTGCGCCCACATGAAGAGAATTATCCGGTACATGATCTAGAACTAGCTGCTGTCATCTATGCACTGCAGTTGTGGCGACATTACCTCCTTGGTAATCGTTGCGAGATATACACGGATCATAAAAGTCTGAAGTACTTGTTCACTCAACCATCTCTAAACCTCCGTCAGCAAAGATGGATGGAGACCATTGCGGACTATGATTTGGGTATTTCCTATACCCCTGGCAAGGCTAATGTGATGGCTGATGCCTTAAGCCGCAAGTCCGATTGCGACAACCTCATGGTTAGGCGAGCTCAACCTCGTCTTTTTGAAGAACTGTGCAAGCTGAATCTGCGTATTGCTCCACAGGGTTCTCTTAATAACCTTGTGATACAACCAGATCTTGAGAAAGCTGTTAAGAATGCGCAAGCTAAAGATGCTGAAGTTGATCTGATGAAGAAAAATCTTCACCTTGAAAAGTACAGGGATTTCTCGCTGTCTGAAGATGGAACCTTGTATTTCAGAAACCGCATTGTGGTACCTCGCTTCGAGCTTATGACTGACAAGGTCATGAAGGAGACACATGATACCCCGCTGTCTATTCATCCGGGTAGCACCAAGATGTATCGTGATCTCCGTCAAAGGTACTGGTGGTCTAGAATGAAGCAGGACATTGCTTGCTATGTTGCTGAATGTGATGTGTGTCGTCGCGTTAAAGCAGAACATCAGAAGCCTGCTGGAATTCTGCAACCACTGCCTATTCCTCTATGGAAATGGGATAAGGTTCAGATGGATTTCATTACAGGTCTTCCCAGGTCATAGAAGGGTCACGATGCTATTCTTGTCGTCGTCGACCAACTCTCTAAAGTTGCACACTTTCTGCCTGTCAAGGAGACTATCACTGCTAGTCAGTTAGCAGAATTGTATATCTCCAGAATTGTTTCACTCCACGGTATTCCGAAGGAGATTAGTTCGGACCATGGCGGTCTTTTCACTTCCAAATTCTGGGAAAGTTTCCAAACAGCTATGGGAACTCATATTACCTGGAGTTCAGCTTATCACCCCAATCCCAAGGCCAAGTCGAGTGAGTCAATCAAGTGCTTGAAGACATGCTTCGGGCTTGTGTTATATCGTTTGGCAAGAAGTGGGAAGAATCTCTTCCGTATGCCGAGTTCTCTTATAACAACAGCTATCAAGCCATCTTGAAAATGGCTCCCTTTGAAGTTCTATATGGACGTAAGTGTCGAACCCCTTTGAATTGGTCAGAAACTGGGGAACGACCGCTCGTGGGTCCAGATATTATTCAACACGCCGAAGAACAAGTCCGTATTGTCCGGGAAAATCTCAAGGCGGCTCAGGACCGCCAGAAGAGCAATTACGATCGCAAACGATGGGGTTTGACTTATCAACCTGGTGATCAGGCTTATCTGTGAGTCACTCCTATGAAGGGCACTCACCGTTTCGGAATCAAGGGCAAGCTAGCTCCACGCTACATTGGTCCTTTCCGCATTGTTGCAAGACGTGGTCAGGTGGTGTATAAATTGGAGTTGCCGCCACAATTCTCTCATATCCACGACGTCTTCCATGTGTCGCAACTTCGTAAATGCTTCAAGGAATCTCCACACCGAGCAGTGGATCATGAAATGCTCGAATTGCAAGATGATCTATCTTATAAGGAGCATCCGATCCGCATTCTCGATGAAGCTGTACGTCGGACCCATCAGAAGGTTACCAAGTTCCTCAAAGTGCAGTGGTCATATCATACTAAAGATGAAGCCACTTGGGAACGCGAGGATAATCTTCGTGCGGAATACCCCGAACTTTTTCCTTCTACCTCTTAATTCTCGGGACGAGAATTCTTATTAGTAGAGGAGACTTGTAACACCCCCAGTGGTTAGCCACAGTAATCCCATTTTGATAATGCCAAGTCAGCGTGATTAACAGTGCCAAATTATCATTTGCATCATATTGCATTTCAACTCCTAAGTCAAAATTCAAATTTAAATGAAAGTGGAAAATAAAAGTTGCTTAACATAGAAGCTAAAATGTTCAATAAATAGCAAATATTCCAGAGACTGTTCTAAAATTATAATCAATAATTAATAAAATAACTAAGTGACTCTAACAGTAGAAAAACAGAGTTGGTTAATACCTTTTTATTTAAATAAAATCCATATGAAAGCATTTGGCCCCAAAACCATTTTATACCAGGGTTGGATATTGCACTGATGTTATATGGGAAAGTGCCTTATTTTACAAAAGTCATTTGGAGTAAAACAAAAGACAAAATAGAAAAGAAAAGGAAAACAGAGAAAAGAAAAAGGAAAAAAGAAAAGAAAAGGGAAAAGAAGCCCACTGTGCCCGGACCGCAAGTGCACAGTGCCGGCCCAGCCCACTCCCCACCCCGTCCCCTTCCTACTGCTCATGCCAGGGCTCGCTGTCGAGCACATGGTGCGCGCGCGTTCGCCGTACCCCCTGGCCCCCCTCCCCGCGGTCGACAGCGGCCTCACCTACGCCGCGCAGATAAGAGCACCCCCCTGACCTCTCTGGCCTCTCCCTCGTCGCTCGCTCTCCCCACTTCTTCCTCTCCCGAGCGCTGCCGCCGACGCGCCATCGTCACCACCACGGCCACAGGCGTTCCCGAGCCCGACGGATGTGTCTGGGTGGTGCGCCGCCGACCGCCTCTTCCTCATCAACTGACGGCAAGAGCTGAGGTGCACCGGGACTCGCGGATCGAGCCGTCACAGTATACGGCATCTCCGGCGATCACCGTCGAATTTGCCTCGTCTCTGCGCTACCGACCACCGAGGGCCTCTCGTGTGCCGCGCTGTAAGCCCCAGCTCCCCCTCTGACCCCTTCGTTTTCTCGCACGCGCACTAGATCGACGGCGCCGCTCGGACCCGTAGCTCGCTGCCGCCATTGCCGGCTATTCTCCCGTTCCCGTGCTGTTTTGCTCAAATGCATAGCTCCGACGAGTTCCCGGGGTCCCGTAGAGCTCGCCTGCGTAGATAGTTTCCACGAACCCGTAGCGTAGCCGCGTTTCCACGAAGGCCCAAACTCCGGCCGCCGCTTCAAGCTCGTTTCCGGCGAGCTCCGACCATCTCCGCCCGCGAGGTTGCCACCGTTGGGCGCGGCGCTTCTTGCTCTTTCGAACGCGACCGGGATCACCCGATTTGGTGCACTGGGGCGAAAATCCGATGCTCGCCGGCGTTCGGCCGTGCGCGCGAGCTCGCCGGAGCAGCTCCGGTGGCTCTGCTGAGCTGGCACCGGCGGGGCCCGCCCCTGTGACACTGCCCGTGGACCCCGCGGGTCCACCAGTCAGGGTTGACTGGGTCAACTTTGCTGACTGTGCAGCGTGGGCCACTGACATGTGGGCTCCAGCGCCTAATTAACCCTAATTCAAATTTTAACTAATTGTAATTAGTATAAGACACTGACAGGTGGGTCCCGCTAGTCGATTAGGATTAGATTAGTTAATTTAACTCTGTTAATTAGTCCAGTCACTGACCATTGGGACCCACTGGTCAGGTTTGACCTGGCCGGCCCCCTGTTGACTGCTGATGTCAGCATTACATCACGATGACATCACCATGTACTGTTCTGGATAATGTTGATTTATTTAAATCTAGAAATTCCAGAAATTAATAAAAACTTTAGAAAATCATATCTTTTAATCCGTAACTCCGATGAAAATAATTTATATATGAAAATTGATCAGAAAAATCCCACGAATCCGAATATGCCCTCCTTTCATCTGTCACATGCTCCTAGCATGCTGAACATGGAACTTCCCTCTCCGGATCGCCTGTCCGATAAATCCAAAGACCCGGGAAATATCGTCAGATATTCTCCCGCTCCGTCTGATACGTGTAGTACTGCGTTAGATCACCTCTATCACCGCGTATTGCCATGCTATGCTTTGTGCAGCACTTGTTTGCTCTGTATTCATTGTTTCCTCCCCCTCTTCTCTCTCGTTAGACCCCGACATCGTCCCCGAGACCGACGCAGCTCCGGGGACGGACGACACCATTGACGACCTTGCCCTTGCCGCCGAGCAACCAGGCAGGCCCCCCCTTGAGCATACCGATATCGCCCATTCTATTTTCTCATGCTTGCATTAGAATTGCTGCTGCTGCTGCTTTACCTATTCTGATGCATAGCCTGTTTATTGTAACCTGTTATTGAAACCTTACCTGCTTATCCTAAACTGTCTAGTATAGGCTGGGTAGAGACCTATCAGTGACCCCACTTGTTCCGATTGCCCCGCTGGATTAACAGAAGACCCGATCAACGGGATTGAAGACAGGCCCTGGCACCGCACATCACCCGCCTTAGTTGTAGCGACACTGCAGCGTTACTATCGAGTGCCGAGGGTGAAACCTCCTGTAGCACTTCTAATGTTAACTCTGTAGAGTAGCTATTTGGTCGTGGTCATCGAGGGTGATTCCTCCTTCACCACTTCCGATAACGACGCTGTCGTGCAACACCTCAAGTGTGAACCCATCGAGGGTGATTCCTCCGAGTTCACCTTGATGGTTACATCGAGTAGGAATCCAACGAGGGTGATACCTCGGATTCCCCTGATGTTATGGACACACGGATACTTGGACTGTACTATAGTTACTTGGAAAGGCGGGTCGACCCTGAGGGGTACCCGCGTGTGATGTGAAGGCGGGTTGCCTGGATGGTGCCCGAGTGAGAATACGAGGCGTGGCCGGGCATTCTTGACCCTTGCCGCAAGTCCTCGAGACGGGGCGATGGGGTCACATCTTTCATGAGTCTCTGCTCGTTACCGCAACCCCAAGGTACTAATGGTTTGGATATTTGATTCGAGTGGGCCTCTGGCCCGATAGCACTAACCATCACGTGGGAAAAGTTATGGGCACTCTGCATCGTATGCATTAGCCGAAAGCTTTGTCAGACGTCCAGTTCAGCATTGCGGCTGGGACGGACCGGCGCCCCCTGGTGCCTGGCTTCCCCCTGCACGCAACGACTCGGAGTGCACAGGGCGATGGCCCAAGACCTCTGAGCGCTTAGGATGTTGACCGACAGGGACCTCTCTGCTGAGCTCTAGGTAGGGTTGCGGTGTGTCGTTTGGCCGAGGCCAGGCATGACCCGGAAAAGTGTGTCCGGCCGGAGTTAAGCGAGCGTGGTGGGTAAGTTGGTGCACCCCTGCAGGGAAGAACTAATCTATGCATAGCCGGATCCTCGGTAACGGACACTCGGAGTTGTATCCTGATTGATACAATTAGAACTAGATACTTGGATACTATGGCTCTGGGATTGCTTCTCGCAGGGAGTCGAGAAGGGATCTCAGGACGAGGTTGATGACTGTATGGCTCTGGATTGCTTTCTCGCAGGGAGTCGAGAAAGGATCTCTGGGTGAGGTTGATATCATTACTGCTACATTATATTGTACTGTTCTACTCTCTTCTATTGCTGCAAGACCGCTGAAGATGCTAGTCTTCGATAGGACTAGGCCTTCTCTCTATTCTGGCATTTCTGCAGCCCAGTCCACATATACAGCCTCTCTTTGAAAATGTTGCATATGTAGTGTAGATCCTTGCTTGCTGAGTACTTCTGAGTACTCACGGTTGCTTTGTTTTCTTTTTCTCCCCATATCAGTTTGTCGTGACCAGATGACGGAGCCACTAAGACAGCTACCCCGCCGACGATCGACTACTACTACTACCCCGAGGGTGGTTACTGCTTCGAACTTGCCGTCGACCAGGAGTAGGTTCGGAGGGTCCCAGGCAGGAGGCCTGCGCCTTTCGATCGTAGTGTTTTTCTTTTGCCCAGCCTTCTAAGGGCCTTTCTGTGTTTTCTTTTATATCTGTACTCAGATATCTGATGCTTCCGCTGACGCTTGTATGCAAGCTTATGTATTCGAGCCCTCGAGGCCCCTGGCTTGTAATATAAAGCTTGTATGACTTTATTTATGTTTTAGAGTTGTGTTGTGATATCTTCCCGTGAGTCCTTAGGCTTGATCGTGTGCATTTGCGTGTATGATTAGTGCACGATTGAGCCGGGGGCGTCACACGTTGTAGGTGGTTGGCGGAGTTAGGGTGCACCAGTGGGGTGTGAGTGCCGGGGTACACCACTTGTCCAGTCCTTTGACTGGCTGATGGTGGCAGTGGCCGTTGTCGCCGTACCCTTCCTGAAGGCTCCGTCGCGGCGTTCCCACTCTGGTCACCTTGCTCCTGGTGAAAACCTAATCTTCGCGGATCGGGCGGTGGCAGCTTTCCATGGTCATACCCTTCTTGGAGGCACCACTTTGGAGGCCTGGCTTCGTTGTGGTCCGGTTCACCTCTCTATTGTTTATCAGTGGGGTGGTGTTTTGGTGCCTGTCACCTTTGTATCTTGCCTTCGGTGTGTGCATTGTGTGTGTTGTTCGGTATCTCGAATGTATTCGGTGATGGTTGCTTTATAATATAAAGCGAGAGGAAACCCTTTTTGGGTAAAGCACAGCCTCTCTACGAGTTGCAAGCGTACGGTCTTCACGATTTGGTAGCGCTTCGCCGTCCAGAGCTAATCGTCGCCGAAAAATTAGAGGGAGGAGATTGGAACCACACTGGCTTCTAATTATGAGGATTAGATGATCTAGATCTAACTCTTATTGATCAACTAGAACCAAATAAAACTAGAGGAGGCTCCAAAATTTGGGCGTACAAAAGGTGCAAAAGCCTCTAGCATATATAGGTTTGAAGAGGGGCTGCCAAGAGGAGGGGAAGGACTCCCCTCCCCTTGCGCCGGCCAAAGGGAGAAGGAGGATTCCTTCCCCTGCCCCCCCCTCACCAATTCGGCCTCTCACTAAGGGAAAAGGGGGCGCCACCCCAATTGGGCCTATGTGGCCCAATTCTCCTTCCATCTCTAGACCTTTTAAGGCCTGTTGATATTAAATTAAATATAAAACCCTCGTAACAATTACTAGAGAATTTTATTATTAATTTAACATCATCAAAAATATTTCCACCTATATATTATTTATCAAAAATACCCGGTATTGCCAGATAAGCTCTGAAACCCTTCCGGTGACCCCGGAACGCTTCCGGTTTCTCCCGAAACTATTCCGAATATTAATGAAACAATTTCACAAATATATTCTTATTATTCCCGTCCCACTAACACTCAGCAGATCGTTGACTATGTAGGTTCGGTTAAACATAGACATGAATGAATCCCCTTCGTTTAATGACCGATAGTGGAAGTCGACATCCCTATGAGTACATGAATGACATGCGAGTGAACTTTTGGTTATCATGTGATGTTCCCTTTGCTTTGTGATACTTTACAAAACCCGAGGTGTATCGGTATCCTTTTGAGTCATACACATGCTCACTATACCGATCTCCTCATTACCGGTTTTATTCTTCTTTCTTGTTGACGTGTTCCGGCATTCCCGTGATATAATCACCTATGTCTAGTCAGACGATGATAGATGTGGTCACACCGAGGGGGCCCTAAGAATATCTCTCCATCGTCGAAGGAGAAAATTCCACTCTTGAGCTATCTAGTCCCTTGTCAAACTTTTCGATGAACCTGTAAGTTGTCGTTATGATCACCGTGTTACAGATGACGTTTGAGCAACCCCAAAGTCCACCGTACGGTAAGAAGTGACTATGATACTGTCATGGTCTAAGGAAATAAAACACATGTTAACACTCCGTGTTATAACAATGGGTTAAAACACATGTTAACACTCCGCGTTATGACCTCCGGGTTATAACACATGTTAACACTCCATGTTATAACAAGTTTGGGTCGATTCAATATGATCGTTCTTCTAACGTGATATTCTCAATGTTGTTTTAGGACTATTGTTACACTTAACGATATCCTATGATCCAGAAAACATGATCACCAACAACACTTGAGCCGGTCTTAGAGGCGGGACCAGAAACCTAATATTTACCGTTTATCATTCCACTTGTGCATATGAGTTTCCCACTAAATCACATATTCCAGAATCACAGCAGTTATAGCATAGAATATAAACTCTTAGTTATGAAAACGGAAATATAATAATACAATATTATTGCCTCTAGGGAATATTTCCAACAGGTCTGACATCAGACCATGCATTGACAGGGCAAACATGAGGTTTAGTCATCCTTTCTTCTTCGAGGTTATGTTGACTGTTGCTTGGCATATCTGGATTGTCAGAAATGGACGGAGATTTAGAGGGGAGCATGCCACTTTTGGCTCATGGTGTTGTAAATTGGTACATGATATAACCCTTCTTTCTTATAAAGTAAAGGCTTGTGTAGTTGTGTTAGGCCGAAGCTTCTGGCTTAGATTGTCAACCTTCCTAGCTTTCCTTTCTCTTAGGTAAGTAGGTAAGTTTTGTATATATATATATATATATATATATATAGTTGGCTACTTGACCCATGTACGTACTATTTGGTTTTGAATAAAGGACCATGGGGCTTTGCTCCACAGTAAGCAGTCAAGAAAATATAAATCCTTGTGTATGTTTCTGTTTTATGGTTTGCCAAAAGGAGTAAAGAAAAGATTTGACTGTCTTAAAAGAAGATTCCTTTGGCAAGAAGACTCAGTGTAAGAAATATCACCTGTTCAACAAGGAAAAAGAGGATGCGTTTGGAAAGCTGGGCATTCAGTTTAACTGAACTGTTCAATTTGGTTCTTCGGCTTTTGAAGAAATTCGATTTTCATGAAAAGGATGATCGATTGGTCATTAGAAAAACTCCTAGCTGAAGATTCGGTGGACCGAGATTTCGGTTTGGTCCTAGGTTGGGACTTAATTGAACGATGATTAGAGCAAGGAAATGAAAAGACGCAACATGTCTGAAATTGATCTGCATGAACATTGTGTACACACGCAAAATAAAATCCTGTGAGTACAAAACCGGAACTAGTAGCAACAACATAAGCTCAACTCATCAACACCTCATGCCAGGAAATCCCCAATCGCAGAAAGAGAATAATATGCCAATGCAATGCAATAAATGAGAAAGCAGAAGATCGGAGGGAAGAGGACGCGTCCGCCATTGCCCTCCGGGGTGGAAGGAAGTAGAGGCAGTGCTTGGCGGCTTGGGTTAGGGGTTGCGTGGGGCAGTGGAGGTAGAAGTGAGGACCTCCTATTTACCAACTAGCGTGATGTGAAGAGCTGAAACACGCCCCCCTTGACACGCCCTTTTGTATCGGCACATGTGCGGGGTGGAGCGCCTTTTTTTAGTTTCTCCCTTTTTTTCCTTTTTTATTTTTTCTTCATAAAATAAAATCCAGAATTAAAAAAAATCTTAATTTTGAAAAAATGTTTATAAACTAAAAATATAAAAATTTAGAAAATTTCAAGAATTTACAAAATGCTCAAGGAATTGAAAATATGTTCATGAATTTTAAAAAAATTCATGAAAACTGAAAAGAATGTTCCAAATTCTAAAAAATGTTCATGAATTTCATGAAGTTCTCGATTGTAAAAATGCTTGCAAATTTCTAAAAATTAATATTTTTGTATTGGATGAACAAACGTTGACCTCGATGAACTTATTGCATTTGGATGAACAATTTTTTAATTTGATGAACATTTTTTGACATTCATGATGAACAAGTTTTGAATTGTGATGAACAAATATTGAGTTTGAGAACACAATATGAATCCAATGAATTTTTTGAATTCGTGAACAATTTTTTAATTTGATGCACAAAAGTTCACTATTTAATTTTTTTTTGTGAATTTGGAAAATGTTCACTAAAAGAAAAGGAAAAAGAAAAAAAAATGAAAATAAAAAACGAAACTAGAAAACAAAATTGTAATAATAATAAACTGGAAGAGGGATCCTGTGTTGGGCCGGCCCAATTCACTTAGCGAGCACGGGGGGTGCGCATTTGGTCACCATTCGTCGACCTACGAGGCGTGGCTATACCTCGGCTCTAGTGAGTCCGAGGGAAAACTTTTCTGAAGCGAGGCGCAAGATGGGCCGGCCCCCTCGTTTTGTTTTTGTCTTTGTTTTCAGGATTTTTATTTTTCTTTTTTACTTTTTTTAACTTTCATTTATACTTTCAAATATGCTAAATAAATATATTACAAAAGACACTTTACATAAAGTATTAAAAAATGCTAACCAAGCATTTAAAAAATGTTAAATGTGTATAGAGAAAATGTTTCTCATGTATATGAAAAATGTATAAAAATATATACAATCTGTGTGAAAAAAGTTGATTATGTGATGTCAATTAAGAATACGAGTGCACTCACCGGATAGTAAGGAACACATGGCGTAAAGGAAGCGCACACACATTGTGAGTATTGGTTCTTCATACATCAGTAGAACACATGAAAAGAAGAGGTAGAGAGAAGAGAAAACACTACGAATTGTTATTGACTACCCATCTACTGTGCCGATAATTTCACATGGATTTCTTAGTATTCCGAGTACATTATGGAGATATCAAGGCATGTAAGTAGATATCAAAAAGGTTGAACCATCGTTCTGGAAAACTATTTTGGATTAAAGTTTCTGCATTACAGTTTTTCTTACAGAATACTCCCACCTAGGGAGTTGTTCCGAAGGTTGAGGATCTCGAGTTGAGTACAACGTCCTATACTTGCAGGTATCCTTCCGCTAATGTTGTTCCCATCCAATTTCAGAGCAATTAGCTTAAACAGATGACCAATTGTTAGAGTACGTAATGGTCTAATGGGCCTGGGCTGGCGGTATAGCCCGTTAGTCTTAGGATTAATTAGAGATAAGGGTCGCTTGCTTGGGAGTCAAGTAAACCTCTCTATATAAGGAGAGGAGATGTATCAATCTAATGAAGCAAGAATTAAGAAGGAAATCCCTTCCCTCTTGCCCGGCCGTGCGCAAAAATGCCCCCGGCCGGCCCTCTCGCGCCCTCCTTCTAGCAGCGCCATAACCTCTGGTATCAGCTTTCCCGGGTTCGATCATGTCCAGCCCTCCACCGAGTTCTTCCCACCCGCCGCCGCCGCACACCGACGCCGCCGCCATTCTCTCCCCGGCGGAGATGACCGCGGCCCTCCGCGATCTCACCACCGCGGTCCAGGGCATCCGGCTCTACTTGGCCGGGCCCTACGGGCCGCCACCGGCCGCGCCGGCCGTCGCCACCACCGGGCCGTCATGGCTGCCGTGGTAGCCGCCGGCCCTGGCGGCCTCCGCCGCGTTCGCCGGGCCGCTGCAGCCCCGGCTGCAGCTTCCGCCGCCACCCGCCACCATCGGGCCGCCCTTGCTGCCGTGGCAGCCGCCGCTTTTGGCGGCCTCTGCCTCGGTCGCCGGGCCGCTGCAGCAGCAGCCCTGGCTGCCGTGGCAGCCGCCGCTCCTGGCGGCCTCCGCCACGCTCTTCGGCCCGCTGCAGCAGTCGCTGCAGGTGCAGCCGCCCCCCGCCACCACCCTGCCCGGGTTGCCGTGGCCGTCCCAGCCCCTTGCGGGCCCCGCAGCGGCCGTGGCAACGCTGCAGCAGCCGCCGCCGCCGCCACTCAACTCCGGGCCGGCTACGAGCGCGCCGGCGGGAGTCTCCATCCAGCAGATCAAGTTCCCGCCGTCGCCATCACCGCTTCCGTCTTGGATCGCTACCCGACACGTGTCGGCGGCGGTGAGGCTGCAGGCTGCTGCGCGCGGCCTCCTAGCGCGACGGCGTGTGCGGGAGATGCGTGGTCTGCAGCTGCCGCTCCTCCAAGTTGCCCTTCGCTGCGCAAAGGACATCGACCTCGTCCGCTGCGTCGGGGATCTTGGGCATGCGGTTTCCCCCACGGCGCGGCGGGCATGCTGTTTTCCCCGCGGGCAGCGACCTCAAAGTCTGCGACATCGGCGGTTGGGGGGGCGCACCCCTCCTCAATAGGAGCGCACCGTGTAACACCACTGCATTCCGCCGCCGGCCAACGCGAGGGCGCCTCCGCTGGTCGCTCTTGCGACCACTTCCAGGGGGCCATACACATGCACTCCTTTTGTCCAGATAGTGTCCATGGGATCCAGGTGGCTGTACACGTGCACGTCCGACGTGCGGATGATGTCCACTTTTTGTTAAGGGGTCCAAAATAAAGTGTCCCAGCCCATTTCAGGTTGAGAGTAATAAAACAAGCCGAGATGTAAAAGGCTTGTTTTTAGGTGTTAGGTTTGTGTTGCGTCGAGTCATGGTTATCAGTTGGTTAGGTTGCAGCTCGAGGACAAGCTGCATGTCCAGGTGGGGTGTAGTGTTAGAGTACGTGATGGCCTAATGGGCCTGGGCTGGCGGTATAGCCCGTTAGTCTTAGGGTTAATTAGAGATAAGAGTCGCTTGCTTGGGAGTCAAGTAAACCTCTCTATATAAGGAGAGGAGATGTATCAATCTAATCAAGCAAGAATTAAGAAGGAAATCCCTTCCCTCTTGCCCGGCCGTGGGCAAAAAGACCCCCGGCCGGCCCTCTGGCGCCCTCCTTCTAGCAGCGCCATAACACCAATAGTATCCGGGATTTGCCCTGACAGTTTGTTTTGTGGGAAAGAAAGATGGACCAAGCTGTGCAAATTACCAATTGTTGGTGGTATATTTCCAGTGATAAGATTGTAATCCATGTACAACCTACGGAGGCTCTTAAGATTGCCAATCTCCGGTGGTATAGGCCCAGAAATTTGGTTTTCCCTCAGCCATAGCCACTCAAGACTATCAGAAAGATTGCCTATCGAACTTGGCATTTTTCCTTGAAGATTGTTCCCAGCCAACAACAGCTTAGTCAACCTGGTACAATTTGCGAGTGAAGACATAAATCCCCAGTTTCCTGTTTCTAGCTTGTTGTACGACAAAGCAAGTTCCTCCAAATTTGGCAATGACCCAAAGAAGGGTATGAACCCAGTTAGTTTGTTGTTATACAGGTAAAGTTGACGAAGGTTGTAAGCTTTGGGAAGAGAAGCTGGGATTGGGCCATCAAACTTGTTTGTTGAGAGTACTAGTCCCTCAATATTTGGGAGTGTGTAGCTAATATTGGAGGGTAACCTTCCAACTAGTGAGTTGTTTGCTACGCCAAGAAATGTCAGAGATGACATATTGAAGAGAGATAGTGGAACTGTCCCAGACAAGTTGTTGGCACTCAAGGCCAGTATCTGCCGAGGTGAGATATGACCTAGGCTCTCTGGTATGCTCCCGACTAAATTATTCGTTGAAAGACGAAGATCTACAAGGTAGGAAAGGTTCCCTAGTGAGGAAGGTATTTTTCCTGAAATATGATTATTCCTTAAATCAAGGTATTCAATAGGGGGAGAGGTGGCAGTAACAACAGGTACGGAACCAACAATGTTGTTCTGTTGGAGGGAAATGTCAACAAGAGATGACGTGTTGAAGAGAGCCTTTGGCAGTTTTCCACCTAGACTATTGCTCATGAGCCAGAGTACTTGGAGGGATGAACTATATGCCAGGGACTCCGGGATGACCCCTGTTAGAGCATTCACCCCAAGATCGACATATGTGAGAGAACGGATACTTCCCAAAGATGGCGGTATGTTACCTTCCAAAGTGTTCATGCTGAGGTTGAGATCACGGAGCCGGCTCAGGAGGCCAAGCTCCGATGGTATGGCACCATTGAAGTTATTGTTTGACAGTTGCAGCCTTGTAAGAGAGGTCAGGTTGGCAACGCAAGGTGATATGGAGCCTGAGATGCCTTCTGACTCAAGGTCCAGCGCGATCACACGGCGAGGAAGCAGTTTGCTGCAGGTGACCCCATGCCACTCGCAAACTTCTAATGACTTGTTGCTCCATGAAGCTAAAACTCCCGCTGGACCTGAGAGCCTGGACTTGAAGCAAAGGAGGGTTTGTCTATCATTTTCAGTTTCATTGCAGATGGCTAGTGGTAGGCTGCAAAGGAAGCAAAAGAGGTATAGAAACCAAACAAAGCCTGGAAACAAGACAGAGGAAGATGCCATGGCTGTTGTTTACAGGTTACAGCTATGGAGTGTAGAGATGAAGTTCTCATGTGCAGGAGGATGTTTAAGTACTCAGCTGTGGAGTGCGATGGTAGCTAACCGCTCAAAATATTCGCTGCTGAGCAATAAATATGGTGGGACCGGGATGATGCATGCATCACGGCATGCTTTTGGTGTTCATCCAAACTAGTATTTGCTGATGAACTAGTTTTGACTTGGAGGTGGTTGTTCAAGCCCACTTGCGAAATGAAATACTCCAACGCCAACTACTGCCTAAGCAGAGTAGTTGGCGTTGTGAGCATGCATTTGAACGCTAAGGGATTTGACCCTTCACGTCTAGCATCATTGCACGTTTCAGACTGGGACAGGATGATGCCTCGAACCTTTGCTTACATTGCTTTGACCCAGCCACCTCCAACAGCAAGAGGAATACATGTAGTCGTCTGAGGTACAGTGTGAATGCACGCTTCATCTTGAAGAATATTGAGCACGCAATCTATTACTCCCTCCGTCCGGAATTACTCGTCGCAGAAATGGATAAAAATAAATGTATCTAGAACTAAAATACGTCTAAGTACATCCATTTCTCCGACAAGTATTTCCGGACGGAGGGAGTATATTATATTATTATTAAGACGATAGAAAACGAATAGCTCAGATTCAGCAGTATAAAGTTCGGATATTGAATGGTTGGGATTTGTCAAATAGGAATTAAGGACACGCAAGTCTAAATTGGCTAGAAAAAATGAACTAAATAAAATGACTAAAAATAATTCAGTCAGCCAATTGTTGGATCCGGATGGGAGTTGTAAGGTAAGTGAAGACCAATTGCGTACCCCCTCGCGTCGCCTCCCTTGGGCGACGCCAAGGGCCCAAAAAACCAGCGCCGCCAGCCTTCCTTCAGCCATTCTCCTGCCGCCGCCGGCACGGTCCGCGATGGCGGCGGGCCCGATGCCCAACGCACTAGGGCGGGCTGATCTGCAGCGGGATCCCCCTGAGGCGGCAGGGGTGCCTTTTGTGGTGCGCCCGTGGGCAGCAGGCAGGGCGGCGCCCTTAGCCTATGCGGCGGCGGCCAGCAGTCCATGGCCGGCGATGGGCTTCCCTGTGTGCATGGGTGGTGGCGTAGCACTCCATGGATGACATGGTAGATGGGTCGCGGCGGCCGCGGATCTGGCATCCCGTCGAGATCCGTCGCGGCTTGGTCTTGGTTGGCCGGCGGTGCGTGGAGGGACCAGCGAGGGGATGGAGGATCTCTGTCGGAGTACTGGCGGCGGCATACGTCTTCATGGCGAGGCTCCGCGCGGTTCCAGCTAGCCGCGAGATCAGGACGACGCGGCTTCCGGTGAAAATCGCGCCTGACTGCAGTTTTGGCGGACGATGGCGGCGTCTCTGACGTCCTTTCCTTCTCTAGGCATCGCCGTTGTAGGTCATGTCGACTCGATTCGGATGTTCCGGGGAAACCCTAGATCTGGGTCTACCGGATCGGACGATGACGACGCCTTCGGTGTCGTTCTCCCTCCTGCGGGCATCGTTTTGGAGTAAGTGTTGGCTGGAAGGGGCAAGAGGAGGAACGGTGTTACATCTACCGCAAGGCCGACGGCGGATCTCGGCGGCATGGCGCTGCGGAGTTTCGGCGACGGACGTGTGTGGATGGATACGTGCAAGATGGTTGGCGCCGTGGTGGCGTCGACGGCAGGACTAGCAAGGTCGATGCATCAGTTCCTGCTCTGAAGATGGATCGGTAGAAGATGGCGGTGGCGGCCTCTGAGAGTGTGTCGGACCGGTGTGTGCCCCAGACCCAGGTGGCTTGGTTGAGGCCTCTGGCTTTAGATGTTAGGCTTTGGTGTGATGTCTGTTTGGTATTCGGTTCAGACATTCGGCACCCCTCCATCAAGTGGATAGAAGTAGCGACAGATGTTACCAAGATGATAACTTCAGATTACCTGATGTATTACCTTGTAAGATTTTTATAAATAATTAATAAAATGGCTGCATGCATCGCCTAGATGCAGAGGCCGGGGTCATCCTTCTTTTCTTAAATAAAAAGGGAAGACCAATTAGCCTACGGCAGGAAGAGACCTACATACACACGAACTGAGTTTAGTTACTACTGGATCCCTCCCGATTCGATTAGTACTAGCGGGCGAAGGCGCGGCGTGCTTGTGTGTGTGCGCGCGCGCGCGTGTGTGCCCGTGTTTCTTTTTGTAATGAGGGAAAAGGAGACAATGGGTTCAAAAGCGAGCTGATGGCGTGAAAGTAGTTGTGTATTCAGTTGGTTGATGTAGGTCCTTGCGCTTTATCATTCATAACTGCGAGTCCTTGTTGCTTTACTGTAGTTATTTTTCTTGCACGGCTAGCTGATTAGTTTGTTGAGTGAAAAGGAGAAAGTATAATTTTACCTATTGATCGTGTGAGTTTTTTTTTATGCTCCAAAAGTGGCAGAAATTTGTGTATGATAGTAACTGCAGATGTAGAATATATGGGTCATAGAGGTCTTCTTTCTGTACTAACGAAGATAGGTGAAAAATGATATCTTTTTGAAAGTAGATGTTTAGGAAGTAGACGCCATATTTGTAGCGTGGCAAAGGAAAGTATACCAGTAGATGCAATATTTGTAGTGTGAAAGTATCAATGTCAAACAGTAGTATGCCTGGTCTATTATTAATTAGCTAGGTGTGTCCCTGAAAGCAGGCTAGATTTGACAACATTTTTATTATTGTGTTGGCAGATGAATCATGTATAAGTTCAACCATTCATTATACTGAACAGGTTAACTGAAAATGAAGAAAAAAGGCATGTGTTGCCCGGACCCAAAATGCTACTCCCTTCGTTGTGTTTCAGGGACTGTGTTTTTTTCCTCTGAAACTCTAAAGCGGGCATCATTGTAAAACACTACTTCGGTGCCACCCCCCTAAATCAGAGAGATCAAGAGAGATTATGAGGGTACATGCCAATGGAAAGTATGTGGAAGCCGTGACATGGATCGAAGATTCAATAGGGCCTTGCCTTTGCCCGCAAGGTGATGCTCTAGTCGCGCCCTGTATCTCAATATCTTGTAACATTTCAGGGCGGCAAAAAAAATGTACTCCCTCTCTAAAGTTGTACTAAGTGTGCGTCAATTAATTTGGATGGGAGGGAGTACCTATATTCAGATCAGGAGCAAGATGCATGACTGGCAATTGCAGCCATCGATGCACGTCATGCGGAGGAGGGGGTCATGGAGAAGGAATAGGGTGCACCGAGCCACGGGTAGGAAGAGGAGCGGGAAGACCAAGGAGCCATGGGAAGTGGCCTTGTCGAACCTTTAGGCTCCACTCTGAAGCTCGTGGCGCGGCCAAGCTTGGTCTGCGCCGAGCTGACATGTTGCAAGGACTATGGAAGAGGATTGCAGTGGACGGTGGTGTGTTCCAGGAGGTAGGAGGATGCTCACGGAGTGAGCGCCAACGGTGAGTGGGCGGTGTCAAATTTTGCTTCACTGCGGCCATGGCAATAACCAAAGGTACACTACTAGGAGAAAGCCTACTAGTAGCGTTGGAAATGCCTACAGCAGTTGCTAACGCGGTACAGCTAAGTTGTAGCAGTAGCGCTGGTCCGAGCAGCGCTATTGCTAATTATCTGTAGCGTTGCAGCGAAGCAAACGCTGCTGCTAAACCAGCGCTGCCGCTAGACGCCTACCAGCGCTACTGCTAATATTGCTGCTTTCATATTTTTTTTCCCCTCTACATATTTGTGATGTATTTATGCATGCTCTATACAATAGTTTCATCATATCAAAACAAACATATATTATTGTCATCATATCATACACATACAGTAGTCTCGTCATACCATCATCATCATCAACACAAATATCATCACATCTTGAAAATATCGATACACAAGTCATGTCATGTCTCGAATAAATGCAACTGCATGGTCATGGCACACACACAAGTTTCATCATCTCTATCTAAACCATGATGTAGAAGAGAAGAGCAATCAGCATGAGCAAGAGCGCGACTATGTAGTACTTCTTGAGGCACCAATTTCGCTCCCTCTCATGCCGGAGCGTCCACCTCAAGTAGCTATGTTCCGCATCGGCTCTGCTGTCGACCCCTCTGTGGCTAGCGCCCGGGTACTTGTCCACCTGGGCCTGAGCGTCTGGCCAGTGGTCGTACACTCCTGGAATCCTCCCAACAAATACGGCGTAGCAGTCCTTCGCCATCTCTGATCTATGTACCTGCATCGTCAGTTGATGAATTCAACGATAATATGCAACATAATGTACTTAAAAAACACAAAGAGGCATAATTAGCAAAATACAAGCAACATATAGTAAACATAAATAACGAAGTTCCTCGTATCCAAACTAATTAACTAGAGCGATCTACGCTAGTTCAGGATGACGTTTTAATTACATCACAGAGTTTCGCCGTGCATAAATTCAAAGTTTTGCCATAGAAAGATAGTAGTGACACATTGTCATCGACAATCAGTCCTCCATGTCGGCGGTCCAATCTTCATAGTCAGGGAGGAAGCACCCGAGCTTGTTGAAAGGCTTCAGGTCCAGACGCTGAGCGAGTAGCAGTGCTCGGACATCATCCCGCGCGATTGGCCCATGGTAGAACATCCCTGTTAGTACGAGGACCTCCTTCATGATCACTTGGGCAAGTTCACACTGTACATGATAAACTCAGCTCGGATTCGATGATCTGGTGTCTTTCCTATGCTTGTGGCCCAGTTGACAATCTCGGCATCGTTGGTAGTAGCTGACATGCGAAAGCGTTGATTATCCCTTCTGTACTCGATCAGGTGATGCATGAGGTAGAATCCATCAGCCTTACTAGTGTACGGTTGCTGGATGCAGCAGAAGTCGGTCTTATGGCCGAAACCCAGTCCGTTCTTCCTGTACTTTTTCACCTTGATATATCCACCAGACAGGCTGAAGGTTAACAGGACACTATCGAGAACACTCTTTATATGCGTGTAATTTTTTTCTTGATGTTCTTCGATGAGTCCAAGTACATAGCATGGGAGTATTCTGGGTACAGACAGATGAGGACGGCGCCCCCTGCCCCCGCTGCGCAAAATAAGTACACCTCAAATTAGCCTCCATGCTTGCAAAGGAATGATTAAAACTTACGAAAGGATATCCGTGGATGACTTACGTGGGATGATAAGGCAGGATAATCGATTCCTTGTCCTTATTAGCGATCATGAACTCGCCGATGTACTTGCTCGCATAGTCACGGTGCTCTTTGCAGACTGCCAAGAAGCTCTCATGCATATAGTACGGGTCCGCGACGCAGATATATTTTATGTTCTCGCGCCTGATGATGTAGTTGAGATACAGCGCATACATGCGGATGAACTGAAAATCCAGCTTGGTCATGTGGAACATGTCATAGATGTAGTCAAATCGCAGGATGAACTTATCCGCGGGCCATCTCTCGACGTACAACTTCCCTCCCGGCACCTGAGCCGCGTAAAGCGGGTATCCTGGTTTTTCCGAGATGAGAAGGCTTTTCTCTCTGGCCAGCACATCTTCATGAAGTCTCCTTAGATCATTGTTCAGTATGTGCTCTAGCGCTTTCTGAGGTAGGATCGGGTGGCTGGTGACATGGAAACGCTCCGCACCTTCGACAGGTATTTTGTCTACCTCTCGGGGCTTCAGAGGCGGCTGGCTGCTTGAAGCAGCTCTGGCGCCTTAAGGGCCTTTCTTGTCCGGTCTCCTCCTTTGCTTCTTGGCGGGTGGCGGCAGTGAGCCCACCATACCTTCCCTAACCACCACCCCCAGTGTCGTCGGGCTAATCAATGGACGGCCCTCGGGTTGTTGCTGGGTAGAGGCGGCATCTGGAGGCGTCTCCTGCGAGGATCGCATGAAGAGAGACTTTTTGCATTCCGCCTTAGGACGTTCCGGCTCCGGCAAATCAGACAGCATCAAGTCATCATCTCCATGCTCATAGCCTGAGTCATAGTCCCGAGCCATCAATCCTCCATCGTCATAGGCGGTATTGATATACTTGAGAGGGTCATCATCATCCTCCTCAACATTTGCTTCTTTGACGGGGGCGACGTCATCTGGCACTAATGGAGGCTCTCCCTCGCGTCGTCCACTATCACCCGCCACGACAGGTGCAGGTAATTTGGTAGGTGGGGTGGTGTTCATACCTTCTTGAGGAGCTGTCGTTGGTGTGATACCGGGCGCCTCGACACGAAGAGGAGTCATCGGCCAAGGCAAGAACCAGCTCTTGCATGCGCCAATCCGTTTAGGGGTCTCCTCGTCATCGACTGGTATCGGAGGAGGCAAATCCTCGAAGCCCTCTTTGACACTGGCCACGTTAACCTTGAAGACGACATCGGGCATCTCTCGGTTGCGGAACATGCGGTCCTTCGGCCTCACGATCGTTGCCTTTCCCACGGCCACGTTCTGGCCGTTGATGTCGTACAGTAGGGTGCACGGGGTATCGTCGGCCTACGAAGACATGTCTGCGACGTCAAACATCCGAAAGGCAACTGAAACGGAAGACTATAGACATGCTGGTGAAAAGGGTATGATGCGTAATTACCATGAGGGCGTCGAGCTTAGCCATAGACGAAGCCCCGCCGAGCATGCCAGAGACGGAGGTCGGGCTGCTATGAACAGGAGCGGAACCATTTGCGGTTGCTTGAGCAGGTACTGGTGGTGTGATGTTCACCGAATTGCTCCCGAAGTAGCTGGGAAGGGGAAAGTCCGCTAGCCCTTTATCTGGATTGCTCTTCGACCAATCGATAATTGTCGGAATCAAGCTGGTAATAATGGAAGATTGGAAGTGAGCCTTGACGCCAGCTACCGCTTCATTGACCGCTGCATTGACTACCCCGAGCAAGTCTTCTTTGGTCTCAGCTTTGGTCTTATTGACCACAATCGCGACCTTCTCGTCGATTGTCTATTGAGTAAGCAACCGTCTCTTCCTTCTTTCCTCTGGCTGCTCATGGTAGCACATCATCCACGAGGCGCCATCTCGGAGGCCGTGCACACGGCCATAGGACGGCGGTTTGTCCTCCGGGACCTTTTTCAGTATGTTCAGGGCCCAGTTGAAAGGGGTGTCCCACTTGGGCCTCGCCGACGACTGTGACGACTCGTCGCTTTCAGCTGCCTTTTGGTGCTGCTCTTTCTGCAAAAGGAACGTGTATGGTTTACTAATGTGACAAAACTTGTAGTTAAACTGATTGGAAGCTAATATAATAAGGTGGTAATATAACTATTACCAGAAGTCTCATGAACTCCCTCGTGTTCGGGTCCGTGTAAAAGATCTTTTTGACGCGGTCCCACTTGTATCGGGTCTTGATCCAGTCACGCTCCAGCGGGTCGGTGAACTTCGCCAAGGGGTCTGGGATTCCGTGACTTTCACGTTCGGCGTCCTCCTTGGCCCATACGTGCCTCTTCCCCTTGTAACCATGGCTTCCGAGGCGGTGGGGAGGCGTGTTCCTGGCCTGGAGCGCCTTCATTTTCTCCGACCTTTGCTTGACTTCTTCTTTAGCGCAAATCTCCTTGAATTATTCAAAGTCCTCTTCCTTTAGTGATGGATTGTCGGCATGAATCTTGGACCACGGTTCATTCTTCGCAATCACTTTTTTCACCCTAACTTTCCAGGCGGACAAGTCGTTGGTAAACGTCACCATCGCCTTGCTGTTTATCTTTGTCATTGCGTCATCGTTCCACGTATGTTTGCTTTCATCCCGGCCGGGGAACAGGAACCTATTGTGCAACTTCTTTAGGAGCATGTGCTCCATATGTGGTATCTTCTTCAACTTCTCGTCGTTGATGTTGGCGGTTTCCCTGAGGATGCATCCTAGTTGATTGCCCCAGCACGAGCGCGCTTCCTCCGGCACCATTGGCTCTAATTTCTTGGGGTGCATCTCCATGACCACAATTTGTCCGATGCCGAGCTCGTTTGGTTTTCGTGTCCTCTTCTGCTTCGGTGCTTTACCGGCTATGACAGCATCATTGCCGGTCTCGGGGGTGGTGTCGCTGCCAGTGTCGGCGTCGGCGTCGGTGTCGGGGTTGGTGCCACTGCCGCCACCCTGCACCCGCAACTCATGTTTGTCCAGGTAATCAAAATAATGATTTGCTGGCTCGACGGGGTCTTCTTCGAGGTGACCAGAACCCCCGGCTTCGGCGTGGCTAGACATGTTTCCTATTCAACAATTGTAAATAAAAGATATAATGAAGAGAAAAAAGGGGCCTATATTTGGTCGGAATGTTGATTCATTCCCCTTCCGGCAAATTCCGGGCATTCCATATGTCCTAGTTTCTAGCACAAATCACGGAAATTTTCGGCATGACCTTTGCTAAAAAGTGGACATATGGAGCACCTGAAATTTGCCGGAACGGAAATGAATCAACATTCCGGCAAAACATAGGCCACTCGGATATTCTTTGACATTCAACCAACATTGCAAAATCATATAACATCAAAATGACATATATCATATAACATCAATGACATATGAGCATCACAGGAGCACATATATAAAGCAAGTACACATAGTGAAATGACCTCACTAAACATTGCAAAATAGTGGTCTTTTCAAAAACCAAAAACCTTTGCAAAATGACCTTTCCAAACCAAAAACATCAATGACATATTTGCTACTATTTTTTATTTATAGCTAAAAAAGTCGAAAATGCTCTTTAGAGCTCGGGCTCCATGGAGCCCGAGTTTGACTTGATCAATATTCAAATTTTCATGTTTCAAAAAATTTTGAAAAAAAATACACACATACTTAGAGACATAAAGCATATGTGTGTAAATTTTCAGGATGAAACACCTTAATATGAGTGCTACACAAAAAGAAAAAATCTGAGGCTTTTTAGTAGATGCACTATTCATCCTCAAAGTCTATGAATTTGTCTTTTTTGCACAGATCGCATTTTAGGGTATTTCATCCTCAATTTTTACATACATACACATAACATCCTTGTTTACTTGTATGATTTTTTTTTTCAGATTTAACTGAAAAGTGTGAATTTTGAATTTTTCAAAAAATCCGGCCTCCATGGAGGCCGAGCTCCAAAACGCCCTACTCTAAAAAAGTCTACTGTTTTATTTATAGCTAAAAAAGTCCATTGATTTTGCAATTTTAGGGAGCTACTGTTTTTGATAAATTGCCTAGATATAAATAATTTGCTACTGTTTTTGATAAATTGCCTAGCTACAAACAATTTGCTACTGTTTTTTTATTTATAGGTAAAAAAATTGCTACTGCCCTAACCAACATATTTATAGCTATTTTATATACCCTAAACTAAATTGCCCTAAACAAATTTGCTAAATTGCCCTAAATTAAATTGCCCTAAACTAATTTGCTACTTTTTTTCCTAAATGCTCTCTCTCTCTCTCGGCTACTGCCCGAAACAAAAATTTGCTACTGTTTTTTATTTGTAGGTATTTTATATACACTAAACTAAATTGCTCTCTCTCTCTCTGTGCTACATCTCCTAGGGTTCATACATCCAACTCCTATCTAGGCTAGGGTTCATATGAGAGAGAGAGAGAGAGCAGAGAGCCGAGAGAGCGCATAGAGAGAGCGAGGAGGGCAGGGGAGAGGAGAGGGAGAGGCTTACGGGGTGGCGGTAAGGTCGAGGGCAGGGGAGAGGGCGGCGGCGGCGAGGTCGAGGGTAGGGGAGAGGGCGGCGGCGGCGAGGTCAAGGGCGGGCCCGCGCGGCGACGGTGAGGTCGAGGGAGGGCTCGGGCGACGGCCGGCGTCAAGGCCGATGGCGGGCAGGGGCGACGGCCGACGACAGAGTGGGGGGAGAGGTGGAGGAGAGAGGGGGAAATGACTTGGTGAAATTTTGAGCCCGCGCGGCGGGGCTTAACTAAAAATAGCAGTAGCGCTGGATTTGGATCCAGCGCTATAGCTAACTTAGCTATAGCACTGGGTTCTAATCCAGCGCTACTGCTAACTATTCCTTTTTTTTAGTTTTTTAATTCTAAAATACAAATAGAAGTAGCGCTGGTTTAGTATCCAGCGCTATAGCTAACTTAGCTATAGCGCTGGTTCCCAATCCAGCGCTACTGCTATTTTTCTTTTCTTTTTATTATTTTCCTTTTCTAGTTTTTAGATTTCTTTTCTTTTTATTATTTTCCTTTTCTTTTTTGTTTACTTTTCTTTTGTATTGCTTTCTCCCTTTTGTTTTTGTTTTTTTGTTTTTCTCCTGACGACGGCGCGTCTCCCTCCCACACTGCGCGAATATCACTGGAACAATGCATGTGGTGGTAATTGAAGGGGATACGATGTATACATCATTTGACCGATAACGGTTACTTAAGTGCGTACACAAAATGGATACATATATATAAATGATGGTTTCTCAGCTGCGTCGACGACGTTTCACATTGAGCTTCTTCCCTTTCTTGTTTGTTGTCGAATAATTGAGCCCCTCCTTGTGACTTTTCCGGCACCATGGAGTACGATCTTTCTTAGGTAATGTAGTATTGATTCTTCTTTTCATGTAAGCTTCATCATCATCGTCATCTTCCCTCATCGGGTTGCCATATTGGTCGTAGTCTTCCTCGTTGGCAACTCCATCCATTCCGACGATGCTCCTTTTGCCTCTCCTCACAACAACACGGTTGGGATTGGTCGGGTCGGTTATGAAGAAGCATTGTGTCACGTGCTTAGCGTGTACCCATGGCTCAGTTTTGGTGATGACGTTAACGTTCACGGTAGCGCTCTTCGCGTCGGGTATAGGCATGGTAGTGAAATACTTGTTTTCTCTTACGACGTCCTTAGCCCATCTGACACGGAACATCATCGCATCGTGCATTCCAGCGTAGTCAAGCTCCCAGATCTCTTCAACCCTTCCGTAGAATCTTTCAGTTGTGCCGTTGGCATCGGTCACGCATTCAATCGTCACCCCTGAGTTCTGGTAATCAGTGTCCATGTCTTTGGCCTCCGTGTAGAACGTGTACCCGTTGATATCATATGCCTAATAGGTCGCAAGTTTGGGCGCGGGGCCATGTGCTAAGGCGTGTATGAGCAATCCATCCGAACTGCCCTCTTCCGGGGGATTAGCAAGAACTTGCTCTTTGAACCAATGCAAGAAAGTGGCATTGTGCTCTACAGTAACTTCGTCGTCCGTCTTGCGCACCCCTGATCACGGTACTTCTTTGCGATGGTTTCTTTGTGCACTGTCACATAATCATCTACCACATCTAGGTGTTGTAGCACTACTAAGTTAACCCTGTCAAAGTCATTCCGTCGATCCGAGTAGTCCACGTGCAATTCCCTCTGGCCGTTGTTGTGACCTTCTCCTCTGAGCCTCCCATCGTGCTTCTTGATGGGCAAGCCAACAACAGGGTCTCCGACGCCTATATAATTCTCGCAAAAGGAGATGCACTCATGCGTCATATACCCCTGGACGATGGTCCCATTGGTACGGGACATGTTACGAACGAATCCTTTGATGACCCCATTCATCCTCTTGAACGACATCATGCTGTGAAGGAATGTTGGCCTGAGGTCGATGATGTCGTCCACGATGTGGACACACTGATGCACCATGACGTCAAAGAACGCGGGCGGGAAGTACATCTCAAGCTCACATAGTATGACAACGATCTCTTCCTGTAGCCTTCGGAGCTGCTTCACACTGATGGACTTTCAAGAGATAACGTTGAAGAAGTTGCAGAGACCAGTAAGCGTGTCACGGACGTGCTAGTCCATTATCCCTCTAATGGCAACCGGGAGTATCTGCGTCATCATCACGAGATAGTCATGAGACTTCATCCCGCTGAACCTTTTCTTCTTGGTGTCTAGAAATCTGCTTATCTTCCCACAGTAACTAGAACTGACTTTGATTCCCGTAAGGCACTTGATGAATTGATCGATCTCCTTCGCACTTAAGGTGAAGCAAGAAGGGGGGCAATAATTCTCCTCCTTCTTGTTGACTTTTCTACCCCTTTCCCTCTCCTCCGTCTCCTCTGTCGACTATTTACGAGGCGGCATGTGGAGATCTTTCCTGATCTTCAAATCTTCCAAGTCTTTTCTTGCCTTTGGCCCATCCTTGGTCTTATTTGGCATGTTCATCAGTGTGCCAAGCAAGCTCTCGAGGACATTCTTCGTGATATGCATTTGATCAAGGCAATGAGGCGTGTCGTGATTGGGCCAGTACTCCAAGTCCCAAAAAATAGACCTCGTTTTCCATACCTTCAGCAACGGCTCTGGCGCCTTTTTCATCTTTCCCAGCGCGGGGCATTGTTCCTAGTTTTTCAACAGCTCATTGATTTCGGCGCCACTCCTCTTACGTGGAGGTCCTCGATGCTCAGCCAAACCATTGAATAGATCTCCACGTTTTCTCCACGGGTCATCCTTCTCGAGCCATCTACGATGCCCCATGTACACAATTTTCCCAGACCCGCCATCTTTCGTCGACGTAAGCTGCTAAGACATTTATCATCCATGCACCTCGGGCATCCATAGTATCCGTGGCACACCTGGCCTGAGGTGTACCCGTAACCGAGATAGTCGTGCACCGTCGTCATCAGCGCGGCTCTCATATAGAAATACTCTCCTTTGCTGGCATCCCATGTCCACGCCGGTGTTTTCCATAACGTGTCTAGCTTCTCTTTCAGAAGCCCCATATACAGGTTAATATTATTTCCCGGTTGTTTCGGCCCTTGAATCAGCATGCTCATGTGTATGTACTTTGTCTTCATGCACTTCCATGGGGGGAGGTTGTACATCCATACAAATACAGGCCATGTGTTGTGGTTGGTGTTCTATTTTCCAAACGGATTCATGCCATCGGTACTCGCACCAAGCACAATGTTCCTTGGATCTTCTGCAGCAAATCCATATACGGCGTTGAATGCTCTCCACTAGCTAGCATCTGCGAGGTGTCTCAGCTTCGAATCATCTCCATCGTCGGGCTTCTTCCTCTCTGCGTGCCAGCGCATGAGCTTTGCTTCCTTAGGATCTACGAAATACCGCTGCAGACGGGGAGTGATCGGAAAGTACCATACAACTTTCTAAGGAGCTTTCTTTCCTGTCTTCTTGTATCGAGAAGCATTGCATACTGGACAACTGGTTTTTTCCGCGTGCTCCCCCCGATAAATGGTGCAATCATTGATGCATGCATGGTATCTAATGTGCGGCAAATCAAAAGGGAAAACAATTTTCTTGGCCTCCTCGACACTAGTAGGACACAGGTTCCCCGTGGGAAGAACTTTATTATGTAGATACTTCAAATGCTCATCGAGGCTTTTGTCTGTCCATTTGTTTTTGGCCTTCGTCTTTAGAAGTTTGAGCATGAAACTCAAGCGGGTCACCTCGGGATCGCAACCGACATACAATGGAGTCTTCTAGTCTACTTCAAGTTGCGCCAGCTTGGCCTCCTCTCTAGAAGCAGCTCTCTGGCTAGTCGTACTCTTGCGAAGGAGGTCTCGAACATGAGGGTCCTGCACGACTGCACTTAGTAGCGTCGAAGACTACGGCGTGACCGCCGCCTCTTCTCCGCCATGTCCGGACTCTTCTTCGCCATGTCCGGAATCTTCTCCGTTGCCGCCATGTCCGGACTCTTCCCCGCCGCCATGTCCGGCGCCATCGTCTTCGTGTCGATCGGTCATCTCTTCATCTAGCCCCATGTCGTTATTCCCTGCCATGTGGATGTCCTCATCATCATCTTCACTTATCCACCGAGTATAGCCATCCATGAAACCATTCATCAGCAGTTGCGCCTTCAAACTGCCATGATCAAAAGGGTCCAAAAGGACTCCTTCTTTGCATCTTGTACACGGACATCTAATCCTAGTCCGATTATTTGCATACATGTCCATCACCGCGGATTGCAAGTATCGCTCCACCTTCCATCCACTCACCTTCATGACCGACTGCACGGTATAACAAGCAAAAGGGTTATAAACAAAATGCATGCATGCATCAAAGTCATATAAAAATTTGCCATGACCTTGCCTAAAAATAGGACATATCGAGTTTGCTCGAAATTCACCGAAACAGAAATAAATCGACATTTCGGCAAAACATAAGCAACTCAGGGGCATGTCACTTGCACAAATCTCTCCATATCTCAAACACACATATTCCCATTCTTGAAATGCACAACTTTTTACTCACCTACCTCCCGAGAGAGATCGAGCACGGTTAGATGAGGCCGGCCTTCGCTACCTCGGGACGATCAAAAGTGTGTGGATGGCTAAATAGCTAGCTAGATCTAATTGTTGGGAGGAGAGATGACTCTAGCTAACTAATGGAGAGGGAGAGAGATGAGCTAACTAGCTCTATATGTATGGAAGGAGGGAGAGCCAAATAAATGAGGTAGCTAGATAGAGATGAGAGGCCATTTATGGAGGAGAATTATGGTGGAGGGGGGCATTAATGGGGAGAAAAGAGAGGTAGAGGGAAGAGAGAAGAAGGGGAACAATGGTGGAGAACTAACTTAGAGAGGGGAGAGGGCAAAGGGGGGAGGAGGGGGAGGGGGAGAGGGGAAGTCAAAAGGTGGCACCAGCCACGCCTAGTAGTAGCGCTGTTCTCCAGACAGCGCTACTGCTATGGTGCTTAGTAGTAGCGCTTCTCCTGGAAAGCGCTACTACTAAGTGGGGCCCATTAACAGTAGCAGTGTTGTCAAAGTAAGCGCTACTGCTAAAATCTTAGCAGTAGCGCTGTATTTTGGGCAGCGCTGCTACTACAGCTAACGTCGGTCGGCTCATTGGGTCCCACTTAGTAGTAGCGCTTTTTCCATTTCCAGCGCTACTGCTAAAGCATTACTTGTAGCGCTTCCCCGAATGAGCGCAACTGCTAATTAGCAGCAGCGCATGTTATTTTCCAGCGCTACTACTGATGTCCTACCTATAAGCATTTCCCTAGTAGTGGTAAGGTCCGAGGCACGACGGAGGAGCGGCAGGGGAGACGCGCTGGCTACGGCCAGCGATGCCGACGAAAGCTTGGGTGACGTCTGCAGCCGCGACTTCGAGCCCGCTGGCAAAATGCTCTACACCACACTGAGTGTCGACCTCGACGTGTGGGTGATACGTCTTCATCGTATCTACTTTTCGAAACTCTTTTGCCCTTTTTTTGGACTCTAATTTGCATGATTTGAATGGAACTAACCCGGACTGACGCTGTTTTCAGCAGAATTGCCATGGTGTTATTTTTGTGCAGAAATCAAAGTTCTCGGATTGACCTAAAAATTTACGAAGAATTTTTGTGGAATATATAAAAAATACTGGCGGAAAAAGATACCAGAGGGGGGCCACCCAGAGGCCACAAGCCCTCGGGGCGCGCCCACCCCCCTGGGGCGTGCCCTGCAGGCTTGTGGGCCCCCTGGACCGTCTCCGGCCCTAATTCCAACTCTATATATACCTATTCACAGAGAGAAAAATCAGAGAGAAGGACTCATCGTGTTTTACGATACGAAGCAGCCGCCGCCTCCTGTTCTTCATCGGGAGGGCTGATCTGGAGTCCGTTCGGGGCTCCGGAGAGGGGAATCCGCCGCCATCGTCATCATCAACCTTCCTCCATCACCGATTCCATGATGCTCAGCACCGGGAGTGAGTAATTCCATCGTAGGCTTGCTGGACGGTGATGGGTTGGATGAGATTTATCATGTAATCGAGTTAGTTTTGTTAGGGCTTGATCCCTAGTATCCACTATGTTCTGAGATTGATGTTGATGTGACTTTGCTATGCTTAGACTACAAAAAAAAACCACTTCCGTGATGATACGTGTTTGTTACAGTAGGTCATGTTTTCTGTCATGTATGTACATCCATGATGATTTTATGACAGAATCAAGATAGTCATACCTGTGTTGTCGTAGAAGTGTTCCATGACAATACAAAAATTATCATCACGGAAATGTCCACTTCCATGATGATAAATGACGCATCATGGAAGTGGTTTCGTCAAGGGTAACCGACTCGTGGCATCCACCATAACGGGTCGCCGTTAACCTATCAGGTTCCGGTTTGGATCTGACAACCCATTAACCGCCCCGACCAATGGGGATTTTCCACGTGTAAAATTCTGATTCGCCATAGTATCCACGTGTCAGCTCCGCCATGGGACAGGTGTCATCCAGCGAGTGGACGGGATGTGCCTATGGTACGTTGACATGTGGCTTAGCCCAACAGTGGCCCGTTTAGGTTAAAAGGCCGGCCTGTCAAAATAAGCGGGCCGACCCATTAGCGGCCTACTTGAGTCAGGCCCATTCACAAGCACGGCCCATACAAGTTACGCAGAATCGGACCATCAAAGGCCCATTCTAGATTCGACAATTTCGAGCCCATCGTCAGTTCTAGCCTGTTAACGGCCCGCCACGTCTTTGGGCCCAATTACGGCCCGACCTTCTTTCAGCCTGTTAGCAGCCCATTATAGATATGGACCAATATGCCGCCGGTACATCTTTCGGCCTTTTCTCGGCCCATTTTGTAGTTGGGCCAACTTCTAGCCCGTTGTGACTTTTGGCCTTTCCTCGGCCCATTCTGTAAATGGGCCAATACCTAGCCCATTTTGTCTATTGGCCTGTTAACGGCCCACACAATAGTTGGGCCTTTGACGGTGCCACCTGATTTTCGGTCCATTAGGGGCCCATGTTCCGTAGGGCACACTTTCAGCCTAACGCGACTTTCAGCCTGTTAAACGCCTATTTTGTAAATTGGGCCTCTTCTGGGCCAAAACACTTTCGGCCTGTTACTGGCCCGTCATGTAAAAGGTCCAAGACAAAATTAACAATTATTTCAGCCTGCTTGAGGCCCGCGGGCCATTTCCATTTATACGGCCCTATCGAGCTTTCGGCATGTTAACGGCCTGCTAAGAGCTGTTGTTACGGTGGGCCACATTGTTTGGGAAGAACTAAATATTAAGTTGACCAGCCCAATTAAGGCCCGGTTTGACATGTTTGTTCGTTCGGATGGCGTCCAGGTAATGTTTGGGCATGTTGGCCCCAGTTTCAACGATATAGCATATACAAAGAATTATCCTACTCTATACTATCGCCTCTAAAAAACCTACACTATGCAATAACGAGACAAAGGCATAGAAATAAAGAATAATCCTACACTATACAATAAAGAAATTACAACAGATTATACCCACTGGGCATTACAGTCCGGCACCAGTGATAATAAAGCGTACACAAACAGCAAATTACATACACTGGGCAAATAAAGCTCATACATCATGGACACGCATCAACAGAACTTACCATTTGAACTATAATCTCTTCAGAAAATAGAATTGGCCGGATTCAAATAGCACAAATTCCAGTCTGCAAAATCTCCAATTCCTTTGTGGTTACCTCAGTGTCTTGTTTCATTTTTTTGACTCCTGCATCTAATACCTGCAACTGCAGTCTCAACATGTTGATTGCATGTTGAGAATCATGTACATGTTTTCTTGCCACCTCTAGTTGATGCTCGAGAACATCAACACATTCCAATTCCAATCCATAATCATTTGGTGACGGCCATGCCACATTGCTCTCAGATCTTTGTGTTGATGTCACTTCATCCTGAAATGTTTCTGTAAGTACACATGACTAGGGCAAAAATATAGTTACAACAGTGAAGCAAGCAAGACAGACTATTTTGTACATGGCAAAACATGACTAACAATAATGTTACACATCATGAAGCATAAGCAGGTGAATTTTAAAAATTATAAAAATGGTAGTCTGTGTAGGCCGCATACAGAAATCTCTCTTAGCTCACCAGAGGAGCATGATGTTGGGGTCAAATCCAAAATAGACAGGTTACAAATTTAGACCACACGCAGCTACTGACAATTATATATTTCTTGCATATAAGTAAGCAAACAGTTGGCCATTCTGTAGCTCAATTAAAGCCTTAGGGAGCATAATGAACAGCAGAGGGATTCATACAAACCTACTACAGCAAGCAAAACTATGCAATCATTAGCCTCGTATAAACTAGATTGTGAGCCTCATGAAGTAATAGTTGGTTAATAGACTTCAAAGCTTCAGGCACACTTCGGCAGAGTAATTAAATGGTAAGGCCTTTAATTATGTCAACTAATAGTTATACAGGCAGCTACAAGTAATTTAATGGAGTACCCAACATCAGGCATCATTGTTTGGGCATCTCATTAACTGTGGACAAATAAAGCAATTGAAAAGAGCAATTTAACTATGCCTGAAACAAACAAGCAATTGAACTGTTGAGTTGCCAGCAGACATACATGCATGCCTCAATAACATCCATGGCCTAGCTACATTTACTATATAAAGGAACAAGTAATGTAATATTGTTTGCCCCCTATGAATTATCTCGACTAGTATGTAATCAAGATCCTAGTAATGATAGGGAGGCTAATGATGTGAATATGCGTTTGGTTATGACATCGACAACACTACCATAGCAGGAAGCAGTTTCACACTGTTCACTACTATAAGATGTTTTAGATATTTAAAAGTAGACTACAGCCGTAATGAGTGAACAGACACATTAAAATGTGTTTACATACATCTGATTTACAAAAAAGTTAGAACATCATATAGTAGTGAGCGGAGGGAGTTTTAATCAATGGCCCAATGACTGGTTTACAGGTGAAGAACCCTACGCAAGCACAATGTCAGACAAATAGGATGTCCTAGTAATTGTAATACAGTGACTTACCATAACTGGTTGAACAGGCTCAGCGCTGCTCCTCCTTCTCTTGCAAGGCTCCTTCCTAACATCTTGTACATGGAAATCCTCAATCTTATCTTCATTGCACCCCCTCTGCAAGGTGACACAAACTAGTTAATGGTCTCCTTGGAAGATAAATATGCATACTTTCCAGTCTGTGAACAACACCAAAGGATGAGTTTATAACAAAACAACACCACATAATGAAACATGCCACATCTCTTGCACACAATGAAATGAGCATTTACTATGTGTGCGCTGTGTAAAAACTAGGCATACCTTCGAACTGGATCTCCAGGTACTCTTGGAGAGCCTACTTTAGTGTACAGCCAAACCTTTATGTCACCTATGAGTTATACAAGCCCCCACTACAGCAGCTCTTAGTGTTTAAATCATTGACAAGCTCTGTTAGGTCAAGAACAGCAAGTAATCAAAGCAAACAGTCCTAGTATGGCTGGCTGATACAAACAAGCAATTGAACAGATGTGTGAGCAAATCTTGCACAACACTGAATTACATATCAAGAAAAGAAGCATAAAAGGAAGCTTAAAGACCATCACTTGACTGACCAGATTTAAGGGGCATTTAAACATCATGTGCAACATATGAACTAACATAAACATTGCATATTTCAGATTCTATAATGAAATACACATGTATTAGGTTATGCCATGTATGATGCCTAAATGTACACTATAGCAGGCAAGAGTCATTCATATTGCACGCACAATTGAATTGCAGGTTAAGGGACAGTTCTATTCCGCCTTTTCAGCGCTTATTATCAAAATAAGCCATAAAAGATGTAAAGAAGTCATTTTTGAGTTATGGGCTTGGGCTTAACTTATTTCGCTTTGGGGGGAGGGGGGGTGCTTCGGGTAGAAGCTCACTAAAAATTGAAGGGAAGGGGAATAGCGAAATGACTCTGTTGTCTGCCTATATTACACTCAAAATGCCACTGCTCACGCCCGCGTTACACCTTACCCTCAAGTAAAAACAAACATGCAAGCGTTCATTGCCCTGCCCGCTTGCATCTCCTCTCCCCTTTCCCTCTACCTCGATCCCCTGCCTGCAGCGCTAGGGTTCCTCCAGCGAGCAGTCGCCACTGGTCCCATCTGGCCTGCTCCTCAATGATGCTTTGTCCAGCTAGGCTACATGGCCGGCGGGTAGGGCCAAATCTCCCCGGCTGCTCCTCCCTCTGGCATCGCCCCTCATTCTCATGGCCTTCAGCAGCTACTCCGCTATGGTCCGTCCAACGCACTACTCCTGCGGTCGCCGCACAACTACGGCCGATGCCCTACTCCGGCAGAAGGCACCTCGTTCCCCCTCCCCTCCTACCAGGCCGTGGCCTTGAGGTGCTGTTAAAGGATGAGCTCATCCAACAAGGTGAGGATCTCCTCTGATTTTTTGCCAAATTTTCATTCTGATCCGCTATACGATGAATTGCTATGAGCTGCTGCTGCTATATGATGCATTGCTATGAGCTGCTCCTGCTGCTGCTATATGATGAATTGCTATGAGCTGCTGCTGCTATATGATGAATTGCTATGAGCTGCTGCTCCTATATGATGAGTTGCTATAAGTTGCTCCTGCTGCTGCTATATGATGAATTGCTATGAGCTACTCCTGCTACTGCTATATGATGAATTGCTATGAGCTGCTCCTGCTGCTACTATATGATGAATTGCTATGACCTGCTGCTGGTATATGATGACTTGCTAGCTGCTGCTGCTGCTGTATGATGAGTTGCTATGAGCTACTGTTGCTATATGATGCTTTCAGGTGGTGCTGCTATATGATAATAACCAGCCACTTGGACCATCGAATTTCGATAACTAATGGTTCTTCATTTAAATTTAGGCAATGCGTTCTTCATTTAAATTAGGCAATGGGCTCTCTATGGAAGACATTGACCAAAGTAGATTGTGCGAAGTAGATGGTATCTTTGTATTTGCATTTTGAACAAATATTGATGGTCAGTTTTTCTATCATATTAATTACTGCACTGGGTTCAATTTGTGATGTTTGCAAGTCAAATTAATTTTCATATGGGCAACAAAATGACAACATATAATGCAATCTAGACTTTTCACTGATCATACCACAGATAAGCTGAAAAGGCAGGCAATGAAAAGAACTGGTTGGCTTATTATCTGGAGGTTATATTCAAAGGTGCTTATTTTCTTAGGATAACTCAAAATAACTGTCCCTAAGAAACTTGGCCAACAACACTTACATACAAATAACATGTCATGATAATTGCAATGGAGGCCCAGTTCTTTTGCCAGATTCTCCCAGAATCTGACCCCTACCCAGATTCTCCCAAAAATCTTTGAGCCCCATTTGTTTTACAATCCTAACATTGTAAAACAAATGGGGGTCAAAGATTCTAGGGGAAGCTCGAGAGGGGCAGATTCTGGGAGAATCCTGCAAAAGAACTGGGCCAGAGTGACCTACCATAGCACACTGTATATGCTCACCGCTGCCTCTCCTTTTTTTGCGATGTTCCATGAAATTGCCACATACATCTTGTACTAAGAAATCTTGTACTTTTTCATTGCGGCACCCCATCTGCAAGTTGACACGGCTAATTTGAGATATGTCTACATGATAATACATTGCATATCCCTTGCGCATATTTAAACCATCAATTAACGATTGTGTGCGTAGCATAAACTAGCCATGACTCTGTGTACTGGACTAGCAGGCACTCTAAGGGAGCCTAATGTAGTGCACTGGAATTCCTACATGCCACCTACGATTTTGTGTAATGTACTACCTCTGTTCCTAAATATATGTCTTTGTAGAGATTCCAGTATGGACCACATACAGATGTATATATATGCATTTTAGAGTGTAGATTCACTCATTTTGCTCTGTATGTAGTCTATAGTGGAATCTCTAGAAAGACTTATATTTAGGAACGAAGGGAGTATCATGTATGACATCTATATCTCTAATTTAGCAGCCAATAGTGGAAATCATTGTCTGCACAAAGGGATTACTGGTCGAAAATCCTAGCAAAGCACGCTGGCAGGCACACAACAATACAAGAGAGAGACGCACTTACAAGATCATAGCAATGCCTCAGTCCAGGATCTTGGTTGGACAAGCTGTTAGATCCAGAAGAAACATCGTCCTTGTAGTTTTTGCCAGCTGCATAACATGTAACAGTGACCTGTTAGTATATTTGAAGTACATCGGGCAGGTGATGCTAGACGGGTTTAAAGGTGATAAGTACCTAGGCCACGGTGGGTGCTTGGCATCTTGCCAGACGGTGGGAATGAGGTTAGAAAAGTAAGGGTGATGACACTGCGTTGGCTGTCGGGGTCCGGTAAGGAGATCTAGAACCGTGGAGTAGGGTGTTTATGGAGCGGCTCTGGTAGGGTGGACTACGGTGTGGGTGAAGCGGATCTGAGGCTGTGGACGAGGGCGTCAGTGAAGCTGCTCCGGTGGTTGGGTTCAGGATGGTGTCGACGATGCGGATCTACGGCCGTGGACGGGGCATCAGAAGCTGCTCCGGTAGGTTGGACGAGGGTGCGACGAAGCGGATCTGAGGCCGTGGACTTGGGTGTTGGCAAAGCGGCCCCGGTAGGGTTGAGAATGGTATATAGGCGAAGCTACTCCGGTAGGGTTAAGGATGGTGTCAGCGAAGCAGCTTTGGTAGGGTTGAGGAAGGCGTCGACGAAGAGGATCAGAGGCAATCGACGGGGGCGCCGGTGGGGCGGCTCTGGGGGTGTGGATGAAGCGTCTCCGATGGGGAGTACGAAGGAGCCGCTGTAGATGCGCTGCGGTTGACGAGAGTATCGGCGAAGCAGATCCGGCGCCATGGACAAGGCCGGAATTGAATGGGCTATGGTACAGTGGTGGATGAGCAGTCTACTTGTTTCTAGGGGAGGTGGGAGGGGTAGATGCGCCATGGACAAGGCCGGAACTGAATGGGCCGTAGAAGCAGATCCGGCAAGGTGGACGCCGCTGGGAGTGAATGGGCTCTGGTATGCCGGTGGATGAGCAGCCTAGGGTTTCGAGAGGGGAAGGGTAGAAAGTCCGATGAAGTACGGACGGCGTGATGTAAGATGCTCTGGTGCTGTGGAGTAGTCGTTTTTGCGGGAGGGGGAGAGGAAATGGGGGTTCCATGTGGTGGGGGGAACCAGAAGTTACCAAAGCAGCCTCGACCTATTATGTAAATGAGGGCCATATTGTAACTATTGTTCTCCGTGCACCAAGGACAAAAGGGGAATTTCGCATGCTAAAGACTAGGTGGCGGAAATTTTAGAAGGAGGCGGGAGATTTTGCCGCCCGTGGGATCGTTCATATCCAAATTCAACTAATTTTGGACAGTGCTAGCGGGAAGGTCATGCGAGAATGTGTACACGGGGCACACATCAGCAGTTAATAACTGGTATGAAGTCCACCCCAGAAAAGAAGACAATAAATCGGGATGATGCACCGATAACTTGGACGTTCACACGGGCGCGGCCAATCGTACGGGTGTAGAGGCGCGTTCACAAAAAAAATAGATCAAATGCTCAGCCAATGTATTTCTCATGTAAATATATAATTTAGTGTCATTGGTTATTTATTTTAAACATAATGCATTGACATATTAATTTTAATATAGAGGCACAAAAAGAAATGGATATTGTAGTCCCACAAAAGAAATGGATATTGTAGTCCGCTACTTCGAAGTGTTACCTCATATGATTACATGGCCTCCATTTCATAAATTGCGTACCCGTTGAATTCATATATGAATATTACATATATTACTTCATAATAGAACCTTAAATCATCCAGGACTAATGAATTTGAATGCAAAACTAACAATGGTGCATGTACATGATAACTACAGTGGTTGTTTGAAGAAACATCACTGTAACTTTGGCATGCACAATTGAAAAGTACTATTTGGAAAAAAATGCGATATGTGAGTGTCCAATCTTTATAGCATTGAATCGATATTGTATCTTTGGCCACGATATGAAGTAGATATTGATTTATGTTCAAGTGATGCACGTCCACGATTGCTAGATAGTGATACGTGAATGAATTGTGCAATCTCTCTCACACGCATACACATCTCATTTCTCCGTGTGCATCGGAATCACACACGCGCACTTTGTGTATTTCTCTCCCTCCATAAAGGTTAGAATTTGTCTTTCTACTCCGTCCTACAAGTCTCTCGCACAAAAACACACACGCTCTCTCTGTCAAACACACCCACCCCTTTAATTCCGCCCACCCACCGCCACTAATGTCTCAAAGTATAACTATGTCTCGCACACATATGCATAAGGTTAACTCGAGTCCCGGAACCATATGAATACATACAATGGGATTCCAGCAGAGCACCTTTTGTTTTTGATATTTCGCTCACACACACACACACACACACACAACAATGTTTCTCTCTTCATTTTTATCCCGCACTTGCATGCACACCGTTTGTTTATCTCCGTGATGCTTTAAGTATGCCTCGCACACATGCTATCTACCTATCCCTTAATATAGATAGGTATCACACAAACCCCTTCTCCCTATATCTAAGTGTCACTGCCCCCCCTCACACACCCACCCACACACACACTTCCCGAAACAGAAGGAGTAGGGTGACACCTCGATCTTGATACTGATTTATCTACTGGCTTCTCTCTCAAACACACACACACACACACACTTCCCGACACCGAAGGATTAGGGTGACACCTCGATCTTGATACTAATCTATCTACTGGCTTCTCTCTCAAACACACACACACACACACTCGCTAGCCGTGCCTCTGTGCCTACCACGCGCACACTCTCGATACGTCTTTCTCTCCCTCCCCCCTCCCCACCCCCCAACAATGACAGCAGAAGGGTGACAACTCGATCTTGATCTTAAAATATCAATTGGCTTCTCTCTCAAACACACACACGCGCACGCGCTAGTTGTGTCTCTGTGCCTCGCTCACACACACTCGATACGTCTTTCTCTCCGTTGCACCCTCGATATGTAGACTTCTCGCGCGTGCACAGCTGTAGTGACGATGACGCTGAACCCAGTGTGCCTTGTTTTTACCGGCCTCATGTGATAGTTTTCACCCTGTTTTCTTTTAATTAACAAGGCAACCTTTTCTTTGTTACTACTAGTGAATTTGAGATCATTCGGGGCAGACATAAAATATATCACTTCAACCCAATTATCGCAGTAACTATTTTAAAAGAAACTGGCAAGATGCACGTGCATTGCACGGAACATCAAGATGCATTTGTATGAGTAGTTTATCTTGTGAGAGAAAAGGATGAACGACGGAAGGCCTTATTTGCAAATGTGGAGAGGGGTGTGGGTATCTTTTTGCAAAATTGCCATAGTTTCCTTCCTACCCGTCAGATATAAATCGGACGGCCTATATTGCAGGATGGCAGGCACACCATCATCATCAACTCTGTTTATTATAAGAGTCTACTAGCAAGATGCCCGTGCGTTGCACGGAACATCAAGATGCATTTGTATGAGTAGTTTATCTTGTGAGAGAAAAGGATGAACGAGGGAAGGCCTTATTTGCAAATGTGGAGAGGCGTGTGGGTATCTTTTTGCAAAATTGCCATAGTTTCCTTCCTATCCATCAGATATAAATCGGACGTCCTATATTGCAGGATGGCAGGCACACCATCATCACCAACTCTGTTTTTTATAGGAGTAGAGATAGATATAGATAGATATAGATATAGATATCTCTACTCCTATAAAAGACTCAGTTGGTGATGATGGTGTGTCTGCCATCCACCATTTCTGACCATTAGATCTGCATCTAACGGCTGTGATGTAAGTTGTGGCCCTTTTGCAACAATTCCCACGTCTCTACTCCAGTTTACACAAAACCCCTTAGTATTTTGAAACCAACCACATTCCTCCCTTACCTCACCAAAACAGCCCAAAGAATATATTTGGAGTGAAACATAAGATATTTTTAGTGATATGTATATCAAAACTAAACTGTTTTCTTTCAAATTTGTGAATATGTATTATTCTACTTTGGATCCGTTGCAATGGACGGGCACATTGCTATAGAGATATATCTCTTGCATCATCCACAACGAACATCTGGTGTACTGGTCCGTGCCGGATGCTCGCAACGCGATGACCTGAGTTCGAATTATGTCCTGAACTTTAGATTTTTATATTTTTAATATATACTTCTTTCGCTATTGTACTGACAATGGAACCCACAGAGTACTTAGAATACAAGATTAAGGATGGATTTGTTTCTTTTTAACTTTCTGTACGAATATGTAGCCAGCCTGCAAGTCATGTATACTGTACTGATAGTGGAACCCACAGAGTACTTAGAATACAAGATTAAGGATGCAATTAACTTTTTATAGAGGGAGAATCATACACGCAATTAACTCAAATGGATTGGATGTGACTCTATTATTCTCCAATGGCAACTGGCAAATTTCCTCCCGCTTCCTTCCGCGGAGGACGACATCCAACGCCAGCGGCATACATTTTCACAACTCTAACCAACCAGAGGAAATTCGTGCAAACACAGACTGATTTCATATAAGCATGAAGGATTTTGTATAAAAAAGCCGGATCTTTATATAAACATGACGGATTTCATTACATTTACATGAACTAAGCGGTGCTAATCCGGCTCTCGTGGTATAATTAATACCTAATCTAAATGGCCGCCTGCGGATCCCTTTGTCTTCCTCATGTCCGGTAGACACTTGGGAAAGACACTTGTGAAGGAAATATGCCCTCGAGGCAATAATAAAGTTGTTATTTTATATTTCCTTATTCATAATAAAGGTTTATTATTCATGCTAGAATTGTATTGATTGAAAACCATAATACATGTGTGAATACATAAACAAACACCGTGTCCCTAGTAAGCCTCTACTAGACTAGCTCGTTGATCAAAGATGGTTAAGGTTTTCTAACCATGGACATGAGTTGTCATTTGATAATGGGATCACATCATTAGGAGAATGATGTGATGGACAAGACCCATCTGTTAGCTTAGCATAATGATCGTTCAGTTTTATTTCTATTGCTTTCTTCATGTCAAATACATATTTCTTCGACTATGAGATTATGCAACTTCCGGATACCGGAGGAATGCCTTGTGTGCTATCAAACATCACAACATAACTGGGTGATTATAAAGATGCTCTATAGGTATCTCCGAAGGTGTTTGTTGAGTTGGCATAGATTGAGATTAGGATTTGTCACTCCGAGTTTCGGAGAGGTATCTCTGGGCCCTCTCGGTAATACACATCATAAGCTTGCAAGCAAACGACTAAGGAGTTGGTCACGAGGTGATGTATTACGGAACGAGTAAAGAGACTTGCCGGTAATGAGATTGAACTAGGTATGAAGATACCGACGATCGAATCTCGGGCAAGTAACATACCGATGGACAAAGGGAATTACGTATGTTGTCATAACGGTTCGACCGATAAAGATCTTCGTAGAATATGTAGGAGCCAATATGAGCATCCAGGTTCCGCTATTGTTTATTGACCAGAGAGGTGTCTCGGTCATGTCTACATAGTTCTCGAACCCGTAGGGTCCGCACGCTTAATGTTCGTTGACGATATAGTATTATATGAGTTATGTGATTTGGTGACCGAATGTTGTTCGGAGTCCCGGATGAGATCACGGACATGACGAGGAGTCTCGAATTGGTCGAGAGGTAAAGATTGATATATATAGGACGGTGGTATTCGGACACCGGAAGTGTTTCGGGGGGTACCGGGTACTTATCGGGTCACCGGAAGGGGTTTCGAGCACCCCCCCGGCAAGAGATATGGGCCTTATGGGCCAAGTGAGGGAACACACCAGCCCACAAAGGGCTGGTGCGCCCCCATAGTAGTCCGGACTATAAGGAGGAGAAGGAAAGAGGGGAAGGCAAGGAAAGTGTGGAGTAGGACTCCCCCTTCCTTCCCTCTCCCCCCCCCCCCCCCCTCTTTCCTTTCCCCTTCTTCATATAAGGAAAGGAGGGCGCAGGGCAAGGTAGCAGCCCTAGGGCTGCCGCTAGGTCTCTTGGGGCGCCCTAGGGGCTGGCTCCTCCCCTCCCACCTATATATATGAGGGGAGGGGGCGCCACACAAGGACACAACATTGTCTTAGCCGTGTGCGGCGCCCCCGTCCACCGTTTCCTCCCTGAGTCACATTTTCTTGGTGCTTAGGCGAAGCCCTGCAGAGATCACTTCAGCATCACCGTCACCACACCATCGTGCTGATGGAACTCATCTACTACTTCGCCTGTATTGTTGGATCAAGAAGGCGAGGACGTCACTGAGCTGAACGTGTGCAGATCGCGGAGGTGCCGTGCGTTCGGTACTAGATCGGTTGGAGTGCGATGAAAAGTCGACTACATCAACCGCGTTGTGAAATGCTTCCGCTTACAATCTACGAGGGTACGTAGACACACTCTCCCCCCTCGTTGCTATGCATCTCCATGGATAGATCATTGCGTGTGCGTAGAATTTTTTTTTCCATGCAACGATTCCCAACAGTGGCATCATGAGCCAGGTCTATGCGTAGATGATATGCACGAATAGAACACAAAGAGTTGTGGGCGGTGATAGTCATACTGCTTACCACCAACGTCTTATTTTGATTCGGCGGTATTGTGGGATGAAGCGGCCCAGACCAACCTTACATGTCCACGCACATGAGACCGGTTCCACCGACTGACATACAACTAGTTTTGCATAAAGGTGGCTGGCGGGTGTCTGTTTCTCCTACTTTAGTTGAATCGAATTTGACTATGGCCGGTCCTTGAAGAAGGTTAAAACATCAAACTTGATGAAACACCGTTGTGGTTTTTGCCGTAGGTAAGAACGGTTCTTGCTAGAAGCCCGTAGCAGCCACGTAAAACTTGCAACAACAAAGTAGAGGACGTCTAACTTGTTTTTGCAGGGCCTGTTGTGATGTGATATGGTCAAGACATGATGTGATATACATTATTGTATGAGATGATCATGTTTTGTAAATTATCGACAACCGGCAGCCTTATGGTTGTCTCTTTATTGTATGAAATGCAATCGCCATGTAATTGCTTTACTTTATCGCTATGCGTTAGCAATAGTTGTAGAAGCAATAGTTGGCGAGACGACCACGACACAACGATGGAGATCAAGGTGTCGAGCCGGTGACGATGGAGATCGTGATGATGCTTTGGAGATGGAGATCAAAAGCACAAGATGATGATGGCCATATCATGTCACATATTTTGATTGCATGTGATGTTTATCTTTTATGCATCTTATTTTGCTTAGTACGGCGGTAGCATTATAAGATGATCCCTTCACTAAATTTCAAGGTAAAAGTGTTCTCCCCGAGTATGCACCATTGCGAAAGTTCGTCGTTTCGAGAAACAACGTGATGACCAGGTGTGATAGACTCTACGTTCCCATACAACGGGTGTAAGATAGTTTTGTACATGCAGAATACTTGGGTTAAACTTGACGAGCCTAGCATGTACAGACATGGCCTCAGAACACTGGAGACCAAAAGGTCGAACGTGAATCATATAGTAGATATGATCAACATAGAGATGTTCACCATTGATGACTACCCCATCTCACGTGATGATCGGACATGGGTTAGTTGATTTGGATCACGTATCACTTAGATGACTTGAGGGATGTCTATTTAAGTGGGAGTTCTTAAGTAATTTGATTAATTGAACTTAATTTATCATGAACTTAGTCCTGATAGTATTTGCATATCTATGTTGTAGATCAATAGCTCGCGTATAGCTGCCCTGTTTTATTTTTTGATATGTTCCTAGAGAAAACTAAGTTAAAAGATGACAGTAGCAATGATGCGGACTGGGTCCGTGATCTGAGGATTATCCTCATTGCTGCACAGAAGAATTATGTCCTTGATGCACCACTAGGTGACAGACCTATTGCAGGAGCAGATGCAGACATTATGAACATCTGGCAAGCTCGGTATGATGACTACCTAATAGTTTAGTGCACCATGCTTTACGGCTTAGAACCGGGACTTCAAAAACATTTTGAATGCCACAGAGCATACGAGATGTTCCAAGAGCTAAAATTGGTATTTCAGACTCATGCCCGTGTTAAGAGGTATGAGACCTCTGACAAGTACTTTGCCTACAAGATGGAGGAGAATAGCTCAGCCAGTGAGCATGTGCTCAGAAAGTCTAGGTACTACAATCACTTGAATCAAGTGGGAGTTAATCTTCCAGATAAGATAGTGATTGACAGAGTTCTCTAGTCACTATCACCAAGCTACTAGAACTTCGTGATGAACTATAATATGCAAGGGATGACGGAAATGATTCCTGAGCTCTTCGCGATGCTAAAATCGGCGAAGGTAGAAATCAAGAAAGAGCATCAAATGTTGATGGTTAACAAGACCACTAGTTTCAAGAAAAAGGACAAAAGGGAAAGAAAGGGAACTTCAAGAAGAATGGCAAACAAGTTGCTGCTGCCGTGAAGAAGCCCAAAGCTAGACCTAAGCTTGAAACTAAGTGCTTATACTGCAAAGGGAATGATCACTAGAAGCGGAACTGCCCCAAATACTTGGCAGATAAGAAGGATGGCAAAGTGAACAAAGGTATATTTGATATACATGTTATTGATGTGTACTTTACTAGTGTTCATAGTAGCCCCTGGGTATTTGATACCGGTCCAGTTGCTAAGATTAGTAACTCGAAACAGGAGTTGCAAAATGAACAGAGACTAGTTAAGGGCGAGGTGACGATGTGCGTTGGAAGTAATTCCAAAGTTGATACGATCATCATCGCACACTCCTCTAACTTCGGGATTAGTGTTGAACCTATATAAATGTTATTTGGTGTTTGCGTTGAAGCATGAATATGATTGGATCATGTTTATTGCAATACGGTTATTCATTTAAGTCAGAGAATAATTGTTGTTCTGTTTACATGAATTAAACCTTCTATGGTCATACACCCAATGTGAATGGTTTATTGAATCTCGATCGTAGTGATACACATATTCATAATATTGATGCCAAAAGATGCAAAGTTGATAATGATAGTGCAACATACTTGTGGCACTGCCATTTAGGTCATATTGGTATAAAGCGCATGAAGAAACTCCATGCGGATGGATTTTTGGAATCACTTGATTATGAATCATTTGATACTTGCGAACCATGTCTCATGGGCAAGATGACTAAAACTCCGTTCTCTGGAACAATGGAGCGAGCTAAAGACTTATTGGAAATAATACATACCGATGCATGCGGTCCGATGAGTGTTGAGGCATGCGGCGGGTATTGTTATTTTCTGACCTTCACAGATGATTTGAGTAGGTATGGGTATATCTACTTGATGAAACACAGGGCTGAAACATTTGAAAAGTTCAAAGAATTTCAGAGTGAAGTGGAGAATCATCGTAACAAGAAAATAAAAGTTTCTACGATTTGATCGCGGAGGCGAATATTTGAGTTATGAGTTTGGCCTTCATTTAAAACAATGTAGAATTGTTTCGCAACTCATGCCACCTGGAACACAATAGCGTAATGGTGTGTCCGAACGTCGTAACCGTACTTTATTAGATATGGTGCGATCTATGATGTCTCTTACCGATTTACCACTATCATTTTGGGGTGATGCATTAGAGACAGCCGCATTCACGTTAAATAGGGCACCGTCTAAATCCATTGAGACAACACCGTATGAACTATGGTTTGGCAAGAAACTTAAGCTGTCATTTCTTAAAGTTTGGGGATGCGACGCTTATGTCAAAAGGCTTCAGCCAGATAAGCTCGAACCCAAATCGGAGAAGTGCGTCTTCATAGGATACCCTAAAGAAACTATTGGGTACACCTTCTACCACAGATCCGAAGGCAAGATCTTTGTTGCTAAGTTTGGGTCCTTTCTAGAGAAGGAGTTTCTCTCGAAAGAAGTGAGTGGGAGGAAAGTAGAACTTGATGAGGTAATTGTACCTTCTTTCAAATTGGAGAGTAGCACATCACAGAAAACCATTCCCGTGATGCCTACACAAACTAGAGAGGAAGCTAATGATGATGATCATGAAACTTCAGATCAAGTTACTACTGAACTTCGTAGGTCAACCAGAGCACGATCCGCACCAGAGTGGTACGGTAATCCTGTTCTGGAAATCATGTTACTAGACCAAGGCAAACCTACGAACTATGAAGAAGCTATGGTGAGCCCAGATTCCGACAGATGGCTTGAGGCCATGAAATCTGAGATAGGATCCATGTATGAGAACAAAGTGTGGACTTTGGTGGATTTGCCCGATGATCGGCAAGCCATAGAGAATAAATGGATCTTCAAGAAGAAGACTGACGATGATGGTAATGTTACTATCTACAAAGCTCGACTGGTCGTAAAAGGTTTTTGACAAGTTCAAGGGGTTGACTATGATGAGACTTTCTCACCCGTAGCGATGCTGATGCGGAGCATCCTACGATCATCCCCATGTACACTATGACTACTCCCCAAGCCCCAAGTGGACATACGACGAGACCTCAAACATATGCCATTGGACACAAGGTGAACCCGCTCCTAAATGCTTCTCCTTTCCATTCATGCGAGACATGGTTGCTACCTAATGCAAGGACACTACATGTGCTCAGGAACCAAGGAGACAACCATGGAGATGCTCGGGATCACGGACATGTCCCCAAGTACATGGACAAAGGAGCACGACGAAAGGAACCAAAGAAGGTTCCCAGGCCCTGGACATTCGACCCTGGCCCGGACATCCGGCCCCTGAAGACCAGCAGTAGCCCAGCCGACCAACTACAGGGCCTGGACATCCGGCCAGGCCCCGGACATCCGGCCCGACAAGCTCGGAAATTCGGCGCCTCCTCCGAACATCCGACGCCCCGTCACAGAATCTCCAGGAGCTGCCCCCGCCAGCCCCGACATCCGGCCAGAGGCCCGGACATCCAGCCCGACACGAGCCACCGGACATCCAGCCCCTAGCCCAGACATCTGGCCCGCGCCTATCCAGAGAGCCAAAGCACCAGCCCGGACATCCGGCCTGAGCGCCCGGACATCCGGCGACTCGTGAAGGTCCGGACATCCAGCCTGACGCCCGGACATTCGGCTTCCCCTGTCTGCAAACAGTGTAAAGGGCCGTGGCCCATGTACCCCTTCGCCCCATAGACTATATATACTCCCCCTCCACCTACGTTTTAGGATTAGCATAGGTTTAGCTCATTTTAGAGACAGAGCTTTGCTCATCCTTGTGGTTCTTCTCGTTCGAGAGACCGCGGCCTCTACGGAGAAGATCCACGCTTGGATTCAAGATCCCTCACGGGAAGACCCCTCGCGGGCTCAAGGCCTCCTCACGGAGATGAACTAGCTACCGTTTGTATCGTCCTTTGTTGACTTTGGATCGTGTATCTCTTTGTGTTTCGAGGACCTAGCACATGTGTAATCAAATCTCGTTGGTTTGAGTGAATCCTCTCGTGTTTCCTCTTGTGTTTTCCCTCATGTTTTCCCCTCGTGTTCTTCGTGGGATCCGCTCCAATCGTGAAAGATCGGGCATATAGGGTTCTACCCTACATCATCTTGGATCAGAGCTAGCTTGCTCATGATCATCTTGGATCAGAGCAAGGTTGATCACGAATTTGGAGCCCCTACCCCTCTTTTTCTAGCCTTCTTTTGTTGATTTTGTCCCAATTTCGAAAATTCCCTACGAAAAATAGCCCCAATTTTTTTTGGTGATTTGTTGGTTTGATGAGGTTTTGTTGATTTTGATCCATGGATTTTCTTGGTTTCAAGTAGATCTAGCTTTCCCCCATCTTTCTCACCATTTCCATCCACGAAATCTCTTCAATTTTGCCCTTGGAATCATCAATTTCCGCCCCCAATTCGAAAATTTCCGCCCCAAACGAGATCTGGAATCGTCGGGCCGGACATCCTGGCCACCGGCTGGACATCTGGGCCCCAAGCCGGACATCCGGATCTTGGAACACCAAATCTGCACGGTTCTGGACACTGACCCCCAGAAATCCGGCCCCACACCCCGGATATCCGGCCTCTGGGAATTCTGCCTCCCGTGTTTCACCGTTTTGACCATAACTAATTCATCCGGAGTCCGATTTTGACGTTCTTTAGCTCGTTTTGAAGATATTGACATCCCCCATCCCATAAAAATACTACCATCATCATTTGACTCCATCAAATTTTTGGAACTTTGGCATCTTTGCCTAGGGCTTCCACCATTTCGTCCGCATTACCACCACCGACTTCCGCAACCTAACCCATTTTATCCCCCATCGCATTAGTGGTTGCTTGAGTAGTAATTCAAGTCTCCTAAGGTGTTTCGGCTACTTAGGGACGGTTACTTTGTCATCAACCACTACCCACACTTCCACATAATCTTGCCCACCATACACTTCCGCCAACCCAACTTAACCCCATTTTGTTTATGTTGTGAGTTGTGTCTCCTAAGGTGTTTCGGCTACTTAGTGACCGTGACGTCAACTCCAACACTGTGTATAGCTCATCATACGCTTCCACCACCATAACCCATTTTGACCGGGTTTCCACCAATACTTCCGCAACCACCACCGCATTCCCGCTACCACCATTTTGACATTTGACGTTTCAGATTTTGAGTTCGCGGTTTTTTCATTTCCTAAGGTGTTTCGGCTAATTAGGAACGGTTCGACATCGAGAACACCTCCACTCATCGTCGCCAGAAGGTCACCATCGTACATAAGGACGGTAACCTCGACGACACCATTGTATATTCCCCTTGCAATTACATTGTAACCCCTAGACCATTTTGCGCCACTTGCCTATCAAGACTAGTCATTTGAGTATTGCCGGCAACGTTACTTGTGCACATTAGTGATCATCGATCCGCCCTTCCATTGCATACATACCATATCATATTGGTATCATCATATCATCTCGTGTGCCACAAGATTGTTCCCGCATATACACAATTGCTATCTTGGTTTGTGCATTTCGCATAGTGGCCATCCAAAAAAAAGAGAATAAGCTTTTAAGCAAAAGAGTGAGCAAAGAGCTTGTAAGCAATAGCCATAGCATCATACCACATTGCATATAAGATCATCTTCGATCATCTTGAGAGGAACACCGGGAATCATATATACATAGCATACTTGGGATAGAAGTCATTGCATTTTTGTCTCCTATAGGTTGTGCACAAGTTTCGTATCCGCCTATTGAGCAATCGTGCATCTCTCTAGAGTTGTGCAACAAGAGCATTTTCCGTGGATTCCACATTTTGAGCTCATTCCTTGGTTGCACGACCCCATTTATCTATCCGTGTGTGTGTTTCCGTGTGCCATTCATTGCTATTGGTCTACTTGTTTCACTTGCGAATTTGTGAATCTCTTTTAACATTATTGACTCTTGCTAACATTTTGCATCAAATTTTTGTGCCACTATCCTCACCGAGCTCCACCATAAGCTTTATTTGTGTAGGTGTGAGAAAATGACGAGATCGGTACCAATTGTGCTATTTCCTTGTTACATCATTGAGTGATCATTGATCCATTCTCAACATCGGTCAAGGTACATTTGGTATAGTTCTCTTATTTCTTCCACTCATATTTGCTCGAGTCTTGTGATGGATAGGCAAGGCTTTTCATCTTCAGTCTTCGACGACAACGACGGTGCGAACAACTACATCACCAAAACTCCAAACTTCGAACTACAACGAGCAATGCAAGTCATTGAGAACATCACCACCGACTTACGACATTCCGAAGCAAGGAGAAGGGACTACTTCAACAACAAGCTTTCCGCACAAAAGGAGGAGCAAGATGCAAGGATGAAGGAGATTCGGGCCTTGGTCAAGTCTACTTCCCCTTCGTCATCTTCAAGGTGGCGGCGAGCAAGTCGATCATCTTCGGAGCGTCCATGCGACGCAAGCGCAAGTCGTCCACGTCCACATCTCCATGGCGACCACCATCACATTCGTGAGCCACATCGTCATGAAGGGCAAGTCACCTCCAAGCATCATGTTCACGACGACGACAAACGACATCTACTACGAGCTCAAGTGCGACAATGACACCATCAACATGAAGATGCTCGACAAGCGCAAACCTACAAGTCCCAACAAGCTCTACATCAAGCTACGTCCAAACTTCATGAGCACAAGAGAAGACCGCAAGACAAGCACCACCAAGAGGAAGCTACGGCTACTACCACCACTTCGGCATCTTCGCCAAGTGTTATCAAGGCATCTTCGCCTTTGGACGTACGGTATCTTCGCCTACTTCCCATGAGTACGCCTACATTGACTTCATCAAGTCCAAGGAGACCACCTACAAGCGAGGGCGACACTTCCATCTTCGAAAGCCCCTCAAGGAAGATGGCCGAGCATGGGAAATTCCCTTCGGTCATGGAGACGAGCTATGAGGTGCCACATCATATGGGCCTCCAACAACAAGACGGTGACAAGAAGGTCGAGCTAGGGCCATCCCCTTTCACCATGGCGATGAGCACAGACCTCTTCAGCAACATGAAGACGGCACCCATATTGGACTCATACTCCGAGTCAAGCTACGCGAGCGCACATGACACCTTCTCTTTGATATCGGAGGAGAGTGATGATTTGCCACTTCCTACGGCACTCATCTTTGGAGGCGTTATGGATGAGGAGGTTGAGCATGGGACTATCCCTTCAACCAAGGCGGCGATAGGAGTTGAGCATGGAGACATTTGCACCTACACCTGTCTGACACCCACATACGAAGAGATGCCCCAATTGCCATGTGAGGAGAGCCATCACCACATGAGTGACATGAGTGACTCCACCATAAAAGACATTGAGAGCATTTCCTATGAGAGGATGAGTGTGACCACCACTAGCCCCACACATGAGAGCATGCCACACATCATATGTGAGGTTGAGAGCCATTTGAGTGACTCCACCAACCATACGAGTGAGAGCATCATATTGGGAGTGAGTGAGACACAACACTTAGTGAGTGAGGTAGTTGAGAGGGCATGTGAGGCCACTATGATTTCTAACGACTTAACCTCTACTCCGAGTGTGTTTTCTTTGGTGCTAGGTCTCATACATGACGACACACCAATCCTCGACGAGTCCATCCCTCCAATGGGTAAACCGATGGCCATGGTGGAAGAAGATGCACCCCCCACATGGTACCATCAAGTTGCAACCTCACCTACAACACATGAGCGACGCTCCAAAGGTAACATAGGTGATGTTACTTCTCTTGTCACACTAGTGGACTATCTTGCAAATGATTGCTTCCATGATGATGATCACCTTATGGATTCACCACATACTATGTCTTCCATATTCTTAGATATGCCACCCATTTATGATGAATATGATGATGAGCATGTTGAATTGCATAGTTGTGATGCTATGCTCCATAGGATATCATGTGAAAATTCTATTGGTCACATCATGTTTGATAATCCTTTAAACTTGTCATATGCTATGAGTGAGATCTCCCATATTGCATCATTTCAATCTCAACATAGTAACTATGCATGCCCCATTAAAATAAATCCTATTTGCACTTATGGCATAGATGACAAGGTCATGGTTATTGGTATGTGCTTCTCTTGTGATGATATTGCCATGCTTCCTTTACATGATTTGCGCAATTCATCTACTATGCCATGCCATGATCACAATGTTCCGAATATGCTTTGTTTTGGATGTTGTCAATATTCTCCATGTGATGTTTCCACTAATGCTCATGAGGAGACCCCCATAGTTTCCTCATACATATTAGGAGATTTTGATGCGTTTCATACTTTGCATGATTCCCATGATTGTGTGCACCATATGCATACCATTCATGACAATGCTCTCCATATTTCTCATGATGCATTACATAATTTGAGTCTCCATTATGCTATACATAATAACAAACCCCTCATGATGGAAGACATGTTTCTATATCACGCATCTCATTTATTTGAGCATTGGCTATTTTGTGCTAACCAACACATGCACGTGCGCATCATGATGGATGATGTGTACATATACACGCACACACAATTTTCCCTTTGCCTTTGTTTTGTGTAGGTACTCACATATACTCGTCAACCTCTCAATCCCAAGAGTTGATGAAACGAGCTCTTGAGAACAACGACGATTTGGGATCACGTGGATTGTCCTTACCACCGTTCTCTTCGCGCAATGACTACACGCATCCCCTTTACTTGACTCTCACACGGCTATGGGCTATATATCACTTGTTACTTTATGCCCATCGTAACGTGTTCACTTTGCATGATACATCTATTTCTATGATTTTGCCATGCAATTGTGACCCTTGCTTGCATTTACCCATGATTCACCATTATTCTAATTCTATGTGTACTTGCATGCTTGGTGGAGATACTTGTTGCTATTGCCATGTTCTATACATGCTTCATCCTATTGTTGATTCTTGTGTTGGGAGAGTCATGATGTTCCATTGCTATTTACATAGGACTTCTTGCCAATACAATGATGATACATTACTCATATCTTGTTTTCATGCTTGTGATCTGTCATGTGCATTATATATGCCCACTATTTGCTCACATGACATGTTTGCCATGATTCCTCCTAGTACGTTGCATCTTCGCACTACTAGCTTACTTGACTTCATCACTATTATCGCTTGCTTTGTTGCATCACCCATGATCCATAATTGCTCATTGCATTGGGTTGATGACATATATGTTCATGCCTCTCACTTGATTTGTCTTGCTCATTGTCTCTTGTCTCCATTAGTTGCACCTCTCATATGCCCTTGTATTGAGTGCCAACTTGCTATGCTTATTGATCTTGGAGCCTTGGATAACTTACTTGTGATGCATGCTTGCTTATTTGAGCTTAATGTCTATGGTTGTGCTGGCATCTTATGCCTACATACCATGCCCTATACCCCCGTCCTTTCTTATGATATGAATGATGATGACACTTGTTGGGTATCTCACCGCATGGATAATAGGTTTTGCATCTCCGCTAACCTCATTTGTTTTTCCGAGTGTTTGTCATGTTCTTTCATTTTGAAGGATTCACAAGACGGTACCATCATGAAACACCTTGGTCATGTGAAGGCGTACACGATGTGCAACACCAACATCTTCGGGAACATTCATAAGGTGAACTCCTTCACTTTGAGCCATTCTCAAATACGCATATTGGATGGGTCATTCTTTCATTGTTGTTTCCTTCTTGTTGTCTACTAGATACATCTCGTGAATGGAGGAGCTACATTGGAGATGGACCCCATGGACCTTCAAGTTAAGGAGTGCTCGGACTTATGGGATGCACCTTCGGACCACCACTTATGCCACGACATCGAGCCATGGTACAACACTACCCATGACAAATTTGCATCTTATGCATGGATTGACTTGCATTATGATTGCCTTGTTGCATCTTCTATTCCCATGTCATCCATGATATATGAGCTTGTGCATTTTCTTAGCAAATTTGTCGTGATCTTCCTTGATGGCATATTCATACATCATGATCATATTGCCCACCATCAATTGCATGATAACATCATCATTTTGAGCATCCATTGCCATGTTCATGCTCTTGATAAACCATCATACTATGACATCATCTTGCACAATGGTAGAATTTTCTTTGTGCACCGTGACAATTACCACACCTTTGTGCGCGCATCAAATGCTTTTGCTCCCATGAATGCTTTACGTATCATTCTATATCATTTGGCTAAGCTTCTTGCACCTTGTCATGATCAATCTTATTGGACGAACACATGCTTACTTGATGGACACCTAGTGTGCGCTAACCATTGTATTTCTGAGTGTCATTTGTGTTTGCTCTTTTTGCATGTATACCACTCCGGCGACACCTTGGAGTACTTGGATTGTGCCATGTCTTCAACTCGGTCCAACTACAAGTTCGTCCACGACAACCGTTTCCATGGTGATGAGGTTTCTGATCCGAGGTCGGATCTTTCCCAAGGGAGGGGAGATGATGCGGAGCATCCTACGATCATCCCCATGTACACTACGACTACTCCCCAAGCCCCAAGTGGACATACGACGAGACCTCAAACATATGCCATTGGACACAAGGTGAACCCGCTCCTAAATGCTTCCCCTTTCCATTCATGCGAGACATGGTTGCTACCTAATGCAAGGACACTACATGTGCTCAGGAACCAAGGAGACAACCATGGAGATGCTCGGGATCACAGACAAGTCCCCAAGTACATGGACAAAGGAGCACGACGAAAGGAACCGGAGAAGGTTCCCAGGCCCCGGACATTCGGCCCTGGCTCGGACATCCGGCCCCTGAAGACCAGCAGCAGCCCAGCCGACCAACTACAGGGCCCAGACATCCGGCCCGACAAGCCCGGAAATCCAGCGCCTCCTCCGAACATCTGGCGCCCCGTCACAGAACCTCCAGGAGCTGCCCCCGCCAGCCCGGACATCCGGCCCGAAGCGAGCCGCAGACATCCGGCCCCTGGCACGGACCTCCGGCAAGCGCCTATCCAGAGAGCCAAAGCACCAGCCCGGACATCAGGCCCGAGCGCTTGGACATCCGGCGACTCGTGAAGGCCCGGACATCCGGCCCGACGCCCGGACGTCCGGCTTCCCCTGTCTGCGCACAGTGTAAAGGGCCGTGGCTCATGTACCCCTTCGCCCCTTAGACTATATATACTCCCCCTCCACCTATGTTTTAGGATAATCATAGGTTTAGCTCATTTTAGAGATAGAGCTTTGCTCATCCTTGTGGTTCTTCTCGTTCGAGAGACCGCGGCCTCTACGGGGAAGATCCACGCTTGGATTCAAGACCCCACACGGGAAGACCCCTCGCGGGCTCAAGGCCTCCTCACGGAGATGAACTAGCTACCGTTTGTATCATTCTTTGTTGACTTTGGATCGTGTATCTCTTTGTGTTTCGAGGATCTAGCACATGTGTAATCGAATCTCATTGGTTTGAGTGAATCCTCTCGTGTTTCCTCTCGTGTTTCCCCTTGTGTTTTCCCCTCGTGTTCTTCGCGGGATCCGCTCCAATCGTGAATGATCGGGCATCTAGGGTTCTACCCTACATCAGATGCTTAAGTCCGTCCGAATCATGTTAGCAATTGCCGCATTTTATGACTATGAAATCTGGCAAATGGACGTAAAAACTGCATTCCTTAATGGATTTCTTAAAGAAGAGTTGTATATGATGCAACCAGAAGGTTTTGACGATCCTAAAGGTGCTAACAAAGTGTGCAAGCTCCTGCGATCCATCTATGGACTGGTGCAAGCATCTCGGAGTTGGAATATACGCTTTGATGAGGTGATCAAAGCATATGGTTTTATACAGACTTACGGTGAAGCCTGTATTTACAAGAAAGTGAGTGGGAGCTCTATAGCATTTCTGATATTATATGTGGATGGCATATTGTTGATCGGAAATGATATAGAATTTCTGGATAGCATAAAAGGATACTTGAATAAGAATTTTTCAATAAAAGACCTCAGTGAAGCTACTTACATATTGGGCATCAAGATCTATAGGGATAGATTAAGACACTTAATAGGACTTTCACAAAGTATATACCTTGGCAAAATTTTGCAGAAGTTTAAAATAGATCAGTCAAAGAAAGGGTTCTTGTCTGTGTTTCAAGGTGTGAAGTTGAGTAAGACTCAAATCCCGACCACGGCAGAAGATAGAGAGAGAACGAAAGTCATTCCCTATGCCTCAACCATAGGTTCTATAAAGTATGCCATGTTGTGTACCAGACCTATTGTGTACCTTGCCATGAGTTTGGCAAAGGGGTACAATAGTGATCCAGGAGTAGATCACTGGACAGCGGTCAAAATTATCCTTAGTTACCTAAGAGGACTAAGGAAATATTTCTCGGTTATGGAGGTGATAAAGAGTTCATCGTAAAGGGTTATGTCGATGCAAGCTTTGACACCATTTCAGATGACTCTGAGTCTCAATATGGATACGTATTGAAAGTGGGAGCAATTAGCTAGAGTAGCACCATGCAGAGCATTGTAGACATAGAAATTTGCAAATATACATATGGATCTGAATGTGACAGACCCGTTGACTAAACTTCTCTCACAAGCAAAACATGATCACACCTTAGTACTCTTTGGGTGTTAATCACATGGCGATGTGAACTAGATTATTGACTCTAGTAAACCCTTTGGGTGATAGTCACATGGCGATGTGAACTATGGGTGTTAATCACATGACGATGTGAACTATTGGTGTTAAATCACATGGCGATGTGAACTAGATTATTGACTCTAGTGCAAGTGGGAGACTGAAGGAAATATGCCCTAGAGGCAATAATAAAGTTGTTATTTTATATTTCCTTATTCATGATAAAGGTTTATTATTCATTCTAGAATTGTATTGATCGAAAACCATAATACATGTGTGAATACATAAACAAACACCGTGTCCCTAGTAAGCCTCTACTAGACTAGCTCGTTGATCAAAGATGGTTAAGGTTTTCTAACCATGGACATGAGTTGTCATTTGATAACGGGATCACATCATTAGGAGAATGATGTGATGGACAAGACCCATCTGTTAGCTTAGCATAATGATCGTTCAGTTTTATTGCTATTGCTTTCTTCATGTCAAATACATATTCCTTCGACTATGAGATTATGCAACTCCCGGATACCGGATGAATGCCTTGTGTGCTATCAAATGTCACAACGTAACTGGGTGATTATAAAGATGCTCTATAGGTATCTTCGAAGGTGTTTGTTGAGTTGGCATAAATCGAGATTAGGATTTGTCACTCCGAGTTTCGGAGAGGTATCTCTGGGCCCTCTCGGTAATACACATCATAAGCTTGCAAGCAAACGACTAAGGAGTTGGTCACGAGGTGATGTATTACGGAACGAGTAAAGAGACTTGCCGGTAACGAGATTGAACTAGGTATGAAGATACCGACGATCGAATCTCGGGCAAGTAACATACCGATGGACAAAGGGAATTACGTATGTTGTCATAACGGTTCGACCGATAAAGATCTTCGTAGAATATGTAGGAGACAATATGAGCATCCAGGTTCCGCTATTGGTTATTGACCAGAGAGGTGTCTCGGTCATGTCTACATAGTTCTCGAACCCGTAGGGTCCGCACGCTTAACGTTCGTTGACGATATAGTATTATATGAGTTATGTGATTTGGTGACCGAATGTTGTTCGGAGTCCTAGATGAGATCATGGACATGACGAGGAGTCTTGAAATGGTCAAGAGGTAAAGATTGATATATAGGACGATGGTATTCGGACATCGGAAGTGTTTCGGGGGGTACCGGGTACTTATCGGGTCACGGAAGGGGTTCCGGGCACCCCCAGCAAAAGATATGGGCCAAGAGAGGGAACACACCAGCCCACAAGGGGCTAGTGCGCCCCCATAGCAGGCTGGCCTATAAGGAGGAGAAGGAAAGAGGGGAAGGCAAGGAAAGTGTGGAGTAGGACTCCCCCTTCCTTCCCTCTCCCCCCCTCTTTCCTTCCCCTTTCTTCATATAAGGAAAGGGGGGCGCAGGGCAAGGCAGCATCCCTAGGGCTGCCGCCAGGTCTCTTGGGGCGCCCTAGGGGCTGCCTCCTCCCCTCCCACCTATATATATGTGGGGAGGGGGTTCCACACAAGGACACAACATTGTCTTAGCCGTGTGCGGCGCCCCGTCCACCGTTTACTCCCTCGGTCATATTTTCGTGGTGCTTAGGCGAAGCCCTGCGGAGATCACTTCACCATCACCGTCACCACGCCATCGTGCTGACAGAACTTATCTACTACTTCGCCTGTCTTGCTAGATCAAGAAGGCAAGGACGTCACCGAGCTGAACATGTGCAGAACGCGGAGGTGCCGTGCGTTCGGTACTAGATCGGTTGGAGCGCGAAGAAAGTTCGACTACATCAACCGCGTTGTGAAACACTTCCGCTTACGGTCTACGAGGGTACATAGACACACTCTCCTCCTTGTTTCTATGCATCTCCATGGATAGATCATTGCGTGTGCGTAGAATTTTTTTTGTTTTCCATGCAACGATTCCCAACAACTTGCGGGGTCGACGAATGTCCTCGTAAGAGACGAAGCAGCAAAGAAACCACCTGAATACGCAGTCGTTGCCTCGGCGGTGGCCTTCGTGGGACCCAAGTGGCGGTGGCCTCCCGTGTTCTACTTCTCCTCGATGATGGCGGTGGACACGGAGAAGCTGGCCACCGACTCGTCGCTCTCCGCGCACCCGGCTTCTGTCTCTGCCTGCATGGCGCTGCCGCAGGCACAGGAGGCACGCCCACAGACACAGGAGGCGCGGCCATCGCAGACACGGGAGGCACAGCGCAGACACTGGTGGCGCGATATGACGCGGCAGAGACGACGCCCGTTCCGCCGTGCTCACCGCCGTGCCGGCGTGGAGCAACTCGCCACTCCTCATCGAGCTGAACTGGAGCGGTGAGTTGCTGAACCACGCGCCAGCTTGGGGCGGCAACTGGCTCTGTCGGGCCAAGCGAGGTAGGTGAAGCACCAAGCGGCCTCGCTCGTATTCGGAGGGCTCGGCGGGCCACCCAGCCGGGTAGTATGCCGGAGAACGGCTCCTTGGAAGCCATCGGAAGAGTGGAAAAATGGTGAAGGAGGAGATGGGGGAGCGGCGGAGGGGTGCGATTCTTGCCCGCTGTCTGGCCTCGTTTAAATAGAGGGCAGACGGTAGGAGCTTGGCCGGCGTCTGGCCACGTTTAAACTGAGGGTGGACGGGAGGAGCTCGGCCGGCGTTCCGTTTAATTTCGGCCCGCTCATGAACGGACGTGTGGCCGGAGTAGGTTTCTTGGTTTCTATGCGGGTTTAATGGAGGCGAGGAGGCGTGTTCAGCCGGGCATGCAGCGGGTGGCGCAGTACTATTCGATTTGACAGCTAGTACTAGTAAACCAGGACAGTTCCCGATACGGCTTTAATGCAGACGAGGGAGAGGGTAGCGGTTCCCGAAATGTTGAACGACCAATGATGCATCATCCTTCAATTAGCATGCTGAATGCATGAGGGAAGTAATGGGAGGAGAACGGGAAAAGAGGCAGCACGATGTGAATGCAACGCAGTTTGCACTCATATAAAGGCGCCCCTCCATTCCAATGCATCTACCACATCGTATGCACCTAAGCACCTACACTAAGTGCAAAAGTGCTCACTCCAGACCCATGGCGGCGATGTGTGCGAGCGGCCAGCGGCTGTGCCAGATGGTCCACGACGCCGGCCTGCGGCATGGCACTGAGGATCGTCTCCAGACGGAGTTAGCAATCGGCTGGTTCATGGCCATCATCGACGCCGGCTACGACACTCAGTTGGACCAGATGATCGTTTCCACCATCAACAAGTTCATCGTCGTCAAGAAGCTCGCGGACGACATGGCCAAACTCCTCCAGCCCGCGTGCCCAGGCTCCTCATTGCCTGCCACCCTAATCGGCCTCCATGGCGAGAACCTCTTTCAAGCACTGGTGGCCCTGCGACTGCCCGCCGACGCAACGAAGAATGTCCACCTGGAGGTCGCGCTCGCCGCGAGGCGTCTCGCCCTGCAAGAATTCGTCGACCTACACATCCACGTGTACAAGGAAGTCGTGTACATAGGTATCTACAAGGCTAATGAGGACGCTACGATGTTGGCCTTCGTCAACCGGCTGGAAGCATTGGACTCCTTTGTTGAGAAGCACCTTGACCTCGCCACAAAAGCCGCCACTCCTAAGCTGCCGGTCGGTGGCCCGGCGCACTGAGTCGAGGAGGAGGAGGTCGTACGTTGATGGATGTATCTTTCTTCTTGCCTCCTGTAACCACCACTGCGATTGCATCATCGTGGCCTTAATTCTCATTGTGCTATTGCATTCTCGTTCCAGTCAATACAGACATGTGCGATCCCTTTGCTCACATTTGGAGGCAATTATATGCATCACTGTAACTAGTACTCCATCCGTCAATTTATAAGTTGTGCTTACCTTTTCCATCAACTTCATGCAAGGCACGGGCATCTTGCTAGTATCACTACAACATGTCGGACCGCATGTGACCAAACCGACGTTTCGCCAACCTAGCTACTACCCTGCTTATCTGGTGGAAAAAGCCCCGCCCTAGCGTTTCCAATCGTTATTTCAATCTATCGATCGTGCCAAGGAGCAGAACCAAATGTTACAATTTATACATGTTTCTCTACTCCTATAAAAGACTCAGTTGGTGATGGTGGTGTGTCTGCCATCTGTCATTTCTGACCATTAGATCTGCATCTAACGGCTGTGAGGTAAGTTGTGGCATTTTTGCAACAATAGCCCACTTCTCTGCTCCAATTTGCAGAAAACTCCTTATTATCTTGAAAGCAACCACATCCCTCCCTCACCTCATCAAAACAGCCTGAGAAATATATTTTGAGTGAAAAGTAATATATTTTTAGTGGTATATATGTATATCAAAACAAGAGTGTTTTCTTTCAAGTTTGTGAACAAGTACTATTCTACTTTGGATCCGTCGCAACGCACGGGCACATTGCTAGTAAAAGGAAAAGGCCTGCCGCGTTCGCGTCGCACCTCTACACGCCCGGGAATCGGGAGTACTCCACGGCCCGTCCGGCACGCCACATAGCTAGGGAAGGCGTGTTGCCTAGCATTTTCACTTTCATGTGGGACCGCAGTTGAGCAAACCGACTATCGGCAAACCGCACCCCGCCCGTCGCGTTGGAAAACAGAAACAAGGAGGGGAAGATCTAGCTGTAGCACAGAAGCCAAGAAATTTGGTGTCAGATGGGACTCGTTGATAGAGTAGGAGCACTCTGTACTACTCTTCCTACTACGAAGTTTGTACTACAACTACTACCACTATACAACTAGGTACGTGCACGGCACAGCATCGTAGGAACAAAGAACTGGAAGATCTTGTTTTGGGTGATTTATCTTTTTTTCAGTCAATGTAGTATGAATAATATGATGTGGGGGGCACCCATGAAGCTTATGTGGCTTGGTTGCATGGCTATAAAAGGCTAGAGAAAAATAAATAGATAACGTGTTTAGAGTGCACTCCACTAAATAGATACTTTGGATCCATTGCAACGCACAGGCCGGCACATTGGTAGTAGTAAGAAACAAATGCTGGGTTGGCACGAGTTCGTACTACGGGAGTACCATAAGGCATGGCACATGAATTACATTTCCCTCCGGGGCCCACGGGACCGAACTTCAGCGGCTTAGTGCACCGGCCTTTGATTCAATGACATGTGGACCCTAAATGCGGCTGGCCCACATGTCATTCTCATGAAAGCAGAGCGGTGGTGGGACCGAGAGGGGTGAGGCCCAGGTCGGCGGACGTGTGATGTCATGGGTTCGAGCGGCGTCGGACGAGGCTTGCCTGCTCCCCTCCCATGCTCCGATCCGTACTCCCGCACCACTAATTTTCATCCAACGGTTATAATAGATTTCCTCGTGTGGGTCATCTATAGCCTCAAAGAAAGGTAAACAAAGGCCGTATTTCTAGAAATAATTTCCTGCATGAATCTGTACACGTATGCAAGACCCTTTCCTTTCCTGCTCGTCCTCCTCTAGATCATCAGCTGCGTCGACAATGCCGGTGCCAACGCCAGAGCGTCGCAACAGGTGCCTGCCTAATCCATGTGGCACGCTGCGGCGCCAGCGAGTACCACCTCCTCCACGCCAACATCGGTGTCTGGGCCATGCACATGCAGCTGCTCCCGTAGTATTTTACCCGCATGTTCGACTGCAGTACCACACCGATCTTGGATGAGACCATGGAGCTTGTGGCCAAGAAAAGTCTCTGCCTGGCTGACGCATGTCGAGGTGCTTGCCTGTTGTGACGTGCCACACGAAGTTTACTAGCTCGCGCTCCAGATGAGTGGCAGGGTGTTGCTCCCAATCGTCAGTGGCGCGACGGCAACGACGGCCGGGTGGGAGCTCGGGCGGGAGCCAGTGATCTACCCGAGGCACATAGCTCGACTTGGGCTCGAGATTCCGACCGCTTGCACCATCCCAAGGATGTACCACTCAGCGACGAGGCTGGAATGCTGGATACGTATAGGCATGTGCTCGTGGGCGGGAGCAACCTGCTGAACGGATACCAGTTTGCGAACGTGATGTACTCGACGTAGTTGAGCTAGTGAGCCTGGAGGCATTCCTGCCGTCGTACATTGACATGCGGCTCAATGGCGTGCAGCCACGTGTGAGCGTAGGTCAGCTACGGGGAAGCAGCATCGGTGTGGTTCGAGATGCCCAGCTGGTCGTTGTCACGGCGGCGTTCGCGACTCACTCGTTCGAGATGAACCGGCCGATGGTGGCCTGGCCATGGCGAGGGTGCCACAGCTGGACGTCGGGGCGTTACGAGGCGTAGATGGCCACACCGGTGGGTACTACCTGTATTACAGAAGTACTCCAGCTGAGGAGTGATGCCCGGGACGAAATGTATCACAGCCGCTAGATGAAAATTGGATGGTGCGGGAGTATGGATCAGAGCACAGGAGCGGAGCAGGCAAGCCGCATCCAATCGGGTGTGGCTGTGGTAGAAACTTGATGGTCGCCGTAGTTCAGTTGGCCCGCATGTCATGCACACAAAGGCAGATGAGCGGTGGGGCCGAGAGGGGTGAGGCGCACGTCGGGGGACGTGGTGCCGTGGGTTGGAGCGGCGTCATGGGAATCGCGTGTGGCAGTGGTAGAAATGTGATGGTCGTCATGGTTCAACTTCCATGGACAAGCTGTCATGTCTGCTGACACATGCATTGCATACCGCTCACTGCAAGGAGTAGTAGTAGAGAAAACTTGTTCCAAAGACATGCACACCAGCGAAATAAATGAGATCCATGGGCACTAGCACCCCAGACATAGTTTTATAGAAGAAGCCCACCCGGGTGAGGAACCAGAAATTCGACCCTGACAGGATTCGAACCCTGGCCGCAGGGTCTGCCACCGACCCAAACTCAATTTTTTTCAGACGCTTAGGTGCACCGGATGCCGTGCCACGCTACAAAATGTAAAAAAAATTGCTCCGATTTTTTTAAAACCTGTTATCTTCAAACCAGCCACACCCGTCCCTCACCTCATCAAAACAGCCCGCGGAATATATTTTGAGTGAAGCATGATTTATTTTTACTAATATATGTATATCAAAACTAGAGTGTTTATATTTCAAGCCTGTGAATAAGTATTATACTACTACTTTGGATCCATTGCAATGCACGGGCCGGCACATTGGTAGTAGTAGTCTCTACTCTTATAAAAAACAGAGTTGGTGATGATGGTGTGCCTGCCATCCTACAATATAGGCCATCCGATTTATATCTGACGGATAGGAAGGAAACTATGGCAATTTTGCAAAAAGATACCCACACCCCTCTCCACATTTGCAAATAAGGCCTTCCCTCGTTCATCCTTTTCTCCCACAAGATAAACTACTCATACAAATGCATCTTGATGTTCCGTGCAACGCACGGGCATCTTGCTAATAAGAAACAAATCTCGAGTTTGGCACGAGTTCATGCAGCGGTAGCACCACAAGGCCGGGCGCAGTAGTTACATTTCCCTCTCGGGGCCCACAGGACTGAGCTTCAGCGCCTTACTACACCTGCCTTTGAGTCAATAACATGTGGACCCGATAGGTGGCTGGTCCACATGTCATGCTCCCGACGGCGGAGGGGCGGTGGGGCCGAGAGGGGTGAGCTGCAGGTCGAGGGACGTGTAGTGTCATGGGTTCGAGCAGCGTGGGAATCGCGTGTGGCCGTTGTAGAAACTTGATGCTCACCGCATTTCAGCTGGCCCACATGTCATGCACACAAAGGCAGAGGGGCGGTGCAGCCAAGAGGGGTGAGGCGCACGTCGGGGGACGTGGTGCTGTGGGTTGGAGCGGTGTCGTGGGAATCACGAGTAGTAGTGGATGAAATGTGATGGTCGTTGTAGTTCAACTTCCATGGACAAGCTGTCATGTCTACTGACACATGCATTGCATACCGATCACTGGAAGGAGTAGTAGAGAAAGCTAGGCGGATAAATAGTTCCTTATAGTCAAGCGGACCTACGCTACTACTTGTTCCAAAGACATGCACACCATCGAAATAGTTCATCTAAATCAATATACAGAGAGAGGAAATATTTTTTTACAAGAGTGGAAATACTTCATCCATCCATAATGCCCTGCTGCTAGTGCAGCTTCTTCTTCTTCTTCTTCTTCTTCTTCTTCTTCTTCTTGTTCTCATTTTCTGTGGGAGACGGCTTCGCAACAAGCTCTTTGGACCTTGCAGCTATCTCGAAACTCACACGGGCATCGAGGGCAGCATATTTTATCCGCTCGTACGTCAAGGGATAATTCTCCCATCCAGACGACCTTAATGCCAGCGTCTCATCACCCTTCTGAAGATTTGCTTCGAGCACAAAATTTGCTACGTCGAATAGGGATGGTGTCTGTTTATCACAATCTTCTACAGGAATTTTGATTCTGGTTTGTAGGTCAACGATGCTTTTCAAATCAAGGTTGTACGGCGCCAGCTTCTGTTTGTCCCCTTCGATGGTTGCCCCACAGAAGTATATGTCCACCCGAGACAAGAAATTGTGGAGCTCACTTGGTATGGAGGGCGCGTGTATGACGTGGTACACCAAAACATCATCTTCAAGGCACAGCTGAAGGACGGCGGCGCATTGGATCTTCCCAGTGGCACGCTTCGTGTACTCTGTGTCGAGACCGATGACCTTCATCTCTACCTTTTGGAGGGAGTTGGATACATTGTTGATCCACTTCCGAACAACCCTTGGGTGGTCGGTGACGGTGGCAACTATGCTCAATGATCCTTCGACGAGGACATGTTGGACGCTAAAAACCTGCATCTGGATCTCTTTTGCCATTTGGAACCGCTGGACCAGAGGGCTATGGTTTGGAGAATTAGGATTAGATGGCTAGTCTAACTGAAGAAGATGATTATTTAAAGGGGCTTCAGAATTACTCCAGGAGTATGTGAAGAGGTTAAAACAATGTGAATGCAGTGGGGTTTGGATGCAAATGAAGATGAAGGAGAGGTGAAGAAGCCGAGGAAAATCTGTTCCCGATGGAGAAGTAAATGGGAGAAGTGGCCTGCAGGCAGTTGATCAGATGGCTAGGTAGACTAAACGAAAAGGCTATGAGGGTAGACTGAGGAGTGGTACATGTCTGTGTACGTGCTCATTCTTCTAGCGCTACATGTGCCACTGGCTAGTTGAGGTCACTCTTTCGAATCACCGTGGCGAGACATTTTATGATTCCTTTTTATTTCTGCACCCCTCCTGACAGGTGGGACCTATGCAAAAAGATATAAAAAATTGTGTCGTAGCTGGTTCGGATGGATATTGGCACATGCGTGGGAGACACAACATTCTCTGGTTAAGGAATATGCGGTTATCCTCAAAAAATAAAAAGCCCTTCTTCGCACTTCCGCATGCATGAGAATTTGGTTCTGCTCACAATATGGATGATACCTGGAGGATGAAGTGATCCCAGAGGCATGCTAGCACGGGAGACCTATTTCCGCTATACAGTACTACTCCGTATGTTCCTACTAGTAGTAGTAGCACAACTGTGGTACACTTGATGGCCAAAATATTATTCATCCGGTCCTCACAGTGAAGTGACAAGACCCTACGCCCGAGGTGACACTAGTCTAGGCGGCGTGTTCGGGTTACGAAAGTCAGCCTCACCTTGTGCACTATGCAGTCACTGTCACCGCCGCTATATAGCATGCCTCGCCTCGTCTCCCTCTCCCCTAGCACCACTCCATCTCCATCTCCATCTCGCCGGAGATCCTGAGGTCACTCTTCATCATCTCACTGTGCCCCCGTGTACCCTCGCCTCGCTCGCCTCCCCCAGTACCACTATTCCTTCGCTAGCCGCTCCAGCACCGAGAGCCTTCTCCCCCGTAAATCAAGCCCCCAAAAACCCCACCTTCCAAACTCCACCATGGCCGAACGTGAACCGCGTAGCATCCATGTGAGCCACGATTGGAGCAATCTCCCCAGTGACATCCTCGACCTCTGTTGTTCGTGTATGGATATGTTGAGCGACGTGCGGCTGGCTGCATGCTCAAGGGACATGCACACAGCCATCGTGGAAGCGAGGCCTAAGCTTTTCAAGACACCCTGCTTGCTGCTATCTGGTCTTGCGAGATTTGCTCACCATGATACGGAGGCGTACATGATGCCCCTCGACTTCAATCCGACCTCCATTAGCCGAAACTTCTTTGCAGGTATGTAGTGGGTCCTCGTACATCATTTCCCTCGACTTCGATCCGATCACCATCGCCCGAAACTTCTTGGCAGGTATGTACTGGGTCGGCATGAACTCCCACTGGATGGCTACCGTCGGAGAAGACAGGAGAAAGTTGGTGCTCGTGAACTTCCAGACCTCCCATGAGATTATCCTTCCTCCGTTGGATTATATAGGGTTTTACCGTCGCGGTCCAAGTCATCTAGATTACCACGTCAGTTGGACGGACCTTGTTTTGCAGAAGATTGTAATCTGCCAAGTGCCCACACGACATGCGGATTACGCAGACTTCAAGCTAATTGCCTTGTTCGACCGCGGACTCGCCTATCTTTACGCCGGTGCCTTCTTTAGCTGGAGACAACTCAGCTCGCAGTGGATCGTCAAAGCTGATACACACTTCTGTGATGCTATTGAACACAATGGCATCATCTACGTGATCGACAAAGCATATGGCACCACGTATTGCTGGGACGACACGTGTAAGTTGTTTTCGTCTGATGTTAATGATAACGCCATGACACTGTTTGAACTTTTTGTGATGATTGGCATATCCCTGTTTGAGCAGAATTTGAGTAGAACTATGGCAATGTATTAGAGACGCCGTAAATCAGCTATATTTGGAATGAGTTAATTCATGCGATTGTGACCATGTCATTACAGCCAATTTGTACCCTTGAATAATCAAACGGTTAGGAAGATATGGATATTCTCCTTACTTTATAGTAATCTATATACTACTAAATATGAGTGTGTATCAATAGCCATGTTAGTTTCCTCATTTTCATGATGTAGAAACATGCATCACACTGTTGGTTTCATCTAACCATACATTAGGGAAGTAAATGTGCATATTGAGAACTCTATATTTGGAAGTAGGGAAATCCTGTAATGCTTACCATGTGTACATACCTATATTCGCCCTTCAGCAATCAATGGCTAGAATAATATCCTCACAAGAATTTTACCCACAGAACATGAGTATATAACAATGCATGGTCTGTTAGTTTCCATGAAGAATTTGTTTGTGAGGACAGAACATGATTACATAACATGCATGACATGGTAGTTTCCTGTGAAGAATCGATTGAGAGATAACATGAGTATAACCATGCATGGCACTTCTATATTTTCGAACCCAGTATGCATTTCCCTGCATTTTCCTCTTAGTTCCAACAGGGACATATCAATCCTGTTTCTTGCATTATCCTACTCATACTCTGAACAATGCTGATCTTACATTAACAATGCCTGTCCTTTTTGATATGATGCAGTGTCCCTACTGTTACTGCCCTTTGTAATCACACCACCTTTGCAAAAAACAGGGAAGCACAATTGGTTCCTCGCTCGATCAGACGACGGCAAAAGACTGATGATCATTCGCACACATGAGCCGGAAAAGTTATATTGCAAAAAACCCACTGTGTACAAGCACCGTGAAATACGTGAGTATCCGGACAGTGGCTGTTACGTCTATGAGTAGGATACCAGCTTGTTGGGGCCTTCAGGATTTTTGAGTTGGAGGCGGGTAAACAGCCTTGATTCACACTCTCTGCTTCTCGGACTCAATTATCCGATTAACCAGGAGATCACCGTTGCCAAGGACCTTGATGGCAGAGAGGCTTTGTTTGCTATGGAAAACTGTGTCTACACGGCAAGCCCTAGGACTTGGGAGCAAACTCCCCTGATTGTCAATGATACAGCCTGCAGCCAAAAGAAGGTGAGAATGACAAAGGCATCTGGATTAACTTTGATCCTTGGATGTCTCAAGTCCGACAGGCAGTGATGTGGTTCAAGCCTTCAGGTTGATAGGTAATTGGGCTGTTGCGTTGAAAGGGTGGAGTACTGGTGTCTCCGGATCACTGGTGGCTAAAGCGGGGCTGCAAATTATGATGGTGTTGCATCATCCCTCTTCGAATGACTTGTTGTCTTTGCTGCTTGTTCTGGATGGGTAGTTCTCTCTTTTGTTATGCATATTCCTTGTCATTTGATCATCCTCGTCTATGTCACTCTTACTATGTAATAGTTGCCTCTATTTAGAATGTCATTCTCGTCTGGGTCACGAGAGTCTGAGCGCTGCAGATGGGTGCGTTTTGGTGGTGTAGCAAGACTTCTTATGAACTATCACGTCTTGCTGTTTATGTCAGTAGTAGTCACTAGTCAGTGTTTGAATGTTGTATATATCGTTGTTTCGAACTGTTTATTGTCTCGAACTGTTGGTGGGCTAAATGAGGGCATCACCATTCTCCAGTGTTCAGAGTATATCTCTTTTTTTCAAGTTATAAGTTGAGCTCATTGTCTTTTCGATGATGTACACTTGTTTGGGCCAGTGAGGTGTCATTGAATATGGGCCGAGTAGTAACGCAATGCCAAACAGGTCAATTATGACTCTCAGGCCGGGCTCTCAAAAAAATAAAGAAAAAGGACTCTTAGGCCGACATGTGGGCGCCACCGGTGTTTTCGTGCGCTTGCGCACCGAGAGCATATTGGCGCGTGTTCGAAATTCATGCTACCTTTTCATCCCCAGTCTCCCGCCCCTCCCCCACCTCTAGAATCTCGATTCGTACTCCAGTTCCCCCAAATCCCCCCGTTGTACTCCCTGTACTCAAGCGCACTATCATGTCGCCGGTCAACGCGGATCTTCAAGCCGGAGATCCTGAGGTCCGACCTGCCTTCGGGCGCTGCGTGCTGTCGCTCAACAGTGGCATGGCGGTGCTTGACGACCAGTTTGCCGGCAAAGTGCTGATGGTAACCATCAACGGCGACCGGCCTCCCATCTCGCCGGATGACCTTGTCAAAGCTCTTAGCATTGCGCGTGGCATCCAAATAAGTGACTTGCTCATCGAAGTCTGTCCGCCACCGGCTGATTTCTTCGTCAGGTTTCGGACAACTTTCGACTGCAGTCATGTGTTTGAATCTTCCCTGCGTTTGTTCTGCGATGGCGCGCTAGTGAGCTTTGATCGGTGTCACCCAGGATGGGGCTCGGTGCCCTCAGAGCTTGAGTTTTTAACAAAGCTTACCTTCCACGGCATGCCTCGACGTTCTTGGAACAGTGAGTCCATGAATGAGCTTATCAACGACCTTGGAGGTGAGCTCGTAAGTATGTTTGTTCCTCCAAACAGCTAGGCTCTGACAGTTATGGCATGGATGAAGAAGCCGTCGACCATACCGAAGGTGATTGGTGTTGAGATACCGGTGCAGGAACCGGGGTTGTACTATTCGTCGCCACCAAGGCCGCCGCGGACCACGTTAGGGATGTACCTGTATCGAGTGTTCGTGCATGTCGAAGAAGTGGTCAATCCATCAATCGAAGTTCTACCGCCGCCGCCGCCGCTGGTGCCAGGGTCCGTCGACGACGTCCATTACAGGAGTTAACATCAGACTTTCCCCGTGTTGCTCGGAACGATGGATGGCACTAGGTTTACTCCATCGCGCGGTGGAGGCCACTGCTTCTTTGGGAGAAGAGGCAGGGCTGGCTGCCTGGATGTGCTCTAATTTGAGGTAACAACTGAATCTTCTCATATACTAGTTAAATCCGAGCTATCGGTGTGAAGCACTGATGTGCCAGTACATTTGATTGTGACCTATTCTATATTTGTACCTGAACTTTTTTTAGAAAGGGTTGTACGTCAACTTAATGTGCTAGCAGAACTTATTGTGTTGTCTGTCTGTTTTCTTTGCACAGCATTCAAGATATTTCCCCGTCATTGATAAAGACGATGAACCGTTATGTACGAGTTCGTTGGTTTCAACATAGCCCTACCCATAGCGATCCACTGCTTCCACCCTGATTGTGTCGCCTACGTGAAATTTTTGTATGCAAGTTCAGTGTGCTATGATGTTCTATATGATTGTGTCAACTATATAAATTTTTACTGAGCATCAGCAATGCATATGGATGAAAGATGTATTTATGAGCATCGACCGATGGATCTCTCTCTCTCACACACACACACACACAAGTGGGACCCGTTGAATTATTTCTTCGCTTGTGACAGCTTTTAATTAGGTTCGACTGTACTCTAACTTTTTTCTTAAGTTATTAATTGAGCTCAGTGACTTCAAAAAGTTGTACAGAAGCCTTGTTTGGGCCTTTTCGGCGTCGCTGAATGTGGGCTAAGTAACCATGTAAAGTTGTACTGTACTACACAGGCGTTTTTTTTTTAATATCAGCAATGCAACTGGGCCGACAGTTGTACACAATATCCTAAAATAAGCGCAGCCTAGCCTATATTTCTTTTAATAAAATACACAACCCAGTTCATTTTTTATATAATAAGATTACCAAGCCCAACTTAATTTTTTAATAATATTCATATCTCAATATTATTTTTATACAAAATGCTCAGTCCAGACCATCATTGTTTTTTCACCCATCCTAGAAAATGGTCCATTTCTACTAAAATCAAATGGCTTGTAAATTATCAGAAATGATAAATACGCTGCATGTATGCAATATTATTTTTGACCCAGCTCAGTAAATAAGTGTATTCGAATAAATAATCAAATGCGCTGTAAATTATCATAAATAGTATTTTTTTCAGAAACAATTATCATAAATAGTAAATCGGCTATTATTATTTTTACCCAGCCCAGAAAATAGATTATTTTTTTAGTCAAAGCCCAGGAAATAGATGTATTGGCAAACAAAATGAAATGGGCTGTAAAACCTAAATAAATGGGCTGCATTCCGCCACAGCTTTCGAAGCTGACTTTGTTGGCCCACTAGACGAAGCCTGCGCAAGGTGTTGTCCATTAGTGAACAAAATGATTTAATGGTCTAAAAAAAGTCAACAAATTATTCTGACATTTGTAGCCGTTGGATTGACATCCAACGGCGATCCTGCTTCTTCAATCTCTGATCTAGTTGCTCTTGCTCCAGCCGCCAAAACCATCGCCGGCTGGAGCGCCTGCATCTGCCTCCCATGGCCGGCTGTGCTGCCGCGCAGGCCTCGCCGCCCCACCCTACTCCCAACGGTGGCCAGGTCATACATGTACTCACCCACACCTTCTGTTATTCTCCGGCGAAGGCAGCCTCACCCGGCAGCCGAACCAGTCCCTCGTACTCCCCTCCGCCAGGGACTCCAATGCCCCTTGTTTCATGACTCCAGATCGTTCCCATCTTAGGCCTCACCGTCGTCCACCGCCTGCGCTCGGCGTGGCGTGGTCAACGTGGTCAAGGAACGCCTTTCATCGGAAGAGGACTGTACGTGGAGAGGCTGACAGCTGGGTCCACGGCCGCAGCAAGGAAGTGTCTCCTTATTACGTGCAAAATAATGATTCCCCCACCTGATAGCGGGACCTACCGGAAGGGCCTCGAAAAAAACATTTCCCTCCTGACAGCTGGGATTTACAAGCTACATCTTCGTACGCAAGGAAGTGCGTCTATATTACAGGGAAAAAATGATTCTTCCCCCTAACAGCTGGGACCCATCAGCTATATCTTTATACGGAAGGAAGTGTCTCCTTATCCTCCCTGACAGCTGGGACCCACCGGGTCGAACCGTACGTCGGGTTGTCTGTCTGGCCGCGAACGTGTACGTACATACTGGTCGATCGGTCTCTCTGCAGCGATGAACCGTGTCCAAGTAAGGAGATGCACGTGTCGTAGTAGAGGCGCGGACGTAGCATGTCACGCAGTCCCGTCTATATATATCGTGTACACGTACGTACAGCCACGCTGCAAGAAATTAAATATGGCTATGTACGTACATAAGGGCGGGTCTCGAACATGTACTCGCGCATATGTACGGCCAGGGCTCGTGTACATGGAGAGGCAACGGACGGCAGCGACGTTGTCCTATTCATCGGTAGCTAATCGGCTGGGTCGGAACGGAGGAAACAGCGTCGTCTTCACCGAGAGCCAAGTGACTGGGTCGGAACGCGTCATGTTCATCGGGAGCGAAGCCACTGGGTCGGAATGCGTCCTATTCATCGAGAGCCAACCGGCTTGGACGGAACAGCCGAAACGAGGTCTGGCGTACCACAGAACGGAGGAAACGGGCCTTCTGTTCGACCGCGTACGGTCGAAACGGGGTCCTATTCATCGAGAAGGGTCTGGCTGTAACATCCCAAAATTCTAAATTTTGAAATGTTATATTAAATAAATAGTTTTGATTGATTGTTTGATTGTGGTGTGGTTGCTTGTGTGAAATTGAGTGAAATTTGGAAACTTTTTGAAAGTTGAATGAGAGGGAATAAAATGACTTTCCCAAAACTTTCACCTTGCATTTATGATCTCCATGAATTCATATTCATTTCATCACAAAACCCTAGAGTGAAGATGATATCACTTCTTCCATTTAAATAAATGAAAAGGGTTTTGAAAAGATTTGAATTCCATTTGGAAATATTCCAAATTCGAAAACTTTATGCAACTCAATGATTTTCATGAGAAGAGATAAAATGACTTCTTCAAATTATATGAAATATGAGTTGGAAGTTTAAAACAATCAAATTTAAAGTCCCTTTGAAATTATTTTCAATTTGGAGTTATTTGGTTTTTATTCAAATTATTTTTATCCAAAAATAAAATATATGGAAATTAGGGTAAAATGATTCCCTTCAATATAAAATTAGAGGGAAATAAATTTGAAATCATTTTGGTATTTTTAAAATGATTTTTATTAGGTTTTATTGCAGCAGTAGCACTGTTTGCTTTATTTAAATTTTTGTGAAATTTATTGCCGCTGAAAATAGTTCATCTTTGGAAAGCTTTTTCTGAAAATTTTAATATAATATGCCTATGGAAATTTTTCTTATTTCCGTTTACCTTACTTTGTTTTTATTATTAAAAAAAACTGTACGAGCGACCGACTGCTATCCTTCGCCAGCGTGCGCAACATAGCTAGCAGGTCGGACTATATTATTTTTAGTTGTCCTTTAATTTACTTATTTTCTGTTAAAAAAAAAAAAAAAACTCGCGGCACACGCGAGGCCGGCAAGCCCATGCGGCGTCGTTTCTTTTCTTTGTTTTTCCTATATCTTTCGTCTGCCTTTTGTTTATGTTTAGTCCCACATTGCCTAGCTTTTGACCTCTAAGCCTCCTTTCCACCTATAAATATAGACCCATAGAGCCTCCAAAAATCATCCGATTCGGGTTAAATCAATATATTTTGGATTGACTAGATTCACTAAATAAAAATATTTTTCTTCTCTCCGGCGGGACTTCTGAAAGTTGTCTTCTCTCTCGGAAGTCATCTTTTCTCTACCTTATAAAGGTATCTTTCTTCGTATTTTTTTTATATACTCCCGTAGCTTATTATTTCTAGACTAGTACGGTAGAATGATTAGATTTATAAATTAGTCCTTGTATTTACATTTTAGGACTAGAATTCTTTTAGCCATAACTCTTTTTCTTCCGTAAAACAGCTTGGCCCTGATTTTTCAAATAGCCATAACTTTTTACTCGTTCATCCAAATTAGACGAAACCAACGCCAATATTTTTGTCTTGATTCCACCTTTCTAGTGAATCTATCAAATAAACTTTTTGTAACTTTCAAATTTCGAAATTTGTTCAGATTCATATTCAAACTTGTTTTGGCTATAACTTGAGTTTCGTAACTCCGATTTAATTGATTCTTTTTGCAAATTAAAGCTCTTGACCTAAACTTTCTGATAAGGCCAAATCCACCCAATTTTGGTACTGTTAGAAATTGTTTTCTGTTGCAAGAGTTAATTGCTAGTTTTCGAAGTTTTTCGAGATCTTTTCTTCGATTCTTTTGCATGAGTGCTTATGTATGCAATTGCTTGCTCACGTTAGATTGAACGGAGTGTGACGAGTAGAACTATCAGGAATTATGAGTGCGAAGGATCTTCATCAACAGTACAAGGCAAGTTCACACTTTGATCATACTCTTCTATACCCAGTTTTTATGCATTAGTTTTATCCTCAAACACTACATGACTAGGATGTGATTAACTTGTGGGTACTGGGAAGTAGATGATGAGGTAGAACCTATTGCCCTTTTTAATAACAAACCCTTGGGAGTTCTTCCACGCTATGCTTATGTTGCCATGCTATGCTCGTAGACGTGGATTGGGTTTTGAGTGTATCCATGACAGATGTGAGATTTTTAATTAATGGTTCAACTTAAGGTGGCAACTTTAATACACATCTGGGTGGATTGCTTGTTTGGGCACCTGGGGATATACCAGTGTTGTCCTAGGAGATCCCGGGGATATACCGTGTGATCCTCCTACGGTCCGCCACCCAGGCTCAAAGGGATCATAAGATTATTCATGCTAGAAACTTCCGTGTGCAGCCACAAGCTATTATGGGCTCTAGCATAGTTGAGTATGTTACATGACCTCTTTCAGTGGTAGGCTAGCAGATGTAGGGGAAAGTAGGTGTAACTGTCTACCCAGAGTAAAGAGTAAATGTTTCTGAAAGACTGTGTCTCGGTCATCCGTTTCTCAAACACCATGTAGTGCGAGAAATCCAACGTAGGAGATCGAGTCTTGTGGGGAAAAGTGCACAAACCTCTGCAGAGTGTACAAACTAATCATGATTAGCCATGTCCCCGGTTATGGACATCTTGAGTATCTGGTTCTTGGATTTTCATATTGAATCCCATCACTCTAAATTAATTTGTTGGGATTAATGATTACTTTTAATTGGGATTGAGAGGGGGTTTTACCTTCTCAATGTTTCAACCACCATGATAGTTAAATAAAATAAATTCCTTTGTTGTAGGAAAAAAAATTAGCTTTTCGCAAAATCATGTTAAACCTAGAGCCTCCACCAGCCAAATATGCATATAGTGATAGCTATTATTCATCATTATCCTATGGTGTGAATTTGCTAGTACATTCAATGTACTGACCTACATGGCTGCAACGTCTCATGTTGCAGGAATTCTTACGACGCGTAAGTGATACGTTAGGGTTACGATTTCTACACTCAACTTTGCCGTTGGTGTTGATGGGAATCCACAACCTTGTTGTTACTTCCGCTATATGGATTGAGGTAATAGTATTTACGTTACTTTATACATGTGATTTACCTCTGTTATAAATCCTCGAGTACTGTGTGTGTCAGCATACCGATCCAGGGATGACACTTAAGCACAGAGACTTTGATCCATTCGGGCCCCGCTGCCACGGGAGGGTAGGACAAAAGATGTCATGCAAGTTCTTTTCCATAAGCATGTATGACTATATACGGAATACATGCCTACATTATATTGATGAATTGGAGCTAGTTCTGTGTCGCCCTAGGTTATAACTGCTACATGACGAATATTATCCAACACAATTATCCATCGCTGATCCAATACCTACTAGCTTTTCACATATTGATCTTTGCTAAGTTATTTTCGCCGTGCTGCTGTTACAATCACTACAAAACTGCTACTGCTACTTTTGGTACTGTTACCGTTATTTCCATACTACTTTGCTACTAAAAACTTTGCTACAGATATTAAGTCTTTCAAGTGTGGTTGAATTAACAACTCGACTGCTAATACTCGTGAATACTCTTTGGCTCCCCTTGTGTCGAATCAATAAATTTGGGTTGAATACTCTACTCTCGAAAACTGTTGCGATCCCCTATACTTGTGGGTTATCAAGACCTTTTTCTGGCGCCGTTGCCGGGGAGCATAGCTCTATTTGCTGAGTCACTTGGGATTTATATCTGTTGATCACTATGAAGAATCTGAAAGATACCAAAACCAAGATTTTTTTCCTCTAGGACGAGGGGAGGTAAGGAACTGCCGTCTAGCTCTGCACTTGATTCACCTTCTGTTTTGAGTAAGCTTGTGACACCTACACCTGATATTGATTCTGATATGTCGCAAGTAATTGATGATGCTACTTCTTCTATGAATGATACTTATGATGCTAGTACTTTGCTTGATAATACTGTGCCACTGGGTGAATTTCTTGATGAACAACTTGCTAGAGTTAATGTTGAATCTGATGATATTTCTGAAACTGATGAAATTATTGAAACCGAAGAATATGAAACACCTATTAGACCTAGCACTCCTAGATATGAATTGCCTGATATACCTGAAGGTTATGTTATGGATGGAGAGGTAGCTAGGGATTTTCTTGCTTGTAAGGATAGAGATGATCTTAAGAAATTGCTAGTCAAGTTGAAAGAAAAGTTTTCGAATGCTAGAATGAAATATGATCCCGAGTTTGCCACTTCACCTATCTTTGTTACTCATAAGGATTATGAATTCTCTGTCGATCCTGAGTTAATTACTTTGGTTGAATCTGATCCTTTCCATGGCTATGAATTTGAAACTGTTGTGGCACATCTTACTAAACTGAATGATATAGCCACCCTATTTGCTCATGAGGAAAAAATTCGCTACTACTATATTCTTAAGTTGTTTCCTTTCTCGTTAAAGGGTGATGCTAAGATATGGTTTAATTCTCTTGATCCTGGTTGTGTGCGTAGTCCCCAGGATATGATATACTACTTCTCTGAAAAATATTTTCCTGCTCATAAGAAACAAGCTGCTTTACAGGAAATATTTAACTTTGTGCAAATTGAAGAAGAGAGTCTCCCACAAGCTTGGGGGAGGCTTCTCCAATTACTGAATGCTTTGCCTGATCATCCTCTCAAGAAAAATGAAATACTTGATATCTTTTATAATGGACTAACCGATGCTTCTAGGGACTACATAGATAGTTGTGTTGGTTGTGTTTTCAGGGAACGAACTGTTGAACAAGTTGAAGCATTGTTGAATAATATATTGAGGAATGATAATGAATGGACTCTTCCCGAACCACCTCCTAAGCCAACTCCGAAGAAGAGAGGTATTCTATTTCTCAGCCCTCAAGATATGCAAGAGGCAAAGAAATTTATGAAAGAAAAAGGTATTAAAGCTGAAGATGTTAAGAATTTACCAACTATTGAAGAATCACATGGTCTTAATACCCCGACACAGGTAGTAGAGGTAAATTCTCTTTATACATTTGATGAAGGTGATATTCCTCATACTAAGTCTCCTAGTCAATGCTTGAATGAATTTGATAACTTTATTGTTAAACAAGAAAAATTCAATGCATATGTTAGTAGACAATTGAAACAAAATGCTTATATGATTGAACACTTGAGTGACTACTAGCAAACATGCCCGTGCGTTGCAACGGGAGGAAAAAATTCGCACATGCACAATCCAATAAAGCATGGCTCAAGACCCCCACCCCTCCCTCCTCCCACACATGCACACAGATCCACGTTTTTTATTTCAATACGGCACACACCCGTGTCAGGGCTTATCCTCCTTCCCACCCTCTATCTCTCTCTTTCTCTCTCTTTCTTCTCTCTCTTTGTGTTTTGTGGTTGCAACGAATGATGTAGCACATTAAGAGCCAAACTGATAATTAAAAACATATTATCCCCAGTATTCATCCCACGATATGCAAAAGTTGAAAAGCTTACAAAAGCAAATAAATAATGAGGCAAATTTAATCTACACTACCACAAATTCAACATGAGTCGAATGAACCACATTGTAAAAAAAACTAAATAACTATCGTATTAGGCTAGCTATGCAACTACACTGGAGAAAAAACCATCCTAAAAAAATAGTTTCATCCATGAAGCATGATGAATGTGCTCTCTGTTTGCAGAAGTTGAATATATATAGATGTAGGTAGATTACAGGCAAGAAAGGGTGAGGCAATTGGCTCTATTTTTTTTCTCGAATACGCACGAGTGTGTGTATCATACTTTATAGAAAAGGGGGAGGCAGGGTGTAAAGAACCCAATCCACCGTCGATGTTACATGGTAATAACTACAACGGCGACAACTACCCAGGGTACCAAACTGATCACTCTCGCCTCGCCCACCCTAGCAACAACTCGAAAAAATTATCTAGTACTCCCTTTATCAAGTGGGCCTCCTGCCATGCCCTTCCTCCCGTAGCAATCCAAGTGACCACCATGCCAAGCGAAGGAGAAGCTCCGTCAAAAACAATCGCATTCCGATGCTTCCAAAGCTCCCAAAGTACTAACATGAGAATGGCCCGCAGTTCCTTGGGCTTGTACGTTGTAGCCGTCCTCTCCGCACACCAGTTCATCAAATTGTCGTGCACCGTTGGAGTCCAATTTTGGTGATTCCTGCATAACAATTTTGGTGATTTTTTGCTTACTGTTTCTTTCCCTAACAGCTATCCATCATTATAATGGATAGTTTCCCTGTTCTTAACGCAATCCTTTGCGATCAATCCTATATGTTTGCATCATTGATATTGTATTGTACGTATCTTCCTTGCACCACGATGTCATTAGTTTAAAGTACAAAACTGATGGATAGAACTGGATGATGGCGTACCTTGGATGGAGCATGTATGTATGGTGTTTCGGAAACTCGGCGGAACAGCGAGATTGGAAGATTCGGCGCGGATGCAACCGATGCCTCACAGCGTACAGGAGGAGTTCGTTGGACTTGACTGCGGCCATCCATTGCCCCATGCCATGATCTTGTTGAGTCATCATAGCTACGTATTCTCCCATTCGTATCTATTCCATCATGTAGCCATGCAAATCACATTCATTCAGCAGGCATATGATAAAGAGTCATGAAATTCATTCGAAGAAATTAGATGGGGTTATCTTCAAAGTGGATTTCGAGAAGGCATATGATAAAGTTAAGTGGCCTTTCCTTCAGCAGGCAATGCGCATGAAGGGTTTTAATGAGGCATGGCGGAACCAAGTGGGTTCTCTAGTCCAAAAAGGTAGTGCCAGAATTAAGGTTAATGATGATATCGGTCACTATTTTCAGACTCATAAGGGCTTGAGACAAGGGGATTCGATGTCTCCTCTCTTATTTAAAATAGTAGCGGATATGTTGACCGTTCTTATAGGCAGGGCCAAGGAGAATGGCCAAGTTGATGGACTTGTTCCTCATCTAGTAGATGGGGGAGTTTCCATCTTACAGTATGCTGACGACACTATTCTTTTCATGGAACATGACCTTGGAAAAGCTCGGAATATGAAGCTGGTGCTATGCCTCTTTGAACAATTGTCAGGACTAAAAATCAATTTTCACAAGAGCGAGTTGTTCTGCTTTGGTAGGGCCAAAGAGGAGCAAGATGCATATAGACAATTGTTCGGTTGTGAATTAGGTTCTTTGCCCTTCAGTCATTTGGGCATACCGATTCATCATCGCAAACTTTCTAATAAAGAATGAAAATGCATCGAAGATCGAATTGAAAAAAAAAGCTTAGCTGGTGGAAGGGCAAGCTAATGTCGCATGGAGGTCGGTTAGTGCTCATTAATTCAGTACTTACTAGTATGCCGATGTTCCTGTTATCTTTCTTTGAAGTGCCGAAGGGGGCACGAAAGAGACTAGACTTTTTTCGATCTCGATTTTTCTGGCAGTCAGATGAGGCTAAGAAGTATCACCTGGCACGATGGGATATCATCTGCCGACCTAAGGACCAGGGGGTCTCGGCATTGAAAACCTGGAAATTAAGAATAAATGCCTCATGAGTAAATGGTTGTATAGGTTATCAGTAGAGGATGATGGTATGTGGGCATAGATATTACGCAACAAATATTTGCAATCGAAAACTCTTGCCCAAGTCACCGCGAGATCAAATGATTCGCCATTCTGGAAGGGGCTTATGAGAACGAAAGATTTGTTCTTTTGTAGGGTCAAATTCTTTGTTGGCAATGGAATGACAACAAGATTTTGGGAGGATATGTGGTTAGGGGAGACGCCACTAGCCATACAATACCCCACCTTATATAATATTGTACAACGTAAGGACGATTACGTGGGCATAGTATTACAATCGGTACCCTTGAATATTCAGTTTAGGCGATCTTTAGTTGGGGAGCGTTGGAACTCTTGGATGCACTTGGTACGGAGACTGATGGAGGTTCAATTATCCGACCAACCTGATTCATTGCACTGGAAGTTGGCTAGAAACGGAGTGTTTACGGTAAAATCTATGTATATGGATCTTATGAATTCTGGCCCAATCCCGAGATCGATACATATTTGGAAGGTTAAAGGTTCCATTGCGTATTAAAATCTTTATGTGGTTTGTCCACAAGCAAGTGATCCTCAACAAAGATAATTTACTAAAGCGACGGTGGGTAGGCAGTACACGATGTTGTTTTTGTGATCATGATGAAACAATACAACACCTCTTCATAGACTGCCCTCTCGCGAAATTACTTTGGCTAACGATTCATATAGCCTTTAACATTATTCCTCCAGTTAGCATTGAATCATTATTTGGGACGTGGTTAGCTGGAGTAGATCATACTACTGTGTCTTGTATTCGGATTGGAATATGTGCGTTTCTTTGGGCTATATGGAACTGCAGGAACGATATGATTTTTAACAGACAACATATTTTAACCTTCTTGCAGGTCATCTTCAGAGCTACGGCATGGATCCGTGTGTGGTCCTTACTCACTCCTACGGACTTCAGGGAGCCTTTGGTTACTGGGTGCAACCAGTGGGAGATGGTAGCACGGGCTATATTCAACCGATTTGGATGGCGGTCGCATAACAGGATAGGAGTATAGGTCTTGTCCTTTTATTCATACCAGTTGTGGTATTGAGTTTTTTATGTGTTCTTTGCTCCGCTTGCGAGCTGTAATATTTTTATGACTTTGTGCTACTTCGAGACTTTTAATAATATGGCTGCATGCATCGTTTAGATGCAGAGGCCGGGGGCAAGCCTCCTTTTCCAAAAAAAGCCATGCCAATCACAGCAGAACAATGTAACAATCAATGATTTAATTAGCATAGCATGGCACGGAGAGAGTCAGATCAACACAATCTATTGCCACATGCATGTATCATGAAGATGAATCCAGCAAGGGTACTTACCTCTAACTCCGTTGCAGCGGAATCCATCTGCCCAAGCAAAGTTGTCGCTGCTGGTCACTCCATTTTCATCCCGTGCACTCCGCTGGCCTCCAGGATCACAACTCTAGAAGGAATCTGCCAAGATCAAATTTCAATGGGCACTTGAAGCCGCATGTCGGCCCTGGCACTGGCATGGATGGGGCGGTCTGGCTCCTCGTTGATCCTGCCTAGCATGTACAGATACTCGTGCGTCACGACCAGGAACTCGCAGCCACCAGGGAGTCAATTCCAACACATGTGACGCCATTGAGAGCGCCCCGCGCTGCCGGTGAGAGCAAATGTCATCCGAGTCAGGATCGCTAGATGAGGTGTGCAAAGAAACATAGAGAGGAGAAACATTGGCCGTAGCTGAGCTGATGCGATTGTCTCCACAAGGCTCTCAGTTTCTCCATCGCTCTTGTATGAGGAGCCGGTAGATAGCAGGGTAGACCCACAGTGTGCGCCAGGAGAGAACATGGAAGATCACAGAGCCGTGGACATTGATGTGAGGCGGCAAATCAGACGCACAATTGGAATGATGATCTGCAGAAGTGCAGTGCCCAAGCCCACGCCGTCGAACCCGGCAGGCGACAGTGCACAAAACAGAACAGGTCCCATGGGGAGGACTGTTGGCCGACAATCTATCATAGCAGCGCCACGATCCGGTCTGATTTGGGGATTCCATCGAGGGACTCGTGTCCTTTCTATATGTACCTTCGGCTTGTGGAACCGGTAAAGAGTCCATGTCGGAAACCACGGCGCTTGCTTGAGCAGATTTCATGTTGAAGTAAGGACGGGAAAAGGCTGCGTGGGAATTTATTTTCCAGGCGATCGGGGCTGATTGTTTCTTTTTCCAAAAAAAACAACATGGAGAAAAAAGCTCTCGTGCGAGCCTACGAACAGCGGCTAGACACGCACAAAAGGCCCAAATAAGGAGCACAAGCCCAGCTGAAGTAGGAACGCAGCGGACGACCAGGCATATAGAGAAACCTCCCTTCTTTTAAATCTCAACCGTTAAACTTTTTGGTTAACATAAAATTAATGCATATAAATAGATGACGGATGGAGAACTATGAAAGGCTCCTTCTTTTAATATTAGGTATAGATATGTTTAGAACTGTTAATGATCTTAAGTTTGTTAGTAAACATGCTTTCATGGTAAAAACTCAAGTAGAACAAGTCCTTAAAGCACAAAATGATTTGCTTAATGAAATGAATAATAAAATGAATGATCCTGCTATTAGAGTTATGACAAGAGGTGGTAAAATGACTGAGGAACCTTTGTATCCTGAGGGCCATCCTAAGAGAATTGAACAAGATTCTCAGAGAGTTAATACTGATGCACCTAGTTCATCTAAAAATAAAAAGAAAGATGATAGGACTTTGCATGCTTCTAGTGAACCTATTATAGACACACCTGAGAATCCAAATGATATTTCTATTTCTGATGCTGAGACACAATCTGGTGATGAGCATGAACCTAGTAATAATGATAATGATGATGTTCATGTTGATGCTCAACCTAGTAATGATAATGATGTGGAGATATAACCTGCTGTTGATCTTGATAACCCACAACCTAAGAATAAAAGATATGATAAGAGAGACTTCATTGCTAGGAAACATGGTAAAGAAAGGGAACCATGGGTTCAAAAACTCATGCCCTTTCCTCCTAAACCATCCAAGAAAAAGGATGATGAAGAATTTGAGCGCTTTGTTGAAATGCTTAGACATGTCTTTTTGCGCCTACGTTTGACTGATATTCTGAAAATGTCTCCCTATGCTAAGTATATGAAGGATATTGTTACTAATAAAATAAAGATACCGGAAGCTGAACTTTCCACCATGCTTGCTAATTACACTTTTAAGGGTGGAATACCAAAGAAACTAGGAGATCCTTGTTGGGAAACGTTGCATGGAAAACAAAAAAAATTCTACGCACACGCAAGGTCTATCCATGGAGATGCATAGCAACGAGAGGGGAGAGTGTGTCTATGTACCCTCGTAGACCGTAAGCGGAAGCGTTTGACAACGCGGTTGATGTAGTCGAACTTTCTTCGCGATCCAACCGATCGAGTACCGAACGTACGGCACCTCCACCTTCAACACACGTTCAGCTCGGTGACGTCCTCCACCTTCTTGATCTAGCAAGACGGCGAGGTAGTGGATGAGTTCCGGCAGCACAACGGCGTGGTGACAGTGATGGTGAAGTTATCTCCACAGGGCTTCGCCTAAGCACTACGAAAATATGACCGGGGGTGTAAACGGTGGAGGGGGGCGCTGCGCACGGCTAAGACAATGTTGTCGTCTGCTAGGCGCCCCCCCTCCCACATATATATAGGTGGGGGAGGAGGAAGCAGCCAGAAGGGCGCCCCAAGTAGGCCGAATCCTACTTGGGGTCTCCTCCCAAGTGGCGCCCCCCTGCCATGTTTAGGTGCGGGGAAAAGGCAGGGGAGGGAGGCGCCCCCCCCCCCCCCCCCCCCTTTCCTTTCGCCCATGAGAAGGGGAAGGCAGGAGGGGCTAGCCCTCCCCCCTTTCCTTCCCTAGGGCCGGCCGGCCAGGGAGAGGGGCGCACCAGCCCCCTGTGGGCTGTTTTGTCCCTCCCTTGGCCCATTACGCCCATACACCTACCGGGGGTGCCCGGAACCCCTTCCGGTGACCCGATGAGTTCCCGGTGCGCTTCGAAACTATTCCGGTGCCAGAATATCATCGTCCTATATATCAATCTTTACCTCTCGACCATTTCGAGACTCCTCGTCATGTCCGTGATCTCATCCGGGACTCCGAACAACATTCGGTCACCAAAACACATAACTCATATAACACTATATCGTCAACGAACGTTAAGCGTGCGGACCCTACGGGTTCGAGAACTATGTAGACATGACCGAGACACATCTCCAGTCAATAACCAATAGCGGAACCTGGTGTGACGCCCCCGGCCCGATCGTGCACTAATCATACACGCAAATGGACACGATCAAGCCTAAGGACTCACGGGAAGATATCACAACACAACTCTAAAACATAAATAAAGTCATACAAGCTTTATATTACAAGCCGGGGCCTCGAGGGCTCGAATACATAGCTCGATGGCATACAAGCGTCAGCGGAAGCATCAGTTATCTGAGTACAGATATGAAAGAGAAACAGAAAGGCCTTTAGAAAGGCGGGGCAAAATAAAACACTACGATCGAAAGGCGCAGGCCTCCTGCCTGGAATCTCCGAACCTACTCCTGGTCGACAGCCAGCTCGTAGCAGAAGCCATCCTCGAGGTAGTAGTAGTAGTCGAACGTCGGCGGGGTAGCTGTCTCAGCGGCTCCGTCATCTGGTCACGACGAACTGATATGGGGGAAAAAGGAAAGAAAAGCAACCGTGAGTACTCTGAAGTACTCAGCAAGCAAGGATCTACACTACATATGCAACATTATCAAGGGGAGGCTGTATATGTGGACTGGGCTGCAGAAATGCCAGAATAGAGAGAAGGCCTAGTCCTATCGAAGACTAGCATCTTCAGCGGTCTTGCAGCAGTAGAAGAGAGTAGAACAATACCATATAATGTAGCAGTAATAATATCAACCTCATCCTGAGATCCTTTCTCGACTCCCTGCGAGAAAGCAATCCCAGAGCCATATATACAGGTCTCATCACAGGTATCCAGTTCTAAATTGTATCAATCAGGATACAACTCCGAGTGTCCTTTACCGTAGGACCGGCTATCGATAGAAATGTTCTTCCCTGCAGGGGTGCACCAACTTACCCAACACGCTCGATTAACTTCGGCCGGACACACTTTCCTGGGTCATGCCCGGCCTCGGCCAAACGACACATCGCACCCCTACCTACAGCTCAGCAGAGAGGTCCCCGCCGGTCTACATCCTAAGCGCAAGGGGGTCTTGGCCATCGCCCCTCGCCCTCCGGGTCGTTGCGTACATGGCCCAGATCCAAGCACCACCGAAATGGCGCCAATCACTCCATGCCGCACTGCTGAACTGGACGTCTGACAGAGCTTTCGGCTGATGCATACGATGCAGAACGCCCATACTATGCCCACGTGATGGTTAGTGCTATCAGACCAGAGGTCTGCTCGGATCAAATATCCAAATCGTTAGGACTAGGGCTTGCGGTAACGAGCAGAGACTCACGAAAGATGTGACCCCGTCGCCCCGTCTCGAGGACTTGCGGCAAGGGCCAAGAATGCCCGGCCGCGCCTCGTATTCACCACTCGGGCACCACACTGGCAACCCGCCTTCACATCACACGCGGGTACCCCTCAGGGTCGACCCGCCTTTCCAAGTAACATTGTAAAGTCCAAGTATCCGTGTGTCCATAACATCAGGGAATCCGAGGTATTACCCTCATTGAATTCCCACTCGATGTATCCGTCAAGGTGAACTAGGAGGAATCACCCTCACTGGGTCCACACTTGAGGTGTTGTACGACAGTGTCGTTATCGGAAGCGGTGAAGGAGGAATCACCCTCGATGACCACGACCGAATAGCTACTCTACAGAGTTAACATCAGAAGTGCTACAAGAGGTTTCACCCTCGGCACTCGATAGTAACGCTGCAGTGTCGTTACAACTAAGGGGGGGTGATGTGCGGTGTCGGGTCCTGGTCTTCAATCCCGTTGATCGGGTCTTCTGACGATCCAGCGCGGCAGTCGGGATAAGTGGGGTCACTGATAGGTCTCTACCCAGCCTAGACTAAACAGTTTAGGATATGTAGGTAATTATCAACAGCAGGTTACAATGAACAGGCTATGCATCAGAATAGGTAAAGCAGCAGCAGAAGTAATTCTAATGCAAGCATGAGAAATTAGAATGGGCGATATCGGTATGCTCAAGGGAGGGGCTTGCCTGGTTGCTCGGCGGCAAGGGCAAGGTCGTCTATGGTGTCTTCGGGATCCGGAGCTGCGTCGGTCTCGGGGACGACATCGGGGTCGGGGGCTATCGAGAGAGAAGAGGGGGAGGAAACAGTATAAATATATAGCAAACATGAGCATGACAAATACGATACACGGTGCTAGGGGTAGTCTAACGCAGCATCACACGTAACAGACGGAGCGGGAGAATATCTGACGATATTTCCCGGGTCTTTGGAATTATCGGACAGAGGATAAGAGGGGAACGGTTGCAAGTTCGGATAGTTAGGGACGCGTGACGGACGAACGGACCGCGTATTCAGATTCGTCTCGTCGTTCTGAGCAACTTTCATGTACAAAGTATTTTCATCTGAGCTACGGATTATTTTATATGATTTTCTAAAGTTTTTATTAATTTCTGGAATTTAATTAATTATTTAAATTAACATTATCCGAAACAGTGTCTTGCTGACGTCAGCATGACGCCAGCATGACGTCAGGACCAGTGGGTCCCACCTGTCATAGGCTGTTAGGTTAATTAATGATTAACTAATTAATTTACTGTTTAATTAACACTAACTACTTAATTAGATTAACCTAATCAGGATTAATTAACTTAATTAATTAACTAATTAATTATTTTTATTTATTTTAAATATTATTTTTTTTATTACATTTTCTTTTAATTCGTTTTTAGGGGCTGGGCCCCATCTGTCATTGCCTCAGGGGGGGCAGGGCCCACCGGTCAGTGGCACGGCCGGACATGTCCGGGTTGTGCCCGTTTGGGCACCGGACATGTCCGGTGCGCATACGGGCGCACGGGTGCGGCCAGCGGGTGAGGCGGAGACGGGCGCCGGCGTGAGCGGGGCCGCGCGCGGGCGGGAGGCGAGCGCGGGCGGGGCAGGGGCGGCCGGGCGCGGTGGCCCGTCGGACGGCGAGCGGCGGCGCGGTGGAGCCGGGGCAGCGGGGCGCCTGTGCATGCGCGAGCAGGCGCGGGCGAGCGCGCACCGCGCGGTGAGGCAGGGACGCGGGCGGAGCGCGACGAGGGCGATGCGGGCGCGGCGTCAGGGAGAGAGGAGAGGAGAGGGCGCGGCTCACAGGGGGCCGGACGGGGATGATGGCGAGGCGAGAAGCGACGGCGACGATGCGGCGAGTCGGGACGGCGTCGGGGAGGCGACGGGTGCGAGGTGCTGAGGCGATTGGGGAGGAGAGGGAGGCGAGGCGGGTCCGGCGACGGCGTCCGAGCGCGGGCGGCGAGGCGGAGCGAGAGCGAGCACGGCGGGGGAGCGCGGCGACGGGCGACGGGATCGGGGCGCCTCTGCCCCGGTCCGATCCAGGGGAGGGGGTCGAGTGGAGGAGGCGGTAGGAGAGGCGACAGGCGAGGCAGATCGGCGCGGGGAGGCGGTCGGGGACGGCCGGCGAGGTGGAGGGGCGACGTCGGGGACGGCTTCGGGCGACGGTGAGGTGGCGCCGGGCGCCGAGGGCGCGGTGAGGCGCGGGGCTGCGAGCGTGGCAAGGAGGAGGAGGCGGTCGGCGGCGGGGCAGGCAGGCCGGCGATGGCGTCGGAGAAGGCCGGCCGGCGACGGGCGCCGAGGCGGCGCGGGCGACGGGGTTCGATCCCGATCCAGAATTTCTGGATCGGGGATCGGGGGGGAGAGGAGCGAGGGGGGGATTAGGGTTTCGGTGGGGAGGGGGTTAAGGGAGAGTGGGGGGGGCCGGCCAGGGGGGATGGGCCGGCCGGGTGGTGGCCTGGTGGCCAGCTGGGCCACGGCCCAGTTGGTCCGAGGGGGGGGGATTTTCCCCTTTTTTTATTTATTTCCTTTTCTGTTTTCTCTTTTATTTTATTCCAAAGGACTTTTGTAAAATACGAGACTTGCTCCATTATTTACAGTGCATTATCTGTCATGCTAGAAATTGGTTTGGGGTCCATATCTTTTTGTTTGGATTTTATTTAAATTGAAAAAGGATTGAATAGTGCTATGTTGCTGCTGTTCCTTGTTGTTCGAGTCCTTTTACAATTCCAACAAATGTTGCAATCATTTTTATAAATGCTATGAGAATATTTGCAACATGAGGCACATTTTAGTTTTCCAGTTTGAACAACTTTTATTTTCCACTTTCATTTAAATTTGGATTTTGAGTTAGAAGCTGAAATGCATTATGATGCAAATGATGATCAGACACTGTTAATCATGCTGACGTGGCATAATCAAAATGGGATTACTGTAGTTAACCACTGGGGGTGTTACACCTGGATGCCCATATTGGCTCCTACATATTCTATGAAGATCTTTATCGGTCAAACCATTATGACAACATACGTAATTCCCTTTGTCCATCGGTATGTTACTTGCCCGAGATTCGCTCGTCGGTTTCTTCATACCTAGTTCAATCTCGTTACAGGAAAGTCTCTTTACTCGTTCCGTAATACATCACCTCGTAACTAACTCCTTAGGCATTTTCTTGCAAGCTTATGATGTGAACTACCGAGAGGGCCCAGAGATACCTCTTCGGTACTCGGAGTGACAAATCCTAATCTCGATCTATGCCAACTCAACAAACACCTTCAGAGATACCTGTAGAGCATCTTTATGATCACCAAGTTACATTGTGATGTTTGATAGCACACAAGGTATTCCTCCGGTATCCGGGAGTTGCATAATCTCATAGTCGAAGGAATATGTATTTGACATAAGAAAGCAATAGCAATAAACTGAACGATCAATATGCTAAGCTAACGGATGGGTCTTGTCCATCACATCATTCTCCTAATTATGTGATCCCGTTATGAAATGACAACACACGTCTATGGTTAAGGAACCTTAACCATCTTTGATCAACGAGCTAGTCTAGTAGAGGCTTACTAGGGACACGGTATTTGTTTATGTATTCACACATGTATTTAAGTTTCCAGTCAATACAATTCTATCATGAATAATAAGCCTTTATCATGATTAAGGAAATATAATAATAACCATTTTATTATTGCCTCTAGGGCATATTTCTATCAATCCTGGAATACCAACTATACCTTGCTCCATTAAAAGAAACTATGTTAAAACTGCTTTATGTGATCTTGGGGTCGGTGTTAGTGTTATGCCTTTCTCTTTGTATCGAAGACTTGATTTGAATAAGTTGACACCAACTGAAATCTCTGTGCAAATGGACGATAAATCAACTGCTATACCCATCGGTGTTTGTGAGGATGTACCTGTCATAGTTGCAAACGTTATTATCTTAATGGACTTTGTTATTCTTGATATACCCGAGGACGATAGTATGTCGATCATCCTTGGTAGACCCTTTTTGAATACTGCAGGGGCTGTTATTGATTGCAACAAGGGCAATGTCACTTTTCATGTTAATGGTAATGAGCATACGGTACACTTTCCGAAGAAACAACCTCAAGTGAATAGTATCAACTCTATTGGAGAAATTCCAAAAATTTCTATTGGAGGTTTTAAATTCCCTATTCCTACTGTGAAGAAGAAATATGATATTCTTATTGTTGGGGACATGCATATCCCCGTTGAGGTAACCTAGTGTTATTCGAAAATTCTCCGGTTTCATGTCCTTCGGAAGAAGTTTGTTAATAAGACTTGATCAACCTTATTAATGGATTCCTTTTGACGGGCATGTGATGGATGAATTTAGGAAACACAACTTTCTGTACCCAACTTTTACTTTCTGTTATTTAGAATTAATAAAGTAGAAATGCTATTATTTTACTGTTTTCTGAATTATCCGTGCAATAAAAAAATGACCAAAAAATAAAAGTTCTCCAAATGCCTTCAAAATTTAGTATGTTTTTTTATGGAATATTTAAGAATTTTTGGCACTGAGCACACCCCAGGGGGGTGCACTTGTGAGCCACAAGCCCATAGGGCACGCCCACCCCCCTTGGCACGCCTAGGTGGCTTGTGGGGCCCACGTAGGCCCCCTCATTTATTCCAGCCACCCATCCACTTCGTCTTCCTCCAGAAAAAATCACACACCAGCTCAAACCCGTGTTCTTGCTCATCATGCTGCCATTTTCGATCTTCCTGCTCATAGCTCCATTTGCACAAATGTTTTGGGGGATTGTTCATCGGTATGTGACTCCTCCAATTTTTCAATTAGTTTTTGTTCTAGTGTTTTATATATTGCAAATTTTTGCTACTGTGATGACCTTGTTCTTGAGCTTGCATGTCAAATTTATATGGTCCAAACTAGTTTTGTTACATGATATAGCCTCTAGACACTTGTAGGCGTAGTTGCTATCAATTTTGTTGAGTTTGGTTCACTTTTATTTTGAGTCACTAAAAATTTCAGAAATTTTCAGAGGAAAGAAAAACCATGAGAAGGTGGTTAAGGGGCTCTTCAAGCCAGAATTCGGAAGGAAATGAAAATGAGGAGAAGAAGAAGCCCAAGTACCATCTTCCACGTGCGGCGGAAGTTCGGCCGTGCGAGTGGCCAAGTGACACATTCTTGACGGATGCGGGAATATATGAGGATTTCTATTATTTGGCGGACAAGGCCGGTATCATTCCCTTCCTCCAAGATAAGTGTGACCAATACCTCTTACTCACCAATACCTTCGTGCAAAATTTTTGCTTTCATGCTAGGAAGGATCCTCCCATGGTAGAATTTCACTTGTATGATGAGCTTAAGGAAATGACATTATATGATTTTTGCGATGTTTGCAAAATACCTCATGAGGTCAGCATCACTGAGCCACGTCCTAGGGACATGGCGGATTTTATTGCTGACACTACTGTGGGGGAAGAGAGAGGAGTGTCAGAAGTTAGAGTAGCTAGTTTACATTTTCCCGTTTTACGTTACTCTGCATTATTTGCCGGGAGATGTCTGACTGGTCGTGGGGAGAGTGGAACTCTCAGTTCACCTGACCTTGCTATTTTGCGCCATGCTTTATATGCTGATAGAACCTTTAGTTTGGGCGCTATAGTTGCTTGGCGGTTAAACACAAACCATACGAAGGGTAGTATTTTTGGAGGTGTCTATGCCTCTCGCCTAGCTAAACATTTTGAGATACCCATTAGGCACGATGAGGAGGAGGAGATGTTGTTACCCACTAAATATTTGGACTATGTCAGTATGGTAGCACATGATTTTATTGGCAAAGATGATGATAAGCGACTCCTCTACAACTTAGTATTTAGCCAGGGTACTTGTGAAATTATTACCTTGCCTGCACCTTTTTTGTTCAATATTTATTCAGGAAGGTACATTATCATGCCCGAGAACATTTATGCGTACTGGAACTTAACGCAACCTCCAGCACCTTAGCCAGCACCAGTTCCTGACCCATATCAAGAGCCTATTTACTAGTGGGAGCCACAGGAGCTCGCCAACCAGTGGAACCCTCAGGACCCTCCGCAGTATCCAGGAGAGGGTTATTTCGAGCCGTGTCCCTAGACCAACTTAGGCCAAAAGTCTAAGCTTGGGGGACTACGTATTTCCCACCGATATTGCATTCATGCATCACACATTCATTCCAGTTGTCGGTGTTCATCCTTTTTCATTGTATAATCCATTTTAGTTTATTTTTCTTGCTTTCTTGTTTGAAAAACTTTGAAAAAAAACCCAAAAATATTTCTCGCTTCTTTTTTCAGTTTTTCTTTCCAGTTTAAGTAGTTGTAGTATTAAAAGAAAAACCAAAAAGATTTCTCGTTCTTCTTTTTGCTTGTTGGGAGCTTTCCCGTGTAAATAGTTTTTCTTGTTTTTATTTTTTTCCTTCTTTATTTTACTTTCTTCTAGAAAAACAAAAACTCCAAAAATATTTCAGTGTGTTTTTTTGAAATTATTTTCTTTCCTTTGGGTCATAAGGAGAAGACCGCGATGAAAATGTTGAGTGGCTCTCATTTGCATTATTGTTGATCTAACAAAGAGCCCATATTACCTTGTCTTCTTCTTTGAATAAATATTGCAGATTCTAGATTAGTCCAATGCACGTGCACTCTTATTATTATTCACATCGTTTGGTCGTGCAAGTGAAAGGCAATAATGGCGATATTTGATGAAATGATTGAGATGGAGAAAAGCTGGTACGAACTCGACCTATTTTGTTTTTATAAATATGATTAGCTCATCGTTCTTGTTTCAGCCTATTATGAATGAAACATGTTTGCAATGACAATTAGAGATTATAGTTACTCATGCCATGCTTAATTAGCTAGGAGTGCATAATGATTTGTCTCATGTGCCAACATGCATTTTAAAATGGTTATGATGTAGTATGATAGGATGGTATCCTCCTTTGAATGCTTCAAGTGGCTTAACTTGGCACATGTTCACGCATGTAGTTGAATCAAAACCAACATAGCCTCCACGATATTTATGTTCATGGTGATTTATATCTTGCTCATGCTTGCATTCAATGTTGATTAATCTCAATGCATGTTTATGACCGTTGTCGCTCTCTAGTTGGTCGCTCCTCAATCTTTTTGCTAGGCTTCACTTTTACTAAGCGGGAATACTGCTTGTGCATCCACTTCCTTACACCCCAAAGTTGTTCCATATGAGTCCACCATACCTACCTATATGCAGTATTTATCTGCCGTTCCAAGTAAATTTGCATGTGCCAAACTCTAAACCTTCAAATAATAATCTGTTTTGTATGTCTGAATCGCTCATGTAGCGACTGGGGGCTGTCAGTATCTTCCATGCTAGGTGGGTTATTCTCATGATGAGTGTTTATTCACTTGTCATTCACGAGAAAGTGGCTGGTAATTGGGATGCCCAGTTCCATGATCAAAATCAAATCAAAATATAATAATAAAACAAAACTCCCCCAGGACTGTTGTTGGTATGGATGGTACCCGTGGATTTGGCTAGCCGTGGAGTGTGTTTGTTGGTGGAGGGGGAGTAAAACTTTACCATTCTGTTTGGGAACTGCCTATAATGTGTCTAGCATGGAAGATAGTGAGATCTCTTGGTTGTTATGTTGACAATGAAAGCATACCGCTCAAAATTATATTCATCTCTGTTTTAGAAAGCTTCGAGCTTTGGCACCTCTACAAATCTCTGCTTCCCTCTGTGAAGGGCATATCTATTTAATTTTATTGTTGAGTCATCATCTTCTCATAAAAGTACCAGTTAGAGAGCACCACTGTCATTTATATGCGTTGTTATTAATTGATGTTGAGTATGAGTGTGACTTGATCTCTTTTGCCATGAGTTACAATGTATAGTCAGTGCTTGAACTTCATAGGTGCTCTGCATTTATGTGTTGCGGTCTCAAAAAGGGCTAGCGAGATACCATTATATCATATTGTATCACGATTGTTTAAAAAAAAAGTGTTGTCATCCGAGATATCTTATTATTGCTCGCTAATTGATTATGCCATTAATATGAGTAAATGTGAGACCTAAATGTTATTGTGAATATGGTTAGTTCATAATCTTTGCTGAAAACTTGAATGTTGGCTAGACATATTTTCAACAACAAGATCAAACAGAGTTTGTAAAAGTTTTTCTTTGTCACTTTCAGTTAATCAACTGAATTGCTTGAGGACAAGCAATGGGTTAAGTTTGGGGGAGTTGATACGTCTCCATCGTATCTACTTTTCCAAATTCTTTTGCCCTTGTTTTGGACTCTAATTTGCATGATTTGAATGGAACTAACCCGGACTGACGTTGTTTTCAGCAGGATTGCCATGGTGTTATTTTTGTGCAGAAATCAAATTCTCGGATTGACCTGAAAATTTACGGAAAATTTTTGTGGAATATATAAAAAATACTGGCGGAAAAAGATAACAGAGGGGGGCCACCCAGAGGCCACAAGCCCTGGGGGCGCGCCCACCCCCCTAGGGCGTGCCCTGCAGGCTTGTGGGCCCCTGGACCGTCTCCGACCCTAATTCCAACTCTATATATACCTATTCGCGGAGAAAAAAATCAGAGAGAAGGATTCATCATGTTTTACGATACGGAGCAGCCGCCGCCTCCTGTTCTTCATCGGGAGGGCTGATTTGGAGTCCGTCCGGGGCTCCGGACAGGGGAATCCATCGCCATCGTCATCATCAACCTTCCTCCATCACCAATTACATGATGCTCACCACCGAGAGTGAGTAATTACATCGTAGGCTTGTTGGACGGTGATGGGTTGGATGAGATTTATCATGTAATCAAGTTAGTTTTGTTAGGGCTTGATCCCTAGTATCCACTATGTTCTGAGATTGATGTTGTTATGTCTTTGCTATGCTTAATGCTTGTCACTAAGGCCCGAGTGTCATGATTTCAGATCTGAATCTATTATGTTTTCATGGATATATGTGTGTTCTTGATCCTATCTTGCAAGTTGTAGACACCTATTACGTGTTATGATCCGCATACCCCAAGGTGACAATAATTGGGATTCTTTCCGGTGATTACCGTAGTTTGAGGAGTTCATATATTCACTAGGTGCTAGTGCTTTGTTCCGGTTCTCTATTAAAAGAAGGTCTTAATATCCCTTAGTTTCCTTATGGACCCTGCTGCCATGGGAGGGTAGGACAAAAGATGTCATGCAAGTTCTTTTCTATAAGCACGTATGACTATATACGGAATACATGCCTACATTATATTGATGAATTGGAGCTAGTTCTGTGTCGCCCTAGGTTATAACTGCCATGATGAATATTATCCAACACAATTATCCATCGCAGATCCAATGCCTACGAGCTTTTCACATATTGATCTTTACTAAGTTACTTTCGCCGTGCTGCTGTTACAATCACTACAAAACTGCTACTGTTACTTTTGCTACTGTTACCGTTACTTTCATACTACTTTGCTACTAAAAACTTTGCTGCAGATATTAAGTCTTTCAGGTGTGGTTGAATTGACAAATCGACTGCTAATACTCGTGAATATTCTTTGGCTCCCCTTGTGTCGAATCAATAAATTTAGGTTGAATACTCTGCCCTCGAAAACTGTTGCGATCCCCTATATTTGTGGGTTATCTGTGGGTCCTCCACGACCATGAGTCTGTGCTCTCGCTCGACCACCCCCTCTTCATCCCTGTTGGATAGAAAGAATGGAGTAGCACATAGACCACCTCGATCTGGTAGTGCAGAGTTTCGAACACGGCTCGATGGGGGATCTATCCATCAATGGAGAATGAGATCTCCCCCGCGGGTTGACCGTGGCCGCCATCCCAACTCCACGCGCGTACATGTCTTCTCCACCTCGCGTGAGTGTGGGAGGATCCAAATGCAAGGGCTGATGGACATGATACATGACTCTAGGAGTTGGCTGAACACCGGTGTTGGTAAGCTTGATGCGACGCGACATCAAAGGTGGGGTGCAGAGAGGAGAAGATGGGCATCTCCGTAGTGGTGAGTTGTTGCACCGCTATGTGGGCGGGAGAGTCGTCGGGGATGTCAGGAATCCAGAGGCGCCACAGTTGGTGGCCGACTACCGGACGCGTATTTTGCGGCGGCGATTTATACCATGGCTATATCTGGGGAGAGAAAAAAACTTAGAATTGGAGCGTCCTTAATGAGGAGGAGATGAAAGAAAGAGCCTTTTATATAAGTGTAGAGCGGTGGACTGGCGGTGTCCTAGATTTTTCCGGAGTCTTCCTTACCACGGGACACGCGGAAGTAAAGAAAGAGCCTTTTTATATACGTGTAGAGCGGTGGAGCGGGCAGTGTCCTAGATTTTTCCGGAGTCTTTCTTACCACGGGGCACACAGAAGGAAATAATAGAAAACGGCCAAACCGTCCTAGAACAAAAAACTAAGGTGCCACAGTTGGTGGCCGATTGCTGGACGGGTATTTTGTGGCGGTGATTTCTACTATGGCTATGTCCGGGGAGAGAAAAAACTTAGAATTGGAGCATCCTTGATGAGGAGGAGACGAAAGAAAGCCTTTTTTATATACGTGTAGAGCGGTGGAGCGGGCGATGTCCTAGATTTTTCCGGAGTCTTCCTTGCCATGGGACACGCGGTAGTATATCAGCGTCAAGATGACCATAGTCTGATCTGACAGTACATCATCCGTGAGGGCTACCAATGCATTCGAAGAATCCGATTGAACGATCACCGGCATGTCTGAATGTTGAATGGCCAAAGCCATACCTTGTATGATTGCATGAATTTCCGCTTCAAGGGCGTCATTGCAGTGAAAAATGTACCTATATGCCGCAAAGATCATGGTCCCTCCTCGTTCTGCAGTACCATTCCAGCAGAAGCCCGCCCATCATGGCTCGAGAAAGAATCGTCAACAGACAGGGCCACCCAACCTGCTAGTGGGTGAGGCCATGGAGCAGGGGTTGGTGCACGATTACTGCTCACAACACGGCCTTCCTCCGAGGTAGATTTTTTTTTCTTTTATTATTTCTTCCATACTAAACTTCCTTGCCAAATGAAGCGACTTATAGTTATAGTAGCTATCCAAGTAGTCAACAGTAGCTTGAACCGGGGTCTCACCCTTTTCATGAGTAATGTCATTTTGTATCTGCCATATTCGCCAAATGGTCATAATCACCATGTCCCTAGTATGTTCTGGGCACTTTGACAGGAGTTGCAATAGCTAATCTTTCCCTGATTCATATCACGCGTCCCATGGCTCCACAAGGGTGATCGAAACTCATCCTACTTTCAAGCCCAAGCCGCATAGCGCAAGCGTATGAACAAAATCCAAGGCCTATGACGGTCTGATGGCTTGGTTTGTGGTAATGAGAGTGAGGACAAGGTTGAAGTGCAGGCATTCTATCAAAACATGTATCAGTCGCAAGGTTTTGCGAATGCTAGTAATCTTCTGTCACATGTTCCTGTTAAAGTCACTGAGTCAATGAACGCTGAACTCACCAAACCCTACACCGCGATGGAGGTTAGGGTGGCATTGTTTCAAATGGCGTCGTCAAAGGTTCCTGGTGTAGATGGGTTTACTGCAACGTTTTACCAGCTTCACTGGGACTTGTTGGGTGATGAGGTGACCCAGGCAGTTTTGGACCTTCTAAATGGGGGAGAACTACCTTCAGGTTTGAATGACACATCCATCACACTTATTCCTAAGGTAATACACCACCAAATCATTTCTCAATATCGTCCTATTGCACTGTGCCCGATGTTGTACAAGATAGCCGCCAAAGCTGTTACTAATCGCATGAGAGGCATTATGGATGACATTGTTAGTACCGAACAAAGTACGTTCGTTCCTGGCCGACTCATTACACACAACATTTTAGTTGCATATGAAAGTGGAGGAAGAAAGGAAAAAACTTCTCTTGTGCTTTAACACCCCTGTGTAATAAGCACTGTGATCATCTGTTAATTATGCCAAGTCATCTCCATTTGCCATGCTTGATCATAATGTTTAAACACTCCGTTTCAATTCTCTCTCTGAAATCAACTCAAATTCAAGTGCAAAATAAAGTTGTCCAAAAGTTGCTGGAAAAATGTTCTTCATCTTGAAAATATTCCAAAACAATTAGGTGTTAAGGAACACAACATTACTCTTGGGCAAAGATGAGCATTAGCAATTATAACAGCACTATTTCAGCATTTTTCAGTGCTATTTAAATATTGGAAAGTGCAAACCAATTTAACTTGCTCCCAAAATAATTGTGGCACTGTCTAAATTTGTGTTGGAATTATCGGGCCTAGTCCCATATTTTTCCTACACTATTTGGTTACCCAAATAATTCTCTCTCTCTCTCTGTTTATTGATAAAAGAAAAAGAAACAGGAAGACAGAAAAGGGAAAAAGGCCAGAGGCCACTTACCTAGCAGGGCCAGCAGTGCATAGCGCCTGGAGGCCTAGCCCACCACCCAAGTCGTCTCCCTCCTCCATCGCCGTGTCGCCACCGCACGCGCCCGAGCCGGCGATCCACCATGCGCCGGCCATCCGTGCCTCCCCGACAAGGATAAGGACGGCCCCGAGCCTCTCTCCCTCTCCCCGAACCCTAGCCAGCCCCAGTTTTCCCCCCTCGCCCCTCTTCTCGATCTGGTTCCTTCGCCGAGCGAGCTCGTCGTCGCCACCTCACCGTAGCCGTGGCCACTGACCTCGCCGCGCCTCGTCTCCGTGCCAGAACGACGCGCCGGCCTCCGCTACGTCGTCCTTGCTCACGAGGCCGAGCCGGGAAGCACTACAGCGCCGCCTTCGACCTCTTCTTCCTCCTCTGCTCTGGCGGACGCTGGCGTCGAATTCGGCCGCCCCGAGCCTCCCCGAGCCCGTTGCCTAGTCCCTGCGCCTCTGCTGTGAGCTCCCCTTCCTCTCCGCCCTCTTCTTCTCGTACCTCCGTGTCCGTAGCCGTTCCGCCATGTTACCGAGCTCCGCCGCCCACCATGGCCGCCGCCTGCGGGCCGTGCTAACCCCTGGGCGCCCGTGACTGCTTCGGGCGCACTTCAGAGCGCCCGCGGCGCCGCCCCGTGCCCGCGATTAGCCCACTTGGTCGCCCTGCCTCGTTTCCGATCGAGGCCCGAGCGCCGCCGTCGTCCGTGCTCGCCACCATCGTCGTTGCAGCCCGCCCCAGCCCGAGCTGAGGCCAACGCTGGACGCGCCTCTCCTTCCGCTCTCGAATGAGCACGACCGCGCTCGAAACTACCCACTGTGGCGCGATTCCGGCGAACTCCCGAGCCCCTCCGCCGCGATCTGCGTCGCCGGAGCTTCACCGCCGGTCGCGCCGACATGGCCGCCTCGGGGCCACCAGCTGGGTCGCTGACCGGTGGCCCCCGCGCGCCACTGGGACCCGTTGACCCAGTCAAATGCTGACTGGGCAACGCCCAGTCACCGCCAGTGGGCCCTGCATGGGCCCCGTTGACCAGTCAACTGGTCCGTTGACCGCTGACGTAATGCTGACATCACTGCTGACATCATATTTCAATTTCTGTTAAATTACCTAAATTCCAGAAAATACTAAAATCTTTAGAAATTCGTAGAAAATAAATCATAGCTCGGATCGAAAAACTTTCTACATGAAAGTTGATCAGAACGACGAGACGAAGCTGACCGTGCCGTCTGTTTTCGTAACGGGACCCTCTATGGAGGTGAACCCATAACTTTTTGCCCGTTTCCGTTAGGTGAGTAGTGCATATACACCGGCTAATAAATCCAACTTAAATCCTAAAATAACTAATATGCCTTAGACATGCTTTTAGGCAACCCTGCACTGCACGTTAGCGTAGCAAGCTCTGTGTTACTTTGTCTGCCTTGTATTTACCTGTTTCCTCCCCCTCTTCTCTCTCGATAGAGCCCGGTACCGACGCAGCTCCGGAGATCGACGACCCCTGATGACCTTGCCATTGCCGCCGAGTAACCAGGCAAGCCCCCCCCCCCCCTTTTGATCATCCCGATATCGCCCATTCTATTTTCTCATGCTTGCATTAGATTTTGCTACTGTAATTGATTGCTCCTATACTATTGCATAGCCTATTTTTGTAACTACTGTTGATACCTTCCTGATAACAAAAACTGCTTAGTATAGGCTGGTTAGTGACCCATCAGAGACCCCACTTTGACCCAACTGCCCCGCTGGATTATCAGAAGACCCGATCAACGGGATCGAAGACCAGGCCCCGGCACCGCACTTCTGATGTACGACACTACTGGGTTACTATCGAGTGCCGAGGGTGATACCTCGTCAGCACTTCTGATGTTAACCTTGTAGGTTAGTTCATCGGTTATGGTCATCGAGGGTGATTCCTCCTTCTCCACTCCCGATAACGACACTGTCGTGCAACTCCTCAAGAGTGGACCTCGAGGGTGATTCCTCCTTAGTTCACCTTGACGACGACATCAGGTGGAATTCCATCGAGGGTGATTCCTCAGGGTTCCCCCTTGGTGTTACAAACACACGGATACTTGGACTTTACAACTGTTACTTGGAAAGGCGGGTCGACCCTGAGGGGTACCCGCGAATGATGGGATGTCGAGTTGACTTGGAGGTTACCCGTGAGATAAATACGAGGCACGGCCGGGCATTCTTAGCCCTTGCAGCAGGTCCTCGAGACGGGGCGACGGGGTCACATCGATCGTGAGTCTCTACTCGTTACCGCAAGCCCCTAGTCCTCTAACGATTTGGATATTTGATCCGAGCAGGCCTACGGCCTGATAGCACTAACCATCACGTGGGAATAGTTATGGGCACTCTGCATCGTAGCATCAGCCGAAAGCTCTGTCAGACGTCCAGTTCAGCATTGCAGCACGGTCGGATCGTGTCGGCCTTCCGAGGCGACGCTGGTATCCACCCTGCTCGCAACGACCCGGAGTGCACAGGGCGATGGCCCAAGACCCCTGAGCGCTTAGGAAGTAGACCGGCGGGGACCTCTCTGCTGAGTTCTAGGTAGGGTTGCGGTGTGTCGTTTGGCCGAGGCCGGGCATGACCCAGGAAAGTGTGTCCGGCCGGAGTTAAGCGAGCGTGGTGGGTAAGTTGGTGCACCCCTGCAGGGAAGAAAACATCTATCGATAGCCGGTCCTACGGTAAAGGACACTCGGAGTTGTATCCCGATCGGTACAACTAGAACTTGGGATGGTACCTGGATATGTGGCTCCGGGATCGCTTTCTCGCAGGGAGTCGAGAAAGGATCTCTGGGCGAGACTGTTACTTGATACTACTACTACTTTACATTATGCTAATCTGCACTCTTCTAATGCTGCAAGACCGATGAAGATGCTAAAGATGCTAGTCTTCGATAGGACTAGGCCTTCCTCTCTATTCTGGCATTTCTGCAGCCCAGTCCACATATACAGCCTTCCTTTGAAAATGTTGCATATGTAGTGTAGATCCTTGCTTGCTGAGTACTTCGGATGAGTACTTATGGTTGCTTTACTTTCTTTTCCCCCCATATCCATTCGATGCAACCAGATGACGGAGCCCCTGAGACCGTTGCCCCGGTTGACGACTTCAGCTACCACTTCTACCCCGAGAGTGGTTACTTCTACGACCTGGCCGACGACCAGGAGTAGGATCGGAGGGTCCCAGGCAGGAGGCCTGCGCCTTTTGATCGTAGTGTTTTGTTTTGCCCCGCCTTCTTAAGGCCTCTCTATTTTATCTTTTATATCTGTACTCAGATATCTGATGCTTCCGCTAACGCTTGTATGCAAGCTTATGTATTCGAGCCCTCGAGGCCCCTGGCTTGTAATATAAAGCTTGTATTATTTTAATTTATGTCTAGAGTTGTGTTGTGATATCTTCAAGTGAGTCCTTAGCCTTGATCGTGTGCATTTGCGTGTATGATTAGTGCACGATTAAGCCGGGGGCGTCACATGTACGGTCAAGTTGGACATGATGAAGGTTTACGACCGTGTCGAGTGGCATTATCTCGAAGCAATATTGACCAAGTAGGGTTTCAGTATACGCTTCATCAGATTGATTATGAAATGTGTTTCATTTGTTCGGTTTTTTGTACGAGTTAATGGTGAGTTACTTCCATATTTCACCAACCAGGGGATTCCGACAAAGCAATCCAATCTCACCTTATTTATTTCTTCTCTGTGTGGAAGGTTTCCTCATTGCTAAAGTTTTACAATGGTGGATTATTGATAGGGGCTTGAGAGTGAGCTATAGATCACCCTGGGTCACCTATTTATTATTTGCTGATGACCGTTTAATCTTCATTAATGCAAGTAATCCAAGTGCGCTTCGTTTGAATGAGATCTTGAGAATTTATGGTGATGCTTCAGGTCAGTGTATCAACCATGATAAAAGCTCTATCTATTTCAGTACTAATACACCTGATTCCCAGAAGCAAGTCTTGAAGGCAATACTAAATATTCAGGTTGAAGCTTTCAGTGAGAAGTATCTTGGGCTCCCTACTGCTGTGGGTCGCATTACATATGGCACATTCGATCATATCAGTGAAAGGGCTCGTGGTAAAATTCAGGGATGGTCGAAAAAGTTGTTAGCTTGTACGGGCCGCGAGACTTTGCTGAAATCGGTGGTTCAAGCTATTCCTACCTATCCAATGAGCACTTTTTTGTTGACAAAGAAAGTTTGCAAGAGTCTAACTTCTCCTATGGCGATTTTTTTGGAGTAGCTCTCTTAATAAAAAGTCAATGCATTGGGTGTCATGGAAAGAATTGGCAACATCCAAGTGCAAGGGTGGGATGGGGTTTCGAGACCCGCATCAATTTAATCTTGCCATGTTGGGTAAGCATGGTTGGCGTTTCTTGACAAACCCAACACTTTATGCGAGAGTTCTGAAGGGGCGCTATTTCCCGGATAGTGATTTCATGCATGCATCCGCTCCCAAGTCGGCTTCGGCCACCTGGAGGGTGATTATTCCGGGAATGGAGGCCTTATGGATTGGTTTGATCTCCCATGTTGGGGATGGCAGTACAACTTTGGTCTGGACCGACAAGTGGATTCCAGGAACAATCTCCATGACACCACTTCTCAAGCCGCCAAATACCAACATCGAGATAGTGGCTGATCTCATTGACACGACCAACTGGTCTTCGTGGCAGGAAGTGATCAGGAATAATTTCATTGCCCCAGATGCCGAGGCTATTCTTAATATACCCATTCGACAGGGGGAGGTGAGGATTTTCTTGCTTGGGAATTTGAGGAATCAGGCAACTACACTATAAAGACGGCGTACCGTGCTCTTGTGACTCAAAAAGAGCGTGTGGTCTAGAGTATGGGACGGCTACCGGGACCTCAGGGAACGATCAACAGTTGTGGAAGGTCATGTGGAAATTAAATGTCATTCCGAAGGTGAGAGTTTTCTGGTGGAGAGTTCTCCGTGGGATTCTTCGGGATGAAGCTACTCTCAACTATCGTCATATTGCAGAAATCAATCGATGCAAAGTTTGTTTAGCCATGAAAGAGGATATGAAACATGCTCTCATTCATTGTTCGCATGCTCAACGTTTCTGGGAGGAAGTCGTGTGCATGGTTTAGTATTTGGCTCCCCTGTCTTCATCCGAACTCGTGGGCGCGCGGTATCATATGTGATCCTCGGTTTTCTGATGATGATCGCACTAAGATCACCACCATTATGCGGTCTATTTGACACTCCCGGAACCGTTTCAAGCATGGCGAAGAAGGACGTGATCAGAGCGACTAAGAAGGCAATTGCACTCCTTCATCTTCCACGCAAGGCAGCTTCGGTTCTGCCAGGATACGGGCGGCGATCTCCCGATGATGGCATTGTTAAAATCACTATGGACGGCGCCCTAAACTTTGCCGAGGGCAGGGGCGGTGCAGATGGGATGCCCGCGCCTCTTCGGCTTTGCTTGGCTCATGGTGCAAGCCATACTTGGGGATCTCTGGCCCCTTGATCATGGATGGGTCTGGTGTTGTAGTTAGATGTAAGTGGGTGCAAATGTTTGCAGACCTGTATGTGAGTTTGCACTTGTTCTAGTGTAATCACCTCCTTAATCTCTTTCACCTATCCCTCCGAATTACACAACGATGCTTCGCTTCGAGATAAGTTGTACACGAAAACGATGCGCATTGATGTTGTGATTCCGTTCAGGAGATCAGTTCATAGTTTGTTGACTGTAAATGTTCAATTTCATGTTCATATTTAGAGCTTTTTCGTATGAATTTTGGTAAATTCGTCACACATGATCGATCATTTGAAATTTCCTTTGTCCAGTAGCTTCATCTCGTTGTTCCGCACGACTTCATTGTTGTACGTTTTCTATTTCAACGACCATAGAGGAATCAATGTACATTTCCCTAATGCACTGTGCAAATGTTACTCCCTCCGTTTCTAAATATTTATCTTTCTAGAGATTTTAACAAGTGACTACATACGGAGCAAAATGAGTGAATCTACACTCTAAAATATGTCTATATACATCTATATATGGTAGTCCATTTGAAATATCTAAAAAGACAAATATTTAGAAACAAAGAGAGTACATAGCTTTGCATGTGGTCTATTTTACTCCCACTCCTTAATCTCCTTCACCACTAGGGGTGTGGAGGTGTTGCGGAGGAGGCGACCAAGGGCTGTGGTGCCGGAGCTCGCTAGCGGGCGACCTGCAGGCAGCACCCTGCCAGATAGCGTAGCGGCGGAGCTTACAAGCCGCAGCAGGCGAGGAAAGTCGGGTGTGAAGGAAGGCGGCGCAGCACGCGAGGAAAGTCTTAGAGGAGGGGGCGTCCCGGTAGCACGCGAGCATCATGGTTCGCCGGAGGCGGTGGCTGCCGTTGTTGCTTCATGGAGGGACGGTGCTAGGCAGCGGAAAGCGCATGGATGGCCGCGGCTCGGGCGCGAAAGGAGGGGAACGAACGAGAAGAAAAAGGGATGCGGCGGCGGACAAGCTCGTCTCGCCGGCCGGTCGGGGGCAGAAGGGTACGAGAGGAAGAGATACGGGAGTGGGGATCGTGGGGAGATGCTCGATCCGATCGGGAGCTAAGGGTAAAGTGAGGTTCGAGTGGGCCTTGGGCCGCGGCTTCTAGGGAAAGAGAGAAGGAGCTGGGCCAGCCCGGTAGAAAAAACTCTATCGATAAAAATCAACATGCCTTTTCTTTATATATAGAAAAAGAGTGTGTGTTTTCTCTCTAAGTGAAGTGTGTACATGAAGTGTTTTTTATTGGCTAAGATTAAATAATGAAAAAATACTAAAAAGAATCTTCCCAACCAAGCAACAAACCCTATCGATAAAAATCAACATAGTGAAAATAGTTTTAAAAATGTCAATAGTTTTATATATCAACACTTTTTAAAAAATGGTCAAAATTTTAAAAAATATGCATTTCCAAATGTTCACAATATTAAAAAAAACGTTCAAATAATGTTCTCCTTAAAAAACATTTGAGTTTTAATAAAACATCCACTTTTAAAAACAAATAAATATTCATGTTTTTCAAAAAATACAAAAAAAAATATGATTCACAAACTATTCCATGAACCACTACTCTTCCATCAAATAAAGAACGCTAAGAGGGCTTTTCAACGTCCAAACTTTATACTCTGAAAAACAATAATTAATGTAACTTTATTACAGATGTTTATCAGAATTGAATGTAAACTATGATGCATAATAGCACATGGATAAGGTTTTGCGAGTTTTTACGCCCGTTGCAACGCACGGGCATTTATACTAGTCTCTTCTAATCTACACAACGGTGCTTCGATGCGAGATAAGTTGTACACAAAAAAGACGCACATCAACGTTGTGATTCCATTTAAGCGACCTGTTTGTAGTTTCATTGACTGCAAATGTTCAACTCCGTGTTCATGTTAGCTATTTTGGACGAGTTTTATCAAACTCCTCGCGCATGGTCGTCTGTTTGAAATTGTATTTGACCGCTAGCTATTGGTGAGTTGAGCAAAGAGAATATGATTCGTCGCTTTGTTCCGTCGCCACCGAGTTTTGGCCTCATGAGCATGGGGAGAGGCATCGATGCAACGCCGGGTGAAGAAGGGAGCAAGTGTTGGTGGGTGGACATTACTTTGGTTCGCCCTCTACAGGAGAAGGGAAGGAAGCTAGGGATTTCAACCACGAAAATAGACACGGCAATAACCCACGCAACGCAAACCTGCTCCACACCAACTAACAGCCATAGGCCCATAGCACCGTTAATAAAAAGAGGAAATATCACATGAAAACCAACATTCGGTGGAAACAGATGAAAACTATACAAAAACAATGTTTTAAAGTTTTGTAAAAATCTCGAAAGGTTACAGGATGTTAAGAAAGTGATGTTCTATTGTCTTACAAAATTTCAAGTTCAAGCACATTACGAGATGTGAGCCATAAAAAAAAATCAGCATTGAATAGTACCAAATAGTAATGTCACTATTCATTGCTGAATTTGTCTTTTTCATAGCTTGCATCCTGTAATGTGTTTTAACTTGAAATTTCACAAAACAATAAAACATCCCTCTTAGCATCCCATGTTTTTTTTAGAATTTTTTGAAACTTTCAAACATGGTTTTCACAAAGTTTTCTTTGAATGTTGGTTTCCATATGATAGTCTCTCCAAAAGAAAAACATGATACATGCCATTGTAACGTCTGTCATGGAAAAGAAATCCTAACTGAGGAGTGCGTAGCTACAACCTGCATCATTTTCCACATAAAGGTTAGCAAGCATGCTTCTATCTGCAACTTTGTAGAGCGTGCATGGATAGAAACATCGTCGCGTTACAGTTACACCATCTGTGTGTGTTGTCAAGATTGTCACCATCAAAACAATCGGTTTAGGGTGCAAATTTACAGGTTCTTACATTTCAGCGCATCTGGAGGACGGGTCCTCCTGCATGTGGCAGGCGTTTGGCGCCTTCCGTCCATGTCGGTGACTCATAATCTGCTCCAAGATTGCATACTCGCTAGAGAGCTACCGCTGGTTCCTGTTCACTCCACTCTGCTGCAACCTCAGTTCTTAGGCTTCTTTGGCGGCAGCGGCGGCATGCCTCCGAACTGGGCGCTTCGTTTGATGCCCAGAAAGTGCTCCACCTGATGAAGAGTTAGGTCAGTAAACAAGTAATACATCTGGATATGGCAAAACATCAGTAAATGCTGCTCCTTCTGATAAAAAAAAGTGTTGTTGTTTTAGTTCAAATTTGAACTAAGGCTACTGACACTTACTTTGGATCCGAGGGAGTACAGAACAGGAGAGGGAATATCATGTCAGCCTACCTTTTTGTCACCGAGCATGGGCGTCAGACTCCCCGGATGCGCCTTCTCCACGCTGGCAAAGCCACTAGCGTCGCCTGTCGGGCTACATCACAAACAAAAACTTGATCAACCACCTCGGCAGGAAAGAAACTTGTAGGAAGACAGAAAACTAGGAGGACATTGCAGGTTAGTTAGCCACTTCCATTCAAGCAGGACCAACGCATTTCAGATAGCATGCAATATTCAGACGAGACATTTAGTGAGATGATCGATATGTAGTTGGCATTAGAGTCGTTTGGGAATCTTTAACATATTCAGTTATTCACATCTCAATCAGAGTTGCAAAACAAAAATCATCAGTGTGACCCTCAAGCCCTTATAATCTCTACTAAATCTAAATCACCCAAACCTTATCCAAAGGTCTGGATCAGGAAGTCGCGTAGCACCCCAAAGTGAGTTCCACTAGAGAGTAGATATCCTAGATTATAATCATTAATATACATTAATCACCTGTACTCATGAGTCATGATTTATAATAAGTTAACCAAACGAAAGAGTAGCATCAACAGGACCAACAAACATGGACTATGCGAATTAGAAGTAAGTCATGAACATACCCTGATTTTGCATTGCCACTTAAAACAAGGTATGGTGTTTGGCCACGAGCTTGAGCGTCTCTCATCTTTTCCGCGGACATCAAAGGCGTGTCAGAAGATTTCATTTGCTTAGCTTTCATATCATCCTGGTACTTCTTTTGCCGTTTTTCCAGCTTCATTTTACCTGGTCCCTTGCCATGGAATTTGTGCGAAAGATCCCTAAATGCCTCCTTAGGTGTCATCTGGAGGAAAAACACAAAGTTATGGTAAATAGCATATCATTGTTTTGTGGCACATGTTCTTCGAAAGGCTAAACAAATACACATGGAAAAAGATGGTGTCAAAAATGCGTATATCAAGTGGTATGCAATGATAAAAAATGATAACCAATGCTGCATAAATCATAGCTACCACACCAAGATGCACCTCAGTACTATAACATTTCATAGAAAGGAGACCCAGGTGTGCGGGTGGGTAGGACAGCATGCAGATGATTACTTACCACTCGACCGAATTCATCCATTCTTTCTATGCGGATTTCTTTTTTTCCGTCCTGAGCCTCTTCCTCAATACCAACCAGCTTGCTTTTCTTCTTGTCCGTGGTTCTGCCTCCCCAATTTGTGCCCTCATTGAGGGTCCCTCGCTCCTTTAGAAACTTCAAAGCTCCACCCAAACCCTTGCCAACTGCAGCTTCATGCACAACCTCATCCGGTGTGACTTCTTCCTCCTCTACAACCTTTTTTGGGTCTTCAATGACAGCTTCCTCTTTGATCACTCCCAATCTGCTTGTGTCATCTTTTGCTGTAGTACCTGAAGGCATATCATCATCGTCTTCATCCATAAACACATCTTCTGCTTCTGGCTTGCGTGTTTCTGCAACAAGATAATAGCAGTATTCAATATCAATAAAATTGATTCACTAGTCAGCTCTGTACAGTTGTTACTAATTCATCACAAAATACTTCAAGGAGGTTACCTTCATTCAATTGCAGGCCCCATACAAACTCTTCCATCTCAGTGATAACAACCTTATTCGGTTGTGCATCTCCCTCTGCAGCATCTGCATCTCTTTGGCCCTTGTTTGCAGCAGCCATTTCTGCTACAGACAGAGGACCAGAACCTGCAGCCTCTTCCTGCTTCCTTAGAGATAGCTTCCTTGCTTGCTCCAGAGATTTTTGCAGATCTTCATAATCATCACCAAAAACAAATTCTTCCTCATCAGCCGGTTTACCGGGCATTTTCTCCTGACGCAACGCTTTTGATGCTTCTTCAGCCTTTGAAATGGCTACTTGGTACGCATTGCTTCTCTTTTCAGCATCAGCCTTTTGCTCTACCTCCCTAGCAGACTGTCGTTTACCATTATTCCTGGACCCAAGATCAGCTGCTCCCAGTCCAGAAGCAATCGCTTCTGCTTCAAGTGCATCCAGATCTAGCTTTTCTTTCTTCCTATGGGATTTCTTTTTCTTTGGTTTCTTAAACTGCAGCATTTCGTCAGCAGTGTAGTAATCTGATGCCATCTTTGCTGCGGAAGTAAGATCTTCTGTCTTTTTCAGAACAGAACCACCTTCAATCCTTTTGCGGAGCTGTCAACAGGAAAATGTAAATTAGTAAATCTATCCAGAGCTCCGGCTTTGGCATTTTCAGGTTGTCCCAGAAAACTACAGTACCAATGGCATTTCATGATTTCTATGGCAAATATAAGTTACCTCTTCCAACTTCTTCTCTGCTTCACCGGTGAAGCGCCCACCTTCATCAAGTGTCACTCCCTGTCAAGTGAAAGGCCAAAATGGTTAAAGAAATATCAATAGGAGTATCTACCAATTGAAGCAGTACAGCATGTTTACCTCATCTTCCATTGGGTCATCATAATGTGAGAGCATAGGTTTCTTTGACATTGGATCATCATTGAACCTACCAACATGTTCAAGAAAACAAGGATTATGACAGGAAAATCAATCTAAGAAACACAAGTAGTGAACTTACTTGTCATCATATGTTCCTTTCTTCTGTGCAGCCTTGTAAGCATCATTTCTTTGCTTCTGCTCACCAATCTCGATGTTCTCAAGCATATCAGCCTCTATAAATTTTAATTTTTACGCAAGTCAGAAAAGCTTAGAGGGAACAAGTAATAATAAGTAAAACAACAACACATTACCTTCATTGATATCCCCATCAGCCAGAATACTCTGATCTTTGAGAGTCATGACAACTGCTCCACCTTCTATAACTTTGTCAAGCCCATGAAGAACCTTCACTCCAGATAAGTGTTCTTTTTTTCAAAACAATGGGGGGAAACAAGAAACATGTTACTCTGACTTCCATTGACAGAAAACTAAGACTAAAATAACTCGTTACAGCAATAAATATGAGTGGTTGACAAAATAAACTTTGCTAGTTCAGGATTTATGGATGGTTACCTCCATCAAGTTTATCAACTTCATCGTCGTCATCACTATTTTCTGCTAACATATCATCCTGAAAGTTTTAAACCATGAAAGTTATTAGTAAATAACATGGTGTCATGCTGGACAACATATCCAAAACAAGTCACCAAATCATCACCTGTTCCTCAAATACTCGTGCAAGACGTAACGCCTTCTCCTTTTCAGCTTGTCTTTTCTCGTCGAGTTTGCGACTCTTGCCTACCCATGATAGTATCTCTGAAGCATCATCTTTATCATCCAGTATTCCTCCTTCCTTTTTATCCTTCAACCTTTCTTCCTTGGCCCTAAAGCAGATAGCCTAATTAGAAATTATTTGTATTCTTGATTGTTCAATGAATAAAGATATTTGACAGTGTGCAAATTCATGACTGAAGAAAAGGCTAGTGAATCGAACAGAAACAATTACTCAAGGGCATACCTCGCAATGCGGTCCCGGAGGGCAGATGTGGAGGCCTGGTCAGGCTCTCCTGGGAGGTCACCTCCCTTCTTCTGGTCTCCCTCATCACCCTTAGACAAATCTGCGTCTTCTCCACGGTCCTTTCCCCTCGACTTCTCCCGTTCCCTATCCTCCTTGTTCTTGTCTCTGTTACGGCTCCTGTCCTTGTCCCTATCCCTCCGTTCCTTTTCCCTTTCCCGCTCCCTCTCTGTATCCCTTTCCCGATCCTTCCCACGATCACGGTCACGGCCACGGTCACGCTCTGAATCCCTATCCCTGTGCTTGCTGCTATCCCTATCTCTTTCCCTCTCCCTATCCCTGTCCCTATGCTTGGTATCATCCTTGTCCCTCCTCCTCTCATCTTTATCTTTCTCCTTCTCCTTGTCCCTCCTCCCACTGCCATGGTGATCCTTCTCCTCCCTCCTGTGCCTATCCCTCCTGTCCTTGTCCTTGCCATGGTGCCTGTCGCCACCATCGACATCCATCTCTTCCACCACCGCATCCCTAGCATCGTCAGCCTCCCCCATTACCACAGTCCAAGATTAACCAGCAAGCAGCAGCCTCCTGCCCTGGAAAATATCAGTTAGAGCATATTAAACAGTGGGGAAATGGAATGTTTGCCTCAAATTCAGTGGCATTGTATCTCATGCACTTCAGTTGATTGCAATGGATGTTTTAAGTTTTTCTTGATGCGTCGCATCGCCCCACCCCTCTAATTAGACCGGTTTCTATTCATAACAAATAACCCATTTGAGAATTTGAGGAAACATAAATGCCCATCTCTGTTCTCTTCTGTCCTCCAAACAGATGCACTTATATCACTAGACTCAAACCTCCAATGATAGATATCTCTCTACCTGACACAAAACTGGACCAATTGACCCGATAACATCAAGAAGATTATGTGGACAACACAACTACGAATTATTCACACATCAATCACATTCCCAGGCATGGATTCCTCTAGCAGAGACCGCCGCATCAAGTCCACAAGCCAACTAGACTCAAACCTGCAATGATAGATATCTCTCTACATGAAAAAAACTGGACCAATTGACCCGATAACAACAAGATTATGCAAGCCCATGGACAACATAACTACGAATTATTCACACATCAATCACATTCCCAGACATGGATTCCTCTTACGGAGACCGCCGCATCGAGTCGACAAGCCAACTAGTCCGCATCTCGCAGTCAGGTCCACGACTAATCGCAGGTCACAAGCAAGGCAACGCCCCATCCCTCCCGACCTCCGTAGCAAGACCTAGGGTTTAATGGACCGCACGAATCCCGCAAGGGGGGGAGAAGAGCACACAGGCCATACCTCGTGGCGGCGGCGCTGGCCGCTGGGGCTCCCGCGGGGAGGGCCGCGTCCGAGCCCGAGGGGCGCGCGGCGGGGTAGGGGCCGACGGGTCGCGCTGGGAGAGAGCGCGCCGCCCACCAGCTCCGCGGACGAGCTAGGGCTTGCTCCTGGCCCAGCGAAAGAGGCCGCGTCCGGGCCCGAGCGCCGGTGCCGGCGGAGGCGGCGGCGGATCACGGTCCTGCGCTTCGAGGCGGCGGGCGGGGCGCGCGGGCTCTCCGGCGGGAGGAGGAGGAGGAGGCGGCGGAGGAGGAGGCCGATGCGCGAGAGCGAGACGAGACACCGGCCGCCAAATCCGAACCCACGCGAGCAGCGGCGTAACCCAGAGAGAGAGAGAGAGCTTTCTTTGGGCCTGATGGCGGTCGCTGGTGAACTGGTGATGTCGGGCCAGGCGGGCTCGTGGTCCATTGCAAGATGGGCCGCGCAACACGTTACATCAGATTTGATTGAGCCCGGAGAATGCCTGATTTTTTTCCCTTTTCAGACAAACCGTATAAAAAAACATAAGTGCTTATATAGCATTCAAAAAAAAATACTCATTAAGAATTTGCCCGACTGTCAAATCATTTCCCAAAGTCAAACTAGTTCAGGTTTGGTGAAGTTCACAAGGCTTAGTAAATTCTTGCGTTGATCTAGTTCATATAGAAAAATTATCAACATATACAAAACCAAATATTATCTAGTGGTATTCATTTGGTAGTGTAGATATAAATCCTTTTTCTACAAATTAGGTCAAACTTAGAACGAGTTATGTAAGATTCTTTATGCGGCCTTTTTTTTTAATAATCCATGAAACAACCAACGCTGAATAAACCGACCACCACGAGTGTTCAAACAAACAACTTCAATTACGACTTCGACGTATATTCAAAGTTTGGAAGTTATTTGCCGATGTGTCGCTCAGGGCATCCGTTGTCAGCAATGGGGCAGAATGGATGGGGGACATCATATTTATCACCCATTAACAAGTTATCTATGGGACTATGGCACATACATAATATGTTCACCCCTCAACATAACAGAAAAGTTTCCCAGTAAAAAAAAAAGGAACCACACGGGCAGCTGATCGTCATCCTTCGCTCGACGGTGCGCCGAAATTCACACGGGTAGCGAAATGCTGGACGGAGCCGGATGGTGCTCTTGAATCCCTAAGCATTGAAACCTACAAAACATTATCCAGCGTGAGAAGACTGATCCAAACAATCAGGTGAGATGGGTTTTTAGCGGAGACTACAGCATATTACCTACCTTTGGACTGTTCATATTGCTCCCGAAATACCCGATGCCAAACGATGGGGATGAGTAGGCAGCAACGAGCTCGACGGCTTCGAGTAGAGGCGATTCCCCTCTCTGCAGAACATGCATTGTTAGACCACGAATGGAGGGGTCGCTCATCCAAAGTCGAAGGAAAGGAGATGGTTTTGCAGATGATAACCTTTGTAAGGTCAGACTGAACTAGCAAGAGCCCAGCGCCGGTATCATGAGACATCTCGCTGCTGCTCTGAACCACCGAGCGCAAAACTTTGGTGCAGGAGGAAGCAGGGCCAGACTGTGACCTGAAAAGATACATATTGAGTTGCAAACGTAATGATGATTTTTTTTAAAAAGAGAGAAATGTGATGCAAAAGATACATTTTTTCATGTTTGTCAGTCCATTGAGGTTAGCAAAAGGTCCTTGTGTGTGAGATGATCATTTTAAACACAAAAGACAAATAAATGATTCTCCGATCCAAATAACATGGTGACCAATTGTCGAATGCAAATGATATATGGAAAGAGCTGACTGAAGAAAAAACCTACAGTGATGCTGAGATACAACATTCACGGGAAGCAAATCCTCTTATTAAGTGTTCGCCAGCTCCGGTTGCACAACACCCAATTATGAATGGTGTGCCAAATGGTCCTTTGGATGAAGCCCAGCACCCAGAGCCGTACATGGCAGCTAATCCAACCCGGCCATCTACCTGCAAGAACATCATGCTCATCAACGTCTATAGGCAGAAAAATCTTGCTTAATTTGCCCAAACAGATATTTTCTTTGAAACAAACAAAGGGCTTATATGAAGGAACGACAATTCCAAGTGCACTGCTAGAGCTCAACTGTTCAAAGTGACTGATGAATAAAATGACCAAATGACCTTTAGTGCAATGCCACCGCTAGATGCACCAGATGCTACATTTCCATACTCATCAACACATACAGCGCCAACAGTATCCATTACACAATCTTGATCATCTTCCATAATTGATCTACTGAATTCTTTCTTGATCTTTTTTGCATTCTTCAAATTCTCAGCTTGAGCTCCTAAAATAAAGTGGGACAGGTGAGGTGGACTGGTGGAATATAAATACTGTATGCCGAAAGCAGAGTTGAATCACTAGTGCACACAACAAGCACAAGCCAAATATTTGGGTGTTGAAAATTGAAATTTATTCTCTGGAAAGAGATCTATAAATACATAATAGCAGCTACATGACCATTTATGAGGCCAAAAATAATTAAACAATGAATCGAAGATAACATGCAGCACAAGATATTAAGCCAAAATGCATGAAGTTTAAGCACAATATCAATGATCTGAGTATCTAATATAAGCACAACAAGGCTTGGCCAAATCATTATTCTTGCCCTACATTGTGCAACATCGTTTGATTAGACGATATATGTTGGACGTTGTGCTGTTCATGGAATAGATTTTTTTTCCTTCTTTTCTTTTTGCAAATTACTTATTTTGGGTAATTAGGCTGCTGGGAATCGTTGAAGGCTGAAGCTACTTTTGGTAATTAGGCGGCTGGCTGAAGCAATATTTTGGTAAATAGGCTGCTGACTGTACATCTGCTGGGGTAAAGATTTTATGTAATGCACCTTTTCTAGTTGGGCATTAGTGATCGTATGAACTATTAATATTGTATAAATTCTCAAAGGTTGGAAGCATATGATTTGTGAAGTTGTGTTCTGTTCTTTTGTTAACTTATTATATTTGGTTGCACTTGCTACCAGCATTGCTACATTGACATTAGTTCTGCTTGTGTTTTGCTAGAATTGTGTTGTGCAAAAGAGCAGCCATGTTCTGTTCAAGTGTTTAGTACCACTTTGTTGGCTGTTCTGTGCTCGGTTGTAGTGTTGTACTGTTGGCTAGTGGCTACTAGTACCAGTACAAACATAACTAAACACTTGTTTGATATGAAATGTTTAGTCCTGAAACATAAAAATATAACTAAAGCTTGTTGCCTCATTTCTAAATTCACGGCAACTTTGGTTGTTATGGTATCTACCGAAACCATACCGAAGTAGTTTGGTATATACCGAAACCGAACCGTATTTTAATTTCATACCGTATTTACCGACGTATCAATACCGTACATACCAAAAAACCGTATTTACCGAACCACATTAACCGAATAAATCGAATGCACGGAGTGACTTATGCAGCATGCAAAACTATCAACAGAATATAACATCAATACAAGAATAAACTGAAGCATGGTTGGGCTACAGGTGGATCTTCTAGTTTTGCTCAAAATCATATTGTTAAGAGAGTATATTGGGTACTGCCTGAGGCAGAATGGCATCCAGGATACTGAATGGAAGAAATACCTCCTAAAATAACATCGAGCTCTAACATAAGAGGTTGTCACATGGCCACATATAGCTATATGGGCTGATATGTATGTCACAGACAAATAAAACTAAGCATCGTAATAAATATCACCTGGATATAACTAAGTGGTGTTGATATCATCAGATAAAAATAGGGGATATTGTACAATTGCAACTAAATCTTCTGTCCGCAGGTGCAAAGCATAGTGCAACAGGCCAACAGCTAATAGTAAACTTTTTTTCTTTCAGAAATAGGCCTGCGCCCAGCTTCTTATTGAAAGCTTAAAATAATATGTAATCGTTAAGCTCATGGTAAACTTCCTATTATAACTTTAATATTTCTATGCAAAGACCAATGCTAATCGTACAAGTGCAGTCAGGTTTCAGAAGATAAACCAACCAAAGGAACATTGCATATGGATGCCAGAATCATTTGGAAGAATTAAAGCACAGGTGAGATATGAACAAGCAGAGGAAGGAACCTGATGGGTCCAATTGTATTGAAGTAGATTCTGAAGCAGAAGCAGTGGAGCAATTAACCGATTCCTTTGCACTAGCAAGCAACGCACTGTATTTTACCCACTGTGCTTTTGCATTCTCAGTCACTAACCACTGTGTGAGAATGAGAGAGATATAGTAAATTACCAGCGATTAGGATTGAAGAATTGGATGAAAGAATTCTACAGAAGATGGTTTACATTATTATCCTCCGATGTGGCTTCGATTATGTCGATTCCTTTACATTTTGCCCATTGGCATGCTCCCTCACCGACCAAAAACCTAAGAAAGATAGAATAACTCAGCAACTCAGAATTACTGGTAGGATGGATAGGTGCATGATAGATTGCCATCCATGGATAGGTTCAATTCCTCAATGCATATCTCATATGTTCAATGAATATAAGCCGTCATTTGCATTACTTATTTCAGCATGAGCCAGGATTAATTCCAAATAGAAGATAACACAACGGAATCGGTCATGTGACAGAAAATGACAAAGGACAGGAAACTACTGAAAAAGAAAAGGTTATTTTAACGAAAACGTGGAGAAGAAGCTTGAATTTTGTGATTACATACATGGGGGGTATCCGACCAAGCAGTGAAGAACCTGACATTTGTTCCTTTGCCAAGTGCAATGCAACTTGGATGGGATTCTTTACACCTGATCTACAAGAAACAGAAAGTATGGTCAAAGCTTTAAGGTTCTCTGATTGTAAATATTCATATCAGCAGTAAATTCTCTGATGTACTCTCATTTAAGCTTCTACTTTGTAGGATCAAATTTTTAGTAAATTTGCCACAACTACCTTGCACAGCTCCAACAGCTCCGTAAGAACCTGTAGTTCCATCCATGATACTCGCATCGCATTCGACCTGACCACTCTCGGTCAAACTTGAACCCCGGCCAGCGTTTGTGATGGGGTCATCCTAGTCAGGCACGGATGAGAATCAGAAAATACGTTCACCTTTTGAAACAAGCAAGTACCAATAAGACTATCATCTAACTAAAACACCAGAGACTTGCTTAAATCTAGGAGGGTCGTAAACCTTGATTATACAACTAATGCTTCTACTTTCCCATTTTGACATTAATAAATTGGGACTAAATCAGCTAAACATACACCAGACAATTGTTTACTCATACAACCCGTAACTGCCGCAGATGTTAACGAAACAAACTATACAGATAGACACCTCATCTGTCCACAGGGAATGATGTGTGCATACCTCCAGCACTCGAATGGCAGCTGCGACGGCATCAAGACTTGTGCCACTGCCCTGCAGATACACAAGGAGCATTAGGAATTATTATTCACAAGAGCAGAGCTTCATGGACGCTTCTCGGGTGCGCCATTGTCACATCAAAGTACGGTACACACCATGGGAGATGGACAGAGATACTTCAGACATCAGTAACCAGAGTGGAAATGCAGGCCCCTCCCAAAATCTAGTACATCAAAGTAATTAGGCCACTGTAACTTCCTAAGGGTTGATCTGGTGGTGTGGTGCTCGTCGATTCATACCCAGTAGACTCCATTGTTGTTCTAATCTAGGGGTAAAATCCTAAAATCCCCCAGGCTACATATGCTCGGCGAGGCAGTATGGATGAATCCGAGCTGACGCAGGCAGCACGGCGAAACCAGCGCGCTACAGCATGCACGGGAGGAGGAGGGAAGTTCTAGGGTTCAAGGAACGGACCTCGCGGAGGACGGCGGCGGCGGCGAGGCAGGCGCGCCTGATGGCCCGGCGGTAGGCCCGCTCGTTGGCCGGAGCGTGGAAGCCCGCGCCCACGTGCACCGCCACGAAGAGCCTGCGTCCGGACCCACGGCCGGACCCCGCCCCCGCTTCCCCGCCGCCCTCCCCGCCGCCGCCGGTGGCCATGTCTGGGGGAGGAGGTTTCGGAAATTACGAGTCGGACCCCTGCGGAGTTGGCAATTTGCGCCGGGGTACTTTTCTCGCGTGCGCTCGGCCATTCGTGGAGTGCAATAAAGCGGCCCGCATGTTCTGAAAATCTGAAACTGCAGTTTTTCTGTTACTGCAAAAATTCACCAGAATTCCTGGAGATATGCCTGACTAAAAGATGGAATTATGTTAGTTTTGTGCACTTGTGAATAAATGTCGAACAAATATACGAAATGCATTGTCACAAAACAAAAGCATTTGAAACCTCTCTCGGGTTAGCAAGGGAATTTTTTTTTTCAGAAAAACTTCCAATCTATTCATCTTCAATCATGGTAGTACAACGAACACTAGAAATAATAAAAATTACATCCAGATCCGTAGACCACCTAGCGACGACTACAAGCACTGAAGCGAGCCGAAGGCGCGCCGCTGTCATCGCCCCTCCCTCGCCGGAGCCGGGCAAACCATGTTGTAGTAGACAGTCGGGAAAGTCGTCGTGCTAAGGCCCCATAGAACCAACGCACCAGAACAGCAAACGCCGCGGATGAAGAGTGTAGATCAAAAGGATCCAACCTGAAGACACACGAACGAAGACGAATGACGAACAGATCCGAGCAAATCCACCAAAGACAGATCCACCGGAGACACACCTTCACACGCCCATCGATGATGCTAGACGCATCACCGGAACGGGGGCTAGGCGGGGAGACCTTTATTCCATCTTTAGGGAGCCGCCGCCGTCTCGCCTTCCTGAGCAGGATACAAACCCTAACAAAGCTCGAAAAAAGATCTAAAAACAGAGCCCTTCCACCGGCAAAGGGCGAGATCCACTCCGCCTCCATGGCCCTAAGGCCACCGGAGACGGGACGGACCGGCGCCGGCGCCGGCGGGAGGCAGAGTACCCTAGCTTTTTGGAGGCGGCGGCTGGCTAGGTCAAGTCGCTGCCTCGGTTGTGCCCTATGGGGTTAGCAAGGGATTTGTATTGAAGGTCAAACGAATTCAGGAGGTACTTATTTTACTGCAGAAATTATGCATACTTCTAACCATATGTTTTCCTAGATTGAATGCAAGATGAAAAGCATGATTTAGCAGTAAAATAATGCACAGGAAATATTATAATTTTGAGATCACTAGAGCTAGAGATAATAATAAATCATTTAAAATCCTGAAAATTTAACAGAATAGAGCCAGATATATCTAGTATTTATTCTATTTTTTCTGAATTTTGTGAATAGCAGATTTTTTTTTATAATTACGCTTTTGTCTGTTCTGATAGATTCTTGTGCAACTTGTATGCTTACTATACTATTGCATAGTTTTTGGTTTCTCCTTGATCAAGAGAACCTATGATAGTGTTCCTTACTGTAGCTACTGTTATACCATGTTTTCATTATTTATATACAACAAGTAGAGCTATTAGTAATTGTTTATGGACTAACCAAACTCACAGCTTTGTTTAAGTTTTGTTTGGATTTAAAGTTCGCTTCATTTAGGGTGCCATCACAATCAATTTGTTTCCAAGTAGACTCACAAAACAAAGCTTGGATATGCGCAAGGCATCGATCCCTATTCATCAACAACCTTTTTTTTTTGCTATATACTGCCAGGCAACAACCTCACAACCCTTAATAGATACAAAGAAGGGGAATGAGGTGGGGGTAATATTTACATATAACAAACTACTCTCTTCGTTCAGTGAAGAGTGTACGTTTAGCTTTAAAATTTGTCCACAAAAGAGTGTACTTCTATCTTCCCAATGCACTTTAAAATAGAAAAAAATATTTCTCTTTCATCACACGGTAATCAAGACCAACTAGTATAATGCCCGTGCGTTGCCACGGGCCTTTAAATATCTTTTGTAATTGCAAGTAATGTGTAGAAAAGACAACCTTCAACAATCAGAAAGTAATCAAAATCCACTTCACTTGCTATGCAATTTGATGATGTATACATAGAGAGCAAATCCAAAGAATTAGCTTCGGGATAGGGGAGGCTTGCCCCCTATCAAATTCGGAGTAAAAGATGGGAGGCTTGCCCACTTTTGGCTTGATCACTGGATAGGGGAGGGGTCCCTTAGACACAGATTCCCATGACTCTTTGTCATTAGGCACAATCCAAGAGCAGTGGAGGTCAAGGTGGATGACAGATGGACTCCGTTGTTCTAGCAATCGTTTGGGCCCTTGGAAGTGGCGGATTGGGACCTCCTCTAGGATGAGCTAGCCGGAGTGAGGTTAACCAACGGGGACGACAACATTTCTTGGAAGTTGGAACCTTTGGGCCAATTTTCCATACGATCCCTATACAGAGAAATTTTTAAGACGGATACACAAGGTGAGGTGATGGATATCTAGAAGATGAAGATTCCTTCCAAAATAAATAAAAATTGTTTGGCAAGTTGCCAGGAACCGAATTTTTAGTGGTGATCAAGTGATCAAAGGGAAAGGGACGGGAGACAGCAAGTGTACTTGTTGCGGCCAAGATGGAACTTGCGAACATGTCCTATTTAGATGCATCATTGCAAGGTTTATTTGGAGTGTCATTAGGGAGACCACAGGGTGTATCTGGAACTGCACGCGGGGGGTGGGTGTGTGTGTGGGGGGGGGGGTGCTAATTTACACCATCTTCTTATGGGCAGGGCCGACTCTATGTTTCAGAAGGCCCTAGGGCGAACTCGGCAACATGGGCCCCTAAGTCCTAAGACCGTATATATGTGTGTATGTGTGTGCGTGATACATAAACAAATATATCTAACTCCATTTTCATAATATTAAGAGTAAACTTTCAAACATACATTTTTAGTTTGAGATGACTATAATAATTGTTGGACACTTGGACAATGTCATATTACGACAGAAAGACTAAGGGAATTGGGCCCACATCGTTCTTTTTCCCCTAACTATTTTATTTGCCGGGCTATATTATCAGATCATGGGCCCCAAGGCCTGCTCCTTGGGCAAGGCCTCTCTATCCATACACCAGGGCCGGCCCAGCTTATGGGGACCCATGGACGAGATAGATGAATAGTTTGGATTGGTTTTGCGTCACCGTCTAAGGCGTCGCCGTCCACCCTCTCCCAGCCACGGCGTCGCCGGCATCCTTCTCTCCCTGACAACTGCTTGCGCGGCTGCGTCGGGACCTCGGGCACATCGACGTGGCGCGGCGAGGAGGAGGGACGACACCCTCGTCGTCGGGCCCGGACATCTACCCCAGTCGAGCCGCGCCGAGCATAGTCGCGCTGCCGCGCCGTCGATCCCCATGACGAGCCCATCCGAGGTCGATTCCTGGTGCCAAGGAGTTCACACCGTCATGCCGAGGGCGACCACCACGCCGGCACGACCTGCTGCTCATTATAGAGCCGCCACATTCTCCGAGTACGGCGGCCACCACCAGAGGATTGATGCCACTGATTCTCAGGTTTTCCCTGCCTATTCCACCCATCGTACTCGTCTGCTACTGCTGGCATGCTGCCAGCACAACTGCCCTTCTTCTCGATTAGTTTTATGGATGATATTCCAGTCCTAGTGAAGCAATGGATATAATCTGCTTATACTCTCCAATAATTGAGAAATTGGAGCTAATTATTTTGTGTGGCACATGTATAACATTAGCATTCATTGTATACATTGTGTACCCGGTATATCAAATGTTGATCACACGAGCAGTTGACTAAACGTGTTTTTACAAAGGCTATAAACTGATTTAGTGCTCAGTTGTGATGTAAACTGAATCCGAAACAACCTTATGAGTGTCCCTATAGTATTTGATTGTTTGTTTTCAGAGGAATTGTTTTTTTTCAATGTCTTGCAAAATTGTGCTCCAAAATACTCTTCAGAGTTCAGAGCTAACAAAATGCTTCTTTTTTGGTTAAAATCATCAGCCCCTGCGCGTATAGTCTTGCAAAGCATATGGATGGGCGATGGGGGTGGGCGATTTCCCCTGGTGTCTCTCCACCCAGATGTCACATGCAGTTGTAAGTTGCCAATTTTCCCCTGCTTTAATATCACTTTATTGTTGGTGCAGTGCAATGTTGCTATTTCATCTATAGCCGAATGGTCGTGGGGAAAAAAATAGCATCATACTGTTTGTTCTATTTTCGACCTTGTATTGGCAAATAATATGTCCATTTATTTTTCATCTTTAGTGGCCACATATAACCCTTTGGCAGCCAGTGTCCACCAGTTACTCTGCACATGTGTTTTCCGTTGAAAATAACTCAGAATGAAAGCCAAAAGGAACACAAATAGGTTCAGCCTTTTGTAACCCTTGCTGTTTAAAAGATTGTAATAAAGCCAATCATCAAGAGTGCTTTTTTGTTCATCCGTGTCACAGAAATAATTTGCACCCTCTATTGTACAAGAGAAGACAAGCTTGCCAACTTTAGCTTGCAGTATCCAACCTGATCAGAGTAGTGAAAGCTCCTCCTTTCCCAAATCAATATATTCTTGTCAGACACCTCAATGAGATTAGTTAGTGAAGCCTTGACCTAGTCTACATAAATGAATGGCGGTGCTACCACAACATCTACAACATATAGCATCCGAGTTAGTAAAAACAAGTAGGAAACGAAATCTTAAAATCGACTACATAATCATGTGTACAGGGTGGAACACATTAGCCTCGCAAGTGCTGCCTAGGGTAATCTGAATTCTCTTTTCTTGGCAGTAGTCTTAAACTCTAGTAAAGTAGTTACAAATTAGTGTGTGCACCCTACCTCTACTTGTGTCTTCCACACTGAAAATTTACCATCTGATATACATAGTTGTCACTGGTGGAGTTCCTCTTTGAAAGAAATGCCGATTTCTATTCAATAAAAAAATTCAGTATACCGAGCTTTGTTGGAAACTACATCTCAGTGCATTAGCCAAACCTAAACAATGTTTATCCAAAGTCACTTAAAACACCTTGGTGACTGTAAAAAGTGTATCTCCAAGTCCAGAGACAAAGTGAACTTTTCGTCCAAGACAAGAAATTATGTTGTGTCCATGCTGACAACTTCTATAAAAAGAATCTACTTCAGCTATTATCCCTCTCCTGATAGTAGCAAATTCAAGAGCAGTATATCTGCAATAATATGCCACGTGAAAAAAGTTTGTTTAGAAGAATCGGTATCTAAACATATCTATAACTATACCCCTTTGGTCGTGTACCAACTGACGTTAGTTTCAAAAAAAATTCCTTCGAATGGTAGTTTTCTGAAGACACACACATGCTCAACAGCTCAAGAACAAAAGAGTTATTCGATTTCTTGACACACAGACTCCGTTGTGAAATGGAAATGGAAATAGCAGCATTTGGAAAAAGCTACTCCATCTGTTCCAAAATACTTGAAGTTATGGTTTGACCTATGTCAAACTTCTTTTAAGTTTGACCAACTCTATTAGAGATTACCATGCACAATTGCATGTAATTATTCAACACTGCACATAAATATATCATGTAACTAATGAGTCGGAAATTGAACTGAACTCAAAAATGCATATGCCCAGGAATTAATTCATGGTTCAGTGTTCATATAACTTTATCTGCAAGTACATATGTATAACTTTCATTTATAATCGCCTCCATATAGGACTGATAGAATAGCAATCTACAACTGAATTCTGCAAAGCATGATTAACAAGTAACTGACAAATATAGACTGGACACATGGAAACTTCAGTAACATAACATGGTGATTCATTAGAGATATGCATTAGAGATAATATCTTCCAAATGCACATATTTTATAAGAATGTCATTATATGTCTCAAGCATTTCGATACACAAATAACAATCAAACAACAAATAGTTTTCCACAGAAAATAGAGGTCATACTTGCAGGCATATTTAGTGGCTCTAGATATACACGGAAATTTCTGTAATTCGTAAATACTCCCTCCGATCCCAAATATAAGTCTTTTTAGAGATTTCAATATGGACTACATACAGACGTATATAGACGTATTTTAGAGTGTAGATTCATTCATTTTGCTACGTATGTAGTCCATATTAGAATTTTTTTAAAGACTTATATTTAGGAACAGAGGGAGTATTTCTCAAATATCAGCAGGGCGTAACCATCAATGTTGAGCTTCCTTCAGTATGAGTCATTGACATGTAGAGTTAGAAAAGCAAGATAATACGGCATCCAAAAACATCTTACTCCTCGTGAAACCTTGTGGCAACATCCCTTCCTGTCTGCTCCTTTCGCCATCGCCATCGAAATCGGTGCCTCAGCCACGGGTTTTGAACCGCCCCACGGCGTGCCAGAAGACGCATCCGCAACCGTAGCAGGACCTCAAACTCCCTTGTGCCACGCTAACAACAGTGTCGGTGAAGAAGAAACCCATTGATGTTCTCAGCGGGGCGACCTGCTGCACGAACAAGACACACGATACTTTAGCAGCAGAAGAGGAACAACAACATATTACCTTGGCTGGCGACGGAGAGAAGCACGGGTCTCGCCGAGCATGTGCCCTTGAGGATGCCCATCAATGATCGCCGCCGCGCCCCCTAAAGCACCAACTCCGCACTAAATCAGTCACCCCTAGCCGCTTCTCCACATCAAATCGGCAGGCCGCCGGGTGGCTGTGCTGCATGAGGGAGGCGATGGAAGGCAGGCGGCCGGGGACGGCGCTACGTGAGGGCGGGGGCAGCAGATTAGGCAGGCGCCGAACCGTTGGGCGACAACGGCTGCTAGGAGAAGGGCAACACAGTAGCGGGACGTCCACAGAGGCACAGAGAAGGGGGGGTCGGTTTCGTACCTTGAGGAGAAGACGACGCCGATGGATGATCTGTTGCTTGCTGCCGCTGCGTGCTTTCTTCGTTGCTAGACCACTGTCGATCCTCCTCTTTGCTTCCGTCTGTGCCGCTGCGTTTGCCCCATCGTGCGGCGCTGCCGCCTATACGAGAGACAGGGAGAAATGACGGTTGATTCATGGTGAAAAAAGGAATGTAAATAGTGATAGGAATATAAAATTACACGATTTGGTGCGTAAGGGGAGTCCTTCTCATCTTTTAGGTGATTGAATGGTAATGTGGATAATAAGGAATATAAATTACGTGATTGAATCTTTCTTCTTTTTTGTGTGGGGGAATTACGTGATTGAATCATCACTTGCCAAATCAGGAGATGGGAAAAATGGGTGGGGCATGCGCTGGGGGAGACCTTCGATCGATGGGGTGGGGCGTACGAAGTGAAGAGAATAATTACCATATTCGAAATTTCCTGAGTTATGGCCTTACCATACCTGGATTGATTTATTACTATAATTATCATATTTGAGATTTCTGAGTTTATAGCCTTACCATACGTGGATTAATTGTGATTGATTACCATAAATACGTTGGGTATTGCCGGCCAGACGAGAAAAGAGGAAAACCGGTGGGAGGGGTGGTGGTGGGAGGTGGGACGAAGAAAAACCAGACGAAAAAAAGCCAGACGAAAAAAAACCAGACGAAAGTGGTGGGACTATTCAACCAACTCGTCCATTAGGAGTAGAGATAACATTCTACATATGGTCTCCTTAATTTCTACATGCACTTAGCTCATTGAGGGTTGGGTAATTAAAGAGGAGAGAGATGGTGGCTTGCACCTTTTCAATGCATTTTTTACTTCACTTCATAATTTGTCCTAAGATTTCTAGATGTACACTTTTCACCGGACGGAGGGAGTACCTACTTAGGAGAGGGAGGATATCATTATATTTACATTTAATCATGTGAGATAGTAAAGTCATGTCATGTGAAGTTGCGCCTCCAAGCTCCAAAAGATGGCCTTTCATTTATGAAGACCTTTCCATTCATCAATATCCAGATATTCCAAGCCGCATTGAAACCCACTTCAGTAAAGAAAGGTTGATCAAGCCATCGTGCACGTGCTTTTTCTTCTTGCTTTGCGGGAAGCCACGTGCCTCCCCCAAGCGAATGCGACACCAGTAGAAAACAGGGCTTTGGTCCAGGCCAGATAAGAGCATCAATCCCGGTTCTGTTACGAACCGGGACCAATGGGTGCATCAGTCTCGGTTCGTGAGGCCAGGGCACCGGCCGGGCCACGGCAGGCACCAGTCCCGGTTCGTCTGACCCCTTTGGTCCTGGTTCCAGACACGAACCGGGACTAAAGGGCCTCGCTCCTGGCGCAGCCCCTTTAGTCCCGGTTGGTGGCTGGAACCGGGACGAAAGGTTGGCCTTTAGTCCCGGTTTTAGACACAAACCGGGACTAAAGTTTTGTCTATATATATCCACGCCCCCCCCCCCATCTCCTCTGTTTTTTGGCCGTGGAAGGGTGTGGGGTTTGTGCTACTCTGTTCTCACCTCCTATGCACATGAGGTGTTTGATGAAATGCCCGAGCCACACTTAAACTTTCTCCTCTCCAAGCTCGACCTCCAAGCTACATTTTCCCCAAGATTTGTCTAGGTTTGGCGGTGCACCAACTACACAAGTGTTCTAAAAGGTTAGCAACTTCATCATTTTATCTCTCACTGCTAGTTTAGCTCATTTCAAATGCTCTAGAAGTAGAGTGGTTTGTGGGTTTTAGTGGAGGAGTGTATGTGGGAGTTCTTTTGATTTAGATGCACAATTTGAGCTGAAATTAACTTCTTAGAGTCTGCACATGTGTAGGGTGCCGTCCCCGTCCACACCGCCATCGATCGCCCGCGCCGATCTCGTCGTCGGCACCACCGTGGTGAGCCTCTTGTTCTTATCTTCTTTTTAAAACAAAAAAATTCTTACTTGTATGATTTAGATAGATACTTGTATAATTTTTTTACTTTTATTATTGTTTGTTATTATATAGTGCCATGGTTTTGGTATCCGCCCCCGTCGGGCCTCGTCCTATCTATGATTCGGATGTGATATATTATCTTTTATTACTATTTATTTCATTTAGTGTTTATGACAATTGTGCCGACGAACGTGACATAGATGTTTTTATCTAGGAGGTATGTGAACCGGAAATTTCAACCGACCCTCTTGTCGAGAGGTTAAATTTAGTTGAAAAGAAAATAATTACTTGAAGAAAAAATAAAAAAAATTGAGGAGGAGAAGATGGAATTGGAGTTGCATGTTGCCGATGTCGTCGATGATCACAAGATCCAGATGGATGCAATGCACTTGAAGATTAGAAAGATCAAAAAATATGCCATTGATAATGAGACTTGGTATCATTATGCTGTTGGATCAATTGTTACCTTAGTTGCGATTATGATCGCATTTGTTGTTGCATTTAAATGTTTTACATAGTGGTATGTTAGTTTCAATGTATGTTTTAATTAGATGCTCTAGCTAGAGAGCTATATGTTGTTCTATGAGAACTAGGTATGAACTTTATGTATTTATTTTTTCAGTAATAACATTTGATCACTACAGTGCTTTGGTTTTAATGTGATGATGAACTTGTATTAATTTGGTCACTTCTCTATTCATGATGTTCTGTAATGGTTTTTGATACACTTAATTATATAATGCACGCAGATGAACCGGCAATGGATGTACGGTGACCGACGCACCTCCGAGTACATTGATGGCATGCATAATTTTCTCGAAGTGGCTGAGGCAAACAAGCAGAATGGTTTTATGTATTGTCCATGTACTGTCTGTGGGAATACGAAGGATTACTCTGACTCGAAAACCCTTCACTTGCACCTGCTTGAGAAGGGTTTCATGTCACACTATAATGTTTGGACCAAGCACGGAGAAATAGGGGTTATGATGGAAGACAACGAAGAAGAAGAGGATGATGACAACTATCCCCCTGAATACGATGATACTGCAACGGAGGAAGCTGAAGATCAAGAGGAACCAGACGATGTGCCTGATGATGATCTTCGCCGGGTCATTGTTGATGCACAGAGAGAATGCCAAAGTGAAAGCGAGAAGTTGAAGTTCGATCGCATGTGAGAGGATCACAAAAAAGGGTTGTACCCAAATTGCGAAGATGACAACACAAAGCTCGGTACCTTACTGGAATTGCTGCAATGGAAGGCAGACAATGGTGTATCTGACAACGGATTTGGGAAGCTACTGAAAATAATGAAGAAGAAGCTTCCAAAGGATAACGAATTGCCCGACAGTACGTACGAAGCAAAGAAGGTTCTCTGCCCTCTAGGATTGGAGGTGCAGAAGATACATGCATGCCCTAATGACTGCATCCTCTACCGCGGTGAGTACGAGGATTTGAATGCATGCCCGGTATGCGGTGCATTGCGGTATAAGATCAGACGAGATAACACTGGTGATGTTGAGGGCGAGCGCCCCAGGAAGAGAGTTCCTGCCAAGGTGATGTGGTATGCTCCTATAATACCACAGCTGAAACGTCTGTTCAGAAACAAAGAGCATGCCAAGTTGATGCGATGGCACAAAGAAGACCGTAAGAAAGACGGGAAGTTGAGAGCACCCACTGACGGGTCACAATGGAGAAAAATCGAGAGAAGGTGGGGGACTTTGCAGGTGACGCAAGGAACGTATGGTTTGGTTTAAGCGCAGATGGCATTAATCCTTTTGGGGAGCAGAGCAGCAATCATAGCACCTGGCCCGTGACTCTATGTATCTATAACCTTCCTCCTTGGTTGTGCATGAAGCGGAAGTTCATTATGATGCCAGTGCTCATCCAAGGCCCTAAGCAACCCGGTAACGACATTGATGTGTACCTAAGGCCATTAGTTGAAGAACCTTTACAGCTGTGGAATGAAAAAGGTGTACGTGTGTGGGATGAGCACAAACAACAGGAATTTGACCTACATGCGTTGTTGTTTGTAACCATCAATGATTAGCCTGCTCTTAGTAACCTTTCAGGACAGACAAACAAGGGATACCACGCATGCACACACTGTTTAGATGATACCGAAAGTATATATTTGGACAAATGCAGGAAGGATGTGTACCTGGGACATCGTCGATTTCTTCCGACCAACCATCTCTTAAGAAAGAAAGGCAAGCATTTCAAAGGTGAGGCAGGTCACCGGAAGAAGCCCGCCCTCCGTACTGGTGATGCCATACTTGATATGGTCAAGGATTTACAAGTAATCTATGAAAAGGGTCCTGGCGGACAATCTGTTCCGAATGACGTTGAGGGACGTGCACCCATGTGGAAGAAGAAAACTATATTTTGGGACCTACCCTATTGGAAAGACCTAGAGGTCCGCTCTGCAATCGACGTGATGCACATGACGAAGAATCTTTGCGTGAACCTGCTAGGCTTCTTGGTCATGTATGGGAAGACAAAAGATACACCGGAGGCACGGGAGGACCAGCAACGTGTGCACGAAAAAGACGGCATGCATCCAAAGCAGTATGAAGGTCCTGCCAGCTACGCTCTTACCAAAGAAGAGAAGGAAATCTTCTTTGAATGCCTGCTCAGTATCAAGGTCCCGTCTGGCTTCTCGTCGAATATAAAGGGAATAATAAATATGGCAGAGAAAAAGTTCCAAAACCTAAAGTCTCATGACTGCCACGTGATTATGACGCAACTGCTTCCGGTTGCATTGAGGGGGCTTCTACCGAAAAACGTTCGATTAGCCATTGTGAAGCTATGTGCATTCCTCAATGCAATCTCTCAGAAGGTAATCGATCCAGAAATCCTACCAAGGTTAAAGAATGATTTGGTGCAATGTCTTGTCAGTTTCGAGCTGGTGTTCCCACCATCCTTCTTCAATATCATGACACACATCCTAGTTCATCTAGTCGACGAGATTGCCATTCTGGGTCCTGTATTTCTACACAATATGTTCCCCTTTGAGAGGTTCATGGGAGTCTTAAAGAAATATGTTCGTAACCGTGCTAGGCCAGAAGGAAGCATCTCCATGGGCCATCAGACAGAGGAGGTCATTGGGTTTTGTGTTGACTTTATTCCTGACCTTAAGCCGATTGGTCTCCCTCAATCGCGGTATGAGCACTACTGGAATCAGCTGCTTTGCCGTCTGCCATAGCAGACGGCAAAGGCATGCTTGGCGGACGGCAAAGGCTTTGCCGTCCGCTAGCAGACGGCAAACACTCCGGCTGAACTGATGCCGGTAAAGGCCGCTTTGCCATCTGCTGGCGGACGGCAAAGAAGGAAAGTTCTTTGTCGTCTGCTAGCAGACGGCAAAGCTTGTGGACGGCACAAAAAAGGTAACAACCCCGTTAGGGGGCTAACGGCGCTCTTTGCCGTCTGCCAGCAGACGGCAAAGAACTTTGCTTCTTTGCCATCTGCCAGCAGACGACAAAGTGGCCAAATAGGCCAGCCCCTTGGCTGCCACGTGGCCTCTTTGCCATCTGCCAGTAGATGGCAAAGCTCTTTGCCATCTGCCAGCAGATGGCAAAGTGCCTATATTGCCCCATTTAATTCTGCTTTTTCTTATATCAATTCATTTTCACAGAAAATCAAACACAGATATATATATGACCAATATAGGATATCCAACACATATTACCAATAGTCATGAACACATATATATCCAACACATATCCAACACATGTTACCAATAGTAGCAAGTTTCATCCATACATATACATAGTTTCATCAATATTACACAGTTTCATCCATAGGTAGCAAGTTTCACAAAGTCAAAACAAAAACTAAAGACAAGCACTAAAAGAGTAAATTAAAAACTTTATTAATAATTGGAATAGGTAATACAAAGTCATATTATAAAGAATCAGAAATGACCTAAAACTAAATATCTATTTTCCTAAAAACTATCTTATTACTAAGTTTTTTTCTGGATCTTCTTCTTTTCTTCCAACCTGCATAACAAAAACACTAAGAAAGAGAGAATGGGTTAGGAGTAGAAATGTAGCATTTCACTTGGTGAAATGCAATGTTGTAGGAGCTATTCCTTGAAATCAAGACTATCTCAGTCAGGATTTCTAAATACCAAATGACCTTATTTCAGAAAAGCCAAATAGAGGAAAACCATTATCAAGAGCCAAATCAGAGAACCAGCCAAGAGCCAAGTCAGGAAGCCATCAACTGCCATATATCAAAGATCATTAACAGAAATAGCTCCAAAGGATTAAGCCCAACTAAAACTAGTGTTTAGAGCCAACGATTACCCTCTACCACTACAGCCAACTTTTGTCCAGTGACAATGAGATATGTCACTGAGCAATTCAAAACAAAGCTCCAAGAGGAGATATACATCAAACCGGCCGGCCAGACCAAGTCCCAAGCCCAATGAGACACCCAACAGCTTACTAGATAACTAGAAGACCTCAAGGTATACTTGAGGATTGTGTGCTCAGCTAGCCTGGAGATGCCAGGGCTAGATCATCACAGCACAGGGATAGCCACATGTAAATTAAGCCTAAGAGAAGGGGGCTCAGACCAGCATCACTGCCCAAATCAGATGTAGTATCTGTCTTATCAGTAGAAAACTAGGAAGTAACAGCCAAAACCAAGTATAGCATCTGTTCATAGGCTATTAGAAAGAGACCAATAGGAATAGCCAAACCAAGTGGTATCTGTTCATATCAGTATTAGAAGTAAAACAACTAAGAACAAGTGAGTATCTGTTCATGAGTAAAGTAGCTATAGCATAGAAGAAATAGCAGGGTAGCACCCCAAATGATTATCTGCTTTTGCAGAACACATCACCACACTTGCACCTGGTATTTTTCTGCAATTAGGGCACTGCACCCACAAGCACAGGGGGCTAGTACCATTATAAACTACTACTGCAAGTAATAGCAGCAGCAGCAAATAACAACAGAAGTGATAACTAATTTCCAAAGGTTAAACAGACCAATGGAAAAGAAAATGTAACACTAGAGATTCAGTTAACTGAATTAAGTTACCATCAACAGCTAGTGAGATAGCTAACAGTAGCAACAAAAAAATACAGGGAGAGATCCCAGTCCAGTAGAGCACATATGCACAGGAGTACATCTACACACATGAACAACTACTGACCATATTAGCCAATCCAGGAGCACATATGTAAGCAGATACACATAAACAGTCATTGACCAAAACCCTGACACAGCAAGAATCCATCACAGAGAGCTCCAACACAAGTTGATGCTCATCTAGAGCATCTAGCAGCAGCTAATAGAGCTTCACATCCAACTAGATCAAGAGCTAAAGCTATGCATTAGAGAGATCAGAGGAGGGGAGTAAGGAGAAGCTCACCAAGAGGAGTTGTAGCCGAAGCAGGATGCAGCCACACCATCACTATGGTGTGACCAGCAGCACAACCAACACCAAAACGGTGGCGCCAGCGAGAGCACGCAGCACGGAGGCGGCCAACCCAGGGGCACCGCAGCACGGAGGCGCCAACCCAGGGGCACCCCCGCGCCACGGCATGCCCAGCACCACCGGAGCACCTCACGGCCACCGGAGCCCCACCGGAGGCGAGAACCACCCCAACACCAAAATCCTAGCGGAGAGAAAACCAAAGGGAGCAACCACAGGAGGCAGGGAAAATCAGATCGAGACGGAGGGATCGATAGAGCTCGACGAGAGGAAGAGATGGGTAGCCAAGGTGTCGCCGGAGACCGTCGGAAACCGCCGAAATCGGCCGGAAAACGTGGCAGCAGCAAAGGGGGTCGGGAGACAGAGAGAGAGAGCTGAGCGGCGGGGGCGCCGGGCGGCGGTGGCTCCGGGGCCGCAGGGCTCCGGGGCGGCGGGGTGGTGCGGCGGCGGCGGCAGTGTCCGGGCGGCGACGGTGCTCGGTGCAGCGGTGCGGGCGCGGGTGAGGTGCGGTGCGGGAGAGCGAGGGAAGAGAGAGGGGTGGGGCCGGGCGGAGAGAGAGAGGAGGTGGGAATGGCCGTTAGGTTGGCCACTTTCTTTGCCGTCTGCTAGCAGACGGCAAAGAAAGTGGCCGTTAGGTTGTTCTTGTTAGTGGGCTACCCTCCCTCTTTGCCGTCTGCTAGCTGACGGCAAAGCTTCTATGCCGTCCGCTAGCAGACGGCAAAGAGCTGGCTGACGGCAAACATGATCTTTGCCGTCAGTTTTCTGTAAGCTGACGGCAAAGAATTGGCAGACGGCAAATTCCCTGATTCCAGTAGTGGAGGGGAGACTGACTGGAAAAGGCACGCTAGGAGCGGATTCAATAATATGTAGGGACAGGCATTCTTGGGCTCAAGCACACTACACAGTTGTACAGAATTCTACCTTGGTGACCCCGTATGTCAATGAACACAAGAATTTTCTGCGCTCGAAACACCCGGAGCAGTCTGACGACTGGATTACATGTGAACACATCAAGACTTTCGATAGTTGGTTGCAAACACATCTCATGGGTAACAACATTGTTGGAGATGAGCTGTACTCGTTGGCCAGGGGACCATCTTCGATTGTATTGACTTACCAAGGGTACGAGATAAATGGGAATACATTTTACACGATCGCCCAAGATCAAAAGAGCACCAACCAAAACAGTGGTGTCCGCTTTGATGCAGCAACCAACAGGGGAAATGACACATATTATGGTTACATAGTGGACATATGGGAACTTGACTATGGACATGATTTTAAGGTCCCTTTGTTTCGGTGGAAATGGGTCAATCCGTCAGGAAGCGGGGTACAGGTAGACCCGTAGTATGGAATGACAACAGTGGATCTCAACAATCTTGGGTACACAGATGAACCATTCGTCCTAGCCAATGATGTGGCGCAAGTTTTCTATGTGAAGGACATGTCTACCAAACCGAGAAAAAGAAAAGATAAGGAAGCGTATACATCATACAATGAGCCAAAGCGCCACATAGTTCTTTCAGGGAAAAGAGACATCGTGGGAGTGGAGGGCAAGACAGACATGTCCGAAGATTATGAAAATTTTCATGAAATTCCTCCCTTCAAAGTGAAGGCTAACCCAAGCACCCTATTAAACGATGAAGACTATCCATGGTTACGGCGCAATAAGCAAGGGACACACGCGAAGAAAAAGTGAAGACTTTCTCTCTACAACTATTCTGATGATGGCTTTGATCTAGAATATCACTGCAGTTACATGTCAAGAAATGAAATGCCTTTTGTAACAGATGAGTTTTCGTCCAAAACCGTGATACTTCGAAAGAGATTGTCCATTTTGTACATGAAGTGCATCCATTTTTTGCCGCAACCCTCTCAACTATTTAGCACATGCTATGTGGGTGAAATGATGATACCATGCCAACTTTCAACCTTTTCAGAGTTCATTTGTACTGCTTTTCAATTTCAGGGCCATTTAGCTAAAAAAATAGTAAATGCATGAAAAATAGCAAATGAAGTCAGAAAGGGTTGAAAATTAATGATGTGGCTTTGAATGGTGCATGTTGAACGCACAAAAAGTCCAGAGTTGAAATAAGTTAAAAAAATGAAATGCCTTTGTAACATATGAGTTTTCATCCGAAACCCTAATACTTCGAAAGAAATTGTCCATTTTGTACATGAAGTGCATCCAGTTTTTGCCGTAACCCTCTCAACTTTTTAGCACGTGCTATGTGGGTGAAATGATGATACCATGCCAACTTTCAACCTTTTCAGAGTTCATTTGTACTGCTTTTCAATTTCAGGGCCATTTAGCTAAAAAAATCAGTAAATGCATGAAAAATAGCAAATGAAGTCAGAAAGGGTTGAAAATTGATGATGTGGCTTTGAATAGTGCATGTTGAACGCACAAAAAGTCTGGAGTTGAAATAAGTTAAAAAAATAAAGTGCCTTTGTAACATATGAGTTTTCGTCCGAAACCCTGATACTTCGAAAGAGATTGTCCATTTTGTACACGAAGTGCATCCAGTTTTTGCCGTAACCCTCTCAACTTTTTAGCATATGCTATGTGGGTGAAATGATGATACCATGACAACTTTCAACCTTTTCAGAGTTCATTTGTACTGTTTTTCAATTTCAGGGTCATTTAGCTAAAAAAATCAGTAAATGCATGAAAAATAGCAAATGAAGTCAGAAAGGGTTGAAAATTGATGATGTGGCTTTGAATAGTGCATGTTGAATGCACAAAAAGTCTGGAGTTAAAATAAGTTTAAAAAAATGAATGCCATTGTAATATATGAGTTTTCGTCCGAAACGTTGTGGGTGAAATTATGATACCATGCCAACTTTCAACCTTTTCAGAGTTCATTTGTACTGCTTTTCAATTTCAGTGTCATTTAGTTAAAAAAATCAGTAAATGCATGAAAAATAGCAAATGAAGTCAGAAAGGGTTGAAAATTGATGATGTGGCTTTGAATGGTGCATGTTGAACGCACAAAAAGTCTGGAGTTGAAATAAGTTAAAAACAAATGAAATGCCTTTGTAACATATGAGTTTTCGTCTGAAACCCTGATACTTCGAAAGAGATTGTCCATTTTGTACACGAAGTGCATCCAGTTTTTGCCGTAACCCTCTCAACTTTTTAGCACATGCTATGTGGGTGAAATGATGATACCATGCCAACTTTCAACCTTTTCAGAGTTTATTTGTACTGCTTTTCAATTTCAGGGTCATTTAGCTCAAAGAATGAACTAATAGCAAAAAGAATGAATTAAAAAGCTTTTATAAAACTCTAATAGCAAAAAGAATGAACTAAAAAGCTTTCATAAAACTCTAATAGCAAAAAAGAATGAACTAAAAAAAAATCACTTAAACTATAATATTTTTCAATAGCAAAAAAAATCAACTAAAAAGATTCAAAATAATTTAACTAAAATTATTAAGTATTATTTGTTAAGAACTTTAAAGTAAAAAGAATTTTCATAAAGTATTTTTGTTACAAACTTTAATAGAAAACTAAAAAGCTTTTTAAAAACTCTAACGCAAAAGGAATCAACTAAAAGAATCAATAAAAAATAAAACTTATGCAACTAAAATTATATAAAATTTATGAAACTAAAATTATATAAAATTTATGCAACTAAAATTATATAACTAAAAATAACATATGCAAAAAAATAACATTAAAATTTTAAAAACATAACATATGCAAAAAATAAAAAAGGCCCACCTACTAGCCACCACGGCCTGCATACGACTAGAAACCCTAGAAATGGGCCAGGATGCAGGCCCGCAGTGAAAGTGATGACCCACAAGTATAGGGGATCTATCGTAGTCTTTTCGATAAGTAAGAGTGTCGAACCCAACGAGGAGCAGAAGGAAATGACAAGCGGTTTTGAGCAAGGTATTCTCTGCAAGCACTGAAATTATCGGTAACAGATAGTTGTGTGATAAGATAATTCATAACGGGTAACAAGTAACAAAAGTAACTAAGGTGCAGCAAGGTGGCCCAATCCTTTTTGTAGCAAAGGACAAGCCTGGACAAACTCTTATATAAAGCAAAGTGCTCTCGAGGACACATGGGAATTACTGTCAAGCTAGTTTTCATCATGCTCATATGATTCACGTTCGTTACTTTGATAATTTGATATGTGGGTGGACCGGTGCTTGGGTGCTGCCCTTACTTGGACAAGCCTCCCACTTATGATTAACCCCTCTCGCAAGCATCCGCAACTACGAAAGAAGAACTAAGATAAATCTAACCATAGCATGAAACATATGGATCCAAATCAGCCCCTTACGAAGCAACACATAAACTAGGGTTTAAGCTTCTGTCACTCTAGCAACCCATCATCTACTTATTACTTCCCAATGCCTTCCCCTAGGCCCAAATCATGGTGAAGTGTTATGTAGTCGACGTTCACATAACACCACTAGAGGAAAGACAACATACATCTTATCAAAATATCGAACGAATACCAAATTCACATGATTACTTATAATAAGACTTCTCCCATGTCCTCAGGAACAAACGTAACTACTCACAAAGCATATTCATGTTCATAATCAAGGGGGTATTGTAGCATTAAGGATCTGAACATAAGATCTTCCACTGAATAAACCAACTAGCATCAACTACAAGGAGTAATCAACACTACTAGCAACCCACAGGTACCAATCAGAGGTTTTGAGACAAAGATCAGATACAAGAGATGAACTAGGGTTTGAGAGGAGATGGTGCTGGTGAAGATGCTGATGGAGATTGACCCCCTCTCGACGAGAGGATCGTTGGTGATGACGATGGCTTCGATTTCCCCCTCCCGGAGGGAAGTTTCTCTGGCAGAACAGCTCCGCGGAGCCCTAGATTGGTTCTGCCCAGGTTCCGCCTCGAGACGGCGGCGCTTCGTCCCGAAAGCTTTCTTATGATTTTTTCCAGGTCAAAACACATCATATAGCAGAAGATGGGCATCGGGGGCCTGCCAGGTGGCCCACAAGGCAGGGAGGCGCGTCCAGGGGGTAGGGCGCGCCCCCCACCCTTGTGGCTGCCTGGTGGGTCCCCTCAGGTGCTTTCTTTGCCCAATATTTTTTATATATTCCAAAATAATTCTCCGTGAAGTTTCAGGACTTTTGGAGTTGTGCAGAATAGGTCTCTCAGATTGCTCCTTTTCCAGCCCAAAATTCCAGCTGCCGGCATTCTCCCTCTTCATATAAACCTTGTAGAATAAGAGAGAAAAGGCATAAGTATTGTGCTAGAATGTGTATAACAGCCCATAATGCAATAAATATCAATATAAAAGCATGATGCAAAATGGACGTATCAGAAAGCAGGCCCAACAGGGCGTCAGATAGGCATTTACTGCCTATAGTAGAGAGGAGCTCGAGAGGGAAGCGGCAACAGCACTTATAAACAACTCCGAGCCCCTCTCAACTAGCGAGGTGGGACTAAACTTATGGATGTGGCAGCACAGACCATTGGTCCCGGTTGGTGGAATGAACCGGGACGAAAGGCAGTTCGTTCCACCAACCGGGACCAATGGTCTAGGCTTCCCGCCCTTTGGGCTGGTAAAAACCGACCTTTAGCCCCGGTTGGTGGCACGAACCGGGACGAAAGGCCCCCCTTTCGTCCCGGTTCGAGCCACCAACCGGGACCAATGCTCTGGGTATATAAGCAGCACTTAGAAGTTTTCCATTCAGTTTTCTTCGATCTCCTCCTCTCCCCCGACGGCGCCGACGACCACCTCGATGCCGCCAGGCTGCCGGACCGCGCCGTCGCCTCCCCGAGCCCTGCCCTGACGCCCTTGCCGACCCCCTGCCCCGACGCCCTCGCTGACGCGCCAGACCTCCTCGCGCGCCCTGCTCCCTGTCGCCGCGTGCCCCTCAAGCCCGCCATCCTCGTCACCGGCCTCCAGCCATCGTCGCGCCCCTAGTAAGCCCCCCTTTCCCATGGTCCCCTGCTCCCCGTCGCCGCGTGCCCTCGAGCCCCTTGCTCTGCCACTGCTCCATGGTCGCCGCCGGCCCCGTTGCTAATTAAAATGTGTTTTTTTAGATGAATAGATAGATAGATAATGTTCATGTGGATATGAGATGAATGTATGGTGCTCTGTTTTTTTAGATAATGTTCATGTGGAGATGAGATGAGATGTATGAGATGTTTTGTGGAGATGAGATGAGATGTTGTCATGTGGAATTTTTTTTGTTCATAGAAATTAGTGTGAATTTTTTGTTCATGATGATCTTGCTAAAACTCATATTAAGTTAGTTCGATGAATGTTTTCTGTTAAAACTCATATTAAGTTTGTTCGATGAATGTTCATGATGATCTTGCTAAAACTCATATATGGAGATGATATTATTGTTTTTCTATAGACTTGGTTAAAATATATTTGTTCATGATGATCTTGCTAAAACTCATATTAAGTTTGTTCGATGAATGTTCTCTGTTAAAGCTAGCATAGCGAACCTGGTACCGCCCCCCTCTGGTTCATCTGTCCGAAAATGCAGACTTCGGGAAAACATTCCCGGATGTTATCCCCCTTCACCTATATATCGTGTAGTGCCGCGTTAGAACACCCCTAACTCTCTCGAGAATTCAACATATATTCAAAATTTACCTAGTTACTAAGTTAAAATGTTCATATATTCAAAATGAGTTAAAAGACTCATATATTCAAAATTTACTCCCGGTCCGCTCGCCCGACCAACTCTCGAGGCCACCCAAACCCTAGAAGAAAGAGCGTTGTCGATCTACCCCCTCCTGCCCCTACCCGTAATTGTTATGTATAATACTATATATTGGTGTCTAATTCACCGGTCTTACCTATGAACCGAAGGGACTTTATTTATTCGGTAGGCGGCCGACATAGGTCAATGGGGTAGAATGGATAGTTCGATCTCCTGCATAGCGATTATTTTTTGCAAACTGTCCTCTCCTGAAAGTATAACCCCGATAACTTTGACATGAGGGAGGACATCGGACATGCATGAGAGAGGCGGTCCGCAAAGTATCCTCTCTCGAAAGTATAACCCCCGATAACTTTGCATGATGTTTGCGACTAATCCATTGCTCATATATGCATATGATTCCTTGTTGTGATTAGCTAGGTCTATGTTTGCCACTAATTCATCTCTCATGGTTGTAATATTTGCAGAAGCTATGGAAAGAGACTTAGAAAAAAAAGAGTTGTTGGGGGGTATAATCCGCGACGGAGGTGATATCACCTTGTCGTTTCTCAACGACACCGATGGTCAGGAAAGAGAGGATGACGGCTCCGGTGATCCAATGGAGGAGGAAGGAGATCATGACGGCTCCGGTGACCGAATGGAGGAGGAAGGAGATCATGACGGCTCCGGTGACCGAATGGAGGAGGGAGCCTTAACTGTTGCAAAGTCCGGCGAGGTATATATACATATATTAATTAAGCCTCTGCTGACTTGATACATTAATTGTTTTGTATGTACATATATTAACGCTTCTTTCTTTTTTTAGCCCTCCGGATCGAGCCAAACTTCCGTAAGGAGACGAGGCCCGAAGAAAAGGTTGCGCCAGGATGGAAGGTTCACGATCAAAGAAGTCGCTCGAGATGGCCAACCGATTGCTTCAAAGCGGAGCAAGGACACATTTATACATCAGTGCGGAGTTATTGTTAGGGACAGCGTCCCGATTAGCATCCAAGAATGGAATAAGAAGAAGGACCCTGAAGTTTCTTATGTCCAGGATAGACAGAAAGATGATCTTTCGACCTCGCTGATGACAAATTTCAGCCTACCGCCAGAGGCGGATCATAATAAGGTCAAGGCGTTTGCTCTTAAGAAGATGGCAGAACTATTCAAGAACTGGAAGACAGATTTGAACAAAAAGTTTGTCGACAAAGACAAGACTCTAGAATTCACCGGTCCATATGAGAAGATAAAAGATCACTGGCCCGCATTTGTGGCCTACAAGAAATCGGAGAAGGGCAAGCAAAGGTCAGAGACAAATAAGAAAAATGCTGCAAAGAAGAAGTATCACCATGTTACGGGGTCAGGTGGCTACAATAAAGCCCGGCCTACGTGGGACAAAGCTAAGCAAGACCTGCTTGCTAAAGGGGTCCAACCAGCGACATTGCACTGGCCAGATCGGTCAAGGACTTGGTTCTTCGGGGTTGGGGGAACTTTGGACCCAGAAAGAGGGAAGTGTGTTTGGACGAAAGCTCAACTTGCAATACCCATCAAGAAGCTTGAGGCCGCAATCAAGGCAGCGCAGGAAGGGAGGTTCCATCCCGACAGAGAGAAGGACGAGCTGACACATGCCCTTGGGAATCCTGAACACCCTGAACGAACACGAGGCACATCAGGCTCCGTTCCTTGGGTGCATGGGTTTCCCGACAGCGGTGGTTATAGAAGCCGAGAGAGAAAGAAGAAAGAGGAAGCAAGCGAAATGCAGAAGATCAATGCAAGATTAGTGAAACTAGAGGAACTTGAGAGCCAGCAAGCTACCGGCCAACCATCTCAGCGGCACGAAGATCCTTCGTTCGACACTGCCCCCGAAGCTACCCCACCATCTCAGCGGAGAAGCAGCGTGGCTTCCACGGAGCTCGTTCAGCCTGATATCACGGCTCCTCGCTACCCCGTGGATAGTATCACGGAGAATGAACATTGTGTGCTAATGGCGAAATGCCATAACCTGACCTTGAAGGTGGCGGTCGGCTCTGTCGTACCTCCTCGAGCTGAGGGAACTTTCCATTGTCGTCCGATTCCACATGGCTTTGCTATTGTCGGGGTGGATGAAATCATGGAGGGATTTGAGGAGTTGGAGCTTGAGTACCCTATAGGTGAAGGGGAGATTCATCTGGAAAATGCCTTAAGGAGTACCTGCCTATGGAGAAAGGAGAACATCAAGCTTCCAAACTGGACACCGCCTCAGCCGGAGGAGGCCCCTCAGCAGACTCCTCACAGTCCAGCTCAGCCGTCTCAGCTGCCTGAGTCGTCTCCGACGCGTGGGCTGTCTCCGTCGCCTCAGCCGTCTCCGGCGGAGGAGGCCCCTCAGCAGAGTCCTCTTCCGCCTCAGCTGTCTCCGGCGCGTCAGTGGACTCCGCCTCCTCTGGTGCGTCAGCGGACTTCGCCTCCTCCTCCGCCTCCTCCAGCGCGTCAGCAGACTCCGTCGCCTCAGCAACGGCGGAAGAGAGCCGCCGCCACTCCGGCGGCTAGCAGTACAACAGGCGGGAAGAAATTCAAAGCTGGTCCAAGCCTCAGGGCTCCTCCAAAGTTACCATATGAGAGGACTGACGAGAAAAGCAAGGACATCAGTGCTGCCGAAGTGCAGGCCCATTTGGAACGGAAACGTCCACCTCCGAAGGAAATAGTAGATTCGGTGAAAACGAAGCGCACTCTGGATGCCCTTAAGCGACCACCACCGCCTCCGCCGCCATCCAACTATGACCGCTGTATTGCAAAGACATATGATGTAGCGCGGCGGTCGGGGAGTACTACCAGTGCTGCAAGACGAAGTGGGAAAAAAATTCCCCAGCTCGGTGAACAGGAGAAGCAATCGTGCCCCCTGCTCAAGGTGTCTAGCGATATCGCTAATCATCCGGGGCTACCGCCTGGTACCACTCTTGGTGATTACGTGGGCGATGATGTACAGTTTGAAATGGCTGAGGTAGTAGCTCCCTTTAGATACGAGCGCGGGAAGCCTCTCGTCAAACCTGAACAGCTCCCGCATCTACCAACGATGATGCGAAGATTGCATGACCGATACTTGGCCTGCAGTAAGGATGGGACCGACAGTATATTGCTGAGAATTAAAGATGAGCACGACTTCATTGGAGTTGAGGTGATGCCTGTTGAATTTGTGGAATTATTTCAGTTATTCAATCAAGACGCCCTTGACAAACAACTCATGTCTTGCTACTGTCTGTAAGTATTATTTCTGTAATTAAGTCTCTAGCTCAACTCGTTCATTGCATGTATATATAATTAGCCTCACTATATTATGCAGATTGAAGATCGTCGAATGCAAAAGAGACCAAATCTATGACACTGGGTTCATTAGCCCAAATACCGTAAATGAATGGACGGTACACAACAGAGCCAAAGATACTGAGGAAAACTTGTTAAAAGCGTTCCTTCGACATCAAAACAAAAGGAAAATACTCTTTCCTTACAACTTCAAGTGAGTGTTACTGTCTTGTACATATTCGGTTTCGCTTACTCGAGGTTAAGTACTGCAATTGATGAGTTATGCATGCGCATGTTTCATCTTATTCTGCTATCTATTAAGCTTGACGGGGGAGTAGTAACTGTCTTAGACTCGAGACGTAAAGATCCTAAGGATTATGCGGACATGAGTGAAATGCTCCAGAAGTAAGTTCAATCATTATCGCACCATATCGGCAACTTTCGTTCATTTCCTGATATCAAGTAATCATTTTCTTTGCCGGGCGAGGTTTGAAAAAAGTTCAGCACAATGGTTCCGGGTCTAGAGAAAAAGGAGCTGCGATTTACATACCCCAAAGTAAGTAGTACTAGCTAGTTCCGCGCATCTCTCATTGATTTTAGTTTCATCAATACCATTATCATGCTTGATTATCAGTATGATTGATCTCTATTCTCGTAAAGTGCTTGTTGCAGGCACCCGGAAATAATTTATGTGGATACTACGTTTGCGAGTTTATTCGCCACTCGACCTCTAAGCGGGTCATCTCTGACCATCAATTTGAAGTACGTAAACAATATTCATAATTTTATTTTATTACCATCAATTGTGCTGAGTTTTATTCATATATATGTATTGACCCCCTTCTTTAAATTAGATGCGGGAGATGCGGGAGGAACTCCTACCACATAATTGCATACGAGCAATTCAAGAGGAATTGGCGGGATTCTTTCTTGCATGCATAAATGGCTGGCCAATCAGAAGCTATTGCATGGATCGTTGTGTAAGTGCATGTGCGTTAATGCACGTGTAATCAGCCAACGGTTGATGCATGCACGCGTGCACAAGTACGTGCAGTTGAGGCAGTGGGAGGCATCGTTTCATCTAGGAGATGTATCCCTTGGCGCGGATGCATCGGTTGACTTGTGACTAACTGGGACATGTCCGTTTGCTGAACCGACGGATGCGTTGTTCGCTCAAAAGACACGTCCGCGGGGGCGCTATAAAAGGGCCATGCCCCTGCCATTTGTTTGTACTTCGCTTGGGGCAATTTACTTCGTATTGCACAGCGGCAACACTGCCGCATTGGAGCGACACATACACACAGAAATATCGGTTCTTCATCCATCAGAGGAACTTGTGAATTAAAGAGGCAGAGAAAAGAAGAACGTTTGACGATGACGGAATCGACTTCGAAAGGACTCATGATGGAACAAGGTACACTCGGATCATGAATAGAAAATCTCTCGTATGTTTTGTTGAATCATTTGTATTGCAAATGTTCCACACTTAAATTTTTTTTGCTTACAGCAGGCCGAGCCAGGTTGGGCCAGCGCTTGGCATTCAAGGTTGGGCTTTCCAAAGCCCATCCCAAAACCTGGCCCGACCCGGTCAATGCCTAGGTCATTAATAAAGCGGTCGGAGTTGGATATTTGATATGACTGAGAGTTTATCACACAAAAAAACTGACGGAGTTGGTTGTCACCCTTTGGGCAATCTGGACGGCAAGGCGGAAGGCGATTCATGAAGGTGTCCTGCAGAGTCCACATGCAACCCACTCTCTCGTGATCATCGTCACCGCCGAACTGGAATCGTTACAGAGTTCAGAGAGAGCTCAAGGGCAGGTGGGTCTTGCGCCCACAGTCAAGGCTCCCTCCCGCTAAAGTTGGAGACCTCTAGGAGAAGGCTTTGTAAAGATTAATGTTGATGGCGGATTTTTGAGGAATGGTGAACGAGGGGCAGCAACAGCGATCTACTGAGATAATGGAGTGTTTTTGAGTTCATCGGCGATGGTCTTCGCAGGGATTAATGACGCGTCCACACGAGAAGCTCTTTCACTAGCCCTAGACCTCATGGTGAACAGAATCGTTGTTGCTTGTGATTCAAAAAGGTGGCAGCGAACATTAGCAGGGGCACATAAGGAAGATATTCAGCCATTGTCAAAGAAATTACTTTACGATCGAGGGAGTTCTCCAAATGTGATATCAAATTCGAAGGCCGATCTTCCAACTGGGAAGCATATAATTTAGCAAAATTTTCTAGTTCTCTAGATGCTGGACGCCATGCGTGGCTCCTCTGCTTATCTAAAAGGAACTGGAATTATGTGATATCCTATCACGCAACTCCAACTCGTACGCGACATAGCCAGCCGCCGTCTCCTAAAAAGCTAGGGTTCTCTGCCTCTCGCCGGCGTCGGCGCCGGTCCGTCCCGTCTCTGGTAGCCTTAGGGCCATGGAGGCGGAGTCGATCCCGGCCCTTGCCGGTGGGAGGGCTCCATTTTTAGATTTTTTTAATCTTTATTAGGGTTTATGTCCTGTTCAGAAAGGCGAGACGGTGACGGCTCCCTGAAGATGGAATAAAGATCTCCCCGCCTAGCCCCTGTTCCGGTGATGCGTCTAGCATCATTGATGGGCGTGTGGAGGTGTGTCTCCAGCGGATCTGTCTTTGGTGGATTTACTCGGATCTGTTCATCGTTCGCCTTCGTTCGTGTGTCTTCAGGTTGGATCCTTTTGATCTACACTCTTCATCCGCGGCGGTTGTTGTTCTGGTGTGTTGGTTCTATGGGGCCTTAGCACGACAACTTCTCGACTGTCTACTACAACAAGGTTTGCTCGGCTCCGGCGAGGGAGGGGCGATGATAGTGGCGCGCCTTCGGCTCGCTTCAGTGCTTGTACTCGTCGCTAGGTGGTCTACGGATCTGGATGTAATTTTTATTATTTCTAGCGTTCGTGGTACTACCATGATTGAAGATGAATAGATTGGAAGTTTTTCTGAAGAAAAAAAATTCCCTTGCTAACCATGTGTGGATAGGGATCCATCCCCTGATTATTCATGTAAACCTTGACACTATTTAATAAAGCTTGGCTTTAAAAAAAAGCGGTCGGCTTAGATCTTTTAAAAAAGGAGACACCGCTAAAAAAGGAGACACCACTAAGGGCACGCCGCAAGCGTCTTCCCTCCTCGTCGCCGTCGTCTCGTTTGTATATACAAAAGCAGAGGCGGGGCACCTCCACCCACATACATCCCCTCGAGACCCGACCAGCCAGCATACCACACACGAATCACCAGCCATGGACGCCAACTGGGGCGTTGGCGTTGACTTGAACGCCCCGCCGCCCACCGGAGACGACGACTGGCGCGCCCAGCTCCAGCCCGAGGCGCGCAGCAGGGTCGTCAATAGGATGTATGTATGGACTCTGCTCGATCTGCTTTGCTTTCCCCTCCCGCTAATCCCATACTCATTCGATCCTTCCTCCGCGTTTGCTTTCGGTTTCCCAAGGGATTTCCCGCGTGTTTTCTCTGGTCGATCTTGTCATCGATCCGATAGAGCTTCGATCCAGCCATGTCCTTAGCGGCGGCAGCAGATTCTTCGTCGTCGATCTACACACCAAGCTCCCCTCCAGTTTCTGCGCCTCTGTACTAATACTGTACTCAGGTCAAAATTGACCGACTAATCAACTTCCTAATCAGTCCAGCCTAATCACTTCATTTAACTTAACTAGGATCAAATTATATCGTCCCACCTTAATTACGAAAATTACGCATTGCTTATAGGAATTCAGAATTGGGGATCTACCTCAATTGGCTGCTCTGCCTACTCGTTCCACCTTACATCTCAGATGCCGCATACAGTATTTTATTGCGCAAAACCGTTGGAAGCAATGCATCCCCCAATTTATTCACATTTTGCATTATACGTGTAGAATGGAAACTCTGAAGAAGCATCTGCCAGTATCAGTGCCAGAGGGACTGAACGAACTTCAAATCATCGCTGTGCGATTCGAAGAGAAGATCTATACTGCAGCGACCAGCCGGGTAAATTAATCCGTCTTGCGAGGCTACTCGAAGCAGAGCACGTTTTATTTATTTTTAATTATGGGGGTCAAACAAGGTTTATGGGCTAAAGAACTGTCTCCAAATGTTGTAGAGGATATTTTTAAGTCATGTTAAGTACCTTTAGCAGTTTCCCCTTCTTTTTTTGAAGACCTTGGGTGACTTTTTTTTTTTTGGCTCCCCAGCTGCCAAAGTTTTCTTTACCTGCTCTTGGGAACATATCCTGCCTTTTCTCATGCTTGAGAACAAATACAATCTTCTTTTGCGGTTGCTGGGACTCGAACTGGGGCCATGGGTGTGCTAACGCCCACACTCTCAAACCATTTGGAGCACATCCCAGCTATTTTAGCATTTTCACACTTAGTATACATACAAATTGTAAGTCAATAAGCGGAAATCCAATTCGGCTCCCGGGCGCACGTGCTCCTGCAAATTTTTAGGCAAAAAGGTTAAGCATTTTGGCCTGTGCAAAAAAAAAAAAAGCCAAACAAATTGAACAGCAAATGTTACCCCCAAATGTCACCCCAAATTTGTTTATTCACGGACGAAACACTGCTGTTCTGTAAATTTGCCATGCATACTCCCGACACTAACACGGACATCTATAAAAAAAATCAGAATTTTTAAAAAGATTTGTACTCCTTTTTGAGTTACTGTTCATACGGGAGCAAATGCTCCTGGAAGCCAAAATGCCTTCCCCATTAATAAGCTACTACTCCCTCCGTTCTATGGTGCGTCTTATTTGTAGCGCTTATACCAAGACATGAGCTGGCGCTTTTATTTGGACCAGAATAGCCCCTTTGCCTGCTGAGACTGTCACGCATGTGGGTGCATGCTGCTGTGCTCCAGCGGAGGCTATTTTTCGCCCAGAGTGGCCTCACAACCCTTTTGTGCACTACATTCCGGAATATAACCCAAAAAGTTATACACACTAGAATATGGAATGGAGGGAGTATATTTTTAGTATTTTTTGTTATGTTACCTAAATGATAGACCAGAACGCTGATCACGATCTTGGTTATTACCGATCACATGTTGAGTCTTGTATTGTTTCATCTTGAGTTCCTTTAGTCAATTACTCTTCCAATTCATGTTTGTATGCCATGTGTCCATTCATCCGAAATTGTTATATATGAAGTTAAACTATCTTCTGTTAAGTGGATAGCACTACCCAAGTCCATGGGATACGCGATGGTATACAATCATTTATCTCGGACCAAAAATCAAACAAGACCTTACTCCCTCCCCTCTGTGTTTGAATGGGCTTCATCTTAATTGCATCTATTTCTGCCTGGTAAAAAAATTCAAATGCATTTATTTGGTTGTCATGTAACAAATCACTATTTCCATTTGGTATTTCTGTTCGTCTGGCTTATTTGTGGCAAACCACTTCCTTTTTGTGTTGGAGCAGTCTTCATCATATTGCCTGACTCAGTTATTGTGAATATTTTCAGATGGTTTATTTGAGAAAATTGGGGCACACTGTCACTATTTTTATTTGGATTTTCTGTTCATATCGCTTATTTGGGGCAGTGTGTTTTGCTGCTTAGATGGCCTTTTATGTATAACTATGATTCAAATATTAAAAGCTGAAGCACCTTCTCGAGCATGCTAAACTGCTAATCAACCAGAACTGTTGGTTGCAAGCCACTATTAGTAATTTGGTATAAAACTTTACATTGTTTTCCTTTGTATTACCCAGTCTGATTATTTGCGGAAGATCTCTCTGAAAATGCTATCTATGGAGACGAAGACACAACAGGCTCCTGGAAATGCTCAAGTGATTCCAAATCAAAACAACCCCGGTCAAGGTATCATATACAGTAAACTGAGTGTTGCACATTTTATCATTTTCGCTTGGATATCGTTTTTATTGCATCAAACGCTGAGATTGTGTGCTTTAATGCATTAAATCAACCTCCACCCTCCCCAGCATCATGTTTAAGAATGCCCGACGGAACCCCCTGGCGGCCCACCCAGGGGTCAGACCCCGCTGCAGTCGCCGCTGCCGTCGCCGCCGCCGCTGCCACCGCCGGCATTGACCCGAACGCCGCGGCCCCCACCGGAGGCGATTGGCGCCCCCAGCTTCAGCCTGAGGCGCGCAGCAGGATCGTCAATAAGATGCAGGGATTGTAATTGATTTGCTTTGCTTTGCTTTCCCCTCCCTCCAATCATATTAATTTGATCCTTCTCCACTTTTTCGGTTTCCCACATACAAAAAAGAGGAATTTCCTGCGTGTTTTCATGTCAATGTTGTCATCGATCCATCTGATATATCTTTGATTCAGCCATATTCACAGTGGCAGCAACAGATTCGTCGTCAATCTACACACATGCTCCCAGTTTCTGTGCCTCTATTCTTATGTCAATAATTCCTGCTGGGGGATTGACTAATGAACTTCGTATTGCACCTGCTTTGCATCCAGCCTAATTATTTCATTTAACTATGGTTAAATTATATTTAAACAATTTAACACAAGTTTGTTGACGAAGAGGTGCAAATTTGCCATGGCAAACAGCAATACAGTATAACACAGATATCACAACGTTTGATCTCGTAGGGGAAACCATGCTATTAGTACTGTGCAGGCATGTAATTTTGTTCTGAAACTAGAGTTTCTCGTATGCTTCCCCAAGTGATATTCCCCACATGATCACAAGTCATGACAAAATCAACCTGCGCAGCACCTCGTTGGTCTTATCAAAGCGAAAATTACGCCTTGCCTAGAGGAATGGAGGGTGTATATGATTGAGAATTGGCTGCTCTGCCTACTCATTCCACCTTACATCTCAGATGCCAGATATTTTATTGCACACAACCGTTGAAAGCAATTCATCTTCCAATTTATTCACATTTTGCATTATATGTGTAGAATGGAATGTCTGAAGAAGCATCTGCCAGTATCAGGGCCAGAGGGTCTGAACGAACTTGAAAAAATCGCTGTGCGATTCGAAGAGAAGATCTATAATGCAGCGACCAGCCAGGTAATTTAACCTATCTTGGTGGCTACTCGGAGCAGAGCACATTCTTGTAGTTATGGATGTCAAACAAGGTTTATGGGCTAATAATAGAGCAGAACTGTCTCCAAATGTTGTAGAAGATTTTTTACATCATGTTTAAGTACCTTTAGCAGTTTACCTTTTTTGGGGTACCTTGGGTGACTTTTTTGCTCTCCAGCTGCCAACGTTTTCTTTATCTGCTCTTGGGAACATATCCTGATTTTTCTCATGCTTGGAAACACATACAAATTTTTCTGCGGTTGCCAGGACTTGAACTGGAGCCATGGGTGCATAGTTTTAAATAGCCGGCTATAGCCCTGCTATAGCCTTTTCAGTAGGGTGCCGCTAAATGGTCTCATGTACAAATAGCCCGCTATAGCTGATTTGGAAGTCCGCCGCTATTTAAAACATTGCATGGGTGTGTCAACGCCCACACTCAACCATTTGGAGCATATCTGAGTTATTTTAGCATTTTCACACTTAGTGCACATACAAATAGTAAGTTAATAAGCTACTATATTTTAGATCTTTTTAATTATGTTACATAAATGACAGACCAAAACGCTGATCATGATCTTGGTTATTATCGATCACATGTTGAATCTTGTAGTGAACTGTCTCCTGATGGGCGGAACTGTTGGTTGCGAGCCACTATTAGTAATTTGGTATAAAGCTTTACATTGTTTTCTTTCGTATTACCCAGTCTGATTATTTGCGGAAGATTTCGCTGAAAATACTATCTATGGAGACGAAAACATAACAGGCTCCTGAAAATGCTCAAGTGATTCCAAAACAACCCCGGTCAAGGTATCATATACAGTAAACTGAGTACTGCACATTTTATCATCTCTGCTTGGATGTCAATTCTTTTTATTGCATCATGTGCTGAGAGTATGTGCTTTATTGCATTATAAATCAACATCCACCCTCTCCAGCATCATGTATAAGAATTTTGCATCTAACTTGTGTGTCATGTGTCCGTTGTTATTGAACCCGGAGCGGCGATCGACATGGTAAATGCATCAGTTCAGTGTTCAGACCGCCGGATCCGTGGTCCAACCTGTTGGTTAAATAAAATATTATTGCACGGTTTTTGTCTGTTAGTATATGGTAGAAACAATGTTTTTTTTAGATGATATGATAGAAACAATGTTAAGTACGAAGATAACAAACGAACACAGCCTAGTTAGTTATTCGGCTGGTTCAGTTGCTCCCACCCGCAGAATATTTTACTGACCCCTGGTTCAGCGCCCAATTGGGTGGTTTAACCGGGTTTTTGCCGGGTCACAACAGGTTGATTGGATCAACCTTCACTGCAAACCAGATTGGAACAGGGCTTGGTTCCGGTTTGTTCTGGTCGGTTTTAATAACTATGCATGTGGCAGCTGAGACGAGTCCACTTTTTAGGTTGAATTATTGCAGAAGTTCACTTTTCAACTTTGAACTCGGAATCTGGTTGTTTTTAACCTTGACTTACTAAATAGGTTTACTTTATTCCCTTGGCCCTATCCAAAGCGGTTCCCTGGTGATATGGCATCAGCATACAAGCCAACAGCAATTTAAGTAGCAAAAAAAATCATAATCATAATGTTTTGTTTTGTGTGTGTGTGTGTGTGTGTGTGTGGGGGGGGGGGGGAATATTTACTTGCATTAATACTATCTCCATTCCTTATATGACGTTTTGGTAGTTCAAAATATTTAAGAATGGAGGGAATATTTACTTGCATGTTACTTGTACTCCCATTCACTATACGTGCGATGCCTATGTCATGTCGATGCTGAAATTTATTGTTGAGCAGATTGTATGTCATAAGCATCATCTAGATCAGCATGCATTCATTTTATCCTCTGTTATTGAATGTCTTGCGATTACATTCAACATGCTCACCTGACTTGTTGATTTGGCCAGATGCATAAGCTGACGATTATCGTGATACTGAGTTCGCTAGCGGGTATGATGACTAGATGTATTCTCAATTGGAAGTTCGTGTGGGGACGGCGTCTCTCCATGTTTGAGTGTGATGTATGTTTCCGCTGCCAAATGAGGAAGTTGTGCTTGTTTCCTTAGCGCCATCGAGGTGCCATGTAATAAGTTTGACATTGTGTAAGACTATGTAGTTTAATGTATGGAATTTCTGTATCGACCGTTCTTCCTAGCTTTGAATGATCCTGGGGCTAGTGAGCCGACTAGATAGGAAAGCGAGGCTAGATTAACAATTTGAAGCTGATAATGTTTAAAACAGTGTATGCCTAGCTAACTGTTAACCTGTCTCTACTATTCAGTGCACGGGATAGGATTCAGAGTACAAGTAGCCTGGGAATTACAAGCGCAAGGTGCTGAAACTGGAATAAGCATAACAGAAGGGGTTGAGAGCTGGGAGAGATAGCCGCCGCCGCCGCCGCGGGTTCTGATCGAGTCTTCGATGCCCCCCTCGGCTGGCAACGCTCGTCTTATACTTCCTGTGCTGTGCTCACCCACTCGCTGCCAGTCACTCGTGGGTTGGTTTTCCTGGTCATTCTTGCTGGGCCTTGGGCCGCCGCCGCCGCCGCGGATTCTGATCGAGTCTTCGATGCCCCCCTCGGCTGGAAACCCTCGTCTTATACTTCCTGTGCTGTGCTCACCCACTCGCTGCCGGTCACTCGTGGGTTGGGTTTCCTGGTCATTCTTGCTGGGCCTTGGGCCGCCTCTTCATCAGGTTCAGTACTTGGTTGGGCCGGTGGTGTAGTGCTGTTAGGGTTGCTAACACCTTCCCCTGCTTGGGCTGGTGCACAAGGGAAACACAACTGAAGCTTGTCTCTATCTTCCCAGGTTGGCTCGAGTGAGTCGCCGGACCAACGGACCAAAACTTGATCCACCACTCTGTTGGCTTTAGTCTTCACACGATCGTCGAGCACTTCAACGGGAATAGCAAACTGATTACCATCATGAGGTAAAATGGGAGAAACCGACACACCTGGTTTGATCGCTTTGTGCAGTTGGGACACGTGAAACACGGGGCGGATCTTCGAAGTTTCTGGCAGGCCAACTCTGTAAGCGACTTGCCCAATGCGGTCTTGCACCAAGAATGGTCCTAAGTATCGGAAGGACGGTTTATGACACGCTCGGCGAGCCACGGAACTCTGAACATAAGGCTGAAGCTTGATGTAAACTGAATCCCCAATTGCAAAGCTACGTTCAGAGAGGTTTTTGTCGGCCTGGTGTTTCATTCTCATTTGTGCTCGCAGCAAGTGTTGCCGGATTAAAGCTTGCATTTCCACCCGTTCCGAGAGACAGGTATTCAGATCAGTGACGGGTGTAGCGCGCGGAAACTGCCTCGATTCCCTGGGGCATGGCATCGTCACCAACCATGCAAAACTATCAGCAGAATATAACATCAATACGAGAATAAACTGAATCATGGTTGGGCTACAGGTGGATCTTCTAGTTTTGCTCAAAATCATATTGTTAAGAGAGCATATTGGGTACTGCCTGAGGCAGAATGGCATCCATGATACTGAATGGAAGAAATACTTGCTAAAATAACATCGAGCTTTAACATAAGAGGTCGTAACATGGGGACATGTAACTATATATGCTGATATGTATGTCAGAGACATATAAAACTAAGCATCGTAATGTATATCATTGGATACAACTAAGTGACGTTGATATCATCAGATAAAAATAGGTGGCATTAATACAATTGCAACTAAATCTTCTGTCCACAGGTGCAAAGCATCGTGCAAGAGCCAATAGTAAACTTTTTTTTCGAAAATAGACCTGAGCCCAGCTTTTAAAAGAAAGCTTCAAATAATACGTAATCTTTAAGCTCATAGTAAACTTCCTATTATGACTTTAATATTTCTGTGCAAAGACCAATGCTAATCGTACAAGTGCAGTCAAGTTTCAGAAGATAAACCAACCAAAGGAACATTGCATATGGATGCCAGAATCATTGGAAGATTTAAAGCACAAATGAAATATGAACAAGCATATGTAGAAGAGGAAGGAACCTGATGGGTCCAACTGTATTGAACTAGATAGATTCTGAAGCAGAAGCAGTGGAGCGATTATACGATTCCTTGGCACTAGCAAGCAACGCACTGTATTTTACCCATTGTGCTTTTGCATTCCCAGTCACTAACCACTGTGTGAGAATGTGAGAAGAAATAGTAAATTACCAGCGGTTAGGATTGAAGAATTGGATGAAAGAATTCTCCAGAAAAGGGTTTACATTATTCCCCTCCGATGTGGCTCCAATTATGTCGATTCCTTTACATTTTTCCCATTGGCATGCTCCCTCACCGACCAAAAACCTAAGAAACATTGAATAACTTGGCAACTCAGGATTACAGGTAAGATGGGTAGGTGACAGAAAAATGACACAAAGGCTTTACATTTGCATTACATATTTCAGCATCAGACATGATTAGAAGATAACAGAAGGCGGATCAGTCATGAGACAGAAAATTGACACAAGGGCAGAGAAATTGCTGAAAATAAAAGGTTGTAGGTAACCAAAACGTGTAGAAGAAGCTTCAATTGTGATTAAATAGATGGGGGGTATATGACCAAGGAGTGAAGAGCCTGACATTTGTTCCTTTGCCAAGTGCAATGCAACTTGGATGGGATTCTTTACACCTGACCTACAAGAAATAGAAAGTATGGTCAGAGCTTTAAGCTTCTCTGATTGTCAATATACTACATATGAACAGTATCTCATTTAAGCTTCTACTTTGGAGGATCAAGTTTTAGTACATTTTTCCACAACTACCTTGCACAGCTCCGATAGCTCCATAGGAACCTGTAGTTCCATCCATGATACTTGCATCGCATTCGACCCGACCACTCTCGGTCAAACTTGAACCTCGGCCAGCGTTTGTGATGGGGTCATCCTAGTCAGCCAGAGATGAGAATGAGAACTTAGTTACATACATCCTTGTAAAAAGCAGGTTCCCATGATACTATCATCACACAGACTTGCTTAAATCTAGGAGGTGTTGTCGTAAACATTGATTGTGCAACTAATGGAAGACTAGCTCTTCTACTTCCTCATTTCGACACTAGTAAATTCATGATTATACACGAAACAATTGTTTACTCGTATAATCAGTAACTGCCAGATGTGTTAACGAACAAGCTATATGGATCGACACTACATCTATCCGCATGGAACGATGCATACCTCCAACACTTGAATGGCTGCCGCAACGGCATCTGAGACTCGTGCTACCGCCCTGCAAACACACAAGGAGCATTAGAAATTATTCAACAGAGCATTAGAAACTTGTACATGGATGCTCCAATCAAGTGCGCCATCGTCGCATACCAGTATGACAGACACTATGGGAGGTAGACAGACATACTGTACTTGAGAGTTCAGATAGAAGTAACTCAGGCAGTGGAAATGCAGACCCACAGATACCAAGCAAACCAGGGCCCCTTCCTAAAATCCACATCAAACTAGGTCACTAGTACAATTTTCTGAAGGGTTGATCTGACTGATAGCGTAATGCTCACCGATCCATAGACGGTGGACTACTGTATCGCTGCTCTAATCTACGGGTAAAATGAAATCCCCGGCGCTGGAACAGTCGGCGAGACCGCGTGGATGAATCCGAGCGGCCCAGACAGCACAGAGAAATCAAGCAGCTACTCCTCTCTCCGAAAAAGCTGTCCCTCAAATGGATGTAGCTAGCATATCCATTTGAGGGACAAGCTTGGGACAAGTTTTTTTGGACGGAGGGAGTACATGGGAGGAGGAGGAGTAGGAGGGGGAAGAGAGGAGAGCGGACCTCGCGGAGGACGGCGGCGGCGGCGAGGCAGGCGCGCCTGATGGCCCGGCGGTACGCCCTCTCGTTAGCCGGCGCGTGGAACCCGGCGCCCACGTGCACCGCCACGAAGAACCTTCTGGGGCCAGGGCCTCCCCCTCCCGCCGGGACCAGCTCCCCCCCTCCCCGCCGCCGCCGGTGGCCATGTCTGACAGGCGAGGGCGAGAAGGGAGGTTTTGAAAAACACGCGCCGGAGCCCTCGGGGACGGGTGGAAGTTTTGCGGTTTGGCCCCCGAGGAACGCCGTATTCACGTCCCCTTTTCGCGGGAAGGAAAGAAAATGCGGACAGGGGAGGCAGGAGAGACGGGCGGGACGAGATGCTTTCCATTTTCGTCCGAGCTTATCTGCTCGCGCTGCCTGCGCGTCTTCAGTGCGAGACAGACAGGCAGGTCTGACGGTAGACTGATTTGATTCGATCTGAATTTGATTTCACCATGTGAACCCAGGAGGCTGATTCTGAATTTTAATTTGATTGGGCCATGCGAGTCAAAGGAAAATCGAATTGTTTGGGAAAAAACCCGAATCATTTGTTCATGGAGGTTTTAATTTCGTCTTTTATGTATGTATATGTATGCAACTACGTGCATGTTTGATCCATGGCATTCTTGTTGTTAGGGCATCTCCAATGTCGTCTCCATAACGCCCGCAAACGTCCGGTCAATGCGCCTAGACCTATTTTTGCCATCCAACGTGGTACCACAAACGTTCGCGGAAGGATCCGCGCGTCCGAATTCCCGGAAACCGGGTACAAAGTAGGAGAGGTTTGCGGGAGTCTGGACCTCCACCACATAGGACTCCGACACAACCCTGGCCCACTCAAATCCCCTATCTCAGAGCCTTCTCTGTATCCGCACGCTACTAGCCCGATGAAACCACTCTCCCACTCCGGCCGTTGCACAGGACTTACTGGACGCCCCCTCCCCCCCCCTACACGCGCCTGCCCGCCCGCCTTCCACTACGCCGCCGTCCACCCCAGACCCGTCTGTAGCTAGGTATCATCCACCCTTGCCGACGCCGTCCATTCTGAACACCACGCTCAACAAGTGTTCGACCAAAATGCCATTGATCCTTTTTTTATTTACGTTTTCATTGTCTTTTTGGAGCAACCACGATGGCGGGGTACCAGACGAGGGAGAATGAGTTGGTGTGCGATGCATGGTTGGTCAGAATTGTGGACTTCTAAGCAAGGTGGCGGGGTGTTTTGGCTAAATGTCCACTCTTGGTCTCATGAGCAAAAACACTTCGCGCGTTATAACTTGCACATGATCCATGATCGCAATGTGAAGTCGCTAGCACATTGGTGGTACACCATCTAAAACTCTGTCATGAAAGTGTTGCACTGTGATGGCACAAGTGGAGAGAATGTTGCCACCGGGTGTGCCAAAAGCGGAGATCGTAAGTTTTGCTTCTTGCTGCTCTACATGTTGGTCAATTTATTCATTCACTCAATGTTTTAACTTGACGGTCATCACATTGATAGCCACTATGCGTTCCTTGTTGTACCAAACAAGGGAGGGCAGGCCATTCATATTCATACATTGTTGGATGAAGCTCAAGAGGCACAGCATCTCGATGACCAACTTTTGCGGACTCGAGTAACCTTGAATTTGTACTGACGAATTTTAAAAATTTGTTGAACATCCAATTATATTTCAGATCTAGTATTTATTATATTTGAACTATTGTTGCATTAGGATATTTGCATGTTATTTATAGATGAATTGTGTTATTGCTATATTATTTTGAGTGCTTCGGACATAGAAAAATAATAGGGGCGAATGTTTAGGGCACTGCGTTGGATGGACGTCTCCTGTATTCATGTCCGCTGACGCGTTTAGTCCGATTTGAGGAACGACTTTGGAGATGCCCTTAGTTTTCACCGATGTTGGTCCAAAGTGCATGCATTCCATGGTACTTGTATTCCGTTGATTTGTTGGTGGGCCACCATCATAGTCGTGTCTTTCCGTAAGTCGTCTCCCTTTCCAAGAACCCAGTCGGCGTCGCTCCACCATTCCCCGCCGATGTGGCCATTGGTCCTCTCCTCCTTTGTCTGCTGCTCTAGTGGCAGTAGAGGGTGGGGGATCTGGATCGGCGTTGCGTCAGCGCTATGGTGGCGATGATGACGGCTTGCGGATCGAGCATTAGCTTTTTTTAATCCTGTTCCATCTCATTGGCGGCGGTCTCATCGGCTGCATAGAGGAGGGCGAAATATCATGGCCCGTGGATGGCATTTGTTTCCTGTCTTGATCCTCTAGCTCCTTCTCCAACCAGCAACGTTGGGGCCAATTTCGGCTGTGGGGAGTTTGTGAGGTTTTCTTTGTGTGGACGAATTCGGGTGGTCATCCAGCCATCTTCATCACCTTCTTATCTGAGATGGCGATCTTTTTTAAGATAGTTGTCATCGGCTCATCCAACTCCGGCCGGCGATTTCACGATCGTTGGGTTAACAACTTTTCTCTGGTTCCGATTGTGTTTCAGAGGTTTAGAGGTGGCATCAAGCTTCGCTCACGCCGCCGCCAACGAGTGCAGGAGCAAAACAACGTCAATTTCTCCAGGACCAACGTGTTCTGTATGGCCTTTGACCTTCTCGTTATTTTTTAAATTCCCCATACATGCAGAGGCAGATTCAGGCCGCGGCTGCCTGAGGCGTGGAGACAGTTTCCTTCGTACTGTACTGTTGCTACAGTGCTCGAGGGTTGCCTGGGACGGCCTGGGGCTTGCCGTATTCCTGGGTCCGCCACTGCATACATGTCAGTGTTGTGAGAGTTTATACTCCTCTTTTTGGTGCTGTTTTTTTAGGATTGGTGCTTGCTTTTTTGGGGCAAGACACGTGCGTGCGATTCACCGAGAGAAAGGAAGAAGTGAAGATTGATTCAATGTGAATTATACTTGAATTTATCGTATTGTGGCGTGAGGCCGGTTTGATTTGAATTTGATTGGACCGTGTGAAGCGAATGGATTATGAAACGACAAACGTACATAATACTGATTGACCAGGCTAATTTGGTGAAAGAGATTGACGAAGACAAATCATTGGACACCATAGCGACAGATCATTGGACACCATAGCTGAATATACGAAGAACACACTTGTATTTAAAAATAGTTCAGGAAGAATCCGTAGATTACATGCTTGAACCTAATTAAGCTAGCCACCGAGAGAAAGGAAGAAGTGAAGATTGATTGAATATTATCCAAATATATTATCATTTCAAAAAAATACTAGCTTCACATTTTCACAGCTACTCATCTACTACTACTACATCTATGAAAACATATAACAGGACCATTTAGCACATCATCTCCATCTAGACCTAGAACTTGAATAATTTCTAGAACTTGAAGAAAATCCCCAAAACCTAGGGAGGAGGGAGGAGGGAGGAGGGGGCGGCGGCTGGAGGAGGGAGGAGGGCCGGTGGCTAGCTGGAGGAGGAAGGAGGGAGGAGGGAGAAGGGGCGGTGGTTGGAGGAGGGAGGAGGAGGAGGGAGGAGGCTTACCGAGCAGGACGGCGGTGCGGGGACGGCGGCGACGGCGCGGGAGAACGACGGCACGCGGTGAGGGAGGGAGAGAGAGTGGAGAGGGAGAGTGAGCAACGGGCGCCGGTAGAGGATAAGGGTAGAATAGCAGTAGCGTAGGGGGAAGGACCTGCGCTACTGCTAAGCTCATTACCTATAGCGCGGGGGAAGCTCACTACAGGAATCAGGCAGTTTGCCGTCTGCCATGGCAGATGGCAAAGGCATGCTTGGCGGACGGCAAAGCCTTTGCCGTCAGCCAGCAGACGGCCAACAATCCGGCTGAACGAGTTATGGTAAAGGGCACTTTGCCGTCTGCTGGCAGACGGCAAAGAACGCAGGCTCTTTGCCGTCTGCTGGCAGACGGCAAAGAAGCAAAGCTCTTTGCCGTCTGTCAGCAGACGGCAAAGAGGCCAAATAGGCCAACCCAGGTTGGACAGACTGCTGCCATGTGGCCTCTTTGCCGTCTGCTGGCGGATGGCAAACCTCTTTGCTGTCTGCTAGCAGACGGCAAAGTGGCTATATAGCCCCTGTTTTTTCTGTTTTTTGTTATATCAATTCATTTTCACAGAAATTCGAACACACACATATATATAATATATATAATATATATATATATATATATATATTATATATCAGTATATATATATATATATATATATATTCAGAATACAATAGGTTTCCAAACATCATACATCAAACATAGTTTCACCATCGTCATCAAACATCATACATCCAATTCATATATACATAGTTTCACAAACATCCAATAGTTTCACAAACATCCAATACATCAAACATCTAACATCTAAACAGTAGCATTCTGCCCTTCCATGAAGTGATCTTCCAAATCTTCAACAGCTTGAAGATCTTCCAAACCACCATCAACTTGTTTACCTTTGGGAAACCTGCAACAGATCAACCGATCGGAAACTCAAAATGGAGCTCTTGTTTTAGATTTTAAAAATTTATTAATAATTGGAATAGGTAATACAAAGTCATATTATAAAGAATCAGAAATGACCTAAAACTAAATATCTATTTTCCTAAAAACTATCTTATTACTAAGTTTTTTTTCTGGATCTTCTTCTTTTCTTCCAACCTGCATAACAAAAACACTAAGAAAGAGAGAATGGGTTAGGAGTAGAAATGTAGCATTTCACTTGGTGAAATACAATGTTGTAGGAGCTATTCCTTGAAATCAAGACTATCTTAGTCAGGATTTCTAAATACCAAATGACCTTATTCAGAAAAGCCAAATAGAGGAAAACCATTATCAAGAGCCAAATCAGAGAACCAGCCAAGAGCCAAGTCAGGAAGCCATCAACTGCCATATATCAAAGATCATTAACAGAAAATAGCTCCAAAGGATTAAGTCCAACTAAAACTAGTGTTTAGAGCCAATGATTACACTCTACCACTACAACCAACTTTTGTCCAGTGACAATGAGATATGTCACTGAGCAATTCAAAACAAAGCTCCAGGAGGAGATATACATCAAACCAGCCGGCCAGACCAAGTCCCAAGCCCAATGAGACACCCAGCAGCTTACTAGATAACTAGAAGACCTCAAGGTATACTTGAGGATTGTGTGCTCAGCTAGCCTGGAGATGCCAGGGCTAGATCATCACAGCACAGTGATAGCCACATGTAAATTAAGCCTAAGAGAAGGGGGCTCAGACCAGCATCACTGCCCAAATCAGATGTAGTATCTGTCTTATCAGTAGAAAACTAGGAAGTAACAGCCAAAACCAAGTATAGCATCTGTTCATAGGCTATTAGAAAGAGACCAATAGGAATAGCCAAACCAAGTGGTATCTGTTCATATAAGTATTAGAAGTAAAACAACTAAGAACAAGTATCTGTTCATGAGTAAAGTAGCTATAGCATAGAAGAAATAGCAGGGTAGCACCCCAAATGATTATCTGCTTTTGCAGAACACAGCACCACACTTGCACCTGGTATTTTTCTGCAATTAGGGCACTGCACCCACAAGCACAGGGGGCTAGTACCATTATAAACTGCTACTGCAAGTAATAGCAGCAGCAGCAAATAACAACAGAAGTGATAACTAATTTCCAAAGGTTAAACAGACCAATGGAAAAGAAAATGTAACACTAGAGATTCAGTTAACTGAATTAAGTTACCATCAACAGCTAGTGAGATAGCTAACAGTAGCAACAAAAAAATACAGGGAGAGATCCCAGTCCAGTAGAGCACAGGTTAGCCACCAATTTAACAACACAGTCAGAGCTACCACATATGCACGGGAGTACATCTACACACATGAACAACTACTGACCATATTAGCCAATCCAGGAGCACATATGTAAGCAGATACACACAAACAGTCACTGACCAAAACCCTGACACAGCAAGAATCCATCACAGAGAGCTCCAACACAAGTTGATGCTCATCCGGAGCATCTAGCAGCAGCTAATAGAGCTTCACATCCAACTAGATCAAGAGCTAAAGCTATGCATTAGAGAGATCAGAGGAGGGGAGTAAGGAGAAGCTCACCAAGAGGAGTTGTAGCCGAAGCAGGATGCAGCCACACCATCACTATGGTGTGATCAGCAGCACAACCAACACCACCACGGCGGCGCCAGCGAGAGCACGCAGCACGGAGGCGGCCAACCCAGGGGCACCGCAACACGGAGGCGCCAACCCAAGGGTACCCCCACGCCACGGCACGCCCAGCACCACCGGAGCACCTCACGGCCACCGGAGCCACACCGGAGGTGAGAACCACCCCAACACCGAAATCCTAGCGGAGAGAAAACCGAAGGGAGCGACCACAGGAGGCAGGGAAAATCAGATCAAGATGGAGGGATCGATAGAGCTCGACGAGAGGAAGAGATGGGTAGCCAAGGTGTCGCCGAAGACCGTCGGAAAACATGGCGGCAGCAAAGGGGATCGGGAGACAGAGAGAGAGAGCTGAGCGGCGGGGGCGCCGGGTGGCGGTGATGACGGGGCCGCAGGGCTCTGGGGTGGCGGGGTGGTGCGGCGGCGGCGGGGTGTCCGGGCGGCGGCGGTGCTCGGTGCGGCGGTGCGGGGGCGAGTGAGGTGCGGTGCGGGAGAGCGAGGGGAGAGAGAGAGGGGTGGGGCCGGGCGGAGAGAAAGGGGGGAGAGAGAGAGAGAGGAGGTGGGGGCAACGGCTTTTTTTTTACCCGCAAAAAAAAAGATAGCCCCACCTCTTTGCCGTCTGCCAGCAGATGGCAAAGATTCTTTGCCATCTGCTGGCAGACGGCAAAGAGGTGGGGTGATTCTTTGCCGTCTGCTGGCAGATGGCAAAGAGGTGGGGCTGGTGGGCCGTTACAGCGCTGGAGTCCACTGGACCCCACCCACCTCTTTGCCGTATGCCAGCAGATGGCAAAGAATCTTTGCCATCTGCTGGCAGACGGCAAAGAATTGGCTGATGGCAACCAGGTTCTTTGCCGTCTGTTTTCTGTGAGCTGATGGCAAAGACCTTCTTTGCCATCTGCTAGCAGACGGCAAAGAGCTGCCTGACGGCAAAGATCCTGATTCCAGTAGTGAAGGACCAAACGCTACTGCTAGTCGGGGCCCACAAGCTGGCCCCGTGTATACTTAGTAGCAACGCGGGGTTCAGGACCAACGCTACTGCTATTATATTAGTAGCAGCGCGGGTGGTATATCCAACGCTGCTACTGTTGCCTCCCCGGGGGGTGCCGTTGGGGACCACTTAGTAGTAGCACTGGGTTGCCTGGCACACGCTGCTACTAAGGTGTACCTGTAGCGCTGGCCCTAGGCCCGTGCTACTGCTATTTAACAGTAGCGCCTGCTCCATACCCTGCGCTACTGCTAAGCATCTACCTATAAGATATTTCCTAACAGTGTACATGTCTAAAAGTGTGGTGGCAGGTGTGAACACCTGGCACGCGGCTCCGGAGTGCGACCCCCTTCACGAACGGCGCTGCCACCAGCACTTGGGGGGGGGGGGGGAACGGCCACGTCGGGTCGATCCGGAGGGAATCTTGTGGTGGGTTGGGCCCAGACCTTGTTCTGAAATGTTCCTATGGGCTGACCTATCACAACCAGGTGGAAAAGTCCACTAGCCAGAGGCCGTCCGGCGAAAGTCAAAGGCATAGATCTTCGGGTCAACGGGGCTAGGGTTAGGCCGGCCGGGGGCCTTCGGGGGTAGCAATGCCACCAGAACATCGCACCGGGTCATCATACATGTCTTAAATTGTGGTGGGATGTTTAAAGAGGCAATACACAGCTCCGGAGTGTGGCCCCCCTCACGGACGACGATGACACCGAAGTAACGTTCTGTGGTTTTGGTGTTGCATGAATATTCCTGAACACTCGGAGCATGATCAATTCATGAAATTTTTAGACAGTGCAGACACATGTGATATAAGATGTGTGGTAATTTTTCATATTTATTAGAGATGAAAAAGTATCTAAAAAAATCTCTCATTACAGATTGTTCTTCGCATGTCTACGAGTGTGGTGGGGGGTCTTCGGGGGCTAGCAATCCCACCAAATCTTGCTGTGGGTCCTCTTACATGTCTGAAAGTGTGGTGGCAGGTGTGAACACCCGGCACGCGGCTCTGGAGTGTGACCCCCTGATACGCCCATTTTGCATCATGTTTTCCTACTATTATTTATAGTGTTTTTGATCATGATGATGCTATTCTAATGCCTTTTCGCTCTTAATTTGCAAGATTTGTATGAAGAGGAAGATTGCCGGTAGATGAAATTCTGGACCTAAAAGAAGCATATCAGAGATAGATATTCTCCGGAGCTCCAAATGGCCTGAAACTTTACGGAGATTTTTTTATTGAATAAATAAAAAATACTGGAATGAAGAACCACCGGAGGGGGCTACCAGTTGCCCACAAGACAACAGGGCGTGCCCTGATGTCTTATGGGCCCCACAGATGCCCTCCGGTGTCCTCCTTCTGCTATATGAAGTCATTTGCCCTAGACAAAAATGAGAGAAGACTTTCAGGACGAAGCGCCGCCGTCTCGAGGTGGAACCTGGGCAGGAGCACTTTTGCTCTCTGGCGGAGCGATTCCGCCGGGGATACTTCCCTCCGAGAGGGGGAAATCAAAGCCATCGACATCATCAATGATCCTTCCATCGTGGGAGGACCAACCTTCATCAACATCTTCACCAGCACCATCTCATCTCAAACCCTAGTTCATCTCTTGTATTCAATCTTTGTCTCAAAACCTCAGATTGGTACCTGTGGTTTGCTAGTAGTGTTGATTACATCTTGTAGTTGATGCTAGTTGGTTTATTTTGTGGAAGATTATATGTTCAGATCCTTAATCATATATCATACTCCTCTGATCTTGAACATGAACATGATTTGTGAGTAGTTGTATTTGTTCTTGAGGGCATGGGAGAAGTCTTGTTATAAGTAATCATGTGAAGTTGGTATTCGTTCAATATTCTGATGATATGTATGCTGTTCTTCCTCTTGTGGTATCATGTGAACGTCGACTACATGACACTTCACCATGTTTGGGCCTAGGGTAAACCATTGGGGAGTAGTAAGTAGATGATGGGTTGTGAGAGTGACAGAAGCTTAAACCATAGTTTATGCTCTATTCCGTAAGGGGCTGATTTGGATCCATATGTTTCATGCCATGGTTAGATTTATCTTAATTCTTCTTTCGTAGTTGCGGATGCTTGCGAGAGGGGGTAATCATAAGTGGGTTGCTTGTTCAAGTAAGGGCAGCACCCTAGCACCGGTCCACCCACATATCAAATTATCAAAGTAGTGAACGTGAATCAACTAAACATGATGAACGTGACTAGATGAGAATTCCCATGTGTCCTCGAGAATGCTTTGCTTTATATAAGAGAAACTTTCGGCTTGTCCTTTGCAAGAAAAGGATTGGGCCACCTAGCTACACTTTGTTACTTTGGTTACTTGTTACTTGCTACGAATTATCTTGCTATCAAACTAGCTGTTACTACTGTTTCAGCACTTGCAGAGAATACCTTGCTGAAAACCGCTTATCATTTCCTTTTGCTCCTCGTTGGGTTCAACACTCTTACTTATCGAAAGGACTATGATTGATCCCCTATACTTGTGGATCATCAAGACTATTTTTTGGCGCTGTTGTCAGGGAGTGAAGCACCTTTGGTAAGTGGAATTTGGTAATGAAACATTTATATTACGTGCTGATATTTACTGTCGCTTATCACTATGGAAAGTAATCCTTTGAGGGGCCTGTTCGGGGTATCTTCACCTCGACCGGAAGTGGTAAGAGCCGCTCTGCAACCTACTGAAAATATTTATTATGAGATTCCCTCGGGTATTTTGGACAAACTGCTAGCTAATCCTTATGCAGGAGATGGAACAATACATCCTGATATGCACCTAATCTATATAGATGAAATTTGTGGATTGTTTAAGCTTGCAGGTTTATCCGAGGATGGAGTTAAGAAGAAAGTATTCCCTTTATCTTTGGGGGGAAAGCATTGGCATGGTATAGGCTATTGGATGACACCGGAACATGGGACTGGAGCCGGTTGAAGCTGGAATTCCATCAAAAATCCTATCCTATGCACTTGGTTCATCGTGATCGGAATTATATATATATTTTTTGGCCTCGTAAAGGAGAAAGTATCACTCAATCTTGGGGGAGGCTGAAATACATGATGCATACATGCCCCAATCATGAGCTTTCAAGAGAGATGATTATTCAAAACTTTTATGCTTGGCTTTCTCAAGATGATCGATCAATGCTCGATACTTCTTCTGCTGGTTCCTTCATGAATAGAACTATTGAATTCAAATGGGATCTTATTGAAAGGATTAAATGCAACTCTGAAGATTGGGAAATCGACAAAGGTAACGAGTCAGGTATAAATCTTGAGTTTGATTGCGTTAAGTCTTTTATAGAAACTGATGCTTTTCATAAGCTTAGTGCAAAATATGGACTTGACTCTGAGATAGTAGCTACCTTTTGTGAATCATTTGTTGCTCTCTCCCTAAGGAGAAGTGGTTTAAATTCCATCCACCTATTGAAGAAATTTGTGAAGAACCGGTCATTGCTAAAACTGAAACAATTGCTTATACTGCCAATCCAGTTGTACCTTCTACTTATATTGAGAAAGCTCCTTTCCCTGTTAGGATTAAGGAACATGCTAAAGCTACAACTGTGGTTCATAAGAGTAATATTAAAACACCTAAACCATCTGAACAAATTAAGGTGGAGCCTAATATTGCAATGGTTAAAGATCTCTTAGTTGATAATATTGATGGGCATGTCATTTATTTCTGTAAGGACGCTACTAGAATTGCCAAACAAGTTAACACTGAACAAGATAAATTGGATAAGAATAAACGAGTTGTTGGCATGCCTGTTGTTTCTGTTAAGATTGGAGATCATTGTTATCATGGCTTATGTGATATGGGTGCTAGCATAAGTGCTATTCCATTTTCTTTATATCAAGAAGTTATGCATGATATCGCACCTGCTGAGATAGAAGATATTGATGTTACTATTAAGCTTGCAAACAGAGACACTATTGCACCGCTTGGGATTGTTAGAGATGTTGAAGTCTTGTGTGGTAAGATCAAATACCCTACTGATTTCTTAGTACTTGGATCACCGCAAGATACTTTTTGTCCCATTATATTTGGTAGACCTTTCTTGAATACTGTTAATGCTGAAATTGATTATGTTAAAGAAAAGGTTAAGGTTATGTTCGGTGATATATCTCATGAATTCAATTTCTCTAAGTTTAGTAGACAACCTCATGATAAAGAATTACCTAATAAGGATGATATCATTAGTCTTGCTTCTATTGCTGTGCCTCCTACTGATACATTAGAACATTATTTGGTAGAACATGAAAATGGTATGCATATGAATGAAAGAAATGAAATAGATGACATATTCTTTAGGCAAGCACCTATTCTCAAACATAATTTACCTGTTGAAACTTTGGGAGATCCTCTTCCACCTAAGACTGATCCAGTCTTCGAATTAAAGAAACTCCCAGATACATTGAAATATGCTTATCTTGATGAAAGCAAAATATATCCTGTTATTATGAACGCTAATCTTTCAGTGCATGAAGAGAAGAGGTTATCAAATTTTTTGAAGAAGCATCGTGCTGCAATTGGATATACTCTCGATGATCTTAAGGGCATCAGCCCTACTCTATGTCAACACAAGATTAATATGGAGCCTGATGCCAAACCTGTTGTTGATCATCAACGTCGTCTGAATCCTAAAATGAAGGATGTGGTGAGAACTGAATTATTAAAGCTTCTGGAAGCAGGTATAATTTATCCTATAGCTGATAGTAGATGGGTAAGTCCTGTTCATTGTGTCCCTAAGAAGGGTGGCATCTCTGTTGTTCCTAATGATAAAAATGAACTTATCCCACAAAGAATTGTAACCGGTTATAGGATGGTAATTGATTTTAGAAAGTTGAATAAAGCCACTACAAAAGATCATTATCCTTTGCCTTTCATTGATCAAATGTTAGAAAGATTATCTAAGCATACACACTTCTGTTTTCTAGATGGTTATTCTGGTTTTTCTCAAATACCTGTATCACAAGAAGATAAAGAGAAAACTACTTTACTTGTCCTTTCAGAACTTATGCTTATAGATGTATGCCTTTTGGTTTGTGTAATGCACCTGCTACCTTTCAAAGATGTATGACTACTATATTCTCTTATATTTGTGAGAAAATTATTGAGGTATTCATGGATGATTTTTCCGTATACGAAACTTCTTTTGATGATTTTTTGAGCAATCTTAACAAAGTTTTGCAGAGTTGTGAAGAGACTAATCTTGCCTTGAATTGGGAGAAGTGCCACTTCATGGTGAACGAAGGTATAGTCCTTGGCCATAAAATTTCTGAAAGAGGTACTGAAGTAGATAAAGCTAAAGTTGATGCAATTGAGAAAATGCCATGTCCTAAAGATATTAAAGGTATAAGAAGTTTCCTTGGTCATGCTGGTTTCTATAGAAGGTTTATTAAGGACTTTTCTAAAATTTCCAGGCCTCTCACTAATCTCTTACAAAAAGTTGTTCCATTTGTTTTTGATGATGATTGTGTAGAAGCCTTTGAAATACTTAAGAAAGCTTTAATATCTGCACCTATTGTTCAACCGCCTAATTGGAACTTGCACTTTGAAATCATGTGTGATGCTAGTGATTATGCTATTGCTGCTATTAAATACCTTATGACAAAGAAGGATGCCAAACATAGACTGATTAGGTGGGTGCTTTTGTTACAAGAATTTGATTTGCATATTGTTGATAGAAAAGGAGCTGAAAATCCTGTAGCAGATAATTTGTCTAGGATGGAAAATGTTCTTCATAACCCACTGCCTATTGATGATAGTTTTCCTGATGAGCAATTAGTTGTTATAAATGCTTCTACTTCTCGCAATAATCCATGGTATGCAGACTATGCTAATTTCATTGTTGCCAAATATATACCACCGAATTACACATATCAACAAAAGAAAAAGTTCTTCTTTGATTTAAGACATTACTTTTGGGATGACCCACATCTATATAAAGGAGTAGATGGTGTTATTAGATGTTGTGTACCTGAGCATGAGCAGGAACAAATCCTAAGGAAGTGCCACTCTGAGGCATACAGAGGACACCATGCGGGAGACAGAACTGCACACAAGGTATTACAATCTGGTTTTTATTGGCCTACTCTTTTCAAGGATGCACGTAAGTTTGTCCTCTCTTGTGATGAATATCAAAGAATTGGTAATATTGGTAGACGTCAGGAAATGCCTATGAATTATTCACTTGTTATTGAACCATTTGATGTTTGGGCCTTTGACTATATGGGACCTTTTCCTTCCTCTAATGGATACACTCATATTTTAGTTGCTGTTGATTATGTTACTAAGTGGGTAGAAGCTATTCCAACTAGTAGTGCTGATCATAACACATGTATTAAAATGCTTAAAGAAGTTATCTTTCCGAGGTTTGGAGTCCCTAGATATTTAATGACTGATGGTGGTTCACACTTTATTCACGGTGCATTTCGTAAGATCTTAGCTAAATATGATGTAAACCATAGAATTGCATCACCTTATCATCCTCAGTCTAGTGGGCAAGTTGAATTGAGTAATAGGGAGATAAAGTTAATATTGTAGAAGACTATTAATAGATCTAGGAAGAATTGGTCTAAAAAACTTGATGATGCATTGTGTTCATACATAACTGCTTATAAAAATCCTATGGGTATGTCTCCTTATAAAATGGTCTATGGGAAAGCATGTCATTTACCTCTTGAGTTAGAACACAAGGCATATTGGGCAATTAAAGAACTTAACTATGATTTCAAACTTGCCGGTGAGAAGATGTTATTTGATATTAGTTCTTTAGACGAGTGGCAAACACAAGCTTACGAGAATGACAAGTTATTTAAATAAAATGTTAAAAGATGGCATAGCAAAAGAATTCAAAAATGAGAATTTAAAATTGGTGATCAAGTTTTGTTGTACAATTCTCGTTCTAGATTTTTTGCAGGCAAGCTTCTCTCTAAATGGGAAGGGCCATACATCATCGAAGAGGTTTACCATTCTGGGGCTATCAAGATCAACAATGCCGATGGAACTAATCCGAAGGTGGTTAATGGGCAAAGAATTAAACATTATATTGTAGGTACACCCATTAACACTGAAACCAACATTATCCAAACAATTACTCCAGAGGAACACCTAAGGGAGACCTTCCAGAACGCTCTAGAATCCTGAAAAAAGAGTAGGTATGTGATACGGTAAGTAAACCGACTGTAAAAATTCTGTAAAAATATTTTTTGTCCGTTTTGGAATATTACAAAAATTAGGAAAATAAGAAACGGCCGAGAGGGCCCACGAGGAGGTCACAAGACAACATGGTGCGCCCTACCCCCTGGGCATGCCCAGATGTCTTGTGGGCCCCTTGTGCACCTTCCCGACTCCGTATTCTTCCCGTATACTTGTTTTGCAACATAAAGATTCATTATATATACTCCCCGATGTTTTGACCACCGTATCGCAAGTTTCTCCTCTGTTCTTGTTTTGGGCTGTTTTTCTGTCAGATTTTCAAGCGCCGGGAGTCATGTCTTGTTCCTCACCCAACAATGTGGGATATGTTGCTTGGCTACTTCAGGTGGAACTAGAGAGGGAGCAGACGAAAGAAGTTATCATGGGAGAAGGATCGGAGGATTCAATGGAAGTCCACCCTCCGGCTTCGGAGAGAGGCACCCTGGCAGGCATCTCTACCACTCTGAACCCCCATCAAGCCATGAGGACAACGGTGAACCAAGAGAATCATGAGGTATTGAAGGAGTCAGTCTCAAGAAGGGTCCCGGGCAGGTTACGCGAAAACAATTTTCATAACTTGATTCATAATTATGGTGTCAAAAATACCTCATGTATGCATGTGCCTTCCAATTGGGACATTTCCCGTCCAAGTGAAAATGATGCAGGAAAGAGTTCATGGTAGCCGGAGAATAAGCACATTATGATAGAAGTACAAAAGAATTCCACTATGATTTAGCACCTGCTCCGCAAAATTCAGAGTCTGAAGGGAATCCTTATGAGCGTAGTGGAGGACAAGCCTACCACATCATCACCACCATCACCGAAGAAGGAGACTTGAGTACATGGGTATGGGCACCACCCTTGGCTTTTTCCAAGCTTGGGGGAAGTGCCTCGGTATCGTATCACCATCACTTATCATTATCATTATCTATCTTAGTTTGATCTTTAGTTATTTCGTGATTTAGAAGAATAAAAATATTAGTATGAAGTAGCTTTCGAGTGCTTGTTTCGTGATTTATCTATGTAATCGAGTGCGAGAGTTATATAATAAAGAGTAGTCTGAGTTTTGATTCTTTACTTTCTTGCATCAATCATAGCATGAAAATAAAAAGTCCATATGCTATCCCATGGGGAGTAATGACTGCTACTTGTAAGCTGCGTTGGTAAAATCCTTGAAGAGGAAAGGAGATGCAGTACAGTAAAGATAAGTATTTCCCTCAGTTAAGAACCAAGGTTATCAATCCAGTAGGAGACACACGCACAACCTCGTTAGCAGCACCTACACACATGAAAAGCAAATACTTGCACCGAACGCAAAACAAGGGGTTGTCAATCCCTTGGCGGTTAATTGCAAGGATCAAATCTCGTAGTGATAGATAAGATAAAGTAAAACACAAAAGTAAAATAACAGTAAATACATTGCAACAAAGTATTTTTAGTTTTATATATGATGGAAAATAGAACCGGGGCCATAGTTTTCACTAGAGGCTTCTCTCTTGAAAATAGCATACGGTGGGTAAACAAATTACTGTTGGGCAATTGATAGAAGAGCGCATAGTTATGATGATATCCAAGGCAATGATCATGTATATAGTCATCACGTCCGAGACAGGTAGACTGACTCCTGCCTGCATCTACTACTATTACTCCACCCATCGACCGCTATCCAGCATGCATCTAGGGTATTAAGTTCATGAGAAACGGAGTAACGCCTTAAGCAAGATGACATGATGTAGACAAAGTAAATCCAAGCAATATGAACAAACCCCATCGTTTTATCCCTAATGGCAACGATACAATACGTGTCATGTCCCTTTCTGTCACTGGGATTGAGCACCGCAAGACCGAACCCATCACAATGCACCTCTCCCATTGCAAGATAAACCAATCTAGTTGGCCAAACCAAATCGATAGATCGAAGAGAAATACAAAGTTATAAGAATCATGCATATCAGAATTCAGAAAAGACTCAAATAATATTCATGGATAACCTGATCATAAACCCACAATTCATCGGATCCCAACAAACACACCGCAGAAAAGGATTACATCGAATAGATCTCCAAGAAGATCGAGGAGAATATTGTATTGAAGATCAAAGAGAGAGAAGAAGCCATCTAGCTACTAACTATGGACCCGTAGGTCTGTGGTAGACTACTCACGCATCATTGGAAGGGCAGCAAGGTTGATGTAGAGGCCCTCCGTGATCGAATCCCCCTCCGAAAGATTACCCAAAAAGGTCCCCAGATGGGATCTTGAAGAAATAGAGAATTGCGGCGGCGGAAAAAGTATTTTGGGCGGCTCTCTGTTGGTTTGGGAATATTTGAGAATTTATAGGCTTGGAATTAGGTCAAGATGTGCCACGAGGGGCCCACAAGCCTGCTAGGCGCGCCCCCAAGGGCGCGCAGCTTGTCCCTCTCTCGTGAGACTTCAGGTCTTCTCCCGAAGCTTCCTGGTTTTCTTCTGGTCCAAGAAAAATTAATCCAAAGTTCTTTCTCCGTTTGGACTTCGTTTGGTACTGTTTCCCTAAAAAGCCAAAAACATGCAGAAAACAATAACTAGCACGGGGCACTGAGTTAGTAGGTTAGTCCCAGAAAATGATATAAAATTGCATAATAAACATATAAGATTGATACTATAATAGCATGGAACAATAAAAAATTATAGATACGTAGGAGACGTATCAGCATCCCCAAGTTTAATTCCTGCTTATCCTCGAGTAGGTAAATGATAAATCAGAGTTTTTGATGTGGAATGCTACCTATCATATTCATCATGTAATCTCTTTTGTGGCATGAATATTCAGATCTGAATGATTTAAAGCAATAGTCTATAGTTTGATATAAAGACATCAATACTCAGGCATACCAGCAAACAATCATGCCTTTCAAAATAAAAATGCTAAAGAAAGTTATCCCTACAAAATCATATAGTCCTATCATGCTCCATCTTCTTAACACAAAATATTTATCATGAACAACCCCGGTTTTAGCCAAGCAATTGGTTCATACTTTTTAAGGCGTTTCAGCTTTTTCAATTCTCACGCAATACATGAGCGCGAGCCATGGACATAGCACTATGGGTGGAATAGAATATGATGATGGAGATTAATAAAGGAAGTCAAAAAGGAAGATAATCTCACACTGATGCAACTAATCAACGGGCTATGGAGATGCCCATCAATTGATGTCAATGCAAGGAATAGGGATTGCCATGCAACGGATGCACTAAGAGCTATAAGTGTATGAAAGCTCAACAATGAAAACTAAGTGGGTGTGCATCCAACTTGCTTGCTCATGAAGACCTCGGGCATTTGAGGAAGCCCATCATCGGAATATACAAGCCAAGTTCTATAATGAAAAATTCCCACTAGCATATGAAAGTGAAAGCATAGGAGACTCTCTATATGAAAAACATGGTTCTACTTTGAAGCACAAGTGTGGAAAAGGATAGTAACATTGCCCCTTCTCTCTTTTTCTCTCTTTTTCTTCTTTTTTTTTCCTTTTTTCCTTTTTTTTCTTGGGCTCTTTTTGGCCTCTTCTTTCCCTTTTTTTATATTTCCTCACTGGGACAATGCTCTAATAATGATGATCATCACACTTCTATTTACTTACAACTCAAGATTACAACTCGATACTAGAACAAAATATGACTCTATATGAATGCCTCTGGCGGTGTACCAGGATGTGCAATGATACTAGCGTAACATGTATGAAAAATGATGAACGGTGGCTGAGCCACAAACACTATGTCAGTTATATGATCATGCAAAGCAATATGAAAATGACGATGTGTGTCATATAAACGGAACCGTGGAAGTTGCATGGCAATATATCTCGGAATGGCTATGGAAATGCCATAATAGGTAGGTATGGTGGCTGTTTTGAGGAAGATATAAGGAGGCTTATGTGTGATAGAGCGTATCATATCACAGGATTTGGATGCACCAGCGAAGTTTGCACCAACTCTCAATGTGAGAAAGGGCAATGCATGGTACCAGAGAGGCTAGCAAATTGCGGAAAGGTGAGAGTGCGTATAAGCCATGGACTCACATTAGTCATAAAGAACTCACATACTTATTGCAAAAGTTTATTAGCCCTCAAAGCAATGTACTACTATGCATGCTCCTAGGGGGGAGGTTGGTAGGAGTTAACCATCGCGCGCCCCCGGCCGCCACACAAAGGAAGACAATCAATAATAAATCATGCTACAACTTCCTAGCATAACGACAGACCATACGTGCATGCTTCGGGAATCACAAACCTTAACACCAATATTATTACTAAACCACAATCATTCACTAGTACCTCCCACATATTACCGCCTTAATATCACAAAACTATTGCAAGGAATCAAACTTATCATATTCAGTGATCTACATGAAACTTTTTATTATATCCTTCTTGAATACCTATCATATTAGGACCAATTTCATAACCCATGCATATTGCCATTACTATTTATGAGACTCTCAAAAAGATATAAGTGAAGCATGAGAGTGCAACTATTTCTTTAAAATATAACCACCACCGTGCTCGAAAAGATATAAGTGAAGCACTAGAGCAACTGCCTAGCTCAAAAGATATAAGTGAAGCACAAAGAGTATTCTAACAAATTACAAATGAATGCGTGTCTCTCTAAAACAGTGTGTCCAGCAAGGGATGATTGTGGCAAACTAAAAAGCAAACAAGCAAAAGACCAATATAACACACGAAGCTCCAAGCAAAACTCATATCATGTGATGAATAAAAATATAGCTCCAAGTAAGTTACCGATGGTTGGTAGACGAAAGAGGGGATGCCACTCGGGGGCATCCCCAAGCATGAACGCTTGAGTCTCTTTAAATATTATCTTGGGGTGCCTCGGGCATTCCCAAGCTTAGGCTCTTGCCACTCCTTATTCCTTCATCCATCTTGATCTCACTCAAAACTTGAAAACTTCAGCACACAAAACTCAACAAAAACCTTCGTGAGATCCATTAATATAATAACCAAATCACAAATTTAGGTACTGTTATGAACCCATTCATATTTTATAATTGCATAATAGCTACTGTATTCCAACTTCTCCATGATTAATAACCCCCGATACAATCCATAGATTCATCAAAACAAGCAAACTATGCAACATAAACAGAATCTGTCTAAAACAGAACAGTCTATAGCAATCTGAATAAAAACCGTACTTATGAACCTTCAAAAATTCTGAAAAATTAGGACAACGTGGAAAATTTGTATATCAATCATATGTAAAAAATTCAAAGCAAAAACACATTCCAGTGATTTTTAGATTTTTGTGGACTGAGCGTAAAAGTTTCTGTTTTTCACAGAATCAAAGCAACTATTATCCCGCATCATCCTAAAGGCTTTACTTGTCACAAACACTAATTAAAATATAAAAACACAATCACAACAGTAGCATAATCGTGCACAAACTCAAATAACAGAAAGAAAAATAAAAATTATTTTATTCATTGGGTTGCCTCCCAAGAAGCGCTATTGTTTTACGCCCCTAGCTAGGCGTAATGCATAGTTTCAAGTATTGTCATCTTTCACTTCCTCAATCACACAACCACGCTTCCTAGGTGGCTTAACATGCATGTTTTTAATAACCAAATTTCTATGAATAAAGTTGAGGAAATTATTCTCATAAGTAGGTTCCTTTATCATATCAATAAAATTGGGACGCACACTAATCATTTTAAGATCTTCATTTCCCTTACTAGATGTGGTTCCCTTATCTTTAGGAACATACATAAACTTGCAATTTTTGCTAGGAGTAGCCTTTTCAATGGTTTTAACGAAAAAAAAGTGGAACCCAAATTATTGATTACTTCTTCCAATCTATCAATTCTAGAAGGACTTTGCTTTATCACTTCATCAATTATAGGTTCTTTCTCCTTTATCAATTTTAATGTGGTTCCTACCTTCGAGCCATATTGAGTAATATGATTATGGATCTTTCTATCTAGATTTTCAATATGCTCCATAGTAGACATTTTATTTTCAATAATTTCCAATCTTCGCATAACATGTTCCAAAGTCAATGTTGTTTCATTAATAGTAATAGGTGGTGAACCTACTAAATTTCCCATAGCATTGAAAGCATCCATAGGGTGACTATGCAAAAAATTCCCTCCAGTAATAGCGTCAAGCACAATTCTATACCAAGTAGTAACACCCAAATAAAAATTGCGAAGAAGAACGGTAGTGGATTGCTTATGAGTTGATCTATTTTGAGCATTGCAAATCCTAAACCAAGCATCTCTCAAAATTTCTCCCCCTCTTTGTTTAAAATTAAGTAATTCACTCTCAGGGGTACAAACAACAAGTGACGAGCTGGCCATAATGGTAGAATAAAGCAAAAGCAAGAAAGCAAGCAAACGAAGAAAAAGGCGAACGAAAAATATTTTTGTGTTTTTGTAAAATTGTTTTAGAAGTGGGGAAGAGGAAAACGAGAGGCAAATGGCAAAAAAAGTAAATGCAAGTAGATGATAGTTTGCGTGTACATACCTGATAGGTTATGGCGATATCTCCCCGGCAACGGTGCCATAAATTCTTCCTGCTACTTGTAAGCTGCGTTGGTAAAATCCTTGAAGAGGAAAGGAGATGCAGTACAGTAAAGATAAGTATTTCCCTCAGTTAAGAACCAAGGTTATCAATCCAGTAGGAGACACACGCACAACCTCGTTAGCAGCACCTACACACATGAAAAGCAAATACTTGCACCGAACGCAAAACAAGGGGTTGTCAATCCCTTGGCGGTTAATTGCAAGGATCAAATCTCGTAGTGATAGATAAGATAAAGTAAAACACAAAAGTAAAATAACAGTAAATACATTGCAACAAAGTATTTTTAGTTTTATATATGATGGAAGATAGACCCGGGGGCCATAGTTTTCACTAGAGGCTTCTCTCTTGAAAATAGCATACGGTGGGTAAACAAATTACTGTTGGGCAATTGATAGAAGAGTGCATAGTTATGATGATATCAAAGGCAATGATCATGTATATAGTCATCACGTCCGAGACAAGTAGACCGACTCCTGCCTGCATCTACTACTATTACTCCACCCATCGACCGCTATCCAGCATGCATCTAGGGTATTAAGTTTACGAGAAACGGAGTAATGCCTTAAGCAAGATGACATGATGTAGACAAAGTAAATCCAAGCAATATGAACAAACCCCATCGTTTTATCCCTAATGGCAACGATACAATACGTGTCATGTCCCTTTCTGTCACTGGGATTGAGCACCGCAAGACCGAACCCATCACAATGCACCTCTCCCATTGCAATATAAACCAATCTAGTTGGCCAAACCAAATCGATAGATCGAAGAGAAATACAAAGCTATAATAATCATGCATATAAGAATTCAGAAAAGACTCAAATAATATTCATGGATAATTTGATCATAAACCCACAATTCATCGGATCCCAACAAACACACCACAGAAAAGGATTACATCGAATAGATCTCCAAGAAGATCGAGGAGAACATTGTATTGAAGATCAAAGAGAGAGAAGAAGCCATCTAGCTACTGACTATGGAGCCGTAGGTCTGTGGTAGACTACTCACACATCATCGGAAGGGCAGCAAGGTTGATGTAGAGGCCCTCCGTGATCGAATCCCGCTCCCGCAGATTACCGGAAAATGTCCCTAGATGGGATGTTGAAGAAACAGAGACTTGCGGCGGCGGAAAAAGTATTTCGGGTGGCTCTCTGTTGGTTTGGGAATATTTGAGAATTTATTGGCTTGGAATTAGGTCAAGATGTGCCACGAGGGGACCACAAGCCTGCCAGGCGCGCCCCCCAGGGCGCGCCTGGTGAGCTTGTCGCTCTCTCATGAGACTTCAAGTCTCCTCCCGAAGCTTCCTGGTTTTCTTCTGGTCCAAGAAAAATTAATCCAAAGTTTTTTCTCCGTTTGGACTTCGTTTGGTACTGTTTCCCTAAAAAGCCAAAAAAATGTAGAAAACAGCAACTGGCACTGGGCACTGAGTTAGTTGGTTAGTCCCAGAAAATGATATAAAATTGCATAATAAACATCCAAGAATGATACTATAATAGCATGGAACAATAAAAAATTATAGATACGTTGGAGACGTATCAATGACTTCACATAAATAAGGTATATTGATAAAGTTTATTGGGAATTAGCAAACATAGCATTGGTCATTGATGCAATTCATGAAAGATTAATAAAAAGGAGAGAGGCTTCACATATAAATACACTATCTTGGACATCTTTTATGATTGTGAGCCCCCATTAAATATTTTCAGCTTGATCAAATAGTTGATGTTGGAAAAGGAAGATAATGTAATGAATTATGTTTGCTTTCATTCACATAGATGTTATATTGTCATGGATCCTCTAACATGTGGTGCTTGCTCATAATCTTTTTGCTAGCCAAAACTTCGTACGAAGTAGAGATACTACTTGTGCATCCAAAAACCCTTAAACCGGGTTTCTTGTCATGAGAGTCCACCATATCTACCTATGGATTGAATAAGATCCTTCAAGTAAGTTGCCATTGGTGCAAAGCAAATAAAAATTTGTTATTAAATATGTATGATCTTTTATTGTAAAGGAAAATAAGCTTTGTACGATCTTGTGATGGCAAAGAAATAAAAGCGATAGACTGCATAATAAAGGTTGCTATCACAAGGGGCAATATAAAGTGACATTCCTTTGCATTAAGAGCTTGCACATCCAAAACGAAAAAGTGCATGACAACCTCTGCTTCCCTCTGCGAAGGGCCTATCTTTTAATTTTCTATTTTTATCATTATGCAAGAGTCAAAAGTATTTATCCCTATTCCATTCTTAATTATTCTCCACTTGGCAAGCATCATGTGGTGGGGAAAGATCTAGGAACATATATCAAGTTGGATGTAGGTAATCATGAATTATTATTGTTGACATTATCCTTGAGGTAAATAAGTTGGGTGGTGAAACAATAAACCCCCATCTTCCTATGTGTCTGACTGAAACGTTTGCTCCTAGAATATGTTTGAGTGTCAGTAATCATAGAAGACTATATGATGGTTGAGTATGTCAAACTTACTAAACCAAAAGCTCTTACATAGACTCTCTTTGCAATATGATGAATTGTAATTGCTTCGATGACTGAGAGCATAGTTTGTTGGTTTTCAAGAAGATTTATGGTTTACACTTGAACTTGTGGATGAATTGTTACTTGAGAATGGGAAGTTTTATGATGAAAAGTTGCTGCTATAATAATGATCATGATGCTTCTATGTACGTATTTTGTTTTATCGACACATGTCTCTCTAAACATGTGATCATGATTATCGATTTTGGCATTTGCTTGAGGACAAGCGAGGTCTAAGCTTGGGGGAGTTGATACGTCCATTTTGCATCATGTTTTCCTACTGTTATTTATAGTGTTTTTGATCATTATGATGCAATTCTAATGCCTTTGCTCTCTTAATTTGCAAGATTTATATGAAGAGGAAGATTGCCGGTAGCTGGAATTTTGGACCTAAAGGAAGCACATCACACATAGATATTCTTCGGAGCTCCAAATGTCCTGAAACTTTACGGATATTTTTTATTGAATAAATAAAAAATACTAGAATGAAGAACCACCGAAGGGGGCCACCAGTTGCCCACAAGGCAACAGGGCGCGCCCACCACCCAAGGCACGCCCTGATGTCTTGTGGGCCCCACAGGTGCCCTTCTGTGCCCTCCTTCTGCTATATGAAGTCATTTGCCCTAGAAAAAAAAATGAGAGAAGACTTTCGAGACGAAGCGTCACCGTCTCGAGGCGGAACGTAGGCAGGAGCACTTTTGCTCACCGGCGGAGCGATTCCGCTGGGGATACTTCCCTCCGGGAGGGCGAAATCAAAGCCATCCACATCACCAATGATCCTTCCATCGTGGGAGGACCAACCTTCATCAACATCTTCACCAGCACCATCTCATCTCAAACTCTAGTTCATCACTTGTATTTAATCTTTGTCTCAAAACCTCAGATTGGTACCTGTGGGTTGCTAGTAGTGTTGATTACATCTGGTAGTTGATGCTAGTTGGTTTATTTGGTGGAGAATTATATGTTCAGATCCTTAATCATATATCATACTCCTCTGATCTTGAACATGAACATGATTTGTGAGTAGTTGTATTTGTTCTTGAGGACATGGGAGAAGTCTTGTTATAAGTAATCATGTGAAGTTGGTATACGTTCAATATTTTGATGATATGTATGTTGTTCTTCCTCTAATGGTGTCAAGTGAACATCGACTACATGACACTTCACCATGTTTGGGACTAGGGTAAACCATTGGGGAGTAGTAAGTAGATGATGGGTTGTGAGAGTGACAGAAGCTTAAACCCTAGTTTATGCGCTATTCCGTAATGGGCTGATTTGGATCCATATGTTTCATGCTATGGTTAAATTTATCTTAATTCTTCTTTCGTAGTTGCAGATGCTTGTGAGAGGGGGTAATCGTAAGTGGGTTGCTTGTTCAAGTAAGGACATCACCCTAGCACCGGTCCACCCACATATCAAATTATCAAAGTAGTGAACAAGAATCAACTAAACATGATGAACGTGACTAAATGAGAATTCCCATGTGTCCTTGAGAACGCTTTGCTTTATATAAGAGAAACTTCCGGCTTGTCCTTTGCAATAAAAGGATTGGGCCACCTTGCTGCACTTTGGTGCTTTGGTTACTCGTTACTTGCTACGAATTATCTTGCTATCAAACTATCTGTTACTACTGCTTCAGCACTTGCAGAGAATACCTAGCTGAAAACTGCTTATCATTTCCTTCTGCTCCTCATTGGGTTTGACACTCTTACTTATCAAAAGGACTACGATTGATCCCTTATACTTGTGGGTCATCACCCCCTTCACGGACGGCGCTACCGCCAGCACTTGGAGGGGGGAAACAGCCACGTCGGGTCGACCCGGAGCGAATCTTGTGGTGGATTGGGCCCAGACCTTGTTCTGAAATGTTCCTATGGGCTGACCTATCACAACCAGGTAGAAAAGTCCATTGGCAAGAGGCCGTCTGGTGAAAGTCAAAGGTGTAGATCTCCGAGTCAACGGGGCTAGGGTTAGGCCGGCCGGGGGCTTTCGCGGGGGGGGGGGGGGTCGCAATGCCACCAAAACATCGCATTGGGTCCTCATGCAAGTCTTAAAGTGTGGTGGGATGTTTAAAGAGGCAATACGCAGCTCCGGAGTGTGGCCCCCCTCATGGACAACGATGACACCGAAGTAACGTTCTGCGGTTTTGGTGTTGCATGAATATTCCTGAACACTCAGAGCATGATCAATTCATGAAATTTTTACACAGTGCAGACACATGTGATATAACATGTGTGGTACTTTTTCATATTATTTAGAGTTGCAGAAGTATCTGAAAAAATCCCTTGTTATGGATTAGTATTCACATGTCTACGAGTGTGGTGGGGGGTCTTCGGTGGCTAGCAATCCCACCAAATCTTGCGGTGGGTCCTCTTACATGTCTGGAAGTGTGGTGGTAGGTGTGAACACCCGGCATGTGGCTCCGGAGTGTGACCCCCATCACGGACGGCTCTACCACAAGAACTTGGAGGTGGGAAACGGCCACGTCGGGTCGACCCGGAGGGAATCTTGTGGTGGGTTGGGCCCAGACCTTGTTCTGAAATGTTCCTATGGGCTGACCTTTCACAACTTGGTGGAAAAGTTCATTGGTCAGAGGTCGTCCGGCCAAAGTTAAAGGCGTAGATCTCCGGGTCAACGGGGCTAGGGTTAGGCCGGCCGGGGGCCTTCGGGGGGGGGGGGGGGTAGCAATGCTGCCAAAACATTGCATCGAGCCCTCATACATGTCTTAAAGTGTGGTGGGATGTTTAAAGAGGCAATACACAGCTCTGGAGTGTGGCCCCCCTCACGGACGGCGATGGCACAGAATTAATGTTCTGTGGTTTTGGTGTTGCATGAATATTCCTGAACACGCAGAGCGTGATCAATTCATGAAATTTTTACACAGTGCAGACACATGTGATATAAGATGTGTGGTAATTTTTCATGTTTTTCAGAGATGCAGAAGTATCTAAAAAATCCCTTGTTATGGATTGTTCTTCGCATGTCTACGAGTGTGGTGGGGGGGGGGAGGGTCTGCGGGCGATAGCAATCCCACCAAATGTTGCAGTGGGTCCTCTTACATGTCTGAAAGTGTGGTGGCAGGTGTGAACACCCGGCACGCGGCTCCGGAGTGTGACCCCCTTCATGGACGGCGCTGCCGCCAGTACTTGGAGGGGGAAACGGACACGTCGGGTCAACCCGGAGGGAATCTTATGGTGGGTTGGGCACATACCTTGTTCTCAAATGTTCCTATGGGCTGACCTATCACAACCAGGTAGAAAAGTCCATTGGCTAGAGGCCATCCTGCGAAAGTCAAAGGCGTGGATCTCCGGGTCAATGGGGCTAGGGTTAGGCCGGCCGGGGGCCTTCGGGGGGTAGCAATGCCACCAAAACATCGCACCGGGTCCTCATACATGTCTTAAAGTGTGGTGGGATGTTTAAAGATGCAATACGCAGCTCCGGAGTGTGGCTCCCCTCACGGATGGCGATGACACCGAAGTAACGTTCTGCAGTTTTGGCGTTGCATGAATATTCCTAAACATTTAGAGCGTGATCAATTCATGAAATTTTTACACAGTGCAGACACATGTGATATAAGATGTGTGGTAATTTTTCATATTTTTTTCGAGACGCAGCAGTATCTGAAAATTCCCTTGTTACAGATTGTTCTTCACATGTCTACGAGTGTGGTGGTTGGTCTTCGGGGGCTACCAATCCCACCAAATCTAGTGGTGGGTCCTCTTACATGTCTAAAAGTGTGGTGGTAGGTGTGAACACCCGACACGTGCCTTCGGAGTGCGACCGCCTTCACGGACGGTACTGCCGCCATCACTTGGAGGGGGGAAACGGCCACGTCGGGTCGACCTGGAGGTAATCTTGTGGTGGGTTGGGCCCAGATCTTGTTCTGAAATATTCCTATGGGCTGACCTATCACAACCAGGTGGAAAAGTCCAATGGCCAGAGGGCGTCTGGCGAAAGTCAAAGGCGTAGATCTCTAGGTCAACGGGGCTCGGGTTAGGCCGGCCGGGGAACTTCGGGGGGTAGCAATGGCACCAAAACATCGCACGGGTCCTCATACATGTCTTAAAGTGTGGTGGGATGTTTAAAGAGGCAATACACAGCTCCGGAGTGTGCCCCCCTGATAACCCACAAGTATAGGGGATCGCAACAGTTTTCGAGGGTAGAGTATTCAACCCAAATTTATTGATTCGACACAAGGGGAGCCAAAGAATATTTGCAAGTATTAGCAGTTGAGTTGTCAATTCAACCACACCTGGAGATTAATTATCTGTGGCAAAGTGATCATTAGCAAAGTAGTATGATAGTTTTGATAGTAGTAGTAACAGCAATAGTAACAATAACAGTGATAGCAATGATTTTGTAGCAAGTGTAACAGTAATGATAGCAGTAGTAACTTAGCAAGAACAATATGAGAGAAATTCGTAGGCATTGGATCGGTGAATTCATTGGATGATATTCATCATATAACAGTCATAACCTAGGGCGATGCGGCACTAGCTCCAGTTCATAAATATAATGTAGGCATGTATTCCGTAAATAGTCATACGTGCTTATGGAAAGAACTTGCATGACATCTTTTGTCCTACCCTCTCGTGGCAGTGTGACGCCCCCGGCCTAATCGTGCACTAATCATACATGCAAATGCACACGATCAAGCCTAAGGACTCACGGGAAGATATCACAACCCAACTCTAAAACATAAACAAAGTCATACAAGCTTTATATTACAAGCCAGGGGCCTCGAGGGCTCGAATACATAAGCTCGCATACAAGTGTCAGCGAAAGCATCAGATATCTGAGTACATATATAAAAGAAAACACAGATAAGCCCTTAGAAGGCGGGGCAAAAGAAAACACTACGATCGAAAGGCGCAGGCCTCCTGCCTGGGACCCTCCGAACCTACTCCTGGTCGTCGGCCAACTCGTAGTAGTATCCACCCTCGGGGTAGTAGTAGCGATCGTTGGTGTGGGCAGCTGTATCCGGGGCTCCGTCATCTGGTTGCATCAAAGGGATATGGGGAAAAAAAAGAAAGCAAAGCAACCGTGAGTACTCATCCGAAGTACTCAGCAAGCAAGGATCTACACTACATATGCAACATTATCAAGGGGAGGCTGTATATGTGGACTGGGCTGCAGAAATGCCAGAATAGAGAGAAGGCCTAGTCCTATCAAAGACTAGCATCTTCAGAGGTCTTGCAACATTAGAAGAGTGTAGATTAGTACAATATATAGTAGTAGTATCATTAAGTCTCAACCTCACCCAGAGATCCTTTCTCGACTCCCTGCGAGAAAGCAATCCCAGAGCCATACAGTCATCAACCTTGTCCTGAGATCCCTTCTCGACTCCCTGCGAGAAGCAATCCCAGAGCCATATATCCAGGTCTCATCTCAAGTTACCAGTTATATTTGTATCGATCGGGATACAACTTCGAGTGTCCGTTATCGAGGATTCGGCTATGCATAGATTAGTTCTTCCCTGCAGGGGTGCACCAACTTACCCACCACGCTCGCTTAACTCCGGCCGGACACACTTTCTGGGTCATGCCCGGCCTCGGCCAAACGACACACTGCAGCCCTACCTAAAGCTCAGCAGAGAGGTCCCCGCCGGTCTACATCCTAAGCGCTCGGGGGTCTTGGGACATCGCCCCTCGCCCTCCGGGTCGTTGTGCACATGGCTCAGATCCAAGCACCACCTCTGTCGTGAATGGCGCCAATCACTCCATGCCGCACTGCTGAACTGGATGTCTGACAGATCTTTCGGCTGATGCATACGATGCAGAACGCCCATACTATGCCCACGTGATGGTTAGTGCTATCGGGCCAGAGGCCCACTCGAATCAAATATCCAAATCGTTAGTACCTTGGGGGTGCGGTAATGAGTAGAGACTCACGATCGATGTGACCCCGTTGCCCCATCTCGAGGACTTGCGGCAAGGGCCAAGAATGCCCGGCCACGCCTCGTATTCATCACTCGGGCACCATACAGGCAACCCATCTTCACATCACACGCGGGTACCCCTCAGGGTCGGCCCGCCTTTCCAAGTAACAATAGTACAGTCCAAGTATCCGTGTGTCCATAACATCAGGGGAATCCGAGGTATCACCCTCATTGGATTCCTACTCGATGTATCCGTCAAGGTGAACTCAGAGGAATCACCCTCGCTAGGTTCACACTTGAGGTGTTGTACGACGGCGTCGTTATCGGAAGCGGTGAAGGAGGGATCACCCTCGATGACCACGACCGAATAGCTACTCTACAGAGTTAACATCAGAAGTGCTACAAGAGGTTTCACCCTCGGCACTCGATAGTAATGCTGCAGTGTCGTTACAACTAAGGGGGTGATGTGCGGTGCCGGGGTCTGGTCTTCAATCCCGTTGATCGGGTCTTCGGATAATCCAGCAGAGCAGTTGGGACAAGTTGGGGTCACTGGTAGGTCTCTACCGAGCCTATACTAGATAGTTTAGGATAAGCAGGTAAGGTTTCAATAGCAGGTTACAATAAACAGGCTATGCATCAGAATAGGTTAAACAGTAGCAGCAGCAATTTCTAATGCAAGCATGAGAGAGAAAGAATAGGCGATATCGGTATGCTCAAGGGGGGGGGGGTGCTTGCCTGGTTGCTCAGCGGCAAAGGCAAGGTTGTCAATGGTGGTGTCGGGCTCCGGAGCTGCGTCGGTACCGGGAACTGCGTCGGGGTCTAACGAGAGAGAAGAGGGTAAGGAAATAGTATAAATACACAGCAAACATGAGCAACACAAAGTACGACATGACAATATGCAGTGCCGGGTGTATCCTAACGTATGGTTGCACGTCACCGAGGAAGGGGGAATCCATCCGGGATTGTTTTCCCGGTTCCGGACATTTGTTAGACAGATGACCGGAGGGGAACGGTTCCATGTTCACATAGTTAGGGACGTGTGACGGATGAACGGACCGCGTATTCGGATTCGTCTCGAAATTCTGAGCAACTTTCATGTACAAAGTTTTTCGATCTGAGCTACGGATTATTTTCTATGATTTTTTAAAGATTTAAACATTTTCTGAATTTATTTATTTATTTAAAATTTGAATTATCCAGAATAGTGATGATGATGTCAGCATGACATAGGTGTGATGTCAGCAGTCAACAGTGCAGCTGACCAGGTCAAACCTGACCAGTGGGTCCCACATGTCATAGACTCAGCTCTATTTTAGGTTTTTAATTAAACTAAACAGAGTTAATTAGAGAGTGGGGTCCACATGTCAGTGTCACATTAGAGTTAAATTAATTATTTTCACTAATCTAATTAGTTAATTAGCAACTGACAAGGTGGGGCCCATATGTCAGTGACTGGTCAGCGCGAGTCAGCACGTTGACCTGGTCAACAGGTCAACGGGGTCGTCCTGGCCCACTGGCTAGTGACCCTGACTGTGGCCCGAGCCGGCCAGGTCAGCTTTGGCGACCGGAGTTGCTCCGGTGAGCTCCCGACGCGGCGGAGGGGCTCGGCCAGCGGCGGAAATCGCGCACAGGCGACCAAATCACGCGTTTTCGGGTGCGTTCGAACGACCGTTCCATCCCGCATCGATCTACGGCACCAAAACGAGCAGGGGAGGCCGGCAGGGCCGCCGGCGTTGAGCCATGGCGGCGGTGGTCCTCGGGCGAACTTGGATACGGTGATTCCGGGCACGGCAGGCAGCGGCAACGGGCGCGTTCGACTCCTACGGCGACGGTGAGCACTACTGCGAGCTCAGGCGAGCTCGACAGCGGCCATAGCGAGGGCAATGCGAACGGCGGCGGAGCTTCGTTCGGGCAACCATGGCACGGCGGCTACGGTAAGCTAGCGAGCAAGAGAAAGGCCAGGGGAGGGAGGAGAGGCTCACAGTGAGGTGTAGCCGAGCAAAGCGTGCGTGAGGACGGCTTGACGGTGACGAAATCGGCGACGACGTGCGGCGGCGATCCGAGGAAGAAGACGGCGGCGTGGGGCGATGCAGGGCCCCCGGGGCTCGGGCTTGTAGTCGAGGAGGACGGGCTCGTCGTGGCGGAGCTGCTGGACAGGCTACGGAGGCGAGAGGTGGGCTGTGGCAGTAGGTAGAGGTAGTTGAAAACTTCCAATAGTGATTGCCAGAGATTTTTCAATAACATTAATACCATTCACTTGGAATTTTTTCTTCGGAAAGTGCACCGTATGCTCATTACCATTGATATGAAAAGTGACCTTGCTTTTATTGCAATCAATAACAGCCCCTGCAGTATTCAAGAAGGGTCTACCAAGGATAATCGACATGTTGTCGTCCTCAGGCATCTCAAGAATAACAAAGTCAGTTAATATAGTAACATTAGCAACAACAACGAACACATCCTCACAAATACCGATAGGTATGGCAGTTGATTTGTCGGCCATTTGCAAAGATATTTCAGTAGGTGTGAGTTTATTCAAGTCAAGTCTTTTATATAGAGAGAAAGGCATAACACTAACACCAGCTCCTAAATCACACAAAGCAGTTTTCACATAATTTGTTTTGATGGAGCAGGGTATAGTTGGTATTCCCGGATCTCCAAGTTTTTAGGTACTCCATCCTTAAAAGTATAATTAGCAAGCATGGTGGAGATTTTAGCTTACAGTATTTTTCTCTTGTTGGTGATGATGTCTTTCATGTATTTTGCATAAGGAGGCATTTTTAGGATATCAGTCAAGCGGGTATGCAAAAAGACTGGCCTAAGCATTTCAGCGAAGCATTCAAATTCTTCATCATCTTTCTTCTTAGTTGATTTAGGTGGAAAGGGCATAGGTTTTTGAATCCATGGTTCTCTTTCCTTACCATGTTTTCTAGCAACAAAGTTTCTTTTATCATACCTCTTATTCTTGGGTTGTGGGTTATCAAGATCAACAGCTGGTTCTATTTCAACATCATTGTCTGGTTCTTTATTATTTGTTTGAGTATCTTCATGAACCTCATCATTATCTTATTCATTATCAGAAGGTGAGTGTTCATTACCAGACTGAGTTTCAGCATCAGAAATAGAGACTTCATTATCATTATCAGGAGGTTTTTCTACTTCAGGTTCACTAGAGGCATGCAAAGTCCTACCATTTTTCTTTTTCTTTTTCTTTTTAGAAGGACTAGGTGCATCAGTGTTAACTCTTTGAGAGTCTTGTTCAATTCTTTTAGGGTGTCCCTCAGGATAAAGTGGTTCCTGAGTCATTCTACCTCCTCTAGTCATTACTCTAACAGCATGATCATTGATATTATTATTCATTTCATCAAGCAACTCTCTTTGAGATTTAGCAACTTGTTATAATTGAGTTTGAACCATAGAGGCATGCTTTCCTACACCTCTAACATCATTTGAGATTCTAAATAACAAGTCACTCAATCAAGCAATCATATCAGAATTATATTTCAATTGTTTCATAACAGTTGCATTGAAGTGATCTTGCTTTCTAATGTAATTATGAAACTCATGTAAGCATTGACTAGGTTGTTTATTATAAGGGATATCACCTTCATCGAACTTTAATAAAGAATTTACCTCTACCAACTTGGGTGGTGGTGATGTTTCAAGCCCATGTATTTCTTCGATAGGTGGTAAATTTTTAACATCCTTTGCTTTAATACCTTTTTCCTTCATAGATTTCTTTGCCTCTTGCATATCTTCAGGACTGAGATATAAAATGCCCCTGTTCTTCGGAGTGGGTTTAAGTGGTGGTTCGGGAAGGATCCAATCATCATAATTTTTCAATATGTTATTCAATAATTCTTCAGCTTGTCCAATAGTTCGTTCCCTGAAAACACAACCAGCACAACTATCTAGGAAGTCCCTAGAAGCATCGGTTAGTCCATTATAGAAGATACCAAGTATTTCATCTTTCTTAAGTGGATGATCAGGCAAAGCATTAAGCAATTGGAGAAGCCTCCCCCAAGCTTGTGGGAGACTCACTTCTTCAATTTGCACAAAGTTAAATATTTCCTGTAAAGCAACTTGTTTCTTATGAGCAGGAATTTTTTTTAGAGAAGTAGTAAATCATATCCTGGGGACTACGCACACAACCAGGAGCAAGAGTATTATACCAAGCCTTAGCATCACCCTTTAATGAGAACGGATATAATTTGAGAATATAATAATAGCGAATCTTCTCATCATGAGCAAAAAGGGTGGCTATGTCGTTCAACTTAGTAAGGTGTGCCACAACAGTTTCATTTTCATAACCATGAAAAGGATTAGACTCAACCAAAGTAATTAACTCTGGGTCGACAGAGAATTCATAATCCTTATCATCAACATAGATAGGTGAAGTAGCAAACTCAGGATCACATTTCATTCTAGCATTCAAAGATTTTTCCTTCAGATTGCATAATAATTTCTTAAGATCATCCCTATCATTGCAAGCAAGAAAGTCTCTAGTTGTCTCCTCATCCATAACATAACCTTCCGATATCTCAGGCAATTTATATCTAGGAGAACTAGAGCTAATAGGTGTTTCAAGATTTTCAGTTTCAAGCTCTTCATCAGTTTCAACAATTTCATCAGTTTCAGCATTCTCAAGAGCTTTAGTTCTAGCAAGTTATTCATCAAGAAATTCACCTAGTGGCACATTATCATCAAGCAAGGTACTAGCATCATCATGAGTAACATTCATAGCAGAAGTAGCATCATCAATAACTTGCGACATATCAGAATTAATAGCATGTGGTGGTGTTGCAAGTCTACTTATAACAGAAGGTGGATCTAAAGCGGAGCTGGATGTCAGTTCCTTACCTCCCCTCGTCTTAGAGGGAAAAATCTTAGTCTTAGCATCCTTCAGATTCTTCATAGTGATACTTTGATAATAATCCCAAGTGACTCAACAAATATAGCTATGCTCCCCGGCAACGGCGCCAGAAAAAGGTCTTGGTAACCCACAAGTATAGGGGATCGCAACAGTTTTCGAGGGTAGAGTACTCAACCCAAATTTATTGATTCGACACAAGGGGAGCCAAAGAATATTTGCAAGTATTAGCAGTTGAGTTGTCAATTCAACTACACCGGGAGATTAATTATCTGTGACAAAGTGATCAGTAGCAAAGTAGTATGATAGTTTTGATAATAGTAGCAACAACAATAGTAATAGTAACAGTAACAGTGATAGCAATGATTTTGTAGCAAGTGTAACAGTAATGATAGCAGTAGTAACTTAGCAAGAACAATATGAGAGAAATTCGTAGGCATTGGATCGGTGAATTCGTTGGATGATATTCATCATATAACAGTCATAACCTAGGGCGATGCAGCACTAGCTCCAGTTCATAAATATAATGTAGGCATGTATTCTGTAAATAGTCATACGTGCTTATGGAAAGAACTTGCATGACACCTTTTGTCCTACCCTCCCGTGGCAGCGGGGTCCATATGGAAACTAAGGGATATTAAGGCCTACTTTTAATAGAGAACCAGAACAAAGCATACACATAATGAATACATGAACTCCTCAAACTACAGTCATCACCGGGGAGTGTCCCGACTTCTGTCACTCCGGGGTTGCCGGATCATAACACGTAGTAGGTGACTATAACTTGCAAGATCGGATCTAGAACATAGATATAATGGTGATAACATAAACGGTTCAGATATGAAATCATGGCACCCGGGCCCAAAGTGACAAGCATTAAGCATGGCAAAGACATAGCAACATCAATCTCATAACATAATGGATACTAGGGATCAAGCCCTAACAAAACTAACTCGATTACATGATGAATCTCATCCAACTCTTCACCGACCAGCGAGCCTACGAAGGAATTACTCACTCCTGGTGGGGAGCATCATGGAATTGGCGATGGAGAAGGGTTGGTGATGACGAAGATCGAAGATCCCCCTCTCCGGAGCCCCAAACGGACTCCATATCTGGCCTCCCGATGAAGAACAGGAGGTGGCGGAGGCTCCATCTTGTGAAACGCGATAATTCTTTCTCCCTGATTTTTTTATCTGAAAATGTGAATTTATAGTGTCAGGGTTAAGGTATGCGGGGCCACCAGGTGGGGACAACCCACCTGGGCACGCCAGGAGGGGGGCGCCCTGGTGGGTTGTGCCCACCTAGGTGCCCCCCTCCGGTGGTTCTTGGCTCCAGAAATTCTCTTTTATTATATAAAAAATCCTCGCAAAGTTTCGTTCCAATCCGAGAACTTTTATTTCTGCACAAAAAACAACACCATGGTAGTTCTGCTAAAAACAGCGTCAATTTGGGTTAGTTTCATTGAAATCATGCAAATTAGAGTCCAAAACAAGAGGAAAAGCATTAGGAAAAGTAGATACGACGGAGACATATCACCCCCCCCCCTCACGGATGGCGATGACACCGAAGTAACGTTCTCCGGTTTTGGTGTTGCATGAATATTCCTGAACACTCAGAGCTTGATCAATTCATGAATTTTTTTACAAAGTGTAGACACATGTGATATAAGATGTATGGTAATTTTTCATATTTTTTAGAGATGCAGAAGTATGTGAAAAAATCCCTCATTACGGATTGTTCTTCACATGTCTACAAGTGTGGTGGGGGTCTTCGGGGGCTAGCAATCCCACAAAATCTAGCGTTGGGTCCACTTACATGTCTGTAGGTGTGGTGGCAGGTGTGAACACCCAGCACGAGGCTCTGGAGTGTGACCCCTTTCACGGACAGCGCTGCCGCCAGCACTTGGATGGGTGAAACGGCCACGTCGGGTCGACCCGGAGGGAATCTTGAAGTGGGTTAGGACCAGACCTTGTTCTGAAATGTTCCTATGAGCCGACCTATCACAACCAGGTGGAAAAGTCCATTGGCCAGTGGCCGTCCAGCGAAAATCAAAGGCGTAGATCTCCGGGTCAACGGGGCTAGGGTTAGGCCGGCCGGGGGCCTTCGGGGGGAGGGGGGGGGGGGGGGTAGAAATGCCACCAAAACATTGCACCAGGTCCTCATACATGTCTTAAAGTGTGGTGGGATGTTTAAAGAGGCAATACGCAGCTCCGGAGTGTGGCCCCCCCTCACAGACGGCGATGACACCGATGTAACATTCTGCGGTTTTGGTGTTGCACGAATATTCCTGAACACTCAGAGCGTGATCAATTCATGAAATTTTTACACAGTGCAGACACATGTGATATAAGATGTGTGGTAATTTTTCATATTTTTTTGAGACGCAGAAGTATCTGAAAAATCCCTCGTTACTGATTGTTCTTCACCTGTCTAGGAGTGTGGTGGGGCATCTTTGGGGGCTACCAATCCCACCAAATCTTGCGGTGGGTCCTCTTACATGTCTGAAAGTGTGGTGGTAGGTGTGAACACCCGGCACGCGGCTTTGGAGTGTGACCGCCTTCACGGACGGTGCTGCCGCCAACACTTGGAGAGGGGAAACGGCCACATCGGGTCGACCCGGAGGGAATCTTGTGGTCTGTTGGGCCCAGACCTTGTTCTGAAATGTTCCTATGGGCTGACCTATCACAACCAGGTGGAAAAGTCCATTGGTCAGAGGCCATCCGGCGAAATTCAAAGGCGTAGATCTCCGGGTCAACGGGGCTAGGGTTAAGCCGGCCGGGGGCCTTCGGGTGGTAGCAATGCCACCAAAACATCGCACCGGGTCCTCTTACATGTCTTAAAGTGTGGTGGGATATTTAAAGAGGCAATACGCAGCTCCAGAGTGTGCCCCCCCTCACGGACGGCGATGACACCGAAGTAACCACTAGTAGAAAACATGGCTTTGGTCCTGGCCAGATCAGAGCATTAGTCCCGGTTGTGTTACGAATCGGGACTAATGGGAGCATCAGTCCCGGTTTGAGCGGCTAGGACGCCGGCCGGGCTTCGGCAGGCATCAGTCCCGGTTCAACTGGGACCTTTAGTCCCGGTTCCAGACACAAACCAGGACTAAAGGGGCCGTTAGTCCCGGTTTGTGTCTGGAACCGGGACTAAATTTTTTCCTATATATATCCACGCCCTCCCATGTCCTCTGTTTTTTGGCCGTGGAAGGGTGGGAGGTGTGGGCCCTCGGGAATCCTGAACACCCTGGACGAACTAGAGGCACATCAGGCTCCATTGCGTGGAAGTGTGGGTTTCCGGACAACACTGGTTATAGAAGCCGAGGGAGAAAGAAGAAAGAGGAAGTAGACCGGTTGCAGAAGATGGAAGAAAGATTATCGCTGTATGAGAAGAAACTAGAGGCATATACCAGTCAGCGAGCTTCTCAGCAGCACGAAGATCCTTCATTCGATACTGCCCACGATGAAGCTACCCCACCATCTCAGCGGAAAAGCAGCGTGGCTTCCATGGAGCTCATTCAGCCTCACGGCTCCTCTCTACCCAGTGGATGGTATCTTGGAGAGGGAACATTGTGAGCTAATTGCGAAATGCCATAACCTAACCTTGAAGGTGGCGATCGGCTATGTCGTACCTCCTGGACCTGATGGAACTTTCCATTTCGCTCCGATTCCAAATGGCTTTGCTGTTGTCGGGGTGGATGAAGTTATGAACGGATTTGAGGGGCTGGAGTTTGAATACCCTACATGTGAAGGGGAGATGCATCTGGAAAATGCCTTAAGGACTACCTGCCTATGGAGAAAGGAAAACATCGTGCTTCCAAACTGGACGCCACCTCAGCAGACTCAGCCGGAGGAGGCCCCTCAGCAGACTCTATCTCCGCCGCCTCATTCGTCTCCAGCGCGTCAGCTGTCTCCGCCGCCTCAGCGGACTCCGGCGGAGGAGGCCCCTCAGCAGAATCCTCCTCCACCTCAGTTGTCTCCGCCTCCTCCACCGCGTCAGCGGACTCCGCCTCCTCCGCCGCGTCAGTAGACTCTGCCTCCTTCGCCGTGTCAGTTAACTCCGCCGCCTCAGCAACGGCGGAAGAGAGCCGCCGCCGCTACGGCGGCTAGCAGTACAACATGGAAGAAATTCATAGCTGGTCCAAGCCTCAAGGATCCTCCCAAGTTACCCTATGACATGACTGTCGATGAAAACAGTGCCATCATGGCTGATGAGGTGAAACGCCAGTTTGCACGTCCACTTCCAAAGGAGAAAGTAGATCCGGTAAAAGCGAAGCGCTGTCTGGATGCCCTTAGGCGACCACCACCGTCTCCACCGCAATCAAACTATGACCGCTGTATTGAAAAGACATTTGAGCAACCGAAGCGGTCGGGAAGCTTAAGTAGAAGTGGTGCAAGAAGTGGGAAAACAATTCCCCAGCTCGGCGAACAGGAAAAGCAATCGTGCCCCCCGCTCAAGGTGTTTACCGATATCGCTAATGATCCGGAGATAGCGGCCGGTGGTCTTGCTGTCACTCTTGCTGATTACTTAAGCGATGATGTACAGTTCGAAATGGTTGAGGTAGTAACCTTTAGATACGAGCACGGGAAGCCTCTCGTCAAACCTGAGCAGCACCCGCATCTATCAACGATGATGCAAGGATTGCATGACAGGTACTTGAAAACCTGCAAGCAGGATGGGACAGACAGTATGTTTATGGGAATTAAGGATGAGCACGACTTCATTGGAGTCGACCTGTTGTACGTTGAATTTGAAGAATTATTTCAGTTATAGAACCAAAAGGCCCTCAACAAAACTCTCATGACTTGCTATTGTTTGTAAGTATTATTTCTGTAATTAAGTCTCTAGCTCAGCTCATTCATTGCATATATAATTATCCTCACTATATTATGCAGATTGAAGATCCTTGAATGCAAAAAAAGACAAATCTATGACATTGGGTTCATTAACCCAAATACCGTAAATGAATATACGGTACAAAATAGACCCGACGATACGGAGAAGAACTTGCTAAATGCGTTACTTCGACAACAAAACAGAAGGGAAATACTCTTTCCTTACAACTTCAAGTGAGTGTTACTATCTTGTGCATATATATTCTGTTTCGCTTACTCGAGGTTAAGTGTAATTGATGAGTTGTGTGTGCGCAGCTTCCACTTTATTCTGGTAGCCATTCAGCTTGAAGAGGGACTAGTAATTGTCTTGGACTCGAGACATAAAGACCCTAAGGATTGGGCGGACATGAGTGAAATGCTCCAGAAGTAAGTTCAATTTTTATCACACCATATCGGCAACTTTCTTTCATTTCCTGATATCAAGTAATCATTTTCTTTGCCAGGCAGGGTTTGGAAAAATTTCACCAGCACGGCTAGGGGTGTGGCAAAGGAGCTGTGATTTAAACACCCCAAAGTAAGTCGTACTAGCTAGTTCCGCGCATCTCTCATTGATTCTAGTTTCAATACCATTATCATACTTGATTATCATTTTGATTGGACTCTATTCTCATAAAGTGCTTGTGGCAGGCACCCAGGAATGATTTATGTGGATACTACGTGTGTTAGTTCATTCGCAACTTGACCTGTGAGCGGGGCGGCATACCTGCACAACAATTAGAAGTACGTAAACAATATTCCCAATTTTTTTATTACCATCAATTGGGTTGAGTTTCATTCATATATATATATATATATATATATATATATATATATATATATATATATATATATATATATATATATATTGACCCCCTTTGTCGTGGTATTCTCACGGGGGTTTTGCGAGACGACAGATGCCACTGGGTGGCTTGAGGTGAGGGCAAGACTGCAGTGGAATATCCGGGGACGGGTATGCAAGTAGCACGCGGTGGTTTACCCAGGTTCGGGGCTCTCCTGAGAGATAATACCCCTACTCCTGCATGTCTAGATATATATGTGGAGTGTACATCTGGCAGTACAAAGTGCTCCTGGAGCTGTATCCGAGATCAGTGCCAAGGGCATCTGACCTCGTAAATATGCGTGGCCTGAATGCCTTGTGGCCGGCTAGTCTCGTGGCATGCATGCCCGTGAGAGCATGTGTGTCCATGCGTGAGTGTGAGCATGTGAGGATGGATGGATGTGAGCTAGCTTATATAGTGTGGCTAGCTTAACATGTAAGCTAGGTGGTGGGCATGGTGGGGGTGTCATGCTTGTCCCCTGGGTCACTTCATAAATAGTGCCCAGGGACAAGTGACACTATACATGATGACATGAGGTGACACGTGTACAGTGCTCCACTATTCGCCAATAGTGTCGGGTACAGCCGTCTCGTCGGTGTCGCGTCGGATGTGATGTCGCGGTTGACTCCGGGCAGTCGGCTGGTTGGCGCAGCCGGGCGGCGAGCCGGCCGGGGCAGTCGGATAGGGGGCCGTCGGGAGCGGCCGGAGCAGTCGGACTGAGGGGCGTTGCTAGCCCCGATGTCTTGAAATGTTGTTTCGCCGTCCTCGGGGTACCATTGGTCCATTACTCCGACACCCTTCTTTAAATTAGACCTGGCAGAAGCGGGATCAACTCCTACCAAATGATCGCATACGAGGAATTCAAGAGGAATTGGCGGGATTCTTTGTTGACCATGTCATACCTAAAGACGAAGAATACCATCGAGAATTGCAATGCGATTTTGGTAGCTGATGTTAGGGATCGTAAGAGATGGTATATTGTATATATGCATGACCGTGTACTATATGTAGTAGCATCGAATAGATATACGAAAACTTGTTGTTAGACCAAGCACGGAGAAAGAGAGACCACTTCTCTCTATATATGTTCATGACGATGTTGTGTAATTAATTGTTCCTTCATTGCTATATGTAGTAGCTAGCATCGAGTTGAATGGAAAACATAAAATAAAAATGAAACCCTAAATGTAAAAGAATTGAAGACTAAACACAAAAAGAAAAGGGGGAACACAATATGAAACCCCTATAAACCATCCAAAACACATAACCCCTCCTTCCCAAAAAAAACAAAAACCCCAGCGCCTGGCATAGTGTGGCTACCTTTTTGTCCCGGTTGGTGTCACGAACCGGGACTAAAGGTCCTCCTGCCTCAGTGCCCCGCAGTGGCCACGTGGAGCACCTTTAGTCCCAGTTCGTAACACGACCGGGACTAAAAGTGGAGGGCATTAGAACCGGGACTAAAGGGCCTCTGGAACCAGGACTGATGGCCTGTTTTCTACTAGTGAATGTTCTGCCGGTTTGGTGTTGCCTGAATATTCTTGAACACTCAGAGCGTGATCAATTAATGAAATTTTTATACTGTGCAGACACATGTGATATAATATGTGTGGTAATTTTTTATATTTTTTATAGATGCAGAAGTATCTGAAAATATCCCTCATTACGGATTGTTCTTCGCATGTCTATGAGTGTGGTGGGGGTTCTTTGGGGGCTACCAATCCCACCAAATCTTGTGGTGGGTCCGCTTACATGTCTGAAAGTGTGGTACCAGGTGTGAACACCCGGCACGGGGCTCCGGAGTGTGACCCCCTTCTCGGACGGCGCTGCCGCCAGCACTTGGAGGGGAGAAACGGCCATGTCGGGTCTACCCGAAGGGAATCTTTTGGTGGGTTCGGCCCAGACCTTGTTCTGAAATGTTTCTATGGGCTTTCCTATCGCAACCAGGTGCAAAAGTCCATTGGCTAGAGGCCGTCCGGTGAAAGTTAAAGGCGTAGATCTCCGGGTCAACGGGTCTTGGGTTAGGCCGGCCAGGGGCCTTCGAGGGGTAGCAATGCCACCAACGGGTCCTCATACATGTCTTAAAGTGTGGTGGGATGTTTAAAGAGGCAATACATAACTCCGGAGTGTGGCCCCCCTCACGGACGGCGATGACACAGAAGTAACGTTCTTGTTTTGGTGTTGCATGAATATTCCTGAACACTCAGAGCATGATCAATTCATGAAATTTTTACACAGTGCAGAGACATGTGATATAAGATGTGTGGTTATTTTTCATATTTTTTAGAGATGCAAGAGTATATAAAAAAATCTCTCATTATAGATTATTCTTCGCATGTCTACGAGTGTGGTGGGGGGTCTTCGGGGGCTAGCAATCCCTCCAAATCTTGCGGTGGGTCCTCTTACATGTCTAAAAGTGTTGTTGTAGGTGTGAACACCCGGCACGCGGCTCCAAAGTGTGACCCCCTTCACGGACGGCGCTGCTGCCAGCATTTGGAGGGGGGAAACGGCCACATTGGGTCGACCCGAAAGGAATCTTGTGGTGGGTTAGGCCCAGACCTTGTTCTGAAATGTTCCTATGGCTGACCTATCACAACCAGGTGGAGAAGTCCATTGGCCAGTGTCACAACTTTCCTTTTCATGCATACGGTCTCCGTGTGATTCTATGCCAACCCCTAGATCGAATCGTCGGCATACACGGTAACGATGTTGTATCATACACAAATGCATCCTTTATTACATCACATGATTCAGAAAGCAAATAGTCTTACAAACTCTAGCCATAGGCTAGTGAAATACATAGTCTTACAATAAGCAAACAGAGTTCATCACAAGCGGAAATGAAAGCAAATCTAAGGTAGATGTCTTGATAGGCTCCATCAACACCACGGGGAAGCATGTCGAGTGGAGGCACAAGACCCTACATAAGTCACTCCTCGTAGTAATCACCTGCAACATGATACATTGCAGCCACTAGGGTCAATACAATGATTGTATTGGCAAGTCCACAGTTCATTTGAATCCTGTTCACCTACATACAGTTTGGCTGGTGGGGTTCAAGGCTCTTTGCAGGAAATAGTTTTGCCCTATTATTTAGTGGTAGTCTACTCTAATAGCAATATGACGCTCCCGGTGAATCCTTGGTCGTAGTCTATAGGCACTCCCGGTAAATCCCTGGTTATAATCCAATGCAATTTGAGCGTGTGGATTCCCCGGTAAATTCCCGGTTGCCCAAAGCCTTTCTCAAGAGACCCTGGTAAATCCCCAGTCCTCTAAGATTGGTTCCACTCTCCCCGTTGGTTCAACCCATTGATTTTAATTAGGAAGAGGTGATGAGATCAAGCTGATAATTCTCAAATGAGTTGCTCGAGTTGTCCATAACTGGGGGCACGACTAATCATGATCAATTTTATACACTCTGGAGAGGTTTGTGTACTTTACCCGTGATTCCCGATCACACCCTCATGCCACTAATCTTCACTTGTGAAGTAGCCAGGTAGATACAGGATTGAAAGTATGTCTAGAGGGGGGGGGGGGGTGATTAGACTAGTTGACCAAATAAAAGCACTAGCCTTTTCCCAATTTTAGTTGTAGGCAGATTTTAGCAAGTAAGACATGTCAAGCATCACCCTACACATGCAATTCTAAGAGTATAGCAGCGGAAAGTAAACAATTGCACATGTAAGTAAAGGAGGGGGTTGGAGATTTCAAACGCAATGAAGACACAGTGATTTTGGCGTGGTTCCGATAGGTGGTGCTATCGTACGTCCACATTGATAGAGACTTCAACCCACGGAGGGTAACGGCTGCGCGAGTCCACGGAGGGCTCCACCCATGAAGGGTCCACAAAGAAGCAACCTTGTCTATTCCACCATGGCTTACGTCCACGAAGGACTAGCTTCACTCGGGTAGATCTTCACGAAGTAGGCGATCTCCTTGCCCTTACAAACTCCTTGGTTCAACTCCACAGCATGTCGGAGGCTCCCAAGTGACACCTAACCAATCTAGGAGACACCACTATCCAAAAGGTAATAGATAGTGTGTTGTTGATGAACTCCTTGCTCTTGTGCTTTAAATGATAGTCTCCCCAACACTCAAACAACTCCTCACATATTTGGCTATGGTGGAAGAAGGATTTGAGTGGAAAGCAACTTGGGGTAGGCTAGAAATCAAGGTTCAAATGGTAGGATTGGAATATCTTGATCTCAACACATGAGTAGGTGGTTCTCTCTCAGAAAATGTATGGTGGAAGTGTAGGCACGTTCTGATGGCTTTCTTCACTGAGGAAGAAGTGGTGGAGGGGTATAAATAGCCTCCACATAGAATCCAACCGTTACACACTTTTGACTCAACTCGGTGGCACTGAAACAGAAATCTCGGTGACACCGACCAGTGTAAAAGATATGAACATTAGGAATCTTGGTGGGACCGGAAATAACAACTCGGATGGACTGAAGTGCAAGGCATAGGGCAATCCGCGTCTCGGTGGCACCGATTGCATCAACTCGGTTGGACCGAAGTGAAGCAGTTAGGCAACCGAGAGTTGGCAAGCCATCTCGGTGAGACCGATTTGCAAAACTCGGTGGGACCGAAATAATTGCAAACGATTACAGAGAGTTGGCAAGGCCATCTCGATGGGACCGAGATCCATATCGGTGGATCCGATTTTTTAGGGTTTTGGCAGTGGCTAAGTCCAAATGAACTCGGTGGCCCCGGAATGGAAATATTTGGTGGGGCCGAGTTTGGAATGTAGGTTTAGACATATTTGGAATGAGAAAGTGGTCGAGGGTTTTGGAGCAATGTCACTAAGCACTTTGAGCTAAAAGACCATTAAGCAGCACCTCATCCCCTTTTAATAGTATTGACTTTCCTATGGACTCAATGTGATCTTGGATCACTAAACCAAAACTGTAGAGTCTTAAGCTTTTGCCAATCCATGTCCTTAGCATTTTGAGGGGTCCACATGTCTAGTCCATGCCATGCCAATCATTGAACTTTCTGAAATATTTAACTTGAATGGACATTAGTTCAATGACATATATGTTGTTATGAATTACCAAAACCACCAAGGGAGCAAATGTGCTTTTAATCTCCCCCTTTTTTGGTAATTGATGTCAACATATAGATCAAAGGTTCGACATAAGATTAAATGAATGAAATACATCGTCGCTTTGAAAAGTATGTGATAAGCAAGAGCTCCCCCTAAATTTGTGCATTATTAAAGATTTGCGTTTAAATGCAAATGCACAACTGATTAGGATCATGAGTTACTCTTCCTATGCACACGGCATATCACTTCTTCGCCATCAAGGACCTATGTACCTGTTAGAGATGCATCTTCATCATGCAAATTCAACAATAATATGCTACATAATATACTTGAGCAACACAAAGAGAGAGAGAGAGTTAGCAAATAGATGCAACATATAGTAAACATAATCTGCGCAGGTTCATCGTACCCAAACTAATTAACTAGATATACGCAGGTTCATCGTACCCAAACTATCCAACTAGCGTTACGCAAGTTTAGCAGGACCGTTCACATCACAAAGTTTCATCGCGACAGAAAGTACTAATTCAACCGACACATCATCATCGGCATCATCAATCACTGGAAGTTCCATCCATCCATATCCTTGAGGATGCACCCTAGCTTCGTGAACGGCCTCAGGTCCTAACGTTGCTTGCCTATGCGAGTTCTGACGTCAGCTCGTGATATAGGGCCGTGGTAGAACATCCCGTTCTCTTGGACAACATCTTTAACGATGATCGATGCAATGTCCCTCTGGATGCGAAAGAAGTCATCTCTGAGCTTATAGTCTGGTTCGGCTCCTAAGTCTGCTGCCCATTGACGGATATGGTCATCATTTATGGTTATCATGTGAAGACGTTGGCAGTCCCTTCTGAACTCAATCATGAGATGGAGGACGTAGAATCCATCGTTCTGGCTTCCTGCCGGTTGATGGACCGAGCAGAATGTAGTTTTTTGCGAGAAACCCGGCGCACCCTTCCTTTGTTTCCTGATCTCGATGTGTCCACCCCTCATGCTGAAGCCGTTGAGAGCACTATCCAGAATATTCATTATGTGGGTGTAGTCTTTCTTCTCGAAGTTTCTGGACGAGTCAAAATACACGGCGTGGGAGACTCGCGGGAAAAGAACGATAAGGACGGTGCACTTGTATTTCTCAGACTTAAGCTTGGCTGCCTTGGTAGCGCAAGTGTCCTTGAACTTTTTGAACCCCTCTTCCATAAGTGTCGGATTGTCTGCCAAAATCTTGCACAGGGGTTCGGCATGACCTTTGCTAAAAAGTGGACATATCGAGCACCTGAAATTCGCCGGAACGGAAATGAATCAACATTCATGCAAAACATAGGCCACTCGGAGTTTCCTTGCATATAGAAAAATGCCTCTGCTTGAAAATTCAAAATGGATATCATCATGGCTGTCAAGATAGCTTCCAATATCACTCAATGGATATCATCATGTAGTACTCAAAGGAGATCATCATGCTGAAATTACAATACAAAAAATACTAATATTCCACTAAAAAAGCTCACATAAATACCAAGCAAGCACACTCTCACTCACTTACTAATATTACACTAGAATTCTGTTAACTAAACACCAAAAACACCTAGAATTCATTTAACAAGAACTGAAAACCCTAACCCTAGACTTAACTTAACACCTAAAATACCTAACCCTAGAATTAAGTTTACTAAGCACATAAAATTCAGTTAACTAAAACACCTAAACAGCTAAAATACCTAACCCTAGAATTCAGTTAACTAAACACCTAAAATTCAGTTAACTAAAACACCTAACCCTAGAATTCAGTATACTAAAATGAGAGAGAGGAGGGGCAGGGACTTATAGCGGTTGTCGGGGGAGACGGCAGCGGGGAGGTGGAGGTCGGGGGAGATGGCAGCGTGGAGGGGGTGATGTCGAGGAGCACAGGGGCTCCAGCGGCGATGAGGCTGGGGCACAGCGAGGGCAGGGGCTCCGGCTTCGGCAAGGGCAAGGGCTCCAGTGGCGCTCGAGGGCAGGGGCTCCGGCGGCGCTCGAGGCTGGGGCGCGGCGAGGGCAAGGGCTCTGGCGGCGCTCGAGATAGAGTGGAATTCGGGGAGGAATGAGAAGGAAGGGATCCCATGCGGTGGGTAAGTCAAATTTAGTAGTAGGGCGGGTCTGGACACGCGCTATAGCTAACTTCGCTGTAGCGTGGTATACCTTAACCCGTGCTACTGCTTAGTTAGCTATAGCGCGTGTCCATACCCACGCTACTGATATTCCTTTCATTTTTCTTTTTCTTTTTTCCTTTTTCTTTTTCTTTTCATTTTCTTCTTTCCTTTCTCATTTTTCTTTTCAGATAGACGACCGAGCCGGAACCATGCATATATATTACACATCATTTGGCCGATAACGATTAAGTGCGTACACAAAATAAATACATATATAAATGATGGTTTCTCAGCGTCGACGTTTTTGTTTCTGAGTGAGCTTCTTTCCCTTCTTGTTCGCTGTCGAATAATTGAGCCCCTCGTCGTGACTTATTCTTTTCCATGGAGTATGATCTTTATTAGTTAATGTAGTCTTGATTCTTCTTTTGACGTATGCTTCATCGTCATTGTCATCTTCCCTCATCGGGTTTCCGTACTTGTCGTAGTGACTACATCCATTCTGATGATATTCCTTTTGCCTCTCGTCACGACAACACGGCTGGTATTCCTCGGGTCAGTTATGAAGAAGCATTGTGTCACGTGCTTAGCGTGTACCCATGGCTCATTTGTTGCAATGGCGTTCACGGTAGCGCTCTTGGCGTTGGGTATAGACATGGTAGGGAAAAACCGGTTTTCTCTTTCGACGTTCTTAGCCCATCTGACACGGAACATCATCGCATCGTGCAGTCCAGAGTAGTCAAGCTCCCAGATCTCTTCGGCCCTTCCGTAGAATCTTTCAGTTGTGGCATTGTCGCCGGTCATGCATTCCACCGTTTCCCCTGAGTTCTGAAAATCATTGTTTATATCTTTGGCCTCCGTGTAGAATGTGTATCCGTTGATGTTGTATGCCTGATAGGTCACGAGGTTGGCCGCGGGGCCGTGTGCTAAGGCATATATGAGCAATCCGTCCGTAGAGCCCTCTTCCGGGGGATTAGCAAGAACATGCTCTTTGAACCAAGGAAGGAAAGTGGAGTTGTGCTCTCTAATAACTTCGGCGTTCGTCTTGCATAGCCCCGGTCACGGTACTCCTTTACGATGGTTTCTTTGTGCAGTGTCGCGAAAGGATCTACCACGTCTAGGTCATGTAGCACTACTAAGTTTGCTCTGTCAAAGTCATTGCGTCGACCCGAGTGGTCCACATGCAGTTCCCTCCGGCCGTTGGTGTGACCTTCTCCTTCGAGCCTCCCAAGGTGCTTGTTAATGGGCAAACCAACAATAGGGTCTCCGCCATATAGATAATTCTCGCAGAAAAGAGGTGCACTCTTGGGTCAGATAGCCCTGGATGATGCTTCCATCCAGACGGGACATGTTACGAATGAATTCTTTGATGACCCCATTCATCCTCTCGAACGGCATCATGCTGTGTAGGAATGTTGGCCCGAGGTCTATGATGTCATCCACAATGTGGATACACAGATGCACCATGACATCAAAGAATGCGGGCGGGAAGTACATCTCAAGCTCATTTAGTATCACAACGATCTCTTCCTGTAGCCTTCGGAGCTGCTTCACACTGATCGACTTTCGAGAGATAACATCGAAAAAGTTGCAGAGACCAATAACCATGTCATGGACGTGCTTGTCCATTATGCCTCTAAGGGCAACAGGGAGTATCTGCGTCATCATCACATGACAGTCATGAGACTTCATCCCGCTGAACCCTTTCTTCTTGGTGTCTAGAAATCTTCATATCTTCCCACAGTAACCGGAACTAACTTTGATTCTGGTAAGGCACTTGAAGAATTGATCGATCTCCTTCGGACTAAAGGTAAAGCAAGAAGGGGGGGGGGTAATAATTCTCTTCCTTCTTGTTGACTTTTTTTCCCTTGTCCCGCGCCTCCGTCTCCTTCTCTATCTCCTCCAACTTTTTACGGGGCGACATGTGGAGATCTGCCCTGATGCTCAAATCTTCCAAGTCTCTTCTTGCCTTCAGCCCATCCTTGGTCTTATCTGGCATGTTCATCAGTGTTGCAAGCAAGCTCTCCAGGACATTCTTCATGATATGCATTTGGTCAAGGCAATGAGGTGTGTCGAGTTTGGGCCAGTACTCCAAGTCCCAGAAAACAGACCTCGTTTTCCATACCTTCAGCAGCGGCTCCGGCGACTTTTTCTTCTTTCCCGGCGTAGGGCACTATTCCTAGTTTTTCAACAGCTCATCAATGTCGGCACCGCTCCTATTACATGGAGGTCCTCTCAGCTCAGCCTCACCATTGAATAGATCTCCACGGTTTCTCCACGGGTCGTCCTTCGCGAGACATCTTTGATGCCCCATGTACACGATTTTCCCAGAACCGCCATCTTTCGTTAGCTGCTGAGACGTTGTATCATCCATGCACCGCGTGCATCCGCAATATCCGTGGCACACCTGGCATGCGACATATCCGTAACCTAGATAGTCGTGCACCGTCGTCATCAGCATGGCTCTCATATAGAAATACTCGCCTTTGCTGGCATCCCATGTCTTGGCCGGTGTTTTCCATAATGTGTCTAACTCCTCTTGAAGTAGCCCCAGATACAGATTAATATTATTTCCGGGTTGTTTTGGCCCTTGAATCAGCATGCTCATGTGTATGTACTTTGACTTCATGCACAACCAGGGGGGAGGTTGTACATCCATACAAACACGGGCCATGTGCTGTGGTTGGTGTTCTGGTTGCCAAACGGATTCATGCCATCGGTACTCACACCAAGCACGATGTTCCTTGCATCACCTACGAAATATCAATATTCGGTGTTGAACGCTCTCCACTGGCTTGCATCCGCGAGGTGTCTCAGCTTCGGATCATCTCCATCGCCGGGCTTCACCCTCTTCGTGTGCCAGCGCATGAGCTTTGCTTCCTTAGGATCTACGAAATAACGCTGTAGACGGGGAGTGATCGGTAGGTACCATACAACTTTCTAGGGAGATTTCTTTCTGGCCTTCTTGTATCGAGAAGCATTGCACACCGGATAGTTGGTTTTTTCCGCGTGCTCCTTCCGATAAATGATCCAATTGTTGATGCATGCATGGTATCTAATGTGCGGGAAATCAAGAGGGCACACGATCTTCTTTGCCTCATCGACACTAGTAGGACACAGGTTCCCCGCGAGTAGAACCTTCTTTAGATACTTGAGAAGCTCATCGAGGCTTTTGTCAGTCCATTTGTTTTTAGCCTTTTTCTTTAGAAGTTCGAGCATGAAACTCAAGCGGGTCACCTCGGGATCGCAACCATCATATAATGGAGTGTTCGAGTCTACCTCCAGTTGCTCCAGCTTGGCCTCCTCTTTAGAAGCAGCTCTGTCGCTAGTCGTCTTCTTGCGAAGCAGGTCTCAAACATGAGGGTCCCGTACGATTGAACTTAGTAGCGACGAAGGCTCCGGCGTGTCTGTGTCTTCTCTGCCATGTCCGGCGCCCTCTTCTCCATCCCCATGTCTGGCCTCTTCTCTGCCGCCATGTCCGGCTTCTTCTCCGTCGCCTTGTCCGGCCTCTTCTCCGCCGCCATTATCGACCATCTCTTCGTCTGGCCCCATGTCATCATTGGCTGCCCCGTCGACGTCCTCATAAACATCATCTTCACTTATCCATCAAGTATAGCCATCCATGAATCCAGTCATGAGCAGGTGCGCCTTCAAACGGCCTTCCTTAAAGGGGTCGAGCCAGACTACTCCTTTGCATCTTCGACACGGACATAAAATCTCCTTCTGGTTATTTTCATAAATGTCGTGCACCACGGATCGCATCCATCTTTCCATCATCCTTCCACTGACCTTCATGATCGCCTACACGGTATAATAAGCAAAAGGATTATAAACACATGCATGCATGCATCAAAGTCATACAAAAAGTCGGCATGACCTTCCCTAAAAATAGGACAAATAGAGTTTGCCCGAAATTTGCCAAAACAGAAATAAATCCACATTTCGGCAAAACATAAGCAACTCATCTCATGTCACGCACAATTTCCATAATATCGCCCGATTCGGTCATATCGCACACACACACACACATATTTCCATTCGTGTAAAGCACATTTTTTTACTAACCTATCTCGAGAGAGATCAAGCACGGTGATGAGGTCGGTGTCGCTACACACCTAGGGATTGAAAGTGGACAAAGATGTGGCTTTACTTCATTAAATGGATAGATCTAGTTGGGGAGGTAGATAGGTCACTTCATTAAATGGGTAGATCTAGTTAGTTGGGGAAGGAGATGGCTCTAACTAGTGGAGGAAGGAGAGAAAAGTGAGGAAGGGAGAAAGGGGTGCATTATTGGAGATGGTGGAGGGGGCATTAAAGTAGAGAGAAGAGAGGTCGGAGAAGGAAGAGAGAACAAAGCTAGCTAGTAGTAATGGGGTAGAAAGAAGTGAGGGAGAAGCAAGTGTGAGGGAGAGAGGAGGGAGGAGCTAGGGAAGGAGGGGATTTGAAAAGGTGGCAGCTGCGCCTTAGCAGCAGTGCGGGTACAAGACAGGCGCTACTGCTAAGTGCAGTAGCAGTAGCGCCTGTCTTGTACCCGCGCTGCCGCTAAGTGGGGCCCACCACGTGGTACAGTGCAACCGTAGTTGCAGCGGCGGGTTTGTAGCCTGCGCTACTGTTATCTTATTAGCAGTAGTGCTTGTTATTTATCCCGCGCTAATACTATACCTAGCCTGGTGGTTATACTTAGCAGCAGCGCCCTTTGGTACACCCGCGCTACTGCTAAATAGATATCAGTGGCGCGTTTCTTGAACCCGCGCTACTATAAATTAGCAGTAGCGCGTTCCTATGACCCGCGCTACTGTTAAGCCTCCACCTATAAGGTTTTCCCTAGTAGTGCTATCAAACATCCAAGCAAAACCGAAGCACCGCCCAGATGATTCATTAATTAAGTTGTAGTTAAGTAGTCAACCATGTGGTTGTATGGTGGAATAATAATTGGTGTTTCCCCAATCCACCGTGTAGCAGCTAAGCACTACTCGATGGTTACAAGGTTAGGGTAAGTTTGGACCTAAGTTGTCAACTACTGGGTTGTACAGAATTTAGCATCCTAAACTCACACACCTATCATGGCAAAACTACAGTGCAAATAAAATACTGGGTAACATGATCAAAGTGGAACTTGCCTTGGTTGTTGTTGTCAGAGGTGCACTCCTCACAGTCATAGGGGTTGCACTCCTCATAATCTAACGTTGACAGAAAAATAACACACACCAATCATAAGCACACAGTTCATGCAATGGGAAAATTACTCAAACACTCAAACACATAGTGTTGTGTTATTTGGTTTGGCTTCATTCAAATTAGAGTTATGGTTTCAAGTTTTATTCAAACTATGTTTGAATTAATTCAAATGTTATTTGAATTTCCAAAAGTCATACAATAATCCAACTTATTTATTAAAGTTCATTTTACCTTTCTGGACTCAATTGTATCTTAATTATTTGATTTAACAATGTATTTCAAAAATTAAACCTAACTAGGTTTTATTTCTATTTGAATTTTGGCTCCTACTATATTCTATTTGAAATACATCTGAAAATTATTCAAATTTGAACCAAGGTGCTCTAAACAGAAACTACATTTCATTAGTTTCAGTTTGCAAAAATAATTAATTAATTTGGATTTATAAACCTCAAGTTATACCCTAACTGAATTTGAATTCATTCTGTTTGAATTTGAATTTCAAATTATTCAAAAGTGGTATGTTTCTAGAAAAGGTGAAATTATGTTTCATGGGGATCATTTTGCAAAAAGAATCACCCAAATTGGATTTATAGATTAAAAGTTTTAATCAATTTGACATTTAAACCATTCTATTTGAATTTCAAATTTCAAAGTTTCAAATTTAATTCTACTAAAATTATTCTGAAACTACATCTCATAATCTTTCATTTGCAGAAAGAATCATTCAATTTGGAACTCTGGATAATAATTTATAATGAATTTAAGTTCCAGGGGGTTTTCTGCAAAACTGCCTTTTCATTTTAATTAACGAATTAGTTTAGGATAATATTTTGGATAAGGTTGTACATGTGGTGGCTTCTGATTGGCCGATACCATTTCGAAATTAAATTAAAATGTGGGCGTCCGATCCAGATCTAACGGCTCACATCTATTCATACCGAATAGTTTTAAGTGATCTAATCTGGCGCGTCGGATCGAAATCAAACGGCCAGGAGTAGATTGGAGCTCACCACGGTGGCTAGGTCACCGGGGCTTTGCTGGAATACTCGAGCATGGTTGGGTGTGGACGTTCCCTGTGTTCTGGTGATTCTCGGTGGCGGCGAGGTGGTCGGCTGGATGCGGGCGATGACGACAGGGCTTCTGGTGGTCCTGGGTGTTGCTGGGGTGGACGAAAGCGATGGCGTTGGGCTGTCGGACTTGCAGACGATGGTGAGAAGCTTCAGGCGAGGTCTGGGTGCTTGATCCCGTGTGCCTAGAGATGAACGGATGGGTCAGGAAGATGTGCGCGAGCACGGCGATCAAGATGGACAAGACACGCGCCCAAATGGACGGTGGGGCTCACCGGAGCAACGACGGCGGTGGTGCTGAGCTTCAGGGGGCTAAGCTTGCGGCGAATAGTCCTGGAGACTCGCCGTGGAGCGGGTGTTCTAGTGGTTGTGGTGATTGGCCTCGGGGGTGGCCGCGGTGGCCGGAATCAAGTGGTTTAGAGTTTCGGGTAGCGCGGCAATGGCGAGCTCGCAGCGGAGCAGCCTGCCAGCGAGGGCGAGCGAGAGCAGAGGGTTTTGAGAGAGCGAGGGAAGTGGTATTTATAGGACATGGACGCAGGGCTCGGGGCGGCCGGAGTGCGCCAGTGGGCGATCGTGGGCGCAGATGTGCTCGGGTGCGTGCACGCGTGGGGTTCGGCTATGGTTGTGGGAGGTTAGGGAGAGCTGATGAGCGGGGCCCACTGTCAGCGAGAGGGGGGGGGGGGGGGGAGAGCGGGCACGCACACGCGGCCTGGTCGTCTAGCTAGCTGAGCCGTCCTGGCTAGCTGGCTAGCTAAGCCTTCTCTTTTTTTTGTTTTCTTTCTCTTTTCTTTTCTGTTTTTCATATCTGCTCTGTGTTTTCAATTTTCAAATTTTAAATTTGAATTTTCCTCAAAAGAGAAAATGTTCTTAAATTACCTTGGGAATATTTTTGACTATCAGAACATTTCTCCAAGGATTTTGACAAACTAGAATTTGTCAAATTAACTAATGGGCCTATTTGTAATGTAGTTTCATTTCTTTTCTATTTTTCTGTTTGTTCTATTTATTCCGGGGTTTTACTTATAGTTTAATTGCCTAATTTAAACTAGTTTCAAACTCTGGTTCACTCAAAATAAAATAGGGCAAATTTATATAATCTTAGGAAATTTCTTTCCTGCTCTTATGCAATTTTTGAAAATGAATTTTGGGTGAGGATTCCATGGCTTTCATTTAAATTCAATTGGTGGTTTGAATTCAAATGTCATCCTTGTTGGTCTCAAAAACCAAATATGCAGAGAAATCATGATGCATATGCTTTTTAGTTCACAACCAAACTTTAGGAGAAATTTAGGTTGTGACAGATTAACCCCCTTAAGAGGAATCTCGTCCCTGAGATTTGTTGTGGCTAGCAAATAGGTGCGGATGGTTCTCTCGAAGTTCATCTTTGCGCTCCGAAGTAGATTCTTCCTCAGTGTGGTGATCCCACAATACCTTGCAGAACTTGATTGTCTTGGTTCGGGTTTTTCACTCGATGGTTTCTAGGATCTTGATGGGTCTCTCCTCATAAGTGAGGCCATCTCCTAGTTGGACCTCCGTCAAGGGTACCGTGTCATTTAGCGGTGTGTCCATCATGTCGGGGTGACATTTCTTGAGTTGGAAAACATGGAACATGTCATGTACCGCAGACAACTCCGTTCACAATTCCAGTCGGCACGCTACCTCACCACTTCGGGCGAGTATTTTGTATGATCCGATAAACCTGGGTGCCAACTTCCCCTTGATGCTAAAACGCTTCACCCCACAGAGTGGTGAGACTCTGAGGTACACTCTATCTCCAACCTCATAGCTCACTTCCTTCCTCTTAGCGTCTGCATAGCTCTTCTGCCTCGACTGTGCAATCTTAAGGCGGTCTCTGATCTGCCTCACCTTCTCTTCGGCGAATTAAACTCTCTTGCTTCACTTATATCTATTTAGAGAGTTGACAGGAATTGGTCATTCACATGGTTAGTCATAAAATCCTACATAAAACATGTAGATCACTGAATATGATATGTTTGATTCCTTGCAATAGTTTTGCAATATAAAGATGGTGATATTAGAGTCATGCTAGTGGGTAATTGAGGATTGTAGAAATACTTGTGTTGAAGTTTGTGATTCCCGTAGCATGCACGTATGGTGAATCGTTATGTAACGAAGTTAGAGCATGAGGTATTTATTGATTGTCTTCCTTATGAGTGGCGGTCGGGGACAAGCGATGGTCTTTTCCTACCAATCTATCCCCCTAGGAGCATGCACGTAGTACTTTGTTTCAATGACTAATAGATTTTTGCAATAAGTATGTGAGTTCTTTATGACTAATGTTGAGTCCATGGATTATACGCACTCTCACCCTTCCATCATTGCTAGCCTCTTCGGTACTGTGCATTGCCCTTTCTCACCTCGAGAGTCGGTGCAAACTTCGCCGGTTCATCCAAACCCCGTGATATGATATGCTCTGTCACACATAAGCCTCCTTATATCTTCCTCAAAACAGCCACCATACCTACCTATCATGGCATTTCCATAGCCATTCTGAGATATATTGCCATGCAACTTCCATCATCATCATATACATGACTTGAGCATTCATTGTCATATTGCTTTGCATGATCGTAAGATAGCTAGCATGATGTTTTCATGGCTTTTCCGTTTTTTGATGTCATTGCTATGCTAGATCATTGCACATCCCGGTACACCGCCGGAGGCATTCATATAGTGTCATATCTTTGTTCTAGTATCGAGTTGTAATATTGAGTTGTAAGTAAATAAAAGTGTGATGATCTTCATTATTAGAGCATTGCCCCATGTGAGGAAAAATAAAATAGGCTAAAGAAGCCAACAAAAAAAAGAGGCCAAAGAAGCCAAACAAAAAAAAGAGAAAAAAAAATGAGAGAAAAAGAGAGAAGGGGCAATGTTACTATCCTTTTACCACACTTGTGCTTCAAAGTAGCACCATGTTCTTCATATAGAGTGTCTCTTGAGTTATCACTTTCATATACTAGTGGGAATTTTTCATTATAGAACTTGGCTTGTATATTCCAACGATGGGCTTCCTCAAATTGCCCTAGGTCTTCATGAGCAAGCAAGTTGGATGCACACCCACTTAGTTTCTTTTTGAGCTTTCATAAACTTATAGCTCTAGTGCATCCGTTGCATGGCAATCCCTACTCACTCACATTGATATCTATTGAAGGGCATCTCCATAGCCCGTTGATTAGCCGCGTCGATGTGAGACTTTCTTCCTTTTTGTCTTCTCCACACAACCTCCACCATCATATTCTATTCCACCTATAGTGCTATATCCATGGCTCACGCTCATGTATTGCGTGAAAGTTGAAAAGGTTTGAGAACATCAAAAGTATGAAACAATTGCTTGACTTGTCATCGGGGTTGTGCATGATTTGATTATTTTGTGTGGTGAAGATGGGGCATAGCCAGACTATATGATTTTGTAGGGATAACTTTCTTTGGCCATGTTATTTTGAGAAGACATGATTGCTTTATTAGTATGCCTGCAGTATTATTGTCTTTATGTCAAATTATAGACTATTGCTTTGAATCACTCGTGTCTTAATATTCATGCCATGATTAGATTATATGATCAAGATTATGCTAGGTAGCATTCTTTTTTTATCATTTACCTACTTGAGGATGAGCAGGAATTAAGCTTGGGGATGCTGATACGTCTCCGTCGTATCTATAATTTTTGATTGTTTCATGCCAATATGCTACAACTTTTATACACTTTTGGCAACTTTTTATATTATTTTTGGGACTAACATATTGATCCAGTGCCCAGTGCCAGTTCCTATTTGTTGCATGATTTTTTGTTTTGCAGAAAATACATATCAAATGAAGTCCAATTGGGATAAAAACTTACGGAGAATTTTTTTGGAATATATGTGAATTTTGGGAAAAAGAATCAACGCGAGATGATGCCCGAGGAGTCCACAAGGACGGGTGGCGCGCCCCAGGGGGTAGGGCGCGCCCTGGACCCTTGTGGCCACTCTGTAAGGCGGTTGGTGCCCTTCTTTCACCGCAAGAAAGATAATGTCCGGGTAAAAATCATGTTAAAATTTCAGCCGAAATGGAGCTACGGATCTCCGGAAATTTAAGAAACGGTGAAAGGCCAGAATCTGGGAGCGCAGAAACAGAAGGAAACAGAGAGAGAGATCCAATCTCGGAGGGGCTCCCGCCCCTCCGCCGCCATGGAGGCCATGGACCAGAGGGGAAACCCTTCTCCCATCTAGGGGGAAGGTCAAGGAAGAAGAAGAAGAAGAAGAAGAAGGGGGGCTCTCTCCCCCTCTCTCCCGGTGGCGCCGGAACGCCGTCGGGGCCATCATCGTGACCGCAATCTGCACCAACAACTTCGCCGCCGTCATCACCAACTCTCTCCCCCTCTATGCAGCGGTGTAACACCTCTTCTCCCCGCTGTAATCTCTACTTAAACATGGTGCTCGACGCTATATATTATTTCCCAATGATGTATGGCTATCCTATGATGTTTGAGTAGATCCGTTTTGTCCTATGGGTTGATTGATGATCATGATTGGTTTGAGTTGCATGTTTTATTATTGGTGCTGTCCTATGGTGCTCTCCATGTCGCGCAAGCGTGAGGAATCCCCGCTGTAGGGTTTGCAATATGTTCATGGTTTGCTTATTGTCTGCGTTGCGTGAGTGATAGAAATACAAACACGGATAAGTGGGTTATGGCGTATGGGAATAAAGAGGACTTGATACTTTAATGCTATGGTTGGGTTTTACCTTAATGATCTTTAGTAGTTGTGGATGCTTGCTAGAGTTCCAGTCATAAGTGCATATGATCCAAGAAGAGAAAGTATGTTAGCTTATGCCTCTCCCTCATATAAAATTGCAATAATGATTACCGGTCTAGTTATCGATTGCCTAGGGACAAATAACTTTCTTGTGTGACAAAAAGCTCACTACTAAAACTAACTTAGTTGTCTCTTTATCTAAACAGCCCCTAGTTTTTATTTACGTGCTCTTTATTATCTTGCAAACCTATCCTATCACACCTACAAAGTACTTCTAGTTTCATACTTGTTCTAGGTAAAGCGAACGTTAAGCGTGCGTAGAGTTGTATCGGTGGTCGATAGAACTTGAGGGAATATTTGTTCTACCTTTAGCTCCTCGTTGGGTTCGACACTCTTATTTATCGAGAAAGGCTGCAACTGATCCCCTATACTTGTGGGTTATCAGGGTGCTCGATGACATGTGCCTAGAGATGAACGGATGGGTTAGGAAGATCTGCGCGAGCACGACGATCAAGATGGACAAGACACGCGCCCAAATGGACGGCGGGGCTCACCGGAGCAACGACGGTGGCGATGCTGAGCTTCGGTCTTCGAAGGAGATGGTGCTCCAGGGGGCTAAGCTTGTGGCGAAGATGTCCTTGAGACTCGCCGTGGAGCGGGGGTTCGAGTGGAGGTGGTGATTGGCCTCGGGGGTGGCTGCGATGGCCGGAATCGAGTAGTTTAGGGTTTCGGGCAGCTCAGCAATGGCGAGCTCACGGCAGAGTAGCCTGCCAGCAAGGGCGAGCAAGAGCAGAGGGGTTTGAGAGAGCGAGGGAGGGGTATTTATAGGACATGGACGCATGGCTCGGGGCGGTCGGAGTGCGCGAGTGGGAGATCGTGGGTGTGGACGTGCTCGGGTGCATGCACGCGTGGGGTTCGGCTGCGGTTGCGGGAGATTAGGGAGAGCTGACGAGCGGGGCCCGCTGTCAGTGAGAGGGAAGAGAGAGAGAGCGGGCGCGCGCGCGGCCTGGTCGGCTGGCTGGGCATTCTTTTTTTGTTTTCTTTCTCTTTTCTTTTCTGCTTTTCATTTCTACTCTCTGTTTTCCATTTTCAAAATTCAAATTTGAATTTTCCTCAAAAGAGAAAATGTTCATAAATTACCTTTGGAATATTTCTGACTATCAGAACATTTCTCCAAGGATTTTTCACATACTAGAATTTGTCAAATTAACTAATGGGCCTATTTGCAATGTAGTTTCAATTCTTTTCTATTTTTTTGTTTTGTTTATTTATTCCAGAGTTTTACTTATAGTTTAATTGCCCAATTTGAACTATTTTCAAACTTTGGTTTGCTCAAAATAAAATAGGGCAAATTTATATAATCTTAGGAAATTTCTTTCCTGCCCTTTTGCAATTTTTGAAAATGAATTTTGGGTGAGGCTTCCATGGCTTTCATTTAAATTCTTGGTGGTTTTAATTCAAATGTTATCCTTGGTGGTCTCAAAAACCAAATATGCAGAGAAATCATGATGCATATGCTTTTTAGTTCACAACCAAAATTTAGGAGAACTTTAGTTTGTGACAGCCAGAGGCCGTCCGGCGAAAGTCAAAGGCGTAGATCTCCGGGTCAACGGGGCTAGGGTTAGGCCAGCCGGGGGCCTTCGGGGGGGGGGGGGGTAGCAATGCCACCAAAACATCGCTCCGGGTCCTCATACATGTCTTAAAGTTTGGTGGGCTGTTTAAAGAGGCAATATGCAGCTCTGGAGTGTGGTCTCCCTCACGGACGGCGATGACACTGAAGTAACGTTATGCGGTTTTGGTGTTGCATGAATATTCCTGAACACTCAGAGTGTGATCAATTCATGAAATTTTTATACAGTGCAGACACATGTGACATAAGATGTGTGGTAATTTTTCATATTTTTTAGAGATGTAAAAGTATCTAAAAATATCCCTCGTTACGAATTGTTCTTCGCATGTCTACGAGTGTGGTGGGGGGTCTTCGGGGGCTACCAATCCCACCAAATCTTGCGGTGGGTCCTCTTACATGTCTAAAAGTGTGGTGGCAGGTGTGAACACCTGGCACGTGGCTTCGGAGTGTGACCCCCTTCACGGACGGCGCTGCCGCCCGCACTTGAAGGCGGGAAACGACCATGTCAGGTCAACCCGGCAGGAATCTTGTGGTGGGTTGGGCCCAGACCTTGTTCTGAAATGTTCTTATGGGTTGACCTATGACAAGCAGGTGGAAAAGTCCATTGTCCAGAGGCCGTCCGGTGAAAGTCAAAGGCGGTGATCTCCGGGTCAACGGGGCTAGGGTTAGTCCGGCCGGGAGCCTTTGGGGGGTAGCAATGCTACCAAAACATCGCACTTGGTCTTCATACATGTCTTAAAGTGTGGGGGGATGTTTAAAGAGGCAATACACAGCTCCGGAGTGTGGCCCCCTCATAGACGGCACATTCGCCAGCACTTAGACGGGGGATGATGAATAGTAAAAGTGTGTTGGATCATCAATAAAGAAGGAATTTTTTTAAGAATGCATGTGAATGTTTATTAAAATAAAGTTTCGAATTAGAGAACAACACAATAATATAAAAAAAGGAGCAGCTGGAAAAAATCTATGCCGACGGCTGCCGTCGGCATAGATAGACACGTGGCAGCAATCTATGCCAACGACTTTCGCTATGCCGACGAAAGCCGTCGGCCTTGTGCCTTATCTTGATGTGCGGACGCCCACAGCCACTCACCCCACTCTCTCCTGCTCCCACTCTCCCCCGTGCTCATCACGCCGCCGTGACCCCGCCCGTGCTCACTGCGCCGCCGTGACCCCGTTTCGTCCCGTGCCGCGGACTCCTCCCTCCCGCCCCATGCCGTCCCGGCCCCGCTGCCTCCCCCGGCCCCACCACTTACCGTGAGCTCAACCGCCGCCGTCCCACCCCGCCCCTAGGGTTGCAGAGGAGGGAGCGCCACCGCCGGATCTCCCTTGCCGGTGTGGCCCTGGCCGACGCCCCTCCCCTCTCTGGCCCTCTACTCGACGACGCCCGCCCCGCCCATCCACTTGACGCCGTCCGCCCCGCCCGTCTGCCCGGCGCCAACCACTGCCCCAACCGTCGTCTGCCGCCGCCTCGGCCCGGCTCTCCTCTGCCTCCACGGCCCCGCCCCGACGAGCTCAACCCTGGCCTGGCCCTCACCCACCGTCCGGCACCCCCGTGAGGTATTTTTTTTTATGTTTTGTGCTGATTTTTTGTGTGTGTAGATTAATGTTGGTTAGATGGATGGATGTGGATGAATTTGATGTAGATTAATGTTGCTTAGACAGTTTGATGTAGATGAATTTTTTTGTGTAGATGATTTTTTTTTGTAGATTGATGGTTAGATGGATTGATGTAGATGAATTTGATGTGTAGATATAGTACATGTGTAGATGATTTTTTTGCTCTATTGCTTAAGATATAGTACATGGCCGCATATTTTATTTTCATTGGTTTTAACAAAATATAGTATGGTTAGAGGTACTCCGTTCAATGCATATGTTGGATGCGCAAATAAATAAAAAGTATCCAAACCATCCTGCGGATTTCAGAATTTTTTGAACTTTGAATATTTGGCTTTTGACAAATTTTAGGAGATTCTGAAAGAATTATTCTAGGTATATTAGGTGAGCCTTGGGTTTGGCTTCCTCGAGAAAGATGAGCATGCAACAAATTTTCGTGCTATATGAGATGTGATGATCTAAGTTGTTGACTCGGTGGAATTTACAGGCTTTGTGGTGTTGCATCTCCGTGTAGTTATCGTCGTCGGAGATGTTGATCCCCAATCATCCCTCCGCTGTTTGACTACTTTCTCTACAACCGAGGGTGAGCTAAAATTCCACCTCCTCCTCTGCTTTTTTTTTTCATGTCAGTAGAATTCATTTTCTCGTCAAGTCACGTAACCTAGGCATCTCCCGTTCGGAAGGGTTGCATCGATAAATATGCATTCAATTGCATATTTATCACCACAGCTCTTTCGGATTGTCCAGCGTTTTCCATGGACAGCCCGAGGATGTGTAGATTGGGTACGTTTTCCATGTTTTAGCCCATTCCGATACAGGATTTCAGCATTGCCTCCCCGTTGTTCTTCGGATGCACATTCTCTCGGCTTTTTGCCGAGACGTGTATCAAGGAGAACATCGGGGAGGTGCTGCCGAAATTTTGTCTCGGAATGCACTAGTGCATGGAGAACGTACTCAATCTACACATCCTCGGGTGGGATTAGGACCCTCTTTACCTATTAGAGATGTAGGTGGATTCAATGTCGTTTCTCGTCAAGCCGGTATAAAATAAAAATTTATTGTGATTAATTTAAATGAATCCTTAATTTTGTTGTGTGGCTCCCAATAAAGCAGAGGATGGCAGATAATCAGTGGATGTACCGTGGTTTTAGCCGTCGGAATCGAGTAACAACAGAGTGGGTCAAGAAAACCAACATGTTTTTGAAGGAGATATTCCGTCGTCCAATGAGAATTGTCCCAGAATGCTCCTGCGCAAAATGTAAGAGACGTCTCCGTAGAGATCAGTCTGAGATGACTTTGCACCTTCGCACGCATGGATATATGCCAAACTTTAGCATGCCAATAAACTTTGCCGAGCGGGACCGTGGTAGAGAGGAGGTGATGCGACAACGCATTGATGGTTATGAGGACGATGGGGTTAGAGACATGCTAGATGATGTCTGTGCTGTAGAGACGGCACATGCGACACCTTCAGAGAATGAACCGGAGGAGCCGGACGAAACCGCAAAGGCCTTCTTGGAGATCTTAGCCTCGTCAAAGAAACCTCTTTATGAGGGTGCCAAACTCTCTCAGCTGGATGCCATCTCGCAACTGATGGCAGTCAAGGCCGAGTACGGCTGTAGCCAAGGTTGCTTCGAAGCATTTTTGGGAGTACGGGCTAACAACCTCCCTGAGGGTCATGTATTACCGAAAAGCATGTACACTACGAAGAAAATCATGAAGGCGCTCTCTATGGATTATGAGAAAATACATGTTTGTCCAAAGAATTGCCTTTTGTTTAGGCACGAGTATGCTGATGACAAGTACTGTAGGGAGTGCGGTTCCTCTCGGTATCTTGAGGTGGTCGATGATGATGGTCAGAAGAAGCAGCTAGCCATCCCCGCAAAGGTTCTTCGGTATCTCCATTTCATAGAAAGACTGCAGCACCTTTTCATCACCGAGGAGTCTGCCAGAATGATGAAGTGGCACAAGGATGGGAGAAGGTACCATCCAGATAAAATCGTACATCCATCGGAAGGTGAAGCATGGAAGTCATTCGATAGAGAATACCCCGAGGAAGCAACCGAGGCTAGGAATGTCAGAATTGCTATATTAGGTGATGGGTTCAATCCATATGGTATGTCGTCTAATCCATACAGCTGCTGGCCTGTGTTTGTTATTCAGCTCAATCTCCCTCCCGGTGCCCTAATGCAACGCAAGACCATGTTCTTGTCGTTGATCATTCCAGGGCCTGAATACCCGGGGAAGAAGTTGGGTGTGTTTATGCGGCCGCCGGTGGATGATTTGCACCATTCTTGGTACTTCCTGAGGTTGACATACGACCGACATCTACACATAATTTTTTTGATGAAAGTTTGGTTGCAGTATTGCATGCATGAATTTCCTGGCTATGCCCTATTCTGTGGATGGTGTACAAGTGGGAAGATGCCATGCCCAGTGTGCATGCATGCTCTATGTTTCATTTGGCTGAAGAAGGGTGGCAAGTATGTAGCCTTTGATCTGCATCGACAGTTCCTCCCTCTAGACCATCCAGACAGTGAAGACACGAAGAACTTCATGAAAGGCCAAGTTGTCCATGAAGTAAACAAGATTCCAACATTTTCAAGGGCAAATGTTCTTGCTCAGCTAAAAGCTCTCAAGCCTAAAAAGGCAAAGCCAAAGCCAAAGGCAAAGGCGAAGGGGAAGGCAAAGGCAAAGGCAAAGGTTTTGAGGGATATGGTGAGACACACAACTGGACTCACATTACCCCCTTCATGAAGCTTCCCTATTTCAAGGACCTCAAACTTCCTTATAACATCGATGTGATGCACACCAAAAAGAATGTCGTAGAGTCCCTTTTTTGCATGATCCTCAACATTCCTGATAAGACAAAGGATAACGTTAATGCTAGAGCCGATCAACAGAAAATTTGTGATAGACCATGTCTAAACATGCGGCCTCCCACAGGCGGTCAAAGAAATTGGTTCAAGCCAGATGCTGACTTCGACCTTAAAAAGCCAGAAAAGATGCAGGTATTGAATTGGCTCAAGCACATCGTGAAGTTCACTGATAGGTATGCATCAAATATAAGTAAGAGCATCTCCAACAGGCGCGCAACGCGCGGCGTGCTAAAAACCAGTTTACAGCGCGCCCGCAGCCATTTTTTGCACGCCGCGGAGCACTGGCTCCAGCGGCCGCTGCAAAAAACAGCGCTCGCGCACCGCTCTAGCAGGCGCGCAAAACTGCAGCACGCGCGAGTAGCCGGCGATTGCCAAATGCACATTTTGGAGATAATTTCAAACATCAACAAGACATAGCAAAGTTTAGAATCATCCAACCAAGTTCATAAACATCCACATCATCAACCAACCAAGTTCAAAATCATCCAACCAAGTTCATGACATAAATAAAAAGTTCACCGCACTAGGGTTTGCGCCGGCGGCAGCGGCGGCGGTGGCGGAGGCGGAGGCGGAGAGGTCACGACTGTAGGATGGGGTGAGGGGGACGTCGACGCGGCCGTCCATCAGGCAAAGTCGTCGGCGGCGGCGCAGGCGGGGCGAAATTGGCACGGCGGGAGAGGGTGCGGCGCGAGCGCTCGGGGTTCAGTGCGCGGGAGCGGGCGCTCGAAATAAGCGGCGCGCGATGCCGTTTCGTCCCGCGCACTGAATCACTTTTGCCGCGCGCGTGGTTTTTGCGCCTCCGCTGGAGCGCGCGCCAAAAAGGCACTTTTTTAGGCGCGGCGCTTATTTGGCGCGGCTATTGGAGATGCTCTAAGGGAGTCAATCTTTCAACGGGCAAAATCACCGGGCTCAAGAGTCAGTCATGACTATCATGTATGGATTGAGTGGATAATGCCAGTGATTGTTCGAGGCTATGTCCCCGAGCGTATCTGGCGAGTGCTTGCGGAGCTAAGCCATTTCTTCCACATGCTCTATGCTAAAGAAGTATGTCCCGAGATGATGAAACAATTGCATAAGAAGGCACCGGAGTTGATATGCAAGCTAGAGAAGATCTTTCTACCAGGCTTGTTTACTCCGATGACACATCTCATTTTGCACCTTGTGAAAGAGGTATTGTTGGGGGGCCCTGTGCAGAATCGTTGGCAGTATGGCCCTGAGAGACGGAACAAGCATCTCCGATACAAATGTGGAAACAAAGCTAAGATTGAAGCCTCCATACCTAAGGCAGTTACCCTAGAGGACGTGTCAGACCTCAGGACAGCGTACTATCCAAACCACGTTCCCACTCTACATAATAAGGCGTCTTGATACAATACAGAAGAACCCAAGTATAAACTCAAGCTTCCTCTATTCAGTGGGCAAGGTGGCAAGGCTGGGTGCTCGAAACCTTATGACATGCCAGAACATGAGTGGGAGGACGTCATGTTCTATGTCTTGCACAACATCAAGGAAGTTGAGGATGAGTCATTGAGGTAATACCGCTACACCATTCTTTTAGTCATTTCGTTATGTTCACTTTGTCTCGGTCTAATACCGCTTTTCTTCTTTTAGTCAATTCATGCTTGAAGAGTGGACGGGAATGATGCCTCCTACTGACGCGGAGGCACTTACTATTCTTCGAAAGGGTGCCCCCAAAAGGAAACATTTTGTTGCTTGGTTCATGGAGAGAGTAATTTTTCACATTCCCCAATTACCTAGTTTAACATTTATTAGTTAACGCAACTAATGCACCCAACAATTTCAACTAAACGTGTAGGGAAAAGATCTGAACACATCTATGGATGACGAATTGAGATGGGTTTCCATGGGTTTTAATAGTCGGGTCATGACATGTGAAAAGTATGATGTGAATGGGTATCGCTTCCGTACAGAGGATCACCAGAACAGTCCGCCTGATCCCAACACTATAAATACTGGAGTGTTCACCCCAGGACAAAATGCAGTTGAGTTCTACAGAAGGGTAGGAAAATATACGAGCTTACATTTAGCCGTGGGCGCGAAACCCTAAGTCTCGCTGTGTTCAGATGCCGATGGTTCGACCCATATAAGGGGCTGAGACGTACGCCTTCCGTTGGTTTAGTCGAAGTTAAACCATCAACCGTCTATGCCGGAGCCGATCTCTTTATTGCGGCTACCTAGGCCACACAAGTTTATTATCTGCCCTACCCATGCCAGAAAGAGTACCTAAAAGGTTGGGAAGTTGTGTTCAAGGTGTCACCACATGGTAAGCTACAGAACCCGAACGACGATGATTACTACAACATTAACCCCATGACATACTAGGGAGTGTTCTATCAGGAGCAACATGATGATGTGGTCTGAAACGATGACAATGACGACTTGGGTGATGTTGATGTGGACCAAAATGATGACGATGAGCGGAATGATGGTGAGGCAATTGTGAACCAAAAAGACATAATTATGCTTGAAAAGTTAAATGAATATACTGACGACGAGGAAGAGCCTCCACCTTCGTCAGACAACTAAGATGATATGCGTGATAGTGATGATGAGACTGGTCGAGTTATCAATTACAACAGTGATGATTCGTATGGGTTCTAGCAGATGTATGTTTTAAGTCTTTTTTTGTATGTTTATATGTCCCTTTTTATGCTTATTTATTAATGTGTTTTTTTCTTCCTTATTAATATGCTTTTTCTACCTTATTAATATGCCCACGAGTCATTTTTGTATGCTTATTTATTTGTTATCCTTACTAATTAATTGTTTATTCTCTTCTCAGTGCAGGTTTGCTAAGCATGGGCAAGGGCAAGGCCGACGGCACGGGTTTCCTAAGCAAACTCGCAGGAGCTGTTACTCGGAGTGGACGACCCCGTAGTGTTCCCCCTGGACTACTTGAGGATGACACCTCATAAGGAGGTCAAAGGGTCGGGGGAATAGCCCCTAGAGGAGGAGGGGGTGGGGGAAGAGCCCCTAGAGGAGGATGGGGTCGGAACAAGAAACTGCGCTCCGTGGCCGACATAGGGGGTCGTCTTTGATGCCCTCCTATAGTGAGGTACCCTCTGAGTCCGAGGAGGAGGAGGTTAGCAAGGGGAGGGAGTACGAGGAGGAGGTTGGTGAGGAGGAGGCGGGCGAGGAGGAGGAGGTTGAGGAGGGGGCAGGCGAGGAGGGTGTTGGTGGGGAGGGTGTGGCAAGAAGGAGTGGCTGCCTGGTATTGCGCAACTCCCTCGCCTTCCTGCTACCGAGGTGCAGAAGTGGCTCATTGTTCCCACGGGGAAAGAGTAAGTGCCTCTTAATCATATTTTGAACACATACTAACATTTTGATTGTACACATGCTAATATTTTGATTCTTTTGCAGCAAGTGGAAAGTTATTGGAGACGGCCGTCTTCCAAACGGCATTATCACTATACTTTTGAAGGAGTTCTTGCCGGGGCTGTACAACCCGCGGCTAGACAAGGACCCAGAGCTGCGGGTTTTGGCCACGAGCTGGGAGCACTACGAAGCTGCCAGCCTTTCGGAGTACGGGATGGCCGCTAAGGCGGTGATCAATTCTTTTTGGGTAAGTTCTCTTCAGAAGCACGAGTCTTGAGTTTGGTTCATAGTTTATCATCGAATCACTTAACTCATGGCTTGTTCCATTCTGGTTTATTGCATGACTGTAGCAATACTATAGAGTTCTTGAGGACGACAAGGCCACTGCCGACGTGGTCTTGGTGGAGGCTGCAAGGAAGAAGGCCCGCCAGATGCAGTACGAGGTGCGTTGGGTGGCTATCTCACACTACTATCACAACATTCTCGGCCAGAAGATGCCCAAGAAAGAGGCGCAGAGGCGTCAGCTTACCTTGGCCAGGGAGCAGTACTTGGCTGTAAGTATTACAAACTTTTCATTTCGACATTTCTGGTAAATTTCATTGTTTCGTGTTGACATGTCATACTTCCATTATTTAGATTATTCCTTCTTGGTGCTACGGAAAGAGTGATGGATGGGAAAGGTTGGTGGATAGGTGGCTCGGGCAGGATGCTGAGTTTGTTGCCAAGAGCAGAAAAAAACCGACCAAATCGTGGAACCGATGGAACACACGGTCAAGGAAACCGGAGCCACTGGCGCCACAAGCAAGTCCAGGTATATCTATATACATGAAACATTCTTCTTCTTCTATTTAACGTCATGTTCTTATGTATGCCTAACTTCTATTTGATGTTGCAGGAGGACACGTTGAAGCAGCCATTCTCAGACATCAGGGCATGGAAGCTGGCCCGTGTGCGGAGTAAGTGCAAGGAAGGCGAGGGCGAGTACTATGGCAAGACCGAGGAGAACCTGACGGCCTACACGAAGTCGTATCAGAGGCTCCATCCTGGGTCAGCTATTGATGACCCCATACAGTCGGAGACCAACGAGACGGCGGTGGTCGCCATACAACCGAAGCTACATGGCCGCTACCCAGTTCTGGATGGCGTGATCACTCCTTTTGTCTCCTACACATGGCTCCGAGCTTCCAACCCGAGCCCGAGCGGGAGTACGGCCCGTGCACAGCCGATCCTAGCCAGCCAGCATGCTGTAAGTACTTTCCCCCTTATCTTATTTTTTCTCACTTTATTTTCCACATTGCTATGTTTTATGAGTTCCATCATGTCATATTGTAGGCCTATGTTAAGCATGTCGAGCTTAAGCGTCTCGAGATCCGCCAGCATATTGAACGAGTTCAAGCAAACGAGGAGTACAACCATCGAATGATGACGGTTAGTTTAGCCCACTTAGAACCAACCTAAATATTGCACTTTCATTTCTTCTCACCTTCGTCTTTGCTTGGTAAACTAACATCCAGACTATGTTTGTGGCTATGCAAAATGGCACGGTTCCACCATCAATGGGACCACCACCACCTGCTGGACCGTACCCAGACTTGCCTACGTTCGAAGAATGGGTGGCACTAGGCAGTGGGACTCCGGTTAGTACATTGCCAAACTATTCAACCGCTAGTTATCGTTGATTCAACACTATCATATTTCCCCTTACCATCTCTTTTCAAACATGTAGGGAACCGGTGGATCATCCGTTGGTGGTGGTGGTCCTGGTGGTTCCACTCCTGGTTCACGGAGCCCAGTCACTCCGGTCTGGCAAGGTGGTGGTGGTCTTGGCGGTGCTGCTGGTCATGGTGGTGGAGGTGGCGATGATGCCGGTGGTAGTGGTGGCCACTAGTAGAAAAACGACCTAATGTTCACCTCATTAGTCCCGGTTCAATTACGGACCGGCACTAATGTGACCATTAGTGCCGGTTCCAATGGCTAGGCGGGCGGCACTCATCAATCCCAGTTCATGTTGAACCTCTAGTACCGGTTCGTGCCACGAACAGGGACTAAAGAGGTGGTGGCAGGCTGGTGTCAGGCTGGGGCCCCACCAACCCCTTTAGTCCCGGTTCGTGGCGCGAACCGGGACTAGAGATGCACCTTTAGTCCCGGTTTGTATAACCAACCGGGACTAAAGATGCCTCTCTATAAACCCTTCGTCGAGCCTGAGTCCATTTCTCTCTGTTTTTCCCTTTCATTCCTTCCTCTCCTCTGTTCTTCCCCATTGCTCGAGCTCATCCTTCATTTTTGCCAAAATTTGTCAAGATTTGAATGCCCCCCATCCATCCAAGTGATCACAAAGGTTAGCAACTTTGTCCTTTCATCTCTCATTGCTAGATTAGCTCTTGCAATGCTCTATAAGTATAGTGATTTGTGGGTTTTAGTTGGGAGTAATTATATGTGGTAGTTTCTTTGATTTACATGCAATTTGAGCTCAAATTAACTCTTAGTTTGCATATGTAGGTGTGGTTTACTTAGTGCCTTCCCGTCCCCGTCCTAACGACCACCGTCGATCGCCAGCACCGTCCCGTCGCCGGCACCACCTTGGTGAGCCTCTTGTTCTTATCTTTTTTATATAAAAAAATCATGTTTGTGTGATTTAGATATATAGTTACTTGTATAATTTTCTTACCCGTACGTTGTTTGTTATACATAGTGGCATGGTTTTGATATCCGTCCCCGTCGGCCCTCGTCCGGTTTATGATTCGGATGTGGTATATTCTCTTTTATAACTATTTGTTGCATTTCGTGTTTATGACAAATTATGCCCATCAAGTTGACATATATATTTTTATCTAGGAGGTATGTGAACCGGAAATTCCAACCGACCCTCTTGTCGAGAGGTTAAATTTAGCTGAAAAAGAAAACGAGTATTTGAAAGAAAAATTGGAAAGAATTGAAGAAGAGAAGATGAAACTGGAGTTGTATGTTGCCGATGTCGTCGATGATCACAAGATCAAGATGGAGAAAATGCGCTTGAAGATTAGAAAGATTAGAAAATATGCCATTGATTGTGAGGCTTGTTATCATTATGCTGTTGGATCAATTGTTACCTTAGTTGCGATCTTGATCGCATTTGTTGTTGCATTTAAATGCTTTAGCTAGAGAGTTTGTATGTTGTTTTATGAGAATAAGTGTGTATGAACTTTATGTATGAACTTGTATTAATTTGGTCTTTTCGGTGCTGTGTAATGAAGATGAGCCGACAATGGATGTACGATGACCGATGCTCTCCCCAGTTCGTTAATGGCGTGCGTACTTTTCTGCTTGCAGCTGAGGCAAACAAGTGGGCGGATGGTTTTATGTCTTGTCCATGTGCTGGCTGTAAGAATGATCAGAATTACTCTAAGTCAAGAACCATTCACGTCCACCTGTTTGAGTCCGGTTTTATGCCCCACTATAATGTTTGGACCAAGCACGGAGAAAGAGGGGTTATGATGGAAGACAATGAAGAAGAAGAGGACGACGACAGCTATCCTGGCCATGGGTTCCCTGAATACGATGGTACAACAATGGGGGAAGAAGCTGAGCCGGCAATGCGGGAAGAAGCTGAAGAAGAGGCATCAGATGAGCCCACTGATGATCTTGGACGGGCCATTGCCGATGCAAAGAGAAACTGCGCAAGTGAAAAGGAGAGGCTGAAGTTGCAGCGCATGTTAGAGGATCACAAGAAATTGTTGTACCCAAATTGCGAAGCTAACAAGAAAAAGCTGGGCACCACACTGGAATTGCTGCAATGGAAGGCAGGCAATGGTGTATCTGACAAGGGATTTGGAAAGTTGCTGATAATGTTAAAGAAGATGCTTCCAAAGGACAATGAATTGCCCGACAGTACGTACGAAGCAAAGAAGGCTGTCTGCCCTCTAGGATTAGAGGTGCAGAAGATACATGCATGCCCTAATGACTGCATCCTCTACCGCGGTGAGTACGTGGATTTGAATGCATGCCCGGTATACGGTGCATTGAGCTATAAGATCAGCCACGATGACCCTGGTGATGTCGAGAGCGAGTGGCCCAGGAAGAAGATTCCTGACAAGGTGATGTGGTATGCTCCTATAATACCACGGTTGAAATGTTTGTTCCAAAACAAAGAGCATGCCAAGTTGATGCGATGGCACAGAGAAGATCTTAAGAAAGACGGGAAGTTGAGAGTACCCGCTGACGGGTCGCAGTGGAGAAAAATCGAGAGGAAGTGGAGGGACTTTGCAGATGATGCAAGGAACGTATGGTTTGGTCTAAGTGCAGATGGCATTAATCCTTTTGGGGAGCAGAGCAGCAATCATAGCACCTGGCCTGTGACTCTATGTATGTATAACCTTCCTCCTTGGTTCTGCCTGAAGCGGAAGTACATTATGATGCCAGTGCTCATCCAAGGCCCTAAGCAACCCGACAACAACATTGATGTGTACCTAAGGCCATTAGTTGAAGAAATCTTATAGCTGTGGAATGAAAAAGGTGTACGTGCGTGGGATGAGGACAATCAGGAAGAATTTGACCTACATGCGTTGCTGTTTGTGACCATCAATGATTGGCCTGCTCTCAGTAACCTTTCAGGACAGACAAACAAGGGATACCACGCATGCACGCACTATTTGGATGATACCGACAGTATATATTTGGATAATTGTAAGAAGAATGTGTACCTGGGACATCGTCGATTTCTTCCGAGCAGGCATCCCGTAAGAAAGAAAGGCAAGCATTTCAAAGGTGAGGCAGATCACCGGACGAAGCCTTGCCACCGTACTGGTGATAATGTACATGATATGGTCAAGGATTTAAAGGTAATCTTTGGAAAGGGTCCTAGCGGACATTCTGTTCCGAATGACGCTGACGGACGCGCACCCATGTGGAAGAAGAAATCTATATTTTGGGACCTACCCTATTGGAAAGACCTAGAGGTCTCGACGTGATGCACGTGACGAAGAATCTTTGCGTGACCCTGCTTGGCTTCTTGGCGTGTATGGGAAGACAAAAGATACACCGGAGGCATGGGAGGACCAGCAACGTATGCACGGAAAAGACGGCATACATCAGGGTCATGCCAGCTACGCTCTTACCAAAGAAGAGAAGGAAATCTTCTTTGAATGCCTGCTCATTATGAAGGTCCCGTCTGGCTTCTCATCAAATATAAAGGGAATAATAAATATGGCAGAGAAAAAGTTCCAGAACCTAAAGTCTCATGACTGCCACGTGATTATGACGCAACTGCTTCCGGTTGCATTGAGGGGGCTTCTACCGGAAAACGTTCGATTAGCCATTGTGAAGCTATGTCCATTCCTCAATGCAATCTCTCAGAAGGTAATCGATCCAGAAATCATACCAAGGTTAGAGAATGATTTGGTGCAATGTCTTGTCAGTTTGGAGTTGGTGTTCCAACCATCCTTCTTCAATATCATGACGCACGTCCTAGTTCATCTATGCGAAGAGATTGCCGTTCTGGGTCCTGTATTTCTACACAATATGTTCCCCTTTGAGAGGTTCATGGGAGTCTTAAAGAAATATGTTCATAACTGTGCTAGGCCAGAAGGAAGCATCTCCAAGGGCCATGAAAATGAGGAGGTCATTGAGTTTTGTGTTGACTTTATTCCTGACCTTAAGCCGATTGGTGTTCCTGAATCGCGGCATAAGGGCAGACTGGGTGGAAATGGCATGCTAGGACCGAAAGCAATAATATGTATGGACGGGCATTCTCTCACTCAAGCACACTACACAGTTCTACAAAATTCCACCTTGGTGGCTCCATATATCGAGGAACACAAGAATATTCTATGCTCCAAACACCCGGAGCAGTCTGATCACTGGATTACACGTGAACAAACGGGGACTTTCGCCGGTTGGTTGCAGACACGTGCCATGCATGACGACGCTATTGAAGATGATCTGTACTTGCTATCCCAGTTACCATATTCAAATATAATGACTTTCAAAGGGTACTAGATAAATGGGAATACATTTTACACGATCGTCCAAGATAAAAAGAGCACCAACCAAAACAGTGGTGTCCGCTTTGATGCAGCAACCAAGAGGGGAAAGGACACATATTATGGTTACATAGAGGAGATATGGGAACTTGACTATGGACGTGGTTTGAAGGTCCCTTTGTTTTGGTGCAAATGGGTTAATCTGACACGAGGTGGGGTAATGGAAGACCCGTAGTACAGAATGACAACAGTGGATCTCAACAATCTTGCGTATGCAGACGAACCATTCGTCCTAGCCAATGATATGGCGCAGGTTTTCTATGTGAAGGACATGTCTACCAAGCCGAGAAAAAGAAAAGATAAGGAAGCGAATACATCATACGATGAGCCAAAGCGCCACATAGTTCTTTCGGGGAAAAGAAACATCGTGGGAGTGGATGACAAGACAGACATGTCAGAAGATTATGAAAACTTTCATGAAATTGCTCCCTTCAAAGTGAATATTGACCCGAACATCCAGTTAAATGATGAAGATTGTCCATGGTTACGGCGCAAAGGGACACACGCGAAGAAAAAGTTTTACACCCAAAGATCCCACTCTGGGGTGTGACCGGCTTCACTGTCATCATTTCTTCTCTAGTGAGTTTCCGGACTTATATATATATATCTGGAAAGTCCGACTTTGGAAAAACCGTAGGGAATTTGTAATAGTTAGGGTGCTTATGTGTTTTGGCATTTGAAACATGTATTTTTGTGCTTCGGACAAACGTCAGCAATTTTCAACCCTTTCTGACTTCATTTGCTATTTTTCATGCATTTACTGATTTTTTTGAGCTAAATGACCTGAAATTGAAAAGCACAACAAATGAACTCCGAAAAGGTTGAAAGTTGGCATGGTATCATCATTTCACCCACATAGCATGTTCAAAAAAGTTGAGAGGGTTATGGCAAAAACTGGATGCACTTCGTGTACAAAATGGACAATCTCTTTTGAAGTATGTGGGTTTCGGACGAAAACTCATCTGTTACAAAGGCATTTCATTTTTTAAACTTATTTCAACTCCAAACTTTTTGTGCGTTCAGTATGCACCATTCAAAGTTACGTCATCAATTTTCAACCCTTTCTGACTTCATTTGCTATTTTTCATGCATTTACTAATTTTTTTGAGCTAAATTACCCTGAAATTGAAAAGCACTACAAATGAACTCTGAAAAGGTTGAAAGTTGGCATGGTATCATCATTTCACCCACATAGCATGTGCAAAAGAGTGGAGAGGGTTACGACAAAAACAGGATGCACTTCGTGTACAAAATGGACAATCTCTTTCGAAGTATCAGGGTTTTGGGCTAAAACTCATCTGTTACAAAGGCATTTCATTTTTTTTAAACTTATTTCAACTACAGACTTTTTGTGCGTTCAGTATGCACCATTCAAAGCCACATCATCAAATTTCAACCCTTTTTGACTTCATTTGCTATTTTTCATGCATTTACTAATTTTTTTGAGCTAAATGACCCTGAAATTGAAAAGCACTACAAATGAACTCTGGAAAGGTTGAAAGTTGGCATGGTATCATCATTTCACCCACATAGCATGTGCAAAAAAGTTGAGAGGGTTACGACAAAAACAAGAAGCACTTCGTGTACAAAATGGACAATCTCTTTCGAAGTATCAGGGTTTTGGGCTAAAACTCATCTGTTACAAAGGCATTTCATTTTTTTAAACTTATTTCAACTCCATACTTTTTGTGCATTCAGTATGCACCATTCAAAGCCACGTCATCAATTTACAACCCTTTCTGACTTCATTTGCTATTTTTCATGCATTTACTAATTTTTTTGAGCTAAATGACCCTGAAATTGAAAAGCACTACAAATGAACTCTGAAAAGGTTGAAAGTTGTCATGGTATCATCATTTCACCCACAAAGCATGTGCAAAAAAGTTGAGAGGGTTACGGCAAAAACTGGATGCACTTCGTGTACAAAATGGACAATCTCTTTCGAAGTATCACGGTTTCGGACGAAAACTCATCTGTTACAAAGGTATTTTATTTTTTTAAATAACCTAAGTATTACCAAATTGAATATAATGATAAAACACACTAATATTAAACAGAAGAAAAAAGAATCACTGAAAAATCTATTTTTAAAGTAAAGTTATTCATAAACTAGTGATTAACACAAATTACAAATAATTCAAATTTAAACTATTCAAAGTTGAAAACTACTGGCACTAACAAAATTTTTATAATTTTCTTTACCTAAAGCAAGAAGATTCACAAAGAAACTCTAAATAATGCAAAAAACAACTCAGAAATAAAAGAAAATAAATAAAGCAGAAAACAAAAAAAAAAGAAAAATAAATAAATTAAAAAAAGCCCGCCTACTGGGCCATAATGGCCTGCATACGACTAGAAACCCAACCTGTAGTTGGGCCAAGATTCAGGCACGCAAGACCCACTAGGCCCACAGGGCAGCGCTGCAGAGGTAGGCCCAGAAGGCCTGCATTAGAGAGAAGCTCAATGCAGTGCCCGCGCCGGGGCTTATAAACAGGTCGAGGCGCTCCTCAACTAGCGAGGTGGGACTAAACATTCACCGCGCCCCTTGCCTGGCAGCAACCTTTAGTCGTGGTTGGTGGCTCCAACAGCGACTAAAGGCGGGTCTTTAGTCACGGTTGGAGCCACCAACCGGGATTAAAGGCCTGACTTCCCGACGCTTGGCCTGGACAAAATTGACCTTTAGTCCCGGTTGGTGGCTCCAACCGGGACTAAAGGCCTCCGCATATATATACACCACTTGAAAAAATTTCAGTTTCCCTCTGCTTCTTTGTGTCTTCGACCACTACGAACAAAGGAGATCACCGCCGCCCCCGACGCACCGCCTGCCCCGACGCCGTCGCCGCCCCCTACGCGCCGCCCCCCGTCACCGCCCCCGTCGCACGCCGCCCCCTCCTCGAGCTCACGCGCCGCCCCCCTCGCCGCCCCCGACGCGCTGCCCCCGTCGCCATCCCCGTCGCGCGCCGCCCCCTCCTCGAGCTTCGCGCCGTCGCTGTCGCCATCGTCGTCGCAGTCGCCGTTGCCGACGACTCGCCTCGCCTCGCCGGCCGTCGCCCCGCTGTGAGCCCCTGCCGCCATGGCTGCCATGGCCGCCCTCCCATCGATCGAGCCCGCACACACACACACACATGCATGAACACACACGCGCACACACACACATTTTCTTATTTTCTGTTTTTTAGTTTCTTATACTTTTAGTTATAGAAATGTGAGATGAATTAGATATATAAATGTTAGATGAATGTTTTTTTAGTGTTTTATGCTTTTAGTTATAGAAATGTTAGATGAATTTTAGATATATAAATGTTAATTAGATGAATTTTGACTTTTTTTTCACTAGATGATTAGATGTATATTGAAAAAAGTTTGAATGTTGCATATTTCATGATGCAACATTTGATCCAATGTAACTAGATGCAAGAATTTTGACATATGTCAAAGTTTGAATTTTGACATATGCAATATTGATCATAGTAAAGGTTTGGATCTAGTGAAATATGATCAAATATGCAACATTTGGTCATATGTCAAAGTTTGAATTTTGACATAGATGCAAGAATGACATAGATGTACATTTGAGAGGAAGTTTGAATTTTGACATCCAATGTAACTAGAATTTTGACATTTGATCCAATGTATAGCAATTAGTATTTGCAAAAGTTGCATATTTTAATGTTGTATTTGCAAAAGTTTGTCATGTATTTGCAATTAATTAGTATACGTATGTATAGTACAATAGATTCTCTTAGTCCTTTAATAAGGGATTTATCAAGAATGCCCCCATTATGGATGTGCACAAGTTGATCCATTTTTTTCTGATCTATATATATATATATTCTTCTATATGTCACGTTGTCAGTCAAAGTATTGAAGAAATCCATGGCTTCATCATTTGCTGGAAGTAACAGGCGCATCATGGTACGAAGCTCTCCAAAGTTGTTTTGGAACGGAGTTCCTGATAGGATAATTCGCTTTTTGGTACGAATTTCAGCAAAGGCCTTCCAAATAGCGATATTCGGAAGGCTCTTCCTGAACTTCGTACCAAAAAGCTAATTATCCTACCCGGGACTCCATTCCAAAACAATTTGGAGAGCTTCGTACCATCATGTGCCTGTTACTTCCGGCTAATGATGAAACCATGGTTTTCTTGAATCCTTTGACACTAGACAACATGACATATAGAAGGGTAGATGAGATCAGGAAAAATATCAACCATTTTCTGCACATCCAGAATGGCGCCATTTTGTTAAATCCCTTAAAGGTTAAGAGAATCTATTAAGATTCTGAATCTTGTTCCTAGCTAGGGACCAAAGGTTTTCCTCGTATATTAAGAAATCACAATCCAAACATTTAAAATATGTTACATTTGCATAGAATTTATTCTCGACGTCAACGATGCCCGGCCCGCATCCTCATCATCGACCCGTTCGCGACGACGTCCTGCTTCGGAGGCGCCATGTCCGGGACTGGGCTCCGTCGGGATGGCACTAGGAGGTGCTACCTTCAGGGGCGCGCATCTTGGTGAGGAACCCGGGTCCCGTCATCGACCCAGAGATTCTTTGGTGCCGGGCACGTGGGCCACATTCGGTGCGGAGGCTGGCGTCCCCTGCGGAGGTGGTACGTCACCGTGTCAGGCAGGAGGACGAGCACGTTCGTCGCTACATGGTTGCGTTGGACGTCAGGTTCTCCAATACCTGGCAGGTTCTTCAGGGATCTCACCCGAGCTATGATCCTGTGATGGTTCCTTCTCTTTGGGTGTCCACCACGAGTGAACTAGATTATTCGATAGTATTCAATCTGTATTAACTAGTGATGTATTCGAGATTATAATTATTCGATAATATTCGAGATGATGTATTCGAGATTATATTCGATGATGCATATCAATTATCTGGATTATTCGAGATGCATATTATCTACTATGATTCAGTTTTTCCTTATTGATTGCATGCATGCATTCTAATTTGATTACAAAATTGTTTTATCTTTCTTCTGGATTAGTTAAATAAAAGCTATGGACAATACCAGCAGAGAAGGAGAAGATGCCCTGTTCGACATCATACACTCCCCGAGCCTAGATGGGAATGAAGAAGATGACGGCTCGCAATATCTGAACCCTACCGGTGAGGGTATGATATTTGATGAAGACGAACGAATAGATGAAGTCCAGACCTTCGATGACGAAGGAAATGTTGTTCTTGAAATAACAAAGACTGGCGAGGTATATTTATATAAGCAGGCATCTGGTGATCTTCACATGTTTTAATTGATTTGTATATATATTAACGAATCGATCTTTCTTCGTTTAGCCCTCCGGATCGAGCAAATCTTCTACAAGCAGCAGGACAGTTCGAGGCCCGGCCAAAAAGTTGAAGGATGGCGTAAAGTACAACATCGATGCCATCAAACCTAATGGCGAACCGCGTGAACCTAAGAAGAATGCGAACAAGTTTATTCATCAATGCGGAGTTATTGTCAGGGACCAAATCCCGATCTCCATTCAAGAATGGAAAAAGCCAGCAAAGGAACTTCCAGATGTTACTTTTGTCGACCAAAGAGCAAAAGATTGGCTTTCGGAATCTCTCATGTCACATTTCACCCTACCAGATCATTTCACAGATTCTGATGTGGAGAAAGTCAAGAACGCTGCTTTTAGGAAGATGGCGATAGCATTCAACAACCACAAAAAAAGTATATAGGCCGCGTACGTCAATGCAGGAAAGAAGACTCCAGAATTGATGGGAACACTGGAGAAGGCAAGAGCTCACTGGGACGCTTTTGTGAAATTCAAGGAATCGGAAGTAGCTCAGGAACGGTCGAGAATAAACAAGATTAATGCCGTGAAAAAGGAGTGGCACCATAAGCTGGGGCCAGGTGGCTACGAGGTGGCCCGGCCTAAGTGGGATCTCGCTGAGCAAGAGATGATGGATGCAGGGGTCACTCCAGTTACATTGAGCTGGCCCCCCAGGTCCAGGACTTGGTTCTATGCGCATTGGGGGACGTTGGACCCAAAGACAGGCGAGGTTTTGGAGCGGGCAAGTCTTAAAGGAGCTGATGTGCATTTACTTGTTGCAACAGAAAAGGCTCGAACGGGGGTGTTCAAGCCCAACAAAGAGAATGACGAGCTTACGCGCGCCCTAAAGAATCCTGAACACCTGGGAAAAACACAAGGCAAAGGCGTTGTTCCGTGGTTTGAGGGATTTGCGGACTGGAACGCCGACTACAGAAGCCATGCGAGAAAGAAGCTGCAGGAGGAGGAGAAGAGGAAGCTGGAGGAGGAGGAGAGGAAGCAAGAAGCAGACTGCCTTCGCATCGTAGAATCAAAGCACGCGGAGTTGGCACTCGCTTTCCAGCGGCAGCAGCAGCAGATCGACTCACTTAGCCAGGAAAGGGGGTCTCAGCAGTGGCAGCAGCTAGTGGATCCAGCATTGGATAGCACCGTCCCATCCATGCCGAGAAGCAGCATGGGTTCCGCCCCGGGCGATGATGCACTACTGGATAGATACCCTGTGGATGATATCATAGATACGACAACTTGTGAGGTACACTTTAAAATGAAGAACATATCCATGAAGGTGGCGGACGGCGTTGCTTATACAAATCCCCCTGAAGCAACCTTCCATTGCAATCCGATTCCAGCTGGCTATGCTCGTGTTGGGGTTGATGAAGTGGTGGCACAATATTCGGGGCTAGAGCTTGACATTCCTGGAGGTGACGACGAGCGCACACTAGGAGAGGCCGTACATCATATCATTCTATGGAGAAAGGATTGCATCGTCTTTCCAAGGCCACCGACACCGCGTCAACCGGCTCCTCCTCCAAGTCCGCCGCCGCCTCAGCAGACTCCCGCTCCTCCAAGTCCGCCACCGCGTCAGCAGACTCCTCCTCCTCCAAGTCCACCACCGCGTCAGCCCACTCCTCCTCCTCCAAGTCCGGCACCGCGTCAGCCTCCTCCTCCTCCTCCAAGTCCGGCACCATGTTAGCCGACTCCTCCTCCAAGTCAGGCACCGCATCAGCCGTCTCCGCCGCCTCAGCGGGCTCTGCCGCCTAAGCAACAGCGGAAGAGAGGCGCCGCAGCTACGGCGGCTAGCGGTACAACAGGAGGCAAGAAATACAGATTTGGTCCAAGCCTCAAGCCTCTTCCGAGGTTGCCTTACCACCTGACTGACGAGGAAAACAAGATCGAAGTGCATGCCCAAGTGAAGGCCTATTTTGGATCGAAACCGTCCCTGCCGCCAGAGGAGAAAGTACATGAGCACGTCATTGACCACTTTATTCGTATGGCTCAACCACCAGCTCCCAAGCATATTGACTCAGACTATGAGCGCCAAATTAAGAAGTCATGTGAAGCACAAAAAAAGGAGTCGAGCTCGAGCCAAGCAGCTGCCAAAAAAAGCGGGAAAACTGTTCCCCAGCTGGGAGAACAGGTGGTGCACTGCAATGACCCCCACCCCTCCCCCCCCCCCCCCCCCGCTCATTGTACCAACACATGTGAGTACCGGCGCCGATCAGCTGGTAATAACCAATGATCATAGAAGGCAGGCTGAAGAGGCCGGTGTCATTGTAGAACAACTCCTAGGCATCGAGCCCATGGAAACATTTAAAGGGGAGGAACTAAAACGGAAATATGCCCGCGGCGAACCTATGGTCAAGCCTGAGGAGATCAAGCATCTATCAACGAGAATGTATGAATTGCATCAATGGTACATGAGAGAAGCCAAGACTACCGATAAAGAGTCCCTCATGGTGCAAGTCAAAGAAGAGCATTACTTCCATGAAAAAGCTCTGTGGGTTGAGTTTCAAGAACTGTTTCAGTTATTCAATCAAGACGCACTCGACAAATCTATCGTCAGTTGCTATTGTCTGTAAGTGATTTCTTTCTGTAAGTTAAGTCTCTAGCTAGCTGTAGTGCTCGTTCATTAACTGTAATTATCCTCACTATATTCTTTTCTGTGGTATTATGCAGAATGAAGATCTATGAAATGAAAAAAGCTGGACGCTATGGCACTGGGTTCATTGACCCAAATACCATTAATGAAGAGACATGGTCACGTGAATATGATCGACCATACACAGAGAAAACCTTGCTAGAGTGCTTGGTGCGACTAAATACCCAACCAGAAATACTACTTCCTTACAACTTCGGGTGAATGACACTGTCTTGTACTACAAATTCTGTTTTTGCTTACTAGATGTTAATAAGTGTAGTTGATGAGTTATGAACATGCCCGCTTAATTATACAAACGTGTGCGCATGCAGTTTCCACTGGATCTTGTTAATCATTGAAGTTGACAAGGGAAAAGTTCAAGTACTGGACTCACTACTTAAAGATGCTAATGAATACTCAATCATGAGGGGGATGGTCGACAGGTAATTTCAATCATAATCGCACTATGTCGGCCTCTTTAATTCGTTTCCTGATATCAACTAATTAATAACTCCTTTATTCATTTTCTTTGCTGGCGGGCAGGGCTTGGGAAAAGTTCATCAAAAAGGTTAAAGGCCAATGGAAACAACAGCTGACATGGGTGCGACCCAAGGTAATTAATTAAGTAGTACTAGCTAGCTAACATCTCTTTAATTCTAGTTTCAATATCATTATCATGCTTGATTAATTATTATTTGATTGAATTCTATTCTCATAAAGGCCCTGAAGCAGGCGCCGGGGACTAATTTATGTGCATACTACGTTTGCGAGAACATTCGCATGATGGCGTCCGAAAGGAGCAAAGATGATAGAAACCGATGGGTACGTTTGCCAGAACACTATTCACAATTTTTACATCATTATCTAATATATACACACACAACTAATACATGCATATTGATCTCCTTCTTTAAAGATGAGGGACATGCGGGATAAACTCCTACCAGAGACTCGCGTACGAGCGATTCAAGAGGAAATAGCGGGATTTTTGCTCGACCAGGTCATAGATCCCAAAGGAGAATACCATTACACCGTATCTAGCTAGATCGACCTAATGCCTCCATGTAATAATCTGCAAATTGTAGGAGAAATTGTATATACCAAATTGTAAATATATATATGTATGTGAATGGTCGTGCGAGAAATTCGATGATATATATATGATCGGTTCTACGAGAAATTCTATTTATATATATGCATAACGCGTACAATATGTAGTAACGTAAAATATGTTTGAAATGAAAAAGAATTAAATGCAAAACACAAACTAAAACAAAAAATAAATCATATACCCACAAACCCCTAAACCTTTTAGGTCTCCCAGCCCCCGACGCGGGCTTGTGCCACGTGATGGGCCTTTGGTCTCGGTTCGTGTTGAACCGGGACTAAAGGGGGGACTTTTAGTCCCCACCCTTTAGTGCCGGTTCCAGAACCGGGACTAAAGGTCCTTACGAACCGGGACAATAGCCCGATTCTGCACTAGTGGGCGCTTGACCACTTTCATTTGTGTTCTCATGTTCTATACTTCATTCCATGTTTAATACTTCATATTATGCTGATGATGTTTCGACGATGTTTCGATCATGTCCGTGGATGCTCCATATGTTGATGATGTTTCTATCATTTTTTATGGATGCTATGTATGTTCATGATGTTGTTCGTTTGTAGATGATGATTATGTTGTTTATTTGTAGATGATGATGCTTTTGTTGATTTGTACATGATGATGATGATTTGTAGATGATGATGATGTTTACATGATCATAAATATATATTGATGTATATATATGTGTGAATTTGTCGGGCAGAACCAAAAAACCAGTAAAAAAAATTGGTAATAGCTATGCCGACAGCCGTCGGCATAGGTTGTGGCCGAGCTCCCAGTAGCCGCCACGTCCTCTATGCCGATGGCCTATTGGTGCTCCCTAGCCCGTATATATGCTGACGGCCGTGCGCGCCACGTGGCCACTCCTGGTTGGATGGACTTGGCGACGGTGCCGTCAGCTGCCGTCTCGCCTTTTTTTGCCGACGGTGCTCCTATGCCGACGGCCGTACGGAAAGCCATCGGCATAGGGTGCTATGCCGACGGTCTAACAACGAAACGCCGATGTATTCTACGCCGACGGTCCTATGCCGACGGTGGCCATCGGCATACCCCGATGCCGACGGGATTTTGCTATAAGGTGATTCCGATAGTGAGCAGCATGTTTACCTCATCTTCCGTTGGGTCATCATAATGTGAGAGCATAGGTTTCTTTGACATTGGGTCATCATTGAACCTGCCAACATGTTCAAGAAAACAAGGATTGTGACGAGAAAATTAACCTAAGAAAAACAACAAGTAGTGAACTTAATTCGAATGGAGCCTTGGCTACAACTCACGATTAGGCCTCGTCTACATCGACAAGAAATACGGCAACAAGCGCAAGCTCAAGAAGTCAGCCAAGTGGTTTGCGAAGTTCAACTCCGTCCCAAAAGGCTTGCTTAAGACTACCAAGCCAACTGGGCCTGCTCCCGTATGATGGACAAGTGGTTCTATGTTCGAATAAATAATCCAATGCTGAATGCATGGCATGCAGTTTGAAGAAATAAATAATCGGATGGATGCAATAAAATGAAGGGATGTGGCCGTTTCAGTTCACTACCAGTGATGTTGAATTAGTAGCCTCGATTCAGCAATGGCGGATGCTCGCTTGGCGTCGGGATCATGGCGGATTGGATGGGCTCCTTCTTGGCCCTCGGAGGGTGGCTCACCAGCTTGCTGCTCCGGCCGGCTCCGTAGCTTGTTTTCTTTTTCTTTATCTCGGGCTTACCTGTGCTGCCGCTTCAGCCCGAACAATTTCCCTTTTGCTTGTTGAACCTATATATTCAATAATCGTGTTCTTGTGGAACTCATCGATTTATCTATATAAAGTGAGGCCTTGCGCTTGTTTTCTGATGTGGAATTAGTATAGACAATGCATGGCCTGTATTTGTGAGGGGCAAAAACAAATGTGAAGGGAAAACTTATGTTGTTTGCTGTGGGATTCTGCCTTCAAACGTTCAACCATCCATAAATCTATTTTAATGATGGCGTGTATTTCTAAGATTAGAACGTTGGCAAGGAAATTAGTATCATTGGAGGCATGTTCTCTTTGCTCACTGCTTCTTTAAGTAATAAACCCCTGTGTATGCTTTCCTTTTATGGCTTGCCAAAAGGAGAGAAGAGAAGATTTGATTGTTCTGGGAAAAGGTTGCTTTCGCAAGAAGACACGTATGCAACTGCAACTGACAAAGCGCACGCGCAACTAGGTGGTGCGGAGCTGGTGGCGGCCTTGTTGAAAGGTTTATTATTAAATTTGTATCTTGTTTTCATTTTATTTTTGTTCATTTTGCACAAAAGTGGCCGCACATAATTGTATGTCTGTAGCACATGTGTAGTTAAATTACTTTTTCAAAATAATTGTCTCCAGTTGCACGGGGCGGACGCATGCAGTTGCATTTCTGCTGCACATGTGCAAATAAATTATTTTCATTCGAAAATAAAATAGTTCAAACAAAATTGTTTTTGGATGTATGGTTTAGGAGTCACATTTTCTTGAATAACCTTCTTTTTCAAAGAGACGCATGCAAACCATCCATGCATTTTGTTTTGATTGAGCTATTATATTCGCTTCCTGCTTTGTCTTTTTTGTCTGGCCCAGCCCAGAGATAAAGCTCGATGGGTGTAGCCCACGTAAAGAAAAAAAGACAGAAAAAGGGAGCAGACAAAACACAGGCCACAACAACACAAGCGACACTTGATCTATCTTTTGGTTTTCCTCCTGAGGGTTTCGTTTAGGGCTGTAGGTGCCGCCGCCGTAGGGAATTTTTGGTCTCTCGCCTCCGGCTGCCATTTTGGCGCTGAGAGGTGGGGGACCTTGCATCTTTAAGAGTTCTATGTTCTTTGTCATCATCTAGTGATCATCGTTTTTTGTGAGAATAAATTTACTCTCGTTCTTTTGGCGGTGCCATGAGATTAGAGAGTTTTCTGTCCTCGCTGATCTGATTATTCGGATTTGATGAATTTATGTTGGTGTGTCAAACTTTTTTTGTTGGTTTGATTTTTTGCGGAGTTGAAATTTTTCATCGGCATCATGGTGAAGATATTGTGATCCGATGGACTGCACTTCTAGGGGATCATCCCCGCCCCAAGTACGTTCATCGATCAAGGCTTTCCATCTTTTTAGATGGGCGACTCAAGGCGCTTTCAAAAACCATTATTGGTAATATTCGTGTGGGTGAAAGAGTGACAACATCATTGCTCCAGTCCGATTGCAGCCTCTTTATCAAAGTCTTTGGAGTATTTCTTCTAGCAGAGATTGATACCGCGAAGAATATGTTTCCAAGAGATTTCATTGTAATTCTTAGTTTTAGGAGTTACTTTGTATTTTCTTAAAATTTAGATCCAAATCAGTGTACCTGTAATTGTTATGAGTATGAATAAAATTACAGGTATTTCTCAACAACAAAAAAACAAAAGCGACAGAAACAAGGAAACTCTCAAAAATTGTACGAGCTGGGGGTAAACTGTATGATAACATCAACATATGACATCAGGTTAGATGAGAGATAATTAGCTCTCATCTAGATGAGCCCTAGCGAGGCCCTTTACATATTGATTTAAGGATTACTTTAGATAATTTTGAAATGAAAATGGTGTGTATTTTTGAAGGAAACACAATAGATCTGATGGCTATTTTTATCATTAGACTCTACCGTATTTTCGGCAAGATATTACTGTGTTTTGTGAGAATTTCTATCACGCCCCTTGGGAGGATTGAACCTCCAATAAGACTTCCCTTTTGCTACATATATTTTTTGTTTGAGTAGAGATGTGCTTTACGGTTAATATTTGCCTGCGAGCTTGAAAAAGTTCACAAAATTAACCCATAAACAGGATGGTGTATGTTGTTGCTATTAATTTCAATATGTTATTGGAGTATTTTGCTGAATATAAATAAGACTTGAATAAAAGCCAATGTATATATTTTCACCACTGTTAGCTATCCCTTGCAGTACGAGGTGCACTGGGTGGCCATCTCACACTACTATCACAACATTTTCGGCCAGAAGATGCCCAAGAAAGAGGCGCAGAGGCGTCAGCTTACCTTGACCAGGGAGCAGTACTTGGCCGTAAGTATTACAAACTTTTCATTCCGACGTTTCTGGTAAATTTCATTGTTTCGTGTTGACATGTCATACTTCCATTATTTAGATTATTCCTTCTTGGTGCTACGGAAAGAGTGATATGGATGGGAAAGGTTGGTGGATAGGTGGCTCGGGCAGGATGCTGAGTTTGCTGCCAAGAGCAGAAAAAAACCGATCTAATCGTGGAACCGATGGAACACACGGTGAAGGAAACCGGAGCCACTGGCGCCACAAGCAAGTCAAGGTATATCTATATACATGAAACATTCCTCTTCTTCTATTTACCGTCATGTTCTTATGTATGCCTAACTTCTGTTTGGCGTTGCAGGAGGACACGTTGAAGTAGCCGCTCTCAGACATCCAGGCGTGGAAGCTGGCCCGTGTGCGGAGTAAGCGCAAGGAAGGCGAGGGCGGGTACTATGGCAAGACCGAGGAGAACCTAATGGCCTACACGGAGTCGTATCAGAGGCTCCATCCTGGGTCGGCTGTTGATGACCCCATACAGTCGGAGACCAACGAGACGGCGGTGGTCGCCATACAACCGAAGCAACATGGCCGCTACCCGGTTCTGGATGGCGTGATCACTCCTTTTGTCTCCTACACATGGCTCCGAGCTACCAACCCGAGCCCGAGCGGTAGTACGGCCCGTGCACAGCCGAGCCTAGCCAGCCAGCATGCTGTAAGTACTTTCCCCCTTATCTTATTTTTTCTCACTTTATTTTCCACATTGCTATGTTTTATGAGTTCCATCATGTCATATTGTAGGCCTATGTCAAGCATGTCGAGCTTAAGCATCTCGAGATCCGCCAGCATCTTGAACGAGTTCAAGCAAACGAGGAGTACAACAGTCGAATGATGATGGTTAGTTTTGCCCACTTAGAACCAACCAAAATATTGCACTTTCATTTCTTCTCACCTTCGTGTTTGCTTGGTAAACTAACATCCAGACTATGTTTGCGGCTATGCAAAACGGCACGTTTCCACCATCAATGGGACCGCCACCACCACCTGCTGGACCGTACCCAGACTTGCCTACGTTCAAAGAATGGGTGGCACTAGGCAGTGAGACTCTGGTTAGTACATTGCCAAACTATTCAACCGCTAATTATCGTTGATTCAACACTATCATATTACCCCTTACCATCTTTTTTCAAACATGTAGGGAACCGGTGGATCATTCGTTGGTGGTGGTGGTCCTGGTGGTTCCACACCTGGTTCACGGAGCCCAGTCACTCTGGTCTGGCGAGGTGGTGGTGGTCTTGGCGGTGCTGCTGGTCTTGGTGGTGGTGGTGGCGATGATGCCGGTGGTAGTGGTGGCGCTTGACCACTTTCATTTGTGTTCTCATGTTCTATACTTCATCCCATGTTTAATACTTCATATTACGTTGATGATGTTTCGACGATGTTTCGATCATGTCCGTGGATGCTCCATATGTTGATGATGTTTCTATCATTTTTTATGGATGCTATGTATGTTCATGATGTTGTTAGTTTGTAGATGATGATTATGTTGTTTATTTGTAGATGATGATGCTTTTGTTGATTTGTACATGATGATGATGATTGGTAGATGATGATGATGATGTTTACATGATCATCAATATATATTGATGTATATATATGTGTGAATTTGTCGGCATAGGTTGTGGCCGAGCTCCCAGTAGCCGCCCCGTCCTCTATGCCGATGGCCTATTGGTGCTCCCTAGCCCGTACCTATGCTGACGGCCGTGCGCGCCACATGGCCATTCCTGGTTGGATGGACTTGGCGACGGCGCCGTCAGTTGCCGTCTTGCCTTTTTTTGCCGACGGTGCTCCTATGCCGACGGCCATACGGAAAGCTGTCGGCATAGGGTGCTATGCCGACGGTCTGACAAGGAAACGCCGATGTATTCTACGCCGATGGCCCTATGCCGATGGTGGCCATCGGCATAGCCCTATGCCGATGGGATTTTGCTATAAGGTGATTCCGATAGTGAGCAGCATGTTTACCTCATCTTCCGTTGGGTCATCATAATGTGAGAGCATAGGTTTTTTTGACATTGGGTCATCATTGAACCTGCCAACATGTTCAAGAAAACAAGGATTGTGACGGGAAAATTAACCTAAGAAAAACAACAAGTAGTGAACTTAATTCGAATGGAGCCTTGGCTACAACTCACGATTCGGCCTCGTCTACATCGACAAGAAAGACGGCAAGAAGCGCAAGCTCAAGAAGTCAGCCAAGTGGTTTGCGAAGTTCAACTCCGTCCCAAAAGGCTTGCTTAAGACTACCAAGCCAACTGGGCCTGCTCCCGTATGATGGAGAAGTGGTGCTATGTTCGAATAAATAATCCAATGCCGAATGCATGGCATGCAGTTTGAAGAAATAAATAATCGGATGGATGCAATAAAATGAAGGGATGTGGCCGTTTCAGTTCACTACCAGTGATGTTGAATTAGTAGCCTCGATTCAGCAATGGCGGATGCTCGCTTGGCGTCGGGATTATGGCGGATTGGATGGGCTCCTTCTTGGCCTTCGGAGGGTGGCTCACCAGCTTGCTGCTCCGGCCGGCTCCGTAGCTTGTTTTCTTTTTCTTTATCTCGGGCTTACCTGTGCTGCCGCTTCAGCCCGAACAATTTCCCTTTTGCTTGTTGAACCTTTATATTCAATAATCGTGTTCTTGTGGAACTCATCGATTTATCTATATAAAGTGAGGCCTTGTGCTTGTTTTCTGATGTGGAATTAGTATAGACAATGCATGGCCTGTATTTGTGAGGGGCAAAAACAAATGTCAAGGGAAAACTTATGTTGTTTGCTGTGGGATTCTTCCTTCAAACGTTCAACCATCCATAAATCTATTTTAATGATGGCGTGTATTTCTAAGATTAGAACGTTGGCAAGGAAATTAGTATCATTGGAGGCATGTTCTCTTTGCTCACTGCTTCTTTAAGTAATAAACCCCTGTGTATGCTTTCCTTTTATGGCTTGCCAAAAGGAGAGAAGAGAAGATTTGATTGTTCTGGGAAAAGATTGCTTTCGCAAGAAGACACGTATGCAACTGCAAGCGACAAAGCGCACGCGCAACTAGGTGGTGCGGAGCTGGTGGCGGCCTTGTTGATAGGTTTATTATTTAATTTGTATCTTGTTTTCATTTTATTTTTGTTCATTTTGCACACAAGGGGCCGCACATAATTGTATGTCCGTAGCAATTGTGTAGTTGAATTACTTTTTCAAAATAATTGTCTCCAGTTGCACGGGGCCGGACGCATGCAGTTGCATTTCTGCTGCACATGTGCAAATAAATTATTTTCATTCGAAAATAAAATAGTTCAAACAAAATTGTTTTTGAATGTATGGTTTAGGAGTCACATTTTCTTGAATAACCTTCTTTTTCAAAGAGACGCATGCAAATCATCCATGTGTTTTGTTTTGATTGAGCCATTATATTCGCTTCCTGCTTTGTCTTTTTTATCTGGCCCAGCCCAGAGATAAAGCTCGATGGGTGTAGCCCACATAAAGAAAAAAAGACAGAAAAAGGGAGCAGACAAAACACAGGCCACAACAACACAAGCGACACTTGATCTATCTTTTGGTTTTCCTCCTGAGGGTTTCGTTTATGGCTGTAGGTGCCGCCGCCGTAGGGAATTTTTGGTCCCTCGCCTCCGGCTGCCATCTTGGCGCTGAGAGGTGGGGGACCTTGCATCTTCAAGAGTTCTATGTTCTTTGTCATAATCTAGTGATCATCGTTTTTTGTGAGAATAAATTTACTCTCGTTCTTTTGGCGGTGCCATGAGATTAGAGAGTTTTCTGTCCTCGCTGATCCGATTATTCGGATCTGATGAGTTTATGTTGGTGTGTCAAACTTTTTTTGTTGGTTTGATTTTTTGTGGAGTTGAAATCTTTCATCGGCATCATGGTGAAGATATTGTGATCCGACGGCCTGCACTTCTAGGGGATCATCCCGGCCTAAGTACGTTCATTGATCAAGGCTTTCCATCTTTTTAGATGGGCGACTCAAGGCACTTTCAAAAACCATTATTGGTAATATTCGTGCGGGTGAAAGAGTGACAACATCGTTGCTCCAGTCCGATTGCAGCCTCTTTATCAAAGTCTTTGGAGTGTTTCTTATAGCAGAGATTGATACCGCGAAGAAGATGTTTCCAAGAGATTTCATTGTAATTCTTAGTCATAGGAGTTACTTTGTATTTTCTTAAATTTTAGATCCAAATCAGTGTACCTGTAATTGTTATGAGTACGAATAAAATTACAGGTATTTCTCCAAAAAAAAAAACACAAGCGACACAAACAAGGAAACTCTCAAAAATTGTACGAGCTGGGGGTAAACAGTATGACAACATCAACATATGACGTCAGGTTAGATGAGAGATAATTAGCTCTCATCTAGATGAGCCCTAGCGAGGCCCTTTACATATTGATTTAAGGATTACTTTAGATAATTTTGAAATGAAAATGGTGTGTATTTTTGAAGGAAACACAATAGATCTGATGGCTATTTTTATCATTAGACTCTACCGTATTTGCGGCAAGATATTACTGTGTTTTGTGAGAATTTCTATCACGCCCCTTGGGAGGATTGAACCTCCAATAAGACTTCCTTTTTGCTACATATATTTTTTATTTGAGTAGAGATGTGCTTTACGGTTAATATTTGCCTGCGAGCTTGAAAAAGTTCACAAAATTAACCCATAAACAGGATGGTGTATGTTGTTGCTATTAGTTTCAATATGTTATTGGAGTATTTTGCTGAATATAAATAAGACTTGATTCAAAGCCAAAGTATATATTTTCACCAGTGTTAGCTATCCCTTGTAGCCAAAGTGTATATTCAAAGACAAAGTGTAGATTCAAAGCCAAAGTATATATTCAAAGCCAAAGTGTAGATTCAAAGCCAAAGTGTATATTCCCGCAAAAAAGAAGAAGCCAAAGTGTATATAAATAAGACTGGTTAAAAGGATTAAGTGGCAACTGCCTTATGCCCATCAACTTCAAAATGTTGTAGATTCACCCACTCGAGTTGGATGAATTTATAACAAGAATAAGCCATGGACTAATGTATATTCCTTTCCAGATGTCTTATAAACCGTCCTAATAATAGAATGATAAAGATTTAGGATTTTTATTTTCAAATGACCGAAAGTTAGATCTTCATAGAGTTGTCGAGAACAAGTTTCTGAAATACTTGCAATGTGTGTCAGGGACATCTTTGCTCTAATACTTGGATGTAGAGATGGAGTCCCCCAGCTGAATATATATTTTGCTTTATATACGAACCAGAGTCAAGCCTTTGGTCTAATGTTAGCTTAATATAAAAGAATTTCATGATGGTTACAACATGTTGATTAGGTTAAACATTGATAGTCAAAGACCCTGGTTTGGCCACTCCTCTTTAACTTGTGTGTTCGCACGTGTTCAAATTTATATATGTGTCATTCGAATGTCTACAGGTACAAGTTTTTACTTTTATTTTTATAATGTACAAAATGCTTTTTTTTGTTGCATTTGACCAAAAGAGATATGCTAGCTCCTCTGCCCTTTTTTTTTTGGACAAAGGCAGCAGTGCTGTTTTGGTGTATCAAGAGAAGAAATACAGAGTTTCAATAGGGCTAGGAGAGGAAAAAAGGACGTTGGGTAGGCTACAGGAATGTACAGTGGTAAGTTGCAAAGAGCTCATGGTGGTCTCCAGGTTAGCCACTTGAGTTGCGTCCATGCCTTGTGTCTTAGGGTTCTAGCCATAGCTTCATTCTCATCCCAGCACCCCCCTGGCATCCTCAGCTATAAATAGATGCCTAAGCGTACAAGGGAACTCACTACTCAAGCTGCTCACAACACTTCAGCCAACTAGCAAGAAATGGCTCTACTTGCTTCTGCCCTGACTCCCACCACCCACCTTGGCCTTAGGAGCCATGTAGGACCAAATCGTGAGATTTTATGGCTCCGATCTGCTGCTTCATCACAAAAGAGCAAGGGAAGGTGTAACCTTACCATTAGGTCACAAAGAGAATCACAACCAGCGGAACCTATTGGGCATGTAACCACTAAGCTCAAGCCCTGGCAAATCCCTAGAAGGGACTGGTTCTCCCCCGAGTTCATCTTTGGTGCGTCCACTTCAGCGTACCAGGTATTAATTAATTTCTAGCACAAATGTACACATATCTGCTAATTTAAAGGAAATGGTGTTAACTGATTCTATGATAACTAGTACTCCCTCCATTCCATATTAGTTGTCGCTGATTTAGTACAAAGTGCATGTTAATGGTTTGTTCGATTGCACAAAATGTCATATATGTCACCTGTGTAGGTTGAAGGTGCTTGGAATGAAGATGGCAAGGGGGAAAGCACTTGGGACCACTTCTGCCACAATTATCCTGGTAACATATACCCAGCCTTAATTTTTGTTCTATTTATGTAATAATATATATATCAACAACAAGTTGTACTTTTCATTGTTACAAACATATGCTATTATTTTTTCCTGCGTCCTTCACCCTTCATGTGTATATGAACAGAGCGCATATCTGACGGGACCAATGGGGATGTCGCAGCGGACTCCTACCATATGTATGAAGTAAGTACTGAGATGCCAGTAACTAGCTATATATATATATTAAAAAATGACTTTGGATGGCCACTTGTTAAAATGCACCGCACAACTTATCATTGGGAAGATCCAAGACACACCTAGGATAATCATGCTAATGGAACAGGAAATATTTTGAACAATTCATCATGGAAACTGAATATGTAATCTTTACAAAATGAAAATACTAAGGAAATCACAAGTGGATATATTAAAATATTATTAATAAGAACATGAATTGTGTTATAGTGCATGAATTGTGTTTTCTAGTCATGATTACACCAAAGTTAAAATTGGGAAGCCGATCGAAAAAGGTGCGAGTTGTCCTTTTATATTTTTTGGAATTAGATGAGTTTTGGGTAACCAGCTAATGTATTGGTTACATATGTGCAGTTATCTCTGTTACTTGTAACAAATGTTATGAGAGGATGGATTTTATGCCGTTGCATTTTTTTGAAAAAACAATTATGAATATCCACTTCTAATTAAAATATGCATGATAATATGTTGTCATCTTTATTATGTCATCATTTATGACTGACAGGAGGATGTCAAAGCGCTGAAGGACATGGGCATGGACGCGTATAGGTTCTCCATCTCTTGGTCGAGAATACTGCCAAGTAAATACAAAATAACCATATATGTTTTGTACGGTGAATATGTTGGGAATAGGAAAGATGTGCTCTACAAGTTAGATGCTTCCGATCAGCATTGTTATATTGCTGGGGTCCTAATTTCAGCACATGCTAATCATGGCTTTCAGATGGGACGGGAACCCCAAACCGGAAAGGCATTCATTACTACAATAAGCTGATCAACTCGTTGATACGTCATGGTGAAAACCTTTTTCTTGTTGGTTTGATTAGTGCTTAATGAGTCAGACTCGCAAAAGCTTGAATAAATCATTATTTGTTCACTGTAACTCAGGCATAGTGCCATATGTTACAATTTGGCATTGGGACACCCCTCAAGCACTGGAAGACAAGTACGGCGGCTTCTTAGATCCGAGGATTATGTAAGTATGCAGCAAGCAAAAGAAAATTGATTTCTATGACGGTGGTTCTAAAGAAAGATCAATAATTCCAATCACGACATTTATAAAAGCTATGAATTATAATATTGTCAAATACGATTTGAACAAGATTATTATTTTGTGGGTCATATGTAACTATTAGAGGAAGCTCACCAATGGGCAAGAGCAAAAAAAAAGAAGTTTCTTTTCAGATCACAAACAATGTTCCGATGATGCATCAGTAAACTAGCATAACTATTTAATGTTGAACATCCTTCGGGGTTTAATTTTTTTTCTTCCAGAAATGACTACAAACACTTCGCCGAGGTGTGCTTTCAGAGCTTCGGCGACAGGGTGAAGCACTGGTTCACCTTTAACGAGCCACACACATATTGTTGTTTCTCCTATGGAGAGGGGATTCATGCTCCTGGGAGGTGCTCGCCTGGGATGGATTGTGCCATCCCAGAAGGAGACTCGCTCAAAGAGCCATACATTGCTGGACACCACATCCTCCTAGCTCATGCTGAGGCTGTTGAGCTGTTCAAAACACATTACAACCAGGTACATACATAAAGATGTATTTATTTATTTAATTGTTTGTTCGTTTATTTATTTATTTTATATTGACGGACCAACTGCAGTGTGAGGATGGCAAAATAGGGATGGCTTTTGACGTAATGGGTTACGAGCCATACCAAGACTCGTTCCTCGATGAACAGGCCCGGCAAAGATCCATCGACTACAACCTTGGATGGTTCCTGGAGCCAGTGGTTCGTGGTGACTACCCCTTCTCCATGAGATCACTTATCGGAGATCGTCTACCCATGTTCACTGAGCTTGAGCAAGCCAAGCTAGCGTCCTCCTGTGACATCATGGGTCTCAACTACTACACCTCCAGGTTCTCCAAGCACATTGACATGTCATCAAACATTACGCCAAAGCTGAACATCGATGACGCTTACTCTAGTTCCGAAAGTAAGAAAATGTGGTTGAGGACTAACCTTAGAACTTCGCTGTTCCTTTGAGAAATTTGATGTTCTCGTACTAATCATGCACCTTTGTTCTTCTGTTCGACCAGTTGTAGGGTGTGACGGGAATACCATCGGTCCTAAAGTATGCATCTTCCTATTAGCTACTTGGTTAATTGTGTGTACAAAACATAGGATGATAATGTAGATTATTTTCACCAAAATCATATGGTAGAACTAGTCACCAGGACTTTAGTTAAAATTTTGCAAGAAAAAGTTCAGTGGCATAGGCATGCTAATGTTTTGTTTCTGGAATGAAGCTTAAACAAATCTGAAGTTTTTCCTTTCTCGTTATGAATTAAAAGTTTGGACACCAATTTGCAGACTGGAACTTTTTGGATTTACATGTACCCAAAAGGCCTAAGGGACCTCCTTCTGATCATGAAGGAGAAATACGGAAACCCACCCATCTTCATCACTGAGAACGGTAAGCAGTGGGGTGTGTGTGCGCGCGCGCGCACGCGCGTGCGTGCATGTGTCACCGGTTCATATCGAACTTTAATTAACTTGCAGCCATTATCTTTTCATTTCTCCTCGTGTGGGCCTTTTTTCAAGGGGTTGATTGGGTAGTTTTAGTTAATAAGAAGGTTGAAAATTCTGACACCAAAAGCAACTACTTGCGTTTCCCTGATCCCCATGAAGATTGACACACTAATCTTTGAACAATCTTTGTGGTCGAGTGGTACTAGTTCCCTCAAATTATGACAAGAACCTAATCCATGGAGATGGTGATTGTTAGTGAGAGTTTTTCCTTTTTGAGGGAAGTATGATGGATTTAACTTGTGTGTGCAGGAATGGCTGACGTGGACGGCGATGAAACCATGTCAGATCCGCTGGATGACTGGAAAAGGCTAGACTACCTCCAGCGCCACATCTCAGCCGTCAAGGACGCAATAGAGTAACTACCCACACTAAAATCCTACCTTTTGATTTATTTTGCACTTTTGCGGTTTTGCCTATGTACACACATACCCTAATAGCACATTGATCACTCGCTCAGTGGTACGTACGTACGTACGCAACCATGCAATGCATATATATATGTATACATACACACATGGTTGAATTCTAGCTAAGCGCTTCTATATATCCGTGCCTCCAGCCAAGGCGCGGACGTGCGGGGCCACTTCACGTGGGGTCTCGTTGACAACTTTGAGTGGGGCCAAGGCTACAGCTCACGTTTCGGCCTCGTCTACGTCGACAAAAATGACGGCCTCAAGCGCAAGCTCAAGAAGTCAGCCAAGTGGTTTGGAAAGTTCAACGCAGTCCCAAAACGCTTGATTGGTATTACCAAACCAACTGGGCAAGCTCCCGTGTGACGGACAAGCGGTGTTATGTTTGGATAAATAATCCAATGCTGAATGCATGGTATGCAGTTTGAAGAAATAACTAATCCAATGGACGCAATAAAATGAAGGAATGTGGCCATTTTACTACCGGTGATGTTAAATTAGTAACCTTGACTCCAAAGGGTAGCTCCTCAGCTTCCCGCTCTGGCTCTGTAGTTTGTTTTCTTTATGTTGGGCTTACCTGTGCTGCCGCCCTAGCCCGAGTATTTCCCTTTTGCTTGTTGAATCTTTGTATTCGGTAATTGTGTGCTTGTGGAACTCATCGATTTATCTATGAAGTGGGGCTTCATGCCTGTTTTGTGATGTTGAATCTGTATGGATGATGCAAAAACAAATGTCAAGGGAAAAACTATTGTGAAAATTGAAAAGACCTCGAAGCAAAGTACTACCCGCATGCCCCTATGGAGGAGGTTGGGAGGATTTAACCATCGGGTGCCCCCGATCCGGACAACACAAAAGATTTCAATCAGTGATACATTACGCTCCAACGTGTCGGTCATGCCATGACCGACACTAATGAATAGTACATAACGAACCTTAATATTGATATTTTACTAACCAGTGATTATCAACTAGTAAACTTTCATATTATAACCTCAATACCATATAAATCACACGCATCATATTCAGTGATCTACATGCAACTTTTTATTATACCATTTCTATATACCTATCATTCTTAGAGGAAACATATAACCAATGCAAATTACCACTAACCATTTAACTCTCAAAAGGATATAAGTGAAGCATGAGAGTGCATATGATTTCTATAAAATATAACTACCGCCGTGATCTAAAGATATAAGTGAAGCACATGAGCAACTGCCTAACTCAACAGATATAAGTGAAGAATAAAGAGCATTCTATAAATTACCATGAATGTGTGTCTCTCATAATTGGTGTGATCAGAAAAAAATGAATGTGAAAACAAACAAACAAAATAAAAATATAATACACGACGCACCAAGCAAAACACATATCATGTGATAAATAAAAATATAGCTCCAAGTGATATTACCGATAGATTGAAGACGAAAGAGGGAATGCCCAAGCTTAGATGCATGGATGTTCCTTGAATATTATCTTGGGGTGCCTTGGTCATCCCCAAGCTTAGTGCCTTGCCGCTTCTTATTCTTTCATCCATCGTCATCTCATCCAAAACTTAAAAACTTCAGTCACACAAAACTTAACAAAACCTCGTGAGACCCATTAGTATAATAGATAAATCATTAACTTAGGTACTGTCATAAATAGATTCACAATTGTTCTTGCATAATATCTACTGTATTCTATCATCTCCATGGCTTATACCCCCCGATACAATCTATAGTTTCATAAAAAACAAGCACATATACAATAAAAATAGAATCTGTCCAAAACAGAACAATACATAATGATGTGAACTAAAACCGTACTTCTGTAACTCTAAAAATTCTGAAAAATTAGGACAACATAGAAAATTTGTATCCCAATACTATGTAAAAATTTCAGACAATAATCATGTGGCGCCCCGCCTGAATACCATTGTAGCCAGACGGTCGCTGCACACACCAGCCCAGGAAATCACTCTGGCATGCGCGTTTACAACCAGCATCATGAACACAGTCATTTCTATTAATGGATATATAAGTCTTACATGATATTTTACGACAGGTAATGGCAGCGGAAAAGCTATATCTAAGCAGCATGGTCTTGGCGCGGCTCCAATCCAGAGGGATCTGACTGGGTTACTCTTCTAGCTCGCGAACGCTCCGGCTCCTCACTAGCGAGCGTCGAATCCTTAGGTGAACCTGGCCGCATTAAAGGCTGCTGAGTAGTTTTGAATGTACTCGCAAGCAAACCAAATAACATATACACCAAGCAATGCAATCCATGGCATTCAAGCATGCATTAGTTATCTTAACAATATTAAACAACATGTTATGGCAGGATTAACTAGCAATATTACTTATCATGTCAACACAAGATTAGCTAACATGATATCTACCAAAGTAAATGCGGTAGGGTAAAGCATGATAGCGCAGGTAACTTGTCAAGTTCCCTCTCTTGATTCCTTTGGACCATATCTAGGTTCTGACGGTCATCCGACCATCTCCTCCATAGCCATCCCATGGCTAACATCTCCACTTCTTGACATCATCCGATGTCCAGGCCTCTGTGCCGTAAATCTGACAAAGCTTACCCTATCTGGTTCATTATCAGCAATAACATTATATAGTTTGTTCCTCCAGACTCGACACAGACCAAATAGTGTGACCTAGTACGAACTGTGTCCCATGATCGAGGACTCGGCTATTCGAATAGATTTACACTCTGCAGAGGTTGCGCACTTTACCCACACCATGGACATTCGTCCAACGAAACTTGTCTAACCCGTGACTCCCTTATCATACCACCGACAATCACTCCCACTCTCGGGTCATGCCCTGGGTGGCCCCTGTGTCACTCCTGACACCTGCCACCATCGTGGCCAAACTAAACTGTCCCAAATGGGGACGCCGGCAAATAACTCAACTTGGGCTCACAAGGTTATTGTCGCCTACCGGGCTAGGGCAGCATGCACGCATAACCTTCCCTCTTTGGTGGTACCGGTAAGAGAGCGCGCGGTTAGACCAAGTCAAGGCCGTCCCATGCCGGCAAATGTGGCTGCACTGGAAAGCTCGGTTCGGTGGCACTATGACTCGATCCAGCCGACGAAGGAGGTTGTTGTCATTATTAAGTCACATTCTTAATTACTGCAATAACAGTAATGATGCATGATGTAAAAACTATGACAACATAACAACCTATCTCCATATAATATCACAATGAGTCGTTAGTGCGGTAATGGTAAACACTAACAAGTAATGTGAACAATAAATATATAAACTATTAGGAGTTTAAATATTTCTAACACGGACATGTTCATTAAGTTAAACACAGAGAAATGCTTTAGGGCATATATCAGATGGTCGGCTTGCCTGGGGGGTTGACGAATGCTCTGGGAAGGAGTGCGATCAGCTCGTGGAACGATTCACCGGAAAAGTTTCTCTCTCAGAGAGTCTGAATAAGGGCAGGGGCAAATGGGTATTTTTTGAATGTGTCAACGTGGTGAAAGTGATGTCATCGGAACGGTCTCGACAAACTGAGAAAGTGGGCTTTCGAATCACATGATTCGGAGCTGTGGTTGAAAAGATATAGCTAGTTGATTGTCAGGGACCAATCTATAAAAGAAAAATTCACAATCAAGTCCCTGACCGAAATTCAGCTGAAAAAGAATCAAGTGCACTGTTGCACTGGGCTGGCTCGGCCTGGAACTGCTGTTGTTGCTACTGCTCTACTGGGCCGGGCCCAACCGCACCACTGGGGTGACGCAGAAGGCGCATTTCACATACTGCGCGTCCAGCAAAGCGGTAGCGTACTCCGCAGAGTATGCCTCCACTTATCCGACGTGGCAGGGCCGCGGTCGCCGACAGGTGGGTCCCGCACCACCTTCTCTCTCCTCCTCCTCCTCCTTCTTCCTCCTCCTCTGTCTTTCCCCGACGCCACGGCAGAGGGCTCCGGCCCCAATGGCCGGCGGGACTCCAATGAGCCGCTGAGGCGGGCGAGGTCATAGACGGGTGCGCCGGTGAGCACCACACCTAGGAGTGGGTCGCACGGGCGGCAGAGGAGGCTGGATATGCGGCGGCGAGGGGAGGCAGTAGGTGGCGAGGCTGCGGCCATGGAGGGCCTAAGGAGGTCGGCGAGGCTGGGCGAGCATGGGGTTGGGGTCTAAGTTGAATGGCGCGTCCGCTAGTGGGTCTACCCGGAAGGAGAGGGGTCGTGCCACTCCAATTTGAGCGGAGGTGACCGACGGCAATGGCGGCCATGGTGGCGATGTGATGGCAAATGGAGCTCTTCGAGCTCGACTGAGGGCTGGGGAGGATGTTGCGAGGGTGGTGGGGAGGTTGAGATGCTCAGGGAGGGCTCGGGGTGCGGCTTTTATAGCCGGCCGGAGCTCGCCGGATAAGCTCGGCCGCCGTGGCCTCCCTATCCGCTCACTGGAGCTCGGGGAGTACGTGGCTGGCCGGTTGCGGCATCGAGCGGCTTCGCGGGGAGGGAAGAGACCTCGGGAGCGCTCGAGAGAGATCGGGGAAGAAGAGGACAGAGAGGAAAGCGACGACGCCAGTCACGGACAGGACAGTGCGGTGGCGGGGCTCGCCGTGGCATGGGGAGGAAGGGAACCGGAGGGGAGAAGGGTCCAGAAAGGAGACGTGAGTGCTGCGGGTCCACTAGACATGCCCGGACGAGCCGGGGTCGACCGGAGCGAGCTGGCCGACGCGACCAGACAGGGTCAATGCGCAGAGCGCGCGTTTGGCCTTGTCCATGGCGTGATCACCACAGCCACCACGTGTCCTGGACATCAATTGGACCTAAGGGCTTGTCTAATAGATGTATCAAAGGTCAGTGAGCTGACCAGTCATGGTTTGGATACAGGTGACAACAAGAAGTGACAGATGTGAGCTGACTTAGGTTCTGCACAGGAACTTGGATGGGCCTTTCTCGAGAAATGGATGAAGGAGAGGAGCTGGATCTTTGTCACAATGAAATGTGGTAGGAAGGTGTAGATGACTGCAAAATTTGAAGGCATTTGGACCAAGTTTGAATGCACTTCCTTTGGAATGCCAAATTTGGTCCAGAAACTAGACTTTGATTTTGTGGTCAAATGGCTCAATAAAATGAGCTGAATTTTGTTGGAGAGTGATTATTTGGAAGTATGGAGGCACTGGTAAAATTTCATACCATTTGGGTATACCAAAGTGGTACTTCCTTCACAATGCTCCCTGCTGGACAGAAACTTAGGAAAATTGTTGTGGGGAAATAGCTAGAGGGATTGATCTGGTTTTTAGTTTCCAAGTGTGAAATGTTAATCACCCCGCAAAACTTCAGCTCAAATGGACCAAGGGTTCAAGCACTTCCTTTGCAAACTGGAAATCTGGACAAAATTTGCAAATGGAAGATGTGCTCAAACTTTGAACTATGGAACTTGGGTTCTTGATGGAAATAGTGAATATTTGGATAGGAGAAGCTCCACAAATTATTTGGGAACCAATAGAGCAACCGAAATGGTAGATCCTTTAGGAAGTGCACAAATTGCAATATTGACTTTAAATAGGAAAATGCAATTTCCCTTATTTAATTATGGCCAATATTTTTATGGGAGCTCAATATGATCACAAAGAATGTCTCCACAAGTTTTCATGAACTTTGGAGATGGATAGATATTTTCCTGGATTTAATTCCTTCAACTGGCAAAAAAAGGAATTAATTCTAAATGAAAAATATTGCAAATGACTTGGCAATATTTTTGCATATCTAGAGTTTATAGATATAGGAGAGTCTCTGGGAAAAGTTTGGGAAGCAACAGATCAAAGGAAATTGAGGTTCCTTTGTAACTGAAGGAATTAGGGTTTCCCTTCCGATAACTCGGAAGGTAGGGTTTTGGCGGCAAAACCCTGAGAATATATCTTGGGTGGCAAGGTTGGACTAGAGAGAAACTCTGGTTGGATATGAAAGGCAAGGCTAAATGACCATCTTCATATACCCAAGAACGAGAGAAAATCCGATAGTACCAAAAGAAGAAGACGGGAGTCCAATCCCGCGAAGGAGAAATCGAGCAGCAAAAATCAGGGTGTTACACATCACATTCCAGTAAAAAAAATTAATTCAAATACTAGGCGCAAAACTTTCTGTTTTTGCACAGAATCAATTCAACTATCATCCAAATCATCCCAAAGGCTTTACTTGGCACAAACTCAAAAGAAAAGATACAAACATGATCATAACAGTAGCAAATATCATGTTGACACATAAAAATAAAAAAAAGGAAAATAAAGATAACTATTGGGTTGCCTCCCAACAAATGCTATTGTTTAATGCCCCTAGCTAGGCATAATGCATAGTTTCAAGTTTTATCATCTTTGTCCAATTCCCTTTGAGCTAATTCTTCATAAACTTTCCTCAAAAGTTCCCTTTTGTCATACTCTAACTTTCAGGTAAGTGAGCTCAAATAATTAAAGGGACTATATTTGGTGATTTTAACATTCATAACTTCAAACTCTTGGGGGACTGGATCATCCCCATAGAGATTTTTGTACAAAACAGAAATTTCATCATCAATAGGATCTCTAGCGGTATTATCAAACCACTCCTCAATAAATTCTTCATTAATTCCTTTAACAATCCATCCAAGCTTATCATAGGTGTTATTAAATAATGTTCGGATTAAGTCTATTTGTGGGACTTTCTTTCTAGCATTCTCACCAAAGGCATGGTAATCTTTAGATTCCAATCTGTGCATAACATCTTGATCATGAAGAATTTCTTCTATGGGAGGATGTTCAAAATCTATTTTATAAAATGCAAAGATGTCCCTAGCTTCTTGGATTACATAATCAAATTCATGCATAAGAACAATAGTAGCTAGCTTTTTAGCTCTTGGATCATGGATATTAGGAAGCTCGGAAAACATTCTTTGTAAGACGGGATGAATATGCAAAAAAAAAAAATCTTTCAAGTTTGACCACAAGCATAACAATAGCATCCACATAACTATTCATTTTATTAAGAATAGATCCATCAATCGACGGTATGACTCCCGTGCAAGTAAAGAATTCCTGAGTAACATTCTTTCCAATAATATTCCCACTCCCGACGCGATAACTTTTAATCTTTAGAATAAAGGGAGGTTCATTATCATGAGATTCATCACTAGGAGGATAATTAATCAAGATTAGGTAATTTAAATTCTTCCTCATGAATTTTGCTAGGACTATCCTCACTAGCACTTTCAACAATAACTTCTTCAAGAGCAGACATAGTGGCAATTCAAACAAAGATAGCACACAAGATATTTTCGTATTTTTAATTTTTTTACAGAAGTAGGGGAAGATGAAAAAGAGAAGGCAAATAAAAAGACAAATGGCAGAGAAAGTGTAGGGGAACGCGACAGAAAACAAAAAAATTCGGTACTGCGAGCACGCCCAGGATCACTATGGAGATTCATACAAGGTTTTGATATGATCATTACCGACTTGTAGCGCAGCGGGAGTAGAGTCGATGAAGATCGGTGGTGCAGATCCCTGCAGCTAGGATTTACAACCTCCAAACCGCGAGGGTGTTCTTCCTCGTCTGCACCTCGTACAGTCCCTCGGACAGCCCTCTGGGAGGCAGTCGGACAGTCCCCCAGATGGTGTCACGGACAGCCCTTCGGGATGATCCCCGAACTCGGACGGTATCTCGGATAGCCCTTTTGGAGGACCCTCGAACAGCCCCTCAGGCAAAAGATTGAACCTACGACCTCTCTACGGGGTTGCACACATACAGTGTCAGCTATCCGGCAGGGCTTCGCTGTCCAGAACTAGTTCCCACCGGAACCCAGGCAGCCTTTTGGCTCTATGAAACTATTTCATGGGAGGGAGAGAGAAAGCCAGATCATGCATGGCATTTGTATGACAGTAAGGAGTGAGTGTGGAGAGCTCCTCTCCACCTCTATTTATAGGAAAACCAAGGGGTAGGGTGGCACTTGAAAAACCCAAAAAACCCATCACATGGATCCTCCTTAAGGGCATAAAGGGAAGGCAA